>JAWRVZ010000083.1:767500-1485000 GCA_037043235.1 Rhodeus uyekii
ACAATTCACAAAAAGGGAATAAACATGTGTATAGCAAATGATGTGTTAATGCAATACTTTTCTGTGAGCAATCTTTGATTTTCTGGAAATATTTCAGGGGTGCCAAAAGTGGGCCGAATCATTTGAAAATCACATGAATATATAGGGCTCCCCGAGACGCATCAAACGAGACCAAGCACACCCAGATCCGCTGAGTTTTGGGCAATTGTTGTGATTTCTGTCTTGTGTTCCCCTGGTCTTGTGTGGATTTATGAATCGATATTGAATGATTACTGTTTTGCACGATTTTTGCTTTCAAAACTTTAGTTTTTTTTTGTTTTTTTGTTTAGAATTGTATGGAAAAATATTTCCTTTCCACAAGGGTATGCCCCACTGGTCTGAATAATACCTTAAATCATGCAACTTTTAGAAGAAAAAAAAGGTACACTAAAAAGTATAAAAAACATATCTTGGAATCAGAATATTATAAAGACTTTGGGGTGGGTATCACCCAAGCAAAAATCTGTCACCATTGCAACCATTTCAACACTTACCTTCATTAAAGTGGTGGATATTTGTGGTGGACATTTATTAAAGTACTCTAACTCTAAGCATTTAATTTTCAACTTCCTCAATAATCACTATTTTGCGAAATCATGATTTGTACTATATAAATGTTGTGATAAGATGCTTACTCTGCTGCTCTGGATTCTTTGATCACAGGGAGTAGCTTCAGAAGAACCTCATCTGCTGTATTTTGTTCTCCAACAAATTTCTTCAGCTTGAACACGTCTATTGCCTGCTCTGAGGTCAACAAGACAAAAACTAAAGCTGACCACTGTGAAGAAGAGAGTCTGGCATCTCTTATGTTACCAGATTTAAGATACTGTTGAATTTTCTTCACGAGGGAATTGTCACCCAGTTCATTCAAACAGTGGAACAAATTGATGGACTTCTCTGGAGAGGATGTTTTATTGATTTTCATCCTAATGTACTCTACGATTTCCTGTTCACTGTACGAGCTGCTCCCTGTATCTGCCAGTAGACTCCTTAAGAGAGTCTGATTGGACTCCAGTGAGAGTCCTAAAAGGAAACGAAGTAAAAGATCCAGATGTCCATTCTGACTTTCTAAAGCCATGTCCACAGCTCTCTGGTGCAGATCTGATAATGAAACCACTTCTTTATTGGTTCCTTGAGTTGGTTTACTAATTTGTTCAAAAACATTTATGTTGATCTTTATAAAGGAGAGATGGACGTATAGAGCTGCTAGATGTTCCTGAACACTCAAATGAACAAAGCAGAAGACTTTTCCCATGTACAGCCCAAACTCCTCTCTGAAGATCTGAGTGCACAATCCTGAGTAAACTGATGCTTCTTTCTCTTCGATGCCACACTCTCTCAGGTCTTCCTCATAGAAGACCAGGTTTCCTTTCACAAGTTGCTGAAAGGCCAGTTTCCCCAGTTTGATAATCATGTCTTCATCCTTCACTTTCTTCTCATAGTCCTTTTCATTTTTGATGTTGGTCTGAATGATCAGGTAGTGTGTGTACATTTGAGTGAGAGTCTTGGGAATCTCTCCACTCTCTGCTTCACTAAACGTCTTCTCTAGAACAGTGGCTGAGATCCAGCAGAAGACTGGGATGTGGCACATGATGAAGAGGCTCCTTGATGACTTCAGGTGTGAGATGATCCTCTTGGCCAGACTCTGATCACTGATTCTCCTCTTGAAGTATTCCTCCTTTTGTGGCTCATTGAATCCTCGCACCTCTGTCACTCGATGGACACACTCAGAGGGGACGAGATCAGCGGCTGCTGGTCTGGAGGTGATCCAGACGAGAGCAGAAGGAAGCAGATTCCCAGCAATGAGGTTCATCAGCAGCACGTCCACTGAGGCGGATTCAGTCACATCACACAACCTCACATCACTCTGAAAATACAGAGACAAATGGCACTCATCCAGACCATCAAAAACAAAGGCAACTTTATACTCATCACTGGATATATCAATGTCTTTTGTTTCAGGGAAGAAGAAATGAAGAAGATCTGAAAGACTGAGTGTTTTGTCCTTCATCAAGTTGATCTCTCTGAAAGGAAGTGGAAATATGAGCTGGACGTCCTGATTCTCTTTCCCTTCGGCCCAGTCCAGGATGAACTTCTGCACAGAGACTGTTTTTCCAATGCCAGCGACTCCCTTTGTCAGCACAGTTCTGATGGGTTTGTCTTGACCAGGTAAAGGTTTAAAGATGTGATTGCATTTAATCGGTTTGTCTTCTGTTGCCACTCTTCTGGATTGTGTTTCAATCTGTCTCACCTCATGCTCATTACTGATCTCTCCACTCTCACTCTCTGTGATGTAGAGCTCTGTGTAAATCTCATTCAGGAGTGTTGGGTTTTCCTGCTTTGAGATTCCCTCATGCAGACACTGAAACTTCTTCCCAAGATTTGATTTGAGTGTGTCATGGACGGCAACATGTTGAGGGTCACTGGAAGAGGATCAAAACATATTTTTTTTTATGTATAATTCAGATTTATATAAAGTTATGAGATGCAGTCCAGGCCACAATTCAATGTTCATTTAGATTGCTGTCTTTTAAAATCATGGGCAAAATCTTACTTACATTTACATTTACTTTATGACTATGTGCATTATACTACATCAACTGAACATATTTTTAAACATAAGGAATCATTTGTAAGATAGTACTAAAGTTTTGAAAAATGTACCACTTTTCGTAATAGTCCTAAAGCGATTACAACAAAAATGTAAATCAGTGCTTAAGAGTTTTAAACATTTTTACCATTTTGGTACTTAAAAAAAAAAAATGAAGGCAACGTATTGCAACAACAGATTCTGTTTAAATAATTTCCTTAGATGACGTTTACCACACCATTTTACCTAAAATCAGATGATGTCCTTTTATCTCCCTTATGTCGTGGATTTATGGTTGATGGATTAGTCTCTGAAGACACACAGCTGGGATCCAATGAGTCTGATCTTTTCCGCTTTAATGTTCTAAAATGGAGATTGAAAAGAGTTTAGCTTTGCATTCAGCTCCATAACCAATTCATAGTAAAGTATTAATAAAAAATTATATTTTTAATACAAATATTTTTCACACAATTCACAAACAAATGACAAATAATAAAATAAGTATTGAAATACATTGTCAATACTCCTGCCATTACTTTTATTTTGCGTTTGTATCATTTATAATAAAAGTTGTTTGCATGATTACCCGTTCCTGGCTCCTACTTCCCTGAACTTTATACTTTGCTACACACCCACAAACATATATATATATATATATATATATATATGCAGAGTTTGTAACACCTGTGAACACGTCAGATGCGAGTAAAAATCAACTGTGGTGGGAAATGCTGTCAAATCACTAGCCAATTTGGAAGGCTACTTGTGTTTACACACTTTTCTGGGAATGTTTGTGTAAGCCAAACCTGGCACATTTAGCTTGAGTCATCATGATATATCAAATGCTGCATATTATGCAACACTTATTATGCAACAAATTAACAGAACTCTGACACTTCACCTTTGTCGTGTGTATGTGTGAGCACAGGGCTTCTGTCGCACGCTCTCGTGTCTGTGTACTTTTATGTTGTCTGTGTCGCGCACAGTTGGTATGGTTACTAGCTGTGCGCCGTATCGTCATGTTTGTGTACATGCGGCAATGCGCTCCTGCATTGGCTGTGTGTTTGTGTCTCGTCTTGATTGTAACCCCACCCATCTTATCCTTGATTGTTCCCAGCTGTTTCTGATTGTTACCCTTCCTCTTGTGTCCTGTTTAATCCCTCGGTGTTTGCTGTCCGTTGTCGTGTTGTTGTCTTTCCCTGGATGTTATTCCTTGTGGTCCTGATCCGTGTTCCCTGCCCTCCGGTTTGTTTGTGTTTATGTCGAGTGTTGTGTTAATGTTTTCCCCCTCGTGGGTAGTTTTCTTTTGTGTCTTGTTTTTGTATTTTTGTTATAATAAATATCCATCAAAATTCACCTGCACTTGAGTCCTCCCATTTCCCATTCCGTGACACAAGTACTGTTTGTCTACAAATATTTTTGTTGTTGAATAGTCTTTTGATCCAATTTGACCTGTTTGAAGGCGTGCAATAACGCAGTTTGACCAGTGGGGCGCTGTAGCACAATACTGCAATGCAGCCCTAACTGATCCAATGCCAAAGAAAACAGTGTTTCAGAGTGAAAAAGAAGCTGAATCTGTAAGTGTGGAAAAGTTTAGCATAGCTACAAAAAAATGCTGTCATATGTAGGGCCACCAACTCTCACTCATTCAAATTCAAACAATTGATACTGTTCTCATGCCACACGTCCCTTTTCTCATGCAGTGAAAGATACAATCCAGGGCAATCCATTAACAATACATGCGTTGTTGGAGCTCTTTAATGTGACATGACAGATCTCGCTAACACATCAGATCAAGCGGCACGTGAACCTATTATCCCTTCCTCTTTTCAACTGTTACAGCAAGAAACAAACATGAATGAGCAGCAAAATGTTACTTTTGCTAAATGTTACAACTTTCTAAAAATGAATCCATCTCTAATGTAATAACTCAAGAAGAGTTTCAACCGCAGAAAGATGTCATTAAAACACCTTACAATGTCACAGAACGTTACATTTACCTCCTGAAATCCGTTCAATGACCATAAACTTGATAGTTAGTTATAAAACAGCTATAAATCAATATTTTAAGTAATTGTAAAAGTGCAATAATCAATCAAAGGCTAAATTTGTATTTACAAAATACAGCAAATAAAGTACCTAAATTCAGGAGGAACACTTTCGTTTTTAAAGTCCGGCAGAAGCCCGAATGACTGGTCACTCTTCACAGACACACAGCTGGGTTCTGCTGGGTCGGATCTCTCCTGCCGGATCGGGATTCTGTAAAACAAACATAAAAAAAATTTTTTTTTTTAAATCATGAACATGTTGATCATATAATTTTTATTCAAATGAAATACTCCTGCTTTAACATAAATGTGCTGCACATTGTCCTATACCGTTTCTGCACATCCACCTTAAGCAAGCATGCTGTTTCTGTGTGCATTTAGAGATTTTACTCTCATCTTGCTGTTTTTATTCAGTATTTTTATGTGATGTCCCAAAAACTGCATGAAAATACGTGGACGGGAATACAGCTACTGACTAGTTGTCATACAACGGGAGGCCTGTGATGCGGAGGAAACGAGGAAACTCGGATGCAAACAAAACTCAGGTTTATTCAGCCACAAAAGGCACTTTAAATATAAACATAAACAGCACTCGATGGCGCAAAAAACGCTAATCTCATGGAGTACACTGGGGAACACGGAGAAACATCCACACGCACATGAACGCCCGAGGAACTCTGACGAACACCGACCAATACAAAGGGACACAGGAGGGTATTTATAGAGACACGGAAACTACACACAGCTGACGGGACTTGCGCAGTGATTAACGAGACAGGTGTGGAACAATCTAGAAGACACAGAAGGACCCGGAATGTGAGAGACGCGACGAGACTGTGACAGTAGTTTAAATGATCATAAACAGATTTATCCACACTGAAGAGCACTGCTGATTTATGGCAGAGGCTATTTCCACTAAATTTAAACAGTATTCAATTATATTTATGCTTAGTGTAAATAGTAGCAGATATTATTTGCACCTCTGCGGATTGTAGTTAATTATAAAACAGATTTTAATAACAACAGCATATTCAGTGTATGTGCTCATATTTCCTAAAATAATCAACTCTTGATCCTTGAGTTTTTAATATTAGTTTTTCTGACTGTAACTCTCAAAACAGCTTCTGTAGAAATGTGCCAGAAATAAAGTGTCACTGGTTAGTAATGCGTGAAGCTGGAAATGCTATTTGTGGAGTTGTCGAATCCTGAGATTTGGAAAGATTTAATGTCTTCTTTTATCTTCAGTTGATTTCATATTATGCCAGCTATACACTGTGATTTCAGCAATCCAAAAGATCATTAAAAACTGTACAACATGAATCTAAAAAACTTGTGTGCAACATGCATGTAGAACCGCGCGATGAAGACATCTACTGAACCGTAGACTACAACATTAGTTAGTACAGAAAAAGAAACATCATCAGCATGTGTTAGTGGTAAAGAATGTGTGCTGAAAGAAGAGGAAGTAAAAGAGGAGAATATGGATGCAGTCATGGAAAAGTTTGCAAATGTAGCTTGAGGTACTGTAAGTAGATTTGAGTATCAGGGCCGTGATCAACGCACCACTTTGTGTAACAAGTTTATTGGTTAGTCAGTAGATAATAACAGCAAACACACTGGACAAAAGAGATGGATTCAAACACTAGGTGTAAACGGGAATGTTTCTCCCTCGTTTACTTGTGATTCGACTGACCACAATGCATCTTAACATCAGATGTAAACAGCCCCTGAATTGTCTTCAGAAGGAATGTTTTGTTAGGAAAAAATCTACAATTTACAAAATGCAGCCAGTAAAATAACATCGGTGCAACTCTAGAACAACGTTTTACCTAAATTCAGAAGGAACACTTTCGTTTTTAAAGTCCGGCAGAAGGCCTAATGACTGGTCACTCTTCACAGACACACAGCTGGGTTCTGCTGGGTCGGATCTCTCCTGCCGGATCGGGATTCTGTGAAACAAACATTTAAAATATATTATTATCTCACATTTGAGATTAAATTTCAAATAGTCAATAAAATATTCCTGCTTTAAGAACAGTCCAAGCTTTTCATTTTTGCTTTTAAAACCAAATTTTCATTAATTCATTTTCAATAATTGCGAGTAAATGACCATTTCTATCGGGGGATTTGGTGCACAAAATATCCTAAGCATCAATAACAAATGCCTTGTTCTGTAAAATGTGTTGTCATATCTGAGATTGAATTTCAAATATTCAAATAAAATATTCCTGGCTTTGACAAAAATGCAAGCTTTTCAAACCAAATTTTCTGGAAGTTGTAGCTCCTAGGGATGTTACTGTGGCTCTTTTCTTTTTGTTTCTTTTTTGATGTACCGCAATAAATTACTTGTTGGTTGAACTGCAAAGACAAAACACTCTCACGGATAGGGATGTGCCTAAATGCCACTTAGGAAATACACGGAAAATAAATAAAGTCTATACGATATACTATATATGATGTGTCCGCAGGTGGCTGATAAGGCCGATTTGAGCGTGGAAGTTTCTGCCACATATCGGGCAGACACGCGTCGACAGCTCTGTTGGTGGTTTTGACAGTTTTGGGAGGTAATTATCACCTATTATTGTGACATTTTCTGAGTGTTTTGAGAATAACCACATCTGCTGGTCTGTGAAAATGAAAAATGTTTCTGTGACAGTTTATCTACATGACTTCTGTAAATGTTCTTGTTTTTGTATTGCTTGTGTTTTCTGCTTGGCCTCTTGACTTGATTTCACTTTGTTTTGCTAATGTTTTGCTCCTCTTACAGGCGAGGCATAAAAACAACATAATTTATCAATCATAACCCGAATTGAGTTGATGGCTTCTGATTTCAAATGCTGTCCACAACAAATTCTGATATTACTTATTTATTTATTAATAAATTAATTATTTATTATCAGAATGAATAGAATAAATATTTCAGATATGGTAGATATCAAATAAATATTAGATGTCTTATATGCATTTCACACTGGATGCGTGAGCAGTGCAGAATATGTGTATGTGTAGAGTTTTTTTAGTGCGCAACTGAACTGCTGCTGATTGTATTTCCTCCATTATTAGTTTGTGATGGCCGGCATTCAGTGCAGCTCATGTCTCCAGTCCCATACAGACCTTCTTTATAATGTAAAAATGTAGTACCGCTGCCTCTGCGTTAAGTGTGAATGCTCCAATCTTTAAAAAGATGATGACCTACTTATGCATTCAGTGCGAAACAATACTTATACTGGATGTTATCAGACTGAACAACCTTGGAAACCTTGGAAACCTTCCAGATGATTGTCCAGATAATTTGCTAAAATCGTATGCGAGTACCTGAGTCCTGGAGAAGAATCTCCATCGCTGGATGTTTGCGTGTCTTCCATGAATCATTCCGTCCTCATGAACTGCACAGATGAATCTCCAGCTCTGTTTCTGAATGAAAGAGAAGGTGACACTGCTTTACATGCACAACTAAATAAACACAGATTAAACTGCACATGTAGAAGAATGGTTAATGGCCGCCTCCCCTCGCTGCTCCCCTGTTCTGCGTTTGTGATTCTCAGAACAGAGTTCGGAGACACATTTTTTATTTTCCCTGCTGTTATGTTTTATGGAGAACAATCTTTCTTCAGTTTCCCCTGATGTTCTAATAATTTCGGGATTTGTTCTGCACCCTCAATAAACAAGACAAGATATGGATACATTACCTATTTTTAGTTTAAAGATGCAAGAAAGCCAGGATATTAAAAGTGTGTTTTGAAATCACTGCTTATTATCACACAATAACACATGATTATCAGTCAAATGAATAAATGAAGTTGAATATTTAGACTGGTGCATTATCAATATACATGTAAAAGTCACGGAGAACCAAATGAGAAACTCAAATAAAACTGATCCCTGGAAAGCCATGAATCGGTTCCCCACGAAAAAAGGAACTGGAACTCGGTTTAGAGGAACTTTCTCTGTTTTCTGGAGCCGATGTTGGTTATAAATACACACTTTGCGGATTCCTGTCTAATCTTTAACTTTGATACTCACATATTTCAGCGATTCTGTGCTGCAGTTCTTATTCCTCGCAGAAAATGGCGTCTGAAAATGTACTTTCACTTTCTTGGAATGGGGGATCGTGTTTTTCTTCTCCTTCTTTCGAAGCAATAGCAAAGGTAGAGTGCATTTCTGCCACCTACTGAGTTGAAGTGTGGAGCATCAATGTGGAATAGGGGAGCGCGGGGCACAACGTAACACTTTTCGGTTTTGGCCGAATAATGAACAAAGTAATAGGGTTAGACAAATCATATTTTTATACGAACAACATACAAGCTTCTCCTATAAATGAGCACTGTTTTCATGTTCATCGGACCTACTGTTTCTGTGCAGTATCACCAAAAGCGGCAGGAGTAAAATGTGACTTCTTACCCCGTGAGCGGGGCTCGTTGTAACAGACAGCGGGTTAGTTGTATCACATGTTATTCAATGGATGTTCATTCATGTATTTTTAATTCTTTAAAAAAAGTTGAGTCTTGATGATCATAAGCATAACTTATGAATGCAATATATTTTTTTATTTTATTTTTTCTATGCTTTGAACAATGTAATGTCATGAAATTTGTTTTTATAGGTTAATACAATGCAAACTATCTGATTATTGCTGTAGGCTATGCAATGTGCGGCTTAGTTGTAACACCATGTTAAAATATCAACTAGGGGAGCGCGGGGCACAAAGTAACGCGGGGTAAATAGTAACACAGACTTTTTAGATAGTTGCACGATTAAATTTGACGTGCTAACGGGCTTTTCACCACACTGTTTGCACACGTCTTCTGACCATCTTTCGAGAACCACAGGAAAAACTCTTTTGAAAGCATGAAAATATTTTTTGTTATAGTAGTTGTTTTTCGATTTTCAAAGAATGTGTGAAAGATTGTTAGTCTAATCTTATATCGTTATGATTATCATCTTCTTGGCTAAAAGACGGTACCATTTTGAAAGACGTGAAAAACACACAGTGACTGCTAGCCGGTCCTGAAGTAAACAAGACACCGCGGGGTTAGTTGTAACACTAAGCTGCATTGAATAGGTTTCAAGTTGCATCAATAATCATATGTATTTTGCATTGTATTAACCTATTAAAACGTTTTTCATGTCATTACATTGTTCAAAGCATAACAATGTAATAAATTAAATATATATATATATATATATATTCCATTCATAAGTTATGCTTATAATCATTAAGACTCAACTTTTATTAAGAAATAAAAATACGCCAATGAACACCCATTGGATAACATGATGTTACAACGAGCCCCGCAAACGGGGTAAGTTGTCACATTTCACTCCTTGCGCTTTTGGTGATACTGCGCAGAAACTGTAGGTCCGACGAACATCAAACCAGTGCTCATTTGTAGGAGAGGCTTGTGTGTTGTTTGTATAAAAATATAGTTTGTCTAACCCAATTACTTTGTTCATTATTTGGCTAAAACCAAAAAGTGTTACGTTTGTCCCCGCGCTCCCCTAACCCTGCTGTGTCTTGTTTACCTCATCATTTTGGAAGATTAAACATGAATAAAATTGATATAACTTGCACAAATGTCTCAGAGTCATTTAGTGATTCTCATATTATTGTAAAGCTTACAGAAGAATGAAACTAAAAAGAATGTCAGTAAATAATATTCCTGTTAAACAGAGAAGATGATTTTTATTTCAATGGCCACAAAACATCAACTAACAACTACAAGAACTTTTACATTGGTGTTCATGTATATTTAACATAGATGATGGCAAATGTTGTAGAGAAGCAAATCACTGTAATACAGTTTACAGATTTATACAGGAACTGACGGCAGAGAAACATTCATTTAGTTTGATTAACGTTGCACTCAACAGTAGGAGTTAAAATAGACTATTTCCCTTGAACTCTGAACATCAGTGTTGAAGGTTACGACCCGCTTGTTTTATGAGATTTACAATATAAAGAATTATATTTCAAATGAATATACCAGATTAGTGACATTCAATACATTTTCAAGGAAATAATATGAAAGTAAATGTAGAAAACTGAGAAAGTTCAGCACAAATGCGTCTCTGGAAAGAGTAAAACTGTAATATCAGCTGTTCTGAGACCTGGATGCTTTAATTTAGTGCTTCCCAGATCTGGTCCCGGAGTAACGGCCATGCACATGTTCGAGGTTTCTCTCATCAGACATGAAAGTTTATGCCAACCAATGACAGCGATGAAAGACCACATGGACTGTTCATGCTAGCCATCAACAACAGACATGACTTACTATTGCTGGTAATATGTAGCAAATAAAATGTGATTTCCATTTAAAAATCCATCATGTTCTAGTGGGAAAATCCACTGATGACGTCAGGACAGAGTAAAGTAACCAGCACAGACTCATCTAACTCTCTAAATACAGCGACACCAGCCGGCACTTCATCTACACATGAACTGGTTGAGAACATGACACCAGCCAGATCCACCAACAAATACTGAGGCACTCATACGGTAAAACATGTTTAAAATCACTCTCGGCAAATATAGTGACAGAGCTGGACACAATTAACATTTGCGATTCAACATTATCATCCAGCATGATGGCAACTAGATTTCCAACTAATGTAAATCAATACAGTACTTACCTAGTATAGTAATACATTTATTTCTCTCACATGTTGACTGTCAAGCAAAAGATGCTCACCCACTAATTTTTTATCTATATGGATATATAGATATATAGATATATCTTTACATTTTATATGAAATGCACAACAAAACATATGCGTAATATATCATCTTTGTGTTGAATTATTCTTGTTTTAGGTTGAACTCTCCCCACCCAGGATCATGACTATAAATGATTCAATTACTTCCTTGAAGTTTCACCGTTTCACCTTTAACCCTTCACAGTCAGATGTGTGGAATGATCCTTCATGAAGGGATTTATGAGTTCACTTTCATTTGGAAAGCCTTTACAATACCTGGCACTATTCTGTGTGTTTCCAGTGCAAGTCAAACTTGTTTCCCTCTTGTTTCATGCAGTTACAGAGTAATTCACATGCGCTGCTTGTTATCCTCTTGTTACAGAGTAAGTACAATAAAAGTGCATACAATCAATCTGATATCACTGAATTAAATTTTTTTTTTAAGTAATCTCCATCATACTGTAATAACATAATATATACCCCATAATTAATACCCCATTGACCTTTTCATATGAATGAAATACATATTTATGTGAACTGCTGTACACCCAAAGCACTTTACAATCATACCAGCGGTCTCAGCTCACCAGAAGCCACGGTAAAACACCACATACTCACTACACACCGGCTAAAGCAGGAGAGAGAGAGAGAGAGAGAGAGAGAGAGAGAGAGAGAGAGAATAATATATTATTCAGCACATTTACTGTCTGTTGATATTCGTTATAAATTGTTATTTAGCATATTAGCCTTGGTGATACCATGTAATAGAATAGTTAGCACTTAGTTATAAAATACTTACTAGAAAAATGATTAGTGATTTTTCTGGTTGTCACTCCTTTATTCTTTATACCTACACATTTGTACTTTATGATTACGCTGTAATTACTGAGAGTTACGCTGTAAATCTGCTGTACTTGTGCAGTAGTTCCCGGTCGTAATCTAATGTCTCACCAACGATTATATGAAAAACACATTGGCTGACGCATCATCATCCTGCACATGTTAAATGTAGGCCTGTTTCTAAATATGTAGCAGTTTATAAGTAAATCAACATCCATTCTTAAGGGGGAATCTTCCACATCTTCCTCTGACTGTGATATTCATTCAAAATACAAAAACTGCAAACCACACTTACAGATTCTCTCTGACATGTAAAACAGAGAGAAAAGCCGTCCTTGTCACTGAGAGAGAAGTTGCATGTCATTAGTGGAGTGATGACGTCCTCTGTTGGTGAACAAGTGTAACGAAGCTGACAGTTGTTTAAAAAAACATTTTAGGCCTACATGCTACACACACACACACACACACACACACACACACACACACACACACACACAATTTCTCAAAATGTAATGTATGCAAAAGGCATTAGTTGTTTTAGTTCTTTTTTATAATCCTTGGGAATATGCTGATATCTTATTGTAAGTTGTACTTCTGTATTGTTTTGCACAGAACTCAATGAATGACTTTAATTTTTGGGATGATAAGAAGTTATCAACTTATTATTTAAGTTCTTTAACAAAAATGCATTGCATGAGAACGAGGCTGATGAAACTGAAATCCTGCTTTATTCACACAACTCAGACGGACAGGTTTTGAGTTAGACAGTTGAAGAGTGTAAAGTCTGTGTTGGTATTATCATTCTTTAGTCCAGAGGGAATGGAGTGGAAAGCTTGAACTCGTTTCATCCCAACACATCCCACTAGAAACAAAAAACAACACAATTCAGACCAAAGATTCATTATTTAACTAAAGTTTTATTGTGAGAGTTACTGAATCCCATCACAGGCGAAAAAGAGTCATTCCTCTGGAAAGAGACAAACTTTCTTGTTGGCAAACTGATAAAGAATCTCATGAGGACAAAGTTCATTATGTGTCTTGAAATGAACGTTGTGCTTCAATACAATGAACACAATAGATGAGATTGTTCATAATCAACAGTAAGAGAAACAACACCAGCTGTTGAAAGAGTTAAATAACAAGCAGTGAAGAAGAGAAAAGAGACTCCTGAAAGCATGGGAATCGATAAAAGTGAGCTTGATAGTAAGAATGAGACACTGTTAATGGCTGAACAATAAAAGAAAGAAAGAAAGAGATGGATAAAATATGTGCAGGTTATTTTCTGTGTGAAATACAAACAACATTAAAAGACGATTCAACAGCTTATGAAGATTAAAATCATATTTTCACAATTGTATTCTTCCTCATGGTCTTTGAGATTTATACGGTTCTGCTTATGGAACACAGTGACGAAGATGATGATGATGAAACACTATGGTTTGTGTTTGTTATTTCTCCATTGTTTTGGGAGTGTGTGTGTGTGTGTGTGTGTGTCTGTCCAGGAACGCTGTCTGATTGATGTCATGTCCTGATTGGTGCATTTGTGCTTTAAAAATAACCTTCTCACTTCCTCTACAGAAAGAGAGATTTGGGGTTTTGAAGAAGAGTGTGTTTCTGATTGTGTGTTCTGATTTCATTGTTTGTGTGTGTTAAGAGAGTTTTGAATGTGTTGAGACTGTGAGAATCGAATCTTTCCCAGTTTTCTGTCTCTGATTTTGTCATTTCAATGTTGCTTTCCTGGAGGATTTGGGAAAGTCTGACGCCACTTTTGTTCATCTGTGTGATCTCTGTTTTTGGTTAAGGAGTCAGGTTTGTAGACTGTATTTTTATTTTCTTTTTTGTTTAAGGTTTAGGAAAGAGGTTTAAAATATTCAGCTCCTGAATCAAGATCCCAAACTAAGTCAATATATTTACAAATGTTCAAATTCAATGGATTTTTTCATGTTGCACCAATTCCCCTCGACGGAGTGTAACACTCTTACATGACTTTATTTCACAATGAGAAAAGTGTGCGCTCCAGGACTGGAGGAATAAACACTTCTTGCTCTCTCCTTCATTAACTCTTCAGTTTTCGTGTTGAAGAATCCAGGAGTATCGATACAGACTCATACTTCAATCAGTTGCAGTTGATTTTCTTCCACTCTCCGTCTCCCTTCTTTCTGTTTCCATCTCTGCTCTGATTCTCTCCTCTGTCTCTTTCCTCACTCTCTCAATCTCTTCTTGTCTTTGTTTCTCCTCTTGTTGTTTTCTCTCATCTTCCTCTCTCTTTATTCTCTCCTGTTCCTCTCGTCTGAATCTCTGAGCATCCTCAAACATCTCATTACTGTAATGTCCTCCTCCATTCTGCTCTATCATTGTGTCAATCTTCTTCAGGAGATCATTCATCTGCTTTCTGTTATTCTGATCTTTATTGTTGAAGACGTGAAATCTTCCTCCACACTGATCAACTAGATGCCTTAATTTACTGTTCTCCTCAATGAGCTCCTCTACAGATTCTCCTTCTATCAGATCTCCATGAGTGAAGAGAATGATGGAGTAATTGAACACTTTTTCACCAAGCATAATCTTTATCATCTCAGGAATTAGCTGCTCCTGCTCAGTGAATCTGTCATTTGCTCTGAGAACAATGAGAAAAGCGTGCGGTCCAGGACTGGATTCATAAACACTTCTTGCAGTGTCTTTTATTAACTCTTCCGTTGTCATCTGAGAGTGAATGAATCCAGGAGTATCGACTACAGACACAGATCTGCCTGAAACAGTGGCGTGTTTCACTGAGGATTTACTGGTCACTGAACTCATTCCTCTCTCAGATCTGAAGTCTTTCTGTTCCAGGATTGTGTTTCCAGCTTCACTCTTCCCAACTCCAGTTTTACCCAAAAGAACAATCCGAATGGATGCGGGACTGACAGCAGGAGTGTCTGGTTCAGTATTTTGTTTAAAAGAAAAAAAGAAAACGAAATCATTAACACTCATTTAAATAGTAACTTCCATCGCTTGTTTTCTACAGGCAAATCAAAACCTCAAAGTGAATGAAAAACATTTTAGCATTCTCAGAAAATTCAATTAGACTTTTATTCTAATTAGTCCCCATTTTTATTGTTTTATATAGTCCGTATTTATGATGATTAATGTATAATTGTAAGTGTCTGCATGTCAAGTGTCTCAGTAAATAATCTGCCTCATGCCTCAAATGACACTTCCTTTACAGAATTATTTCCTTCTGTAATTCTGTTTTGCTGAGCTTTGCAACAGCATTAGGAACTCTGAACTGCCAAGTCAGTGAGAGCAGAGAATATATACCTTTAATAAAATTAATTTAGATTTAAAAAACATACTTTTTATTTATCTTTTCTATAAAAAAATAAATAAATACAGTGGAGTTCACTTATCTCGAGTCACGTTTATCTCGCCAATCCTATTATGTCGACGTTTTTGAAGTGGAACCACCAAACTCCCTATTTGTCATAGTATTTTCGATTCTTTAATGTCGATTTGTTAATGTTGCCGAAATCTAATATGTCGAGCACAATAGAGGGACAAATTCGCCACTTCACATGATTATTTCATGACAAATTAGCGCAACTAGTTCACTGCGCTGAGTTTGCGTTGCACGTGGATCGCGGTCCGCTCACGGTTCACTCCCTGTCGTTGATCTCCTCTGAGGGAAAACACGCTGGAGCATCCCGCATGTTTTATTTATTTATTTTGTGAGCAATCTTTGTGTTTGCATAGTTGGAGAATATAATTAAAGGTTTGTATCAAGAGTCGAAGGTGGTTTTTATTGTGGTGGTTTTACATATGCCTTTTGTTGTTAGCAAACATACACACAGTGCTGATCGCTTCATCAAACAAATTGCGGCAACACTGTTGTGTAAAAAGACACCAAACACACGAGCATGTATATTCTCATTTAATTTCTCACATCATGTACATCAATAAATGTTCATTTTTCTTTCTTGCGAGGGTTGTTGTCTTTGGCGCTCTGACAGCTGGCTATGCTTGCACCATCACTCTGACAGCTGCGCTGATAGGCTGTCTGACCTGTCAATCATGCAAGAAGACGTGATTGGCTGTGCTGCCATGAGGGCGGGCTCATCTCATATCATGCGACACGCTTCTTAAAGGGACGAGCTGCACAGCGCAGCGGGAGACACTGCTTTTTTCTTTTTCTTCTGATTCTGACTTGTGTTTGTTTTCTTATTGTGTGAATTTCGCGCACAAGCACTGTGTACCGAGCTGAACAGTTATGGATAATTGAAGTCATGTGAGCAACATTTGAAATTCGAAATGTGATCTTACACAAAAAAGTTAATCAATCTATGTGCGGGTTATGCCAACGATTTTTTACACAAAACCCAAAACCCGCTGGCTATATGAGCGTACGGATTATCTGCGTCTGAGGGTTATATGTGGGAAAATATGTGTTTAATATATGTAATATATGGGTTATATCGCGAAATGGTTATCTCGATGCTTTTTTTCAACCCCAGAGACCGTCGACATAACCAAACTCCACTGTAAATAAATATTGTATAAAACGACTCACCTGTTGTGTCACAGTTTGTTCCAAGTATTTTTGTAAGCAGCTCTTGAGCTTGTTTATGTTCTTTTGTCTTGTTGTTGAACACAAAGAATCTCTGATCATATTTCTGAAGGAGTTTCTTCAAGGCTTCATAATCACTGATGAATTCTTCTAATGTCATGTTGTCTTCATTCAGTTCGTCTCCTCTGGTGAAGATAATCCAGGTTTTCCTTATGCGTTTTACTCCCAAGACCTTCTCAATCTTCTCCACAGCATCTCTCTCTTTCTCAGTGAATCTGTCAGCTTTGATGACTAGCAGAAACACGCAGGGACCTGATTCACATTTCTGAAGGACCTCTTCATATTTCTGCTGAATCTTTTCTTCACTCAGCGTTGTGTCAAATAATCCTGGTGTGTCATAAACAGTGACTTGAATATTACCAATAGTTCCAGATTTAACTGCCAGATCTCGTGTGACCAAAGTGAAGCTTTTCTTTGATATGAAAGTTTCTGGTCCCAATATTGTGTTTCCAGTTGCACTTTTCCCAACTCCTGCTTTTCCAAGTAGGACCAGATTTAGATTTTTAAGCATTTTTAAGGCCCAAAATGTAAAAGTGCTGAAAGACAAAAATGAACACACATGTAACATTAAAGAGCTGAAAACAGAATGCATCCATTTTAGCACCTGTTTGCGTTTATGCTCTTTATCATTTAGTCACTGGTGGCAGAAATAGATTGTCCATCCATTTTTCAAATTCAACCTACTATCTGTTAATACTTGTATTGACTTGCTGTTTTTGTAGTTCCACTAAAATGACACTAGTAAGACTAAACTACCTTAATGCAGCCAGTGAAGAGTTAACTGACTAAAGCTGGTCTTCACAAATCAGAATAGTGAGGTTATGCACTCATTGAAGGGTTAACAGAGTTTATTAAGCCCTTTATCAATGTCTTGATTTTGTTTTTGGGGTGTACTAGAATATACTTTTATGTCTGACTTTTCAAAAAACCTTTTTTCATTCTTCATTATTAAAGCTCCTCCTTCAAAAACGAAATGTGCTGTGATTGGCTTTCTGTCCCAGTGGTTTGTGATTGGTACCATTTACAGCGCGTTTGGGAATTGTCACTTCCCTTTCTATAACAGTGAGGTTCACTCAGATGTAAATATGAAGCATCAATTTCAAACGAATTCAAGCCTGACCATGTTTTTTGGGGGGTGGATTTACACAGATGTGTTTTTTAATAGATATTTTATAGATACAATGTTATCCATTAAATCATGATACTTGTCAGAAAATTATGTTAATACAAACAGTATTAGCGGACACTAGGCTGACTTCCGTCACTCTCACACAAAACTGGATGTGAGCTCAAATATATTTCTATTATAGCAATGACTACATTACTGTCCAAACAAGCGTCCAATGGTATCGTAGTGTATTGAGTGCAGTTATGTTGTCTACTCTTTTAATTCTTTCAAATGTATTCCTTAAATTATTCTTGAACTGACCAAAGTATTTAAAGAAAGTTACATTAAAAACATACATTTATAACATTAAATGTTACATTTTGATGTTAGGCTAGAATGTGATAAGCAACTGTCTTTTTTTTCTTTCTTTTTTTTTTACATAATGACCACAAGATGGAGTCATGGTATGTTTTGTTTTTGCTATGAACTGTTAGAAAGAGTGAATTAAGAGTGAATAATTATACTTTTTTTTCAAAGCTTGTTTGGGTTAAACATTTCATAATTACTGTAGTTTCCATGTTCTGAGCATCACATTCTTAAAAAAATTAAATAGGTGGTTGAATAATATGTGAACTGTATATTTTTAAATGATCACAATTTAACGTCAGCTAATAATATTTTTTCAATGGACTATAATAATTGTGCAAATCAGAATTACTGGTTATATTTCAGAATATTTCAATATTGATTTAGATTATAATTTTAAGATATAAATGCTTATTCTCAAATGTTTCTGTAAATGTATAAATTAAATATCTTATTTATAATTTTTTCATTAAAAAAAACAGTAGCATGAAAACTGAACATTTTTCATACTTGGTTTATAACATATGTCATTGCCACTGAACATCAAGACGGGCCAAACTAATCTAGTCTAATCTTGTGTTTCACAGGAAAAATGCTCAAATATTCAATACAATATTTAATGCAATTATATCGGTGCTTGTAATTAAATACAGGAATTAAACTTTTTTTACTTTTCTCAGATAAAAGTAATGAATTTACAGTAAGTTAATTAATGAATGTTTGAATGTTTAAACACTGTTTGTATTCTGTATATTTCTCTTGATGATGACATTAACTCATACTCAACCATGCATTTACAATACAATCATAAGAGTTAAGGTAAAATCATGATTAGACTTATTTTAACTTACCTAAAAAGTTGATCCTCCGACGATAGAAATGACTCGGTGAAATGATTCGTTTTTTTTTTTTTGTGGGTAAAAGTAACTTAAAAGCACGTTTTCATTTCCTGAAATGAGATTGTAGAACGATTCCTCTTACTTAAAAACGTCCCAGTGATGTTTGTTTTGGCATCCTTAGAGTTCAGGACACCTTATCTAATTAAAAATACATGTACAACATATGTAATTATGAGACGCTTCTACACCGGAAGTTCGCGACTTATTTTTATTAATATGTCTTATTATCCGCGTTTACTCCGCAGGTGTATTGTATAAAATACAAGTACACCTGGCTGCAGAGAGGGCGTGGCTACACACGGGGGCGTGGTTTTGCGTGTGGCCCCGCCCCATTCCTGCTCTGATTGGCTCGGCCGTCTTTCATATGAATACATGATTAAAAATGTGTTTGGAGTTAATGTAGGAAAGAGTGCATGGATTGATTGCGCAAATGTCTTCAAACCAGTTACAAACCTGTGCAGTTTCACAAGTCTTCACTATGACACACAGAGAATACAACATTTACTTAAATTAGGGTAATAGTATTTAATTATTAAATGTTTATTCGAGGTGGAGGACGTTTAGAAACTCTGTAGAGACACTAATAAAATATTACTCAGTAAAAGAGAGGAGTTAATGCCCCAGCATGGAGTAAAACAAGTTTGCACACATAACATGAATGAATTCACTCTGATTGATGAATCCAGAGCAACTTAATGTGAGAATCTGAGACAAACACAGGTGTTTTTAGGTACTGAAAATTTAATCTTCTGCATCAGTCAAATTCAAAAATGAATAATTCAATGTTATTTATTAATTAAAAAAAATATATGTTCAAGAAATTCAATTTGTCTAGTTCCATTGAATGAAGTATAATATAACTTAATGCCATTAAACTGAATTTACAAAACTGTTTGCTGAAATGACCACAACATTAATAACAGCACTGAAATAAAATCACACAAAAATTGCGCTCGTTACTATAGCAAAATAAACTAGGCTCATGATTTCCTTCTTTTTTATTTCATCACTTCAAAATAACGAAGAACAGTTTTTTTTTTTTTTTTTTTACAAAAAGTAGCCAATAGAACACATACATCTGTTAAAGATCTGGAGATCTGAGAAAATCTTTAATATGCCAGTTTTACATCCATTATAAATCATAATTGCCTATTTAACATCTGACTGGAAACATCCTAGAATATTATTGCAGATGAACAAACTCCCTTCTGGAATACTTCTTCCAGATATTACACACATCAGATAGACATTTCTGAGATGTGTGTTTGGTATCAGGTTATGCTCTGCAATTTAGTGTTTTGTCATGTTACCAATAACGACGCTGACACATCCTTTTCATTTCCTTTCTCATACTGCGTTGATATGAAAACAACATAAATCATTTCATTCATAATTAATTTCTCTACCTTAATACCTGACTCTTCTGCTGTGAAAACAGGTTGTTGTTTTTAATTCATCCTTTATGCGTTGGCCTAAAAACTTTGTTCCTGTCCCAAAGAAACCCCAGCCTGCCTGTCTTAACGACTATCGTCCAGTAGCTCTAACCTCCACCGTGATGAAGTGCTTTGAAAGACTAGTACGAGACTTCATCACATCTTCACTACCGGACAAAATGGACCCGTTACAGTTTGAGTATCGTCCTAACCGCTCCACTGAGGATGCGATCGCATATCTCCACCATACAGCTCTGGACCACCTGGACAACCGGAAAGGGAATTATGTTAGGTTGTTGTTTGTGGACTACAGTTCAGCTTTCAACACAATAATTCCCTCCATACTCACCTCCAAGATGGAGATCCTGGGACTTAGCACATCGCATTGTCGCTGGATCTCCGATTTCCTCACGGACAGACCACAAGCAGTACAGACGGGCAAACATTTCTCATCTACCCTCACTCTCAGCACTGGAGCCCCCCAGGGTTGCGTTCTGAGTCCCCTGCTGTACTCACTGTACACACATGACTGCTTGGCCACTTCCAACTCCACCACCATTGTCAAGATTGCTGACGACACGGTTGTAGTGGGCCTGATCTCAAACAACGACGAGACGGCCTACCTTAAGTCAGTAAGTCTTAAGTTTTGTCGTGGTCATGTCACATCCACCACACAGTCATGAAGGCCCGGCAGCGTCTTTTCCACCTCAGACGCCTAAAGGACTTTAAACTGCCCTCTCAGGTGCTCAGGACCTTCTACACCTGCACAGTTAAGAGCATCCTGACAGGCAGCATCACGGCCTGGTTCGGGAACAGCACCCAGCAGGACAGACGAGCTCTGCAGAGGGTGGTGCGATCAGCTGAGCGCTCCATCCGCACTGAACTTCCTGACCTGCACTCAATCTACAAAAAACACTGCTTGAACAGGGCCAGGAAGATCAGGAAAGACATCAACCACCCCAATAATGGTCTGTTCTCTCTGCTCCGGTCAGGGAAGCGTTTCCGCTCCCTGAGGGCGAACACAGAGAGAATGAGGAGGAGCTTCTTTCCACAAGCGATACGGACCCTCAACCAGAACTTTCCGGCATAACAACAAATACACACACACATACAAACAGGACTCAATATTTCTTCTTCTTCTTCTTTCCATAGTGCACATGACACGCTTCTGTCAAGGGCTCTGCTTTCACACTCATGCACTTTTTGCACATATATGTACACACACCAAGATGTATATAGAATGTATACGTACACGTTTGCACATCATATATAATGTACACTACATCCATATACTACAGACCTACACCCGTAGTACTTACTGTACATACTGCATTTACTATATTTATTTATATACATTCCTCCTCACTATTTACAAACACCGTACATAATTGTATATTGTATATACACTGTATCTACAGCACTGTATATACTGAAGTTACTGCATATAAATATGCTATACTCTACCTGTACATTTCTCCCTCCCTCTGTACAATCTCTCCATTGCTTTCCCCTCCCCTCTCTTAAAAATAACTTTTGGTCAGGCGTCAAAGCATTTCACTACATGTTGCACTGTGAATGATTTGTATGTGACAAATAAAACTTGAACTTGAACTTGAACTTGAAAACCTGCTCAATGTAGCAAAATAATCATTTCAGGGCCATTGTGAGATACAGGCTAGTCTTTGTTTTTTTCCTTCAGTGCATAATAATGAAGATTTGAGAATCTGAACAGCTTTTAGACATACTCCTTCACACACCACCTCTGAACACATTTTCTATCATGTATGCTTAGAAACACAGTCGAGCCAATCAAAGTGAGCATGGGGCGGAGCGACAGGTGCAGTCCCGCCCCCTTCTGCAGGAGGAAGCCAGATCCTTCTAGAAAAATAGGGTTTTTCCCTCAAACGGAAGGCCGAATATTTCAGCTGCCACATCATCAGATGCTGTTGAAGACTTCGTTTGAAGGATGCCTTAGTTGCACGTCCTTCTCTCGGCCTGTTTTAAAGAATGCATCGGAAATTTCTTATGCGGTCTCATATCACCCACAATCCTTTGCAAACATTCCAGTTCATGAAACTCGTAAACTTTGTACTGAGCTTGTCTGAGCTATTATGAAATGAAAGACAAGAAATAATGTTTTTTGGCATCAGTGTCATCTGTTGTTTTGCTGTAAATGTATCAATAACACTAAACTACTGGTAAAGTAAGTCACTGGGAGACCGCAGTCAGCTGTCATTCACTGACTGAATGATTCGTCGATAGAAGGATTAATAGAAAGTATTTTTCCAAACTGAAGTTTTAATAGCATTCTCGTACTGTGCCGTAGCCATGCACACTTACCAGAGCGTCTCATTCTGGCAGAGGAGGAGTTCACACAAGCTGAGAAGGACACAAGCTCACTAGGATGCAGCCTATCATTTGATAAGGGATTAAAAATTTAGTTTCTAAAGCATTCAAAATGGAAAACAGGGTTCACCTCTATCCCTAATAAGACAAAGCTGAAGCAGCTGGTTCAGTTCTTCAAGCTTATTGAAAACCATAGGTATGAGGAGAAGGTTAGAACTGAACTCTGAGTTTGACATCCCTGACATGTTGTAATGTAGGAAGTACACACAGAAAAATCAAGTTACAGAAACATTCCCAAAATAGCACAAATGCTTTGATGGACCAACTGTACCTTTGGGTCGGTAAAGGACGGACTCAAGTGCAGGTGAAAATTGATTATTTATTATAACTAGTGAATTTACATCTGACACCGATGTTCCGAAGCTTGCTTCAAACTCGAACGGTCCTTGCAATGAACCATTGCTTTGGAGCTTGTATCATTACGTCACTAATCACGTGAAAATGAGTTTCTAAAACAAACACACTGCTTCACTCTTGTGTGAACCGCCTGACTGCTTTGACAGCCAGATCCAGTGTTGACGGGTTTCAAACCTGGCGGCTGTATTTCTTATAAAAGTGAAACCAAACCGTGGGATGTAGTAGATGGTGTTTGCATTTGCGTTATTGTTGAGGAGAGTGGATTGAGTTTATTTCAGTGTTGTATATTCAAATCATTATATCCTCATTTATATCAGCTTTCTAAACCGTTTTTGTGTACTCCTGCATCATCTGTTCCATGTGAGAGAATGTTCTCTAAAGCTGGCGAAATTGTAAAAGAGTGTCTGCATGCAAGTACTTGGGAATATGGATAGATGATAAGCTTTCCTTTAATAAACATATTACAGCTTTAGTTAATAAACTTAAAGTCAAACTCGGCTTTTATTACAGAAACAAATCTTACTTTACTTTTAGTGCTAGGAAGAAACTTGTGGAAGCAACTTTTCTGCCAGTAATTGACTATGGACTATGTCCATAAATTATTTTTAAAATACTGTAGAGAGTGTTGTGATGGAGACATGTTCTTGTTTTTCTTAAGAGTCTCATTTTGTTTTATATTTTTATTTTTAATATTTGTACAGTAATACCTCGGTTTACGAGTTTGATTCGTTCCAAGAGCGAGCTCGTAAACCAAAATGCTCGTACACCAAAACAAATTTCCCCATAAGAATGCACTAAAAATCAATTAATTCGTTCCACATGACCACAAATGCCCATTTTAAATTTTTTTGTTTGTTTTACCCTATTAATTGCAGTTAAAATTGTAACCATTAAGATCTCATATAAATACTAATTAATAATTGACAATTAAACTCTAAAAATACTTCACAACTTACTGTAATGTACTTCAGGTTTGAGCAGCCTGCTTGGAGGAGAGAGAGGAGGGAGGAGGGGGGAGCGGGGAAAGCAAGGATGAAAGCAAATGAGTGAATTTATTATAATAGTGCAGAAAACAAAGGAAGTGATAATCCAGAGTTAAAGTCGTGGAACATTGGGAGACGCGAACGAACGGACTCACGGAAGCCACGAACAAACGAATTCACGGGAGCCGCGATCGAACGAACCCCGCGAACGAACGAACCCACAGGAGCCGCGAGAGAACAAATTTGCGGGAGCCGCGAACGAAAGCGGGGAGATAGGCAGATGATATGAGAATCAGGTGTTCAGTGGCCACACACACATACACACTCAGGCAGAACTAGGAGACACTGAATTCATGAATTGTGACAGTTACTGCTTAAAGGTACTGTACGTGTATATTTCACTACGTGAACAATAGCGATCACAATTAATTAATGTTTAGAATATGAGGTAAAAACTTCTGTAAATCACTTATAAAAGTATCACTGTGGTGAATGATGCACACTGTAAAAAAAATTCTCGTAAAAAAAAAACAGTAAATGACTGGCAGCTACGGCTGCCAAACAAAAACCATAAAATTAAAGTAAAATATCTTAATTCAAATAAAGTGCAAAAACAATAATTTTACAGAAATTTTCATTAAAAATTGTAGTGAAAAACATGTTATTTTACAGATTTTTCCCGTGTTTAAAGTAAGATATTTTACCTTTTTTTTACGGTTTTTGTTTGGCAGCCGTAGCTGCCAGTCATTTACCGTTTTTTAATGATTTTTTTTTTTTACAGTGTAAAACTGTTATTTTATGGATCTTTCCTAGATTATTATGATCAAAAACCTTCAATTAAATTACAGTGTTAACAGTTCTATGGATAAACACTGTTATTTTACAGGTATTTACTAAATGATTACAGTCAAACACCTTCAATAAAACGACAGTGTAAAGAGTTCAACAGATAAACACTTATTTTACAGATTTCCTAAATGATTACAGTCAAACAATAAATAGTCAAGACGTGCTCAAGATTTAAAATGAAGTTGCGTGCATTGTGCGTGCATTGTTTGCCAACCTCCCCGGTGTGTGTAGGATGGACAGTTCCTGTTAATAAAGGACCCCTCCTGTGGAATATCAGCTGTGTCTTACTAGTTCTTCACTCTACATTTTGGTGAGCTATCCGGCCTCTCCTAGAGAATAAACGCGTTACAAGCTGTTTTCAACATTAATAATAATAGTAAATGTTTCTTAAGCAGCACATCAGCATATCAGAATGATTTCTGAAGGATCATGTGACACTAAAGACTGGAGTAATGATGCTGAAAATTCAGCTTTCCTAATGTTAGTATGTCAATACTCACCGCTCCTGAAGATCGTGTGGCTGGATTTTTTCTTCCTAAAATGTATTTTACACACACACACACACACACACACACACACACACACACACACACGCACACGCACACACACACGCACACATTAGCCATTTACTTACTAACAGGGATTTTCAAAAGAGCTTGTACAAGACTCTGTTCTCAGTTCGCTCATTTACAAAGCTCTTATATAGACTTTAAAAAAAAAATCTTAATCCTAGTTTACAATATTAACACATGCTAACAACACACACAGTTAACGTTAGCTAATACATTGAACTATGTAATGTCGTTATCGCGATTAGATTATTACTTAAACACATTACATCACAATGTAGCACACTATATTTTTTTTAATAAAAGCTAACTTATTTAACTTACCTTCTGTAGTTGTCCGGTAACGTTACACGTTGGTAAAAGTCGTTGGCCATATTGCATTTTTTTTTTTTGTTCACCATTAACAACCCGCCTTAAATTTGCCTAAAATAGAAAACTTTGCAGTCCGACGTAAAATAATCAATGTAATAATCCATGCAAAACCGAGCTGAAGTAGTACTGTGCACTGCAGATGGCGAGCTGCAACGCACACAGACAGATACGTGCGCGCGCACACTCGCTTTCCAACAATTTTTTTTTTCAAATTTGAAAAAAGGCGCGCACGCTGTAAAAGGCGCGCACATTTGTCATTGGCCAGATTCCTGGATGAAACTCAGAATAACCAATCATGCTCAAAGCAGCACAGACATACAATAATGTGGCATTTGTAGGCTGTTGTATTAAATAATTGTTTAAATTGTGTTTTTGTATTGCACATATATATGTGTATATTGTGTGTGTGTGTATATATATATATAAAATAGTTTTTTTTTATTGCAGTAAAACACAATTTATTTACCTGACCTTTCCTTTAGAAATATTCTGCCTAATAATGTCAACTCTCATTTTCACTTTTACTGTGTGCCACTGTTACACAACCTGTTGGTTTAGGTTTAATCTTCTGTCCAAAGCAACACTTGTTTGCTAACATTGCATAATCAGGCATAATATTATGCCCACTGTTGGCACTTTTGGAGGTGAACAGGAGTCCGCATGGACACCCTGACTGGTCAGTGGCTATGCCGCCCCATATGCAACAAACTGAGATGCTCTGTGTATTCTGACCCCTTTCTATCAGAACCAGCATTAACTTCTTGAGCAGTTTGAGCTCCAGTAGCTCATCTGTTAATCCTTACGCTTGCCCATTTTTCCTGCTTCTAACACATCAACTTTGAGCACAAAAACAGCTTGGGCTTTTGCATGGCTTTTTGTTTGTGGACTTCTCGTCTGCATTTAATCTTTTGCAGCCTGTTATTTTAGGACAAAAACTTCAGTTTCATTTTAATCATGGTATAGTCTCATGAGACAGACTTTTTAGACAGACTTTGAGTGGTTGCCCCTGTGGCAGCGTTTTAGGACAATTTGATGTTCTACAAATCATTATAAACTTACTTTTGTGCCTGAGGCAATTCATTTATGTAACAAATGTGTCTTATTATTATTTATTTATTTTATTTTTGCAGTTTATTAAGGATACTTAAATGTCTTGATTGAACTAAGGGCTAATCCTAGCTTAGTCTTAACCGTGTCTGTGAGACCAGGCCTGGGTTTGGGGTTAAGATTAGGATTAGGCACCACAATGCTGTAAATACGAGTGATAAGCTTGTAAGTCCTGATCTTTATGAGTAGAAGATGTGTCAGTTAGAAACATGTCAGAATAACACAATATTTAAAAGTATTTGGCATTGACATTGTCAGGCTTTTAGGGTTAGGGTTAGGGTTAGGTAAGCTAATGCATAAAACTTAGCGTTAATCAAATGTATATGTGATATGTGTAAATAATTGAGTTTGATTTATTTGTATGTGATTGTTTTTTGTTGTTTGTTCGTTGTTCTTTGATATGAATATTGGTTGTAAACATATTGTGTTCTAGAATAGGTTATTCATTTCAAGTTAATCATTGTGTGATTGGTTGTACGTGTGACGTGCACGTCGCTGCGTGGCGGGATGAAGGGAGTTCTCGCGAGAGACTTCATTCAGTGAATGAACATCGCGGGTGACTGAGTGTGATTTATAATCAACATATATCACTCCCTTACTCCCTTACAGGAGTATTACATATATAAACAATAAAGTTTACTGTGGCTTCTTAAGAACACATCTGATCCACATTCATGGATCTTCATTTTCTAGAAGTAGGCTAGAATTATTTATTTACAGAAAAATATGGTATAAATAAAACAATGTATTAATTTACATATATTGTTCGTAATTTGACATGGATTTGTATGTATTGAATGAAAACAGAAAAGATAATAATAAGGTAATTTTCCTGTATTAAAACTTGAAATTACTGTAATTTGTCATTAATGATATAATCCTTAAAATAATGGTCAAATTGTTAATTATTACATATATTGGTTGTAATTTTACATGAATTTGTACGTAATGTATAAAAATAGAAAAAATACTGTATAAATAATACAGTAATTTTCTGTATAAAAAATAAGAATTACTGTAATTTGTCATTAATGATACAATCCTTAAAATAACAGTCAATTTGTTAATTTACTGATATTTATTGTAATTTTACATGAATTTGTATGTAATGTATAAAAATAGAAAAATACTGTATAAATAATACAGTAATTTTCTGTATAAAAAATAATAATTACTGTAATTGGTCATTAATGATATAATCCTTAAAATAACAGTCAAGTTGTTAATTTACTGATATTTATTGTAATTTTACATAGTTTTAAACATAATTTAGATTTATAAAAAAATACTGTAAAAAATTAGAGTTATTTTCTGTAAAATTAGGATTTTTTTTTACAGTGCAGCCAATGAATGAGTTAAGAGGTTATAAAAGGGGTTGGAACCTGCTGACTGTGTTATGAGAGGCTGTCTTAAGGATATTTCATGTAAAAATGCTCACAAGGATGCTGAGCGTTAGGACTTTTTCCACACAAAAATGTGCATGGGTGAGGGAAATTTTTTCTCGTACACCGATACAATGCTCGTACACCAATTCGACCTTCCATGCTTCGATTTGCTCGTATACCAACTAAACCGAGGTATTACTGTATTTTCTTTTAATGTGAAAATGTAATGTTTATGTATGCATTTGTTGTGATTTGGCTACCTTGGCCAGGTCTCTCTTGTAAAAGAGATTCTGAAACTCAATGGGACCTCCTGGTTAAATAAAGGTAAATAATAAAAAGGAAAAAAAAGAAATCGCCTTTCACCAAAGACTGGAGAAAATAATTTTTCTGAATAAAAACCATCCCATTTCATGAACACTTTGTCTAAGCCTTCTGCATGTACCCAAAGCACAACCTCTGCCACATTTTTATTTATGTATTTGTATTATTAATTAAAGAACATACGAACATTGTTACATAAAAACATGTGTCAAAGACAAAAACTTAAAAACCCTCTGCTACATTATACAAGTACAATACACAAAAATATCAGTCCCACCAGTTAACATGTTATAGAGTTCTGTTTCAGACAGCTAAGCAAGATAAAGCTTTCACGCATGATACTGTCCTGCTAAAAAACTATAGAAAACATTACAGAATTTCTATTGGATTTAATGGTTTTCATGGGAATTGCATTGGTTGTAATGGGAATTATAGTGGTCTCTACCGATGTGTGTTGGGTTCTATTGGTGGGGGCATTAAATCCTAATGAGTTATGTCCCAAAATATTCTGTAGCGGTTTAAATGATAAAAGCTAATGGTTCCCGTTGGTATTTTAATAGAAACCATTAGAATTTTTGTTATGGTTTCCAACTTTTTTTAAGCTGGTCTGATGTTCTGTCCTTGTCTAAAGAAATAATTGTACACACACACATCATGCTTAATGTTTTATCAAAGTGTCTCAGTATTATCAGTATTGGTCAAATTCACCAACATAAATGAGTTTCACAGCACTAACATTGTTTCAGCTTTGATCGCCTCGGTAAACACATAATAAATGGGGCGTTAACACATAAGTCTACTTCCATTTTATGGTTGTCAGTTTTGCTGCATTATATTTACTTCACCAGGAGATGCTGCTGCAATTTCCATCTGAATGAAGCTTCGAGTAATGAACCATTTTCGACACAATTGTATCAGAAAGCAGTGATGCTTCGAAACTCTTAATTTGCCCATCACTAATTATAACAAAAGAACATAACACAATAAAGAAAACATTAACTTAACAATATAACTGAACACAAACAAACCGGATGAGACAGTAACATAGAACCAGAACCGTGGAACAGACATGGAAGACAATGACATAAAACAGGATTACCACCAGGATTAAATAGGGAACACATGAGGAAAGGCAATGAGTAGAAACAGCTGGGATCAATTAAGTGAAACGAGAGAACAAGATGGGCGCGGTTTACAATCACAAAACACAACAAAGGGGCAGTGTCAGAGCTCTGTCAACCAACACACTAGAAACCCAAACTGAAGTGACAGAACCCTGACACCCTCCTGGCCGGCCTCCTTCCTCATGTATTTAATCCCTCAGTGTTTGCTGTCCGTTGTCGTGTCGTTGTCTTTCTATGCCTGTGTTCCTAGGAGTAGTGCTCCCTGATCTCCCGGTTTGTTTGTGTTCCCCGAGTTTCTCGTTATCGTGTTTGTTTTCCCTCTCGTGGGTTGTTTTCCTTTGTGTCTTTATTTTGTCATAACAAATTCCTTATAATTTCACCTGCACGAGTCCTTCACCATCCATTCCGTGACATTAATATGATGTGGGTTTGATTGTGGGTTGTGAACCAGTTACTATTGTTTTAAAAGTCTGATTATAAACCATGTCAACAGCAGTATCTCTAGAAAAAAGAGAATCAGTGCTTGGCATCATGTCAGTGTTTTAATCATTGGTAAAAGAGGGGATTATTGTGTCATGCAGTGATTCTCCTTTGGGAACACCTATTTGTCCTGTAAAGAAAATAAGACATAAAGGACATCCTACAGAATGGCGATTTGTTCTAGATTTACAAGCTGTTAATTCTGCTGTTAGAGCCAGAGCAAATGTGCCAAATGGTTTTCGGGTGTAGACTGGGCACTGAGTCTTGAACCTCTGACTCTGACCTCAGCCACAGCTCTTTTATTGTATGTTGATGACCTTTTGATTTGTGCATGTGATGAACTAACATGTGTGGCTGATACTGTTGCCCTCCTGAAACATATAATGAAAGAATGTCACAAGGTCAGTTAGTCTAAGATGCGGTTTGTGTAACAGGAAGTGACATTTTTAGGCCATGTTATAACGCCAAACAGTAAATCCCTGTCTGATAAAGTGCAAACTAAAATTTGGAAATATTAGTTTTAGTTATCAATGAATGATAAAAAGGGGGGAATTGTGATGGAATTTTATAAATTATATGTTTTCTTTTATTCTATTTTCTGATTATATTTGGCTTCTGACATTATTGATTATTGTTTGTCAATACGTGTATTTTTACTCTGTACAACTAGTAAGATATAATACGTTGTAAGAAATACGTTTGATGTATGGAGAGGTTAACGTGTTCCTGATAAAGAATGTAAAATTACAACTGAGTCTTTAGCCTTGACTAGAGATATAAGTGTCGAAGCAGCCCTCCCTTCTTTGTCACACTCTGCAGGGCAGCTTCGGATGGCTGTATGACTGTTGACCTTTTCTTGCAAGAAACAAGTTACAATTACAATTGGGATATTTATCTTTTATTCAGAATTAATAAAATATTTGGCCACCACATCAAATCACTGGGAGATAAATAAATATTTTTCCAAACTGAAGTTTTAATAGCATTCTCGTACTGTGCCGTAGCCATGCAAAGCGTCTCATTCTGTCAGAAGAGGAGTTCACACAAGCTGAGAAGGACACAAGCTCACTAGGATGCAGCCTATCATTTGATAAGGGATTAAAAATTCAGAGCAAATTTGGATAATTTAGTTAGCCTGAGACAGGTGGTTATGGGCTTTCTAAAGCATACAAAATGGAAAACAGGGTTCACCTCTATCCCTAATTAGACAAAGCTGAAGCAGCTGGTCCAGTTCTTCAAGCTTATTGAAAACCTCAAATATGGGGAACAGGTTAGAACTGAACTCTGAGTTTGACATCCCTGACATGTTGTAATGTAGGAAGTACACACAGAAAAATCAAGTTACAGAAACATTCCCAAAATAGCACAAATGCTTTGATGGACCAACTGTACCTTAGCAGGGAACTGCAGTGCACCTCTGAACATTGCTGCATTTTTGCATTTTTGCATTTATGCATTCTCACTCCCTACACCTGTCATGTAATCAATGTCATTAAGTTTCACCAGCTGGTCCTCATCCTGTGTCTCCATATATACTCCCTCCTGTTCTTTTGTGCTTTGTCGGTTATTGAATGTTCGTGTATGGATGTTTCTTATCGTGAGAATAAATCCTTGTTTACCTGAAGTTCTGCCTGCGTCCTCGTTCCAGCACCCCTGTTCGTGACATGGACAGACATTATACAGCATTAAATAAAGTTGTAGTTTTTAGATTATGCATTTCAAATTCACTTGATGTCCGACATGTAATAAAAAACAATAAATACAAATAAGAACTGTTTTTTCAGGGTTTTATGGGGACAGAAGTTACAATAAATCAGACACAAAACAACAGCAAGACATATATCACATTTTGTAAGGAATTGTTGACAATATTTCATGTTAACCAAGAAGTGTTTGTTCTGCATTCAGCACTAAAAAAAACAGCTACTAAAGTTGCTGTACTGATTAAAAAACCGAAGATTTCATTATAAAAGTTGCCCCCTTATTTCCTAAAATTTTCATGTAATTTATTTTTATTTAACATTTGTAACCTTTTATTGTATATTTGATTTATAAATTTAAGTTTTGTGAATTGCTTTTTCTTTTTAGTATCTCTGTTTACTGTTTCTTGTTTGAAAACATCAAAAAGCTCAATGGGAATGCAGCCACCGAACAGGAAGCCAGAAGTGACAGCTTAAAAAGTTTCTGAAGTAAGATACTGGTCGGTACGCAGGAAATGTGGCCGAACGACACAGCATCTCTTCAGGGAACCGAGGTTACATAAGGACCCTGTCTGGATACAAGAAGGACCCAATCGCAAGGTGGAAGATAAATTATTGACAAAAAACTAAACAAAAACAAGACTCAAACAAAACAACCCAAGGGGGAAAAACAGACAAGGACTAGATTAGGACTCACTAGAATGCGACTAGGATTCAACACAGACTAGACTAGACTAGACTAGACTAGACTAGACTAGACTAGACTAGACTAGACTAGACTAGACTAGACTAGACTAGACTAGACTAGACTAGACTAGACTAGACTAGACTAGACTAGACTAGACTAGACTAGACTAGACTAGACTAGACTAGACTAGACTAGACTAGACTAGACTAGGACTCAACCAGACATACGACAGAAGACAATGAAGCAGCACAGGGCAAGCACGAGGGCACTAAATACACACAGGAGGAAGGATAATTGATGGGACAACAGCTGTGACAAATAAAACTAATGACAATGAAACAAGACGGGCGGGGTAACAGACAAGACATGAACACACAGCCAATGTGGATGCACATCGCTGCATGTTCACATTAAACAAAAGATGACGCGCAGCTGGTAATAATAATAATAGTAATAATAGTAATACATTTTATTCATAGCGCCTTTCAGAACACCCAAGGTCGCCTCACAAGCAATTTACAACTCACTACATAAGACAAAATACACAACAAACAAACAGCATATAAATATAAGTTTTAAGTCTCAACAAAACATATTATTAAAAAGCCTGTATAAAAAGATATGTCTTAAGACGCGTTTTAAAAGTCAGCAAGCACTTGCTATTGCGGACATCAAGGGGAAAAGAGTTCCATAGCGGGGGCAACATAACTGAAAGATCTGGCACCCATAGTTGTTAGCTGAATCCGAAGTACCATGAGAGAAATTGAGGATAAAGATCTAAGTGTATGTGAAGGAGTGTTTACCTGGAGAAGTTCAGTAAGGTATTGTGAGGTGCAAGATTATGAAGTGCCTTAAAAGTAAATGGCAAGATTTTGAATTGAACTCTATATTTTACAGGAAGCCAGTGCAATTGCTGGAGAACTGGATAAATGTGATCAGTATAAGGTCCTCTAGAGAGAACACGCGCTGCAGAGTTCTGAACCTGTTGAAGCTAATGTAGCAATTTGGAATTATGTAGCAATTGTAGAAATTTAGAATTCATGTGAGAAGAGCATTGCAGTAGTCTATACGTGAGGTTAGTAGTGCGTGAGAACTGCAGTACTGCTATTGGAAAGAAAGGGATGGGGACGATTAATGTTGCGCAAATGGAAGTATGCAATCTGTGTAATATTATTGATTTGAGCTTTAAAAGCTAGTGTGCTATCCATGATGACACCCAAACTTTTAACCTGAGAGGAAGGACAGATTGCAGTATTGTCAATGTGTAATGAGAAACAATTAGGTTTAGACACAACCGATCTAGTGCCAACAAGCAGAGCCTAATTTTTACTGCCATTTACCTTCAAGAAGTTCGCTGAAAGACAGTTTTTAATTTCAGCTAAACAGCTTGGCAAAAAGGGTGGAGGAAAAGAACCAGTGGGTTTGGCAGAAAGTTGGGTGTCATCCACATAACAATGAAAATTAATAACATAATTCCTTAAAATATTACCAAGAGGGAGCATATATGTAATGAAAAGAAGTGGACTCAAGACAGAACCCTGTGGAACACCAGTGGTGACAGTAGATGTTCTTGAACTAAAACCTTTTAACTGAACTACGTCCAAATAGATATGACCTAAACCAAGACTGAGCAGTGCCAGTGATGCCAATGGAAACTAATCTGTCAATAAGGATGTTATGTGAGACAGTGTCAAAGGCAGCGCTCAAATCAAGAAGGATGAGTATAGTTAAAAGCCCAGAGTCAGCTGCCAACAGTAGATCATTGGTTATTCTGACAAGAGCAGTCTCATTGCTGTGCTGGGGACGAAAATAGATCACCCCCTGGTTTCTTAAGTATGGGTGTAATAATAGCAGATTTAAGAGATGGAAGAAATCAATGGCAAAAGAGATGGTAAACACCTTTTACCAAAGGAGTTGGTAGAGGGTCTAACCGACAAGTCGTAGATTTAGCTGTACCGATCAGACCCACTATCTCTGAATTAGTTGGTAGTGTAAAATTAGAGAAAACAGAGTGGGGAGGTGTGCAAGTTATAGACTGACAGGAGTCATTGTGAAAAGTACCAGTGAGTAATTGCCGATGTACATTTTCAACCTTAGATAGGAAAAAAGCGATCACATAGGTCAGTGGAATACATATCTGATGGCAAAGAATCAGGTGGTTTGAGAATATTGTTTACCAATGAGAAAAGAGACCTAGAGTTCCCATTGCTAACTCCAATTATGTTAGAGTAGTAATCGGAATTACCTTTGGTCAGTGCAGTTTTATAATTTTGAATATGTTCAGCATATATTTCTTTTTGAACAGTAAGGCCAGACCTGACGTACAGCCTCTCTAACCTAAGGCCTTTAGCTTTAAGTTCACATAGTTCAGGTGTAAACCAGGGAGCTGAATGTACAATTAGAACAATTACAATTAGAAGGTGTTATACCAGAGCAACAAATTAGATCAAGAGTATGCCCTTTAGTATGAGTGGGCAGTGTGTTAAATTGCAAAAAAATTTGCTTGTAAATGCATTACTGACATTATCTGTATGAATGTTAAAATCACCCAGAATAACATCACTGGATGGGGAGTGATCCTAGACCAGGAGTGGGAAAACTTTTTGGGCTGAGTTGGGCCGAACTCGCCGAACTTGTATTAAACCTCCTTCATTTTACATTTCTCTGTAATGTCACTCTGTCGCGGCTGCAAGCGGCAGTGGCTCTGAAGCTGTGGTGGAGAGTAGGCGTGTGTCGCAAACCCATCTACACCCCCCCTCCCTGTCAACAATTGCCAACCGCGCTTAACCCGGCCCCTCTGTCAATTTTAAGAAACCAGTGTGGCCCGCGAGACAAATAGTTTGCCCACCCCTGTCCTAGACGGTCGCTCAGCACAAGGTGTGGTCCCAAGGGAAGTTGCTGTCTCTAAGGGCAGTTCAAATACTGGGGACACGATCTGGGAGCATACATCCTGTCAAGACAGGGACTGAAACCCAGGGAATGGAGGCTCCACCCTGAGGTGGTGGAGCAGATATGGGAGATATCTGGCCAGGCTCAAAGTGGATCTGTTCGCGTCTTGAGAGACCTCGCACTCTCCACTCTGGTTCTCCCTGTCTCATCCAGCTCCTTGTGGACTGGATGCTATGTATCAGGGGTGGCTACCCCTGTATGCTTTTCCCGATCACTCTGCTCCCGGGAGTTCTGGAAGTTCACCGGGATGAGGTATCCCTCCTATACGGCTCTCCCTGGGAGATTCCGATCAGGGGGGACTTTCTGTCCCAAGCAGGGAGTATAAAACTGCACCCCTGCCCAGAACAGTGGAAAGTGTGGGCTTGGCCTCCGAGGGGGCCCAGCTCATAAGGTCCGGTCTCTCGACTGAAGTTGCTCAGACCATTATTCACTCCAGAGCTCCCACCGTTTTGGGAGCAGACATCCTGTCGAGGCAGGGCCCGAGGCCCAGGGAATAGCATTTCACCTCAGGTGGTTGTTTCATACAGGTGGATTTGTCTGCGTCTCGAGAGACGTCTCTGTCCACTCTGTCTCTATCTCATCCAGCTCCTCTGGAATGGATGTTTGGGCTCAGACTTGGCCGAGGCTTTGTCTGTACTTCAAAAGAATTCCCTGATCTCTCTACTTCCAAGGGTTCTGGAGATTGTTTGCGTGTGGCTTGGCCTCTGAGGGGGCCCAGCTCATAACTCTGGTCCTTCAACTGAGGTTTTCGAGACCATTATCTTCTCCAGAACTCCCGCCATGAGAAGACTATGCCTTGAAGTAAGCTTCTTTATGAGGTGTTCGGCTGCAGGACCCAGTTAACTGCCCTGATGGTACAGTGCTGGATATCCTGCAACGCCGGCTCACTGTTGGGTTATCTCCATCCACCTTAAAGGTTTATATGTGGCAGCATTTGTTGCTTTCCACATCCCTATGGGTGGACGGTTTGGGGGTAAACCCACTGGTATCCTGTCTCTTCTGTGGCACACGGTGGCCAGGAACTATTCTGCTTGCTCTTTGGGCATTGGACGCTTATACAAAACTTTGAACAACTGTTCGTAAGTTTAGGCCCCCTAATGAAAAAGGGGGTACCTGATGTCCAAGCAGAGATTGAGCGAGTGGTTAGCCGAGGCTATCTCACTAGCTTTTGAGACGGCCGGGTTGACCGCATCCTTGTCAATCCAAGCTCTCTCCACTAGGGGTATTGCCAGCATTCAGGCCCTTCTGTCAGGAGTTATGTTTGTCATGCGGCAGGCTGTTCTCTCCGCACACTTCTTTAGGCTCTACAACTTAGAGATAGACTTCTCTCCTGGAGCCCGGTGTCATCATCTGAGGATGATCACATCTGACATGCACTTGTCTCTATGGCAGCATTGGTATAGCGTTCCCACAACGCTTGATGCAGAACGAGTTCCCTTGAAAGGGTAATCATAATAACGTCTTTGTTACATATGTAACCTTAGTTCCCCGAATAGGGAACGAGACGCTGCGTCCCTTCGCCATACCTCCTACGTGCCTGCCAACAGCATCTACTTCAGACACTTTTAGCTGCTGGTTGTTTGCCGATTGCTTGACAATTTATAGTTTCCTGGTTCGTGACGTCACCCACTCTGACGTCCTCTCACGCGATTGGCTAGATTGCATAAGTGCCTCATGACGCATTCACGCAGAGGCGTCCCCACAGTGCTTGACACAATGTCTCGTTTCCTATTCAGGGAACAAAGGTCACATACGTATACGAGACGTTATTTTGATTCTCTACTCCGTCTGAACTTGCAGAAAACTGACTTTATATATGGACCAAAACCCATTAACATGCAAACAGTTTCAAGCACTATGAGACTTCATACATGATGATGAAAATGTGTGTTATTAATCATGAGAACCTGTGAAAACAATTTCCTTTGAAAGAGTTTATTGACAGTTTTACAAACAAAAGCAGGCTGTACAAAATTGTTCTACATGAAACTGTGGTCCTAAGCATATTAGTATTAATATTATTATTATTATTTAAAGAAATAAATGAAAGAGCCCTACATTTTATTGAGCAAATCATAACTTACGTAATCTCTGGATCATGAGTTGCACTGTATAAAATCAGACTGAAGAAATACATAAAACAGAGGAGAAACTTCCAACAGATTTGTAACAAATAATCATGCAGTAAATCATAGTAAAACCCAGAAACCCTTATTCACGACAAATACATATTCCAGCTATATTTGCTGATATTGTGCTCATGACACATATTCAAATCAATCCATATTCTTCCCTTACAATAAAAATATTATTGTAATTACAACAACAATTACAGTTCAGTGTTAAAAAAGAAAAATATAATAGTTTATATGGCAAGTTACACAAATAGATGATGATGATGAAAAAGGTTCAAGGCCCCCAGAATATTAAGTTATAATGCAATATATCAAAATAAAGAACAGACTCTGCTTTTAAACAAACACACCACTTTTTAACAAAATCTTGAATGTAGAAAAGTTTAATAAAAAAGCAACATTTTGAACAAAAAGCAGAGAAAATCAAGTTTTTAATCAGAGATCCAGTTCAGAGTCAGATTGATGATGAAAACACAGATGGAGTTAATCAAAGTTAATCAAGCAGTTCATTTCTGCTTCTTTTTTTCTTCGCCTGTGTTTTGATCAGGAGATTCAACACTCTTTCTGAAGATGTGTAATTGTGTAGTAAAAAAAACATGGATTTTCCGTCAATGGTTGAGAAAGACAACCTCTGACTTTGGGGTTCAGAATTTCTTCACAAATATGTCAGACACGAAGCTTTTGTAGTTTCATGTGGATCTCTGGAATGTTTTCTTTCACACACTTCTCTTCCACTTCCTGTCTTACATGCCTGCGTTTCAGCTTATAAAAACGCTGTGATTCTTCAAAATGTCTCTTTTTCTCTTCCATTTGCTTATTCAACTCTTCAATTCTCTGATCTTTTTCAAGCCCAGTATCCTTCAGTTGTTTAATGGTCTCTTCCAGTTCTTTCCTTTCTTTATCAAATATGGCTGTTAAATCCAGTATCTTCAGACTGTATTCCTTTGTAAGCTCTTCCTGTTTGATCTTCATTGTTTCTTCTGCACGCTGGAACATGTAACCGGTGTAACATTGACCATCATTCTTGTGCAACATGTCATCAACTTTATCAAGGAACTCCAAAACCTGTTTGCGATCATGAATCTTTGTGTTGCTGAACACATGATACCGTCCGCCACATGCTTGTATGAGATCTTTTAAATCATCTTCTGCTTCCTTCAGTGTTTCTTCAATGCTTTCTTCAAGTTCATCACCGTGAGTGAAGAGGATGATCGTGTGTTTATCTGCTTCTTCTCCAAACATTGCCCTGATCCTCTCCACTGACATTCTCTCTTCTTCAGTGAACGGACCGAGTGAAATGACCAGGATGATGGCGTGAGGTCCAGGTACCGTCATGTTTATACACTTACTCATCTCCTTTATGAGTTCTCTTTCTGACAGAGACGTATCAAAGATCCCTGGACAATCCACAAGCTCCAGCCAATGGCCAGCCACCTCTCCGGTCTCTTTCCAGCACTCTTTGGTCACAGATGTCGCTTTCCTGGCGGCTCTGAAAGCTTTTCTCCCCAGGATTGTGTTTCCAGACGAGCTTTTACCGACTCCAGTCTTTCCCACCAACACCATCCTTCTCACAGACACTGAACAATAACGTAAAATAGAGCTTTATATGCAGAATATAATGTTTCAATTTTTTTTTTTTTTTCCTAAAAACAATTAAATAATTAAAATGACCACATATTTAATCCAAATGAAGGGAGTCAAACAGTATATAATGTGGGCATATTCTTACTATTTGGAAGTTTTCTATTAAAGCTATCACTTTTCTTCCTTGTGTGAACTTCAGGATCTAAAAAGGGTGGAGAAATGAGGAAACTGATATTTAATGACAGCAGGAAAAACTTAAATATTTGCTTTTAATTAATTTATTGTTATCGATTTAAATTTGAAAAACTTCAGCAAAACACAAAGTAAAGCTTGTAAAGAGTTTAGCATTTCTGACAACATGACCTAAAAATCTATTACATACACAAACAAATGTTTTACTTAAAACTCAGTTGGTACTGACATTATGAGCTTTTTCATTAACCTCAAATTACATAAAAAACATTTTCCTTATTTAAGCATTTCCAAAAAATCATACTCAAAAAATACTTAAAAATATGTAAAGAGGAAATTTCAGATTTACAGCAGAAGTTTAAAACATAATTCTCCTATTTAATGAACTCTTGAATCTGTGAAAATTGAGATAAACATGTCAGCAGTAAAGCTAGACGATAAAAGTAAAAAAGTAAACTACGAGCAATCAGAATAAGAATTTTCCTAATATTTGAATGAATAAAATACACTCAAAAGTTACCTCTTGTCTCTGGTGTGGAGCTTGAAGACGACATGATTGAGATTTAGTGTAAATCACAGCGACTCTCCCGCAGGTAAAGGTGTGATCATGTGACCGACAGAGATCAGGTGTAACACAAAACCCACAGGCGTTTTTCATGCCTTCATTTAACCAGTGACAACTATAAAACTCTTGCATTCATTTTGCTTCCATTAGAGAATAAGAACGTGTTTAAATGAAAGTAGCTAGAGTCTGAATGTAAAAGCACAGTGCTGATAGTAAAATATAGTAAAATAAAATAGATTGTGTCTATTTCACTGTTCTCATGTTTAAACATAAATATCACTGAACACACAATCTGAACATGTGAAGTATATCCTGATTGAGATAATATATTTCTTCTAAGACCAGTTACATAATTGATTTATCTAAATATTAAATTCTAAAAAAATCACAACATTTCACTCCACCGTGTCTACTGCCAAGTGATGCTTAATAACTCAGAGTTTCATTATTCTTATAAATCCATTCTGCAGTTGGGAATATCAAACATTTCTCCACTGATAATCATGATAATGGGATCGTCTGCTAGACGGTGTATCCGCTGTGCATCTGATGTGGAGTGAGGAGATCCTCTGCTGGAGGACTGATGGAACGGCTGACAGCAGAATCACTTCATTCAAAAATATGTGCATATTTTGAGTGAATTTTGTGGGATTGTAAACATTTTTCAGTTGCAAACTAAAAACAAATCATATCATCTATTTAACCAGTCAAATGAAGGAGAGCTTCCACAGAATGAACTTGCACAACAATGTGTCTGTGTCAGAAACACAATATGAGTGTTTTTAACAAAATAATATAACATCTCATCTTTGTCTTAAATCTTTTTAGTTTCCGAGTTTCTGAACCGATTCTTCATCTGTCAGATCTCCACAGATCTCTGAATGAACAGAATGATGGAGTATTTTAACACTTTTTCATTAAACAACAGAAAAGTGTCCAAAACTAAATAAAAATACACTTTTCATGACCTCTAGTGTTCACTTCATCAACTACAGACACATACTTCACTTTGTTTCATTTGTTGCTTTGCTCCTCTTCTTCTCATTGTACCATTTGTTCCATAAAATGACAAATGATGCAGAACCTTGAAAAAAAAGGTTCTTTGGTCATCAATCATGTGATTTTCTGGAATCAGTTCCGGCGTTGTTCGGTAAGAGGCTTCTTTTTGTCTATGTGTGTAACATTCCCCAGTGGTAAAGCATTCACACAGGGGGCTGTACATTTACTGTGTTTTTATTCTGAAAAACATGACTTAACAGCCTTTCAGTTCACCAAATGACACGGTGTGACTTCACTGCCACCTGGTGTATCCTGAGACTGCAACTCACTCAATTCACGCTGTATAACAAATTTGTCCATCATGGCCTCCTAATCATCCACATATACTGGTGGCTTCATTGCTATCTCTCCTCTCCACCAGGTGGATGCTGCACATTGGTGCTGGTTGAGGAGATCCCCCCCCCCCCCTTCCTTGTAAAGCACTTTGAGTTCATGAAAAAGCGCTATATAAATGGAACAAATGATTATTATTATTATTATACTTAATCCTACCCATATAATCTACATCTTTTAAACCTTACATTTAACAAGGCCCACCGTCATTGCACTACATTTGCAACAGAATGCATCAGCTGTGCATTTAGTGGCAGTCTTCATCCTTTCACAGAGTATATCTCCTGGGATAGTGGAGACACAGTTTGCTTACCGGCTCTTCAGTGACAACCCAGAAAGAGCAGCTGCCAGCTATGCTAGTATAAAGGTATAGACACAGAAAATTAAACTAAACAAAAACGTGGTTTAGGTCATTGTTTTACCTCTTTAATGTCTTATTTTCAGTGTCTAAAAGCAGAAGATGTGGCCAGTGCAGTGGTTTATGTGCTAAGTGCTCCTCCTCATGTCCAGGTAAACACGCTCCATCACACCAGCATTGTTTTGTCATTAAGTTGGCTTGAGAAAGCCAACTTAGTGATATTGTATCTAAACTTATTAAGTTGGCTTGAGAAAGCCAACTTAGTGATATTGTATCTAAACTTATTAAGTTGGCTTGAGAAAGCCAACTTAGTGATATTGTATCTAAACTTATTAAGTTGGCTTGAGAAAGCCAACTTAGTGATATTGTATCTAAACTTATTAAGTTGGCTTGAGAAAGCCAACTTAGTGATATTGTATCTAAACTTATTATTATTAAGTTGGCTTGAGAAAGCCAACTTAGTGATATTGTATCTAAACTTATTATTATTATTATTATTATTATTATTAAGTTGGCTTGAGAAAGCCAACTTAGTGATATTGTATCTAAACTTATTATTATTATTATTATTATTATTCTTCTTACCTAAAATTCTCAGAGCATCTCCTCCTAGAGCTTTAAAGCTACAACCACTAAACTCTGCTCAGACTTCAGACCTGTTCTGACTTGAGTTGCTATCCCTTTTCAGACTGATCAGACTTATGATTTTTGATAAAACTGAAGATTAAAGTCATAAAATCTCCATAGACTTTCACTAATGAAGTGAAAACTGAATTTTAGATAGAGCGTCCACTCCATCTGTTGGTAACATCACAACATTACACCTGATATATAATACATTTCAATACAGTATGTGTGAACATGTCCATTCCAATGGGCATGCATTTTATTTTTTTAAATCCTGAAAAAAAACTTGCAGGTCTACAATCGATTTTTTACTTTAATTAGTAAGTTAAATCTCTCTATTTTACATACATAATATCACAAAATTACACCCCTGTCAGTGAGAGCACTGAAGTTTGAACGAATCAGAGCGCTGCAATTCAAAGCCTCAAAGCTTTTCAAAGACGCCATTACTGCCGGAGAGAGAGATCATAATCTCCTAAAATAGATTTATGTGAGAGAGTTTATGATCAAACGGAAATTGTTTCCGATTATCAAGTAACCGCTGCAGTGTGTTTGCTTGAAGATTTATGCACTTATATGGCCAAATTGTGACTCTCATTCGTGTTTACTCGGTGAAGGTTTTCCCCCCGCTGATTACTATGGAAACGGCAACTCTCAATGAAGTTCAAACGCGCGTCCTCGCGCACTCGCGTCAGTTTATTTATAACTTATTCCTGAGTAAATATTACATTGCCTTGATTCCTTTATCTGCTATAATTGCCGTGTTGAACTGAAGTCTGACATGGCAGATCGATTCAATCTGAAAACTGCTTGAGATTAGAAAAAACAGCATTACTATCCCCATTGTAATTGTGCAGGAATGATTTAAGAAATACTAATATTTAAGTTATTTTATTTCACATGAAGAAAGGCTTTATACACACACACACACACACACACATATATATACATATATATATATATATATATATATATACACATACATATCTATCTATACACACATTTATATAGTAAATAAATGTATAAAGGGCTCCATATATATGCAGTGGAACTGCAGTCTGTTTAGAAAGTGGTAAGACTATATTAATAATGCTTAATTACATCTTTAAAATAGAAATAAAACAAAGTATTCACATGAGTGAAAACTGACCGTTAAAAGCCAAGGATGTAATTAAACCGTAAACATTTTTATAAACTAATTGCAATTTTCAACACTTTGGGGATCAAAAAGCATTGTTATTTATTTTTTGGTATTTCGTTACAACACCGATGATCCCTCATGATGAAAAAACTCCATGTATGTACCCTAGATGCCATTTTGTGCACTAACCAAGTATTGCAACACTTCTGTAATCAATTAATAATTTACTCATGTTTATTATCAATGTAAATGTTGTTTATTTTAGATTTATATTTAATATTCATTATTATTCTTTGATATTTCAGACCACTCACTGTTCAGCTGAATCATCAATAACCTCCAGTCTCTGCGTCAACTGACTCTTGTGTTCTTTAAAACATTAAATCTCACTAGTGACTTGTTAAATAACATTCATTCTCGTCAGTGACATGTTAACTCATGTTAAATCTCACAAGCGACCTACGAATTAACAAATCTCACTAGCGACATGTTAGTTCACACTAAATGTCAATAGTGTCTTGTTAATTAACGTTAAATCTTGCTAGCAACATGCTAGATCACGCAAATTCTCACTAGTGACATGCTAGATCATGCTAAATCTTGATAGCAACTTGTTAATTAACAATAAATCTTGCTACCAATTTGCTAATTCAGCGAATTCTTGCCAGCAACATGCTTATTTATGTTAAATGTTGCTAATGACTTCGGAACTCATACTAAATCTTGCTAGCAACAAGATAATTAACATTAAATCTTGCTAGCAAAATTGATCATCAATTGAACACTCCAAATAATTTTTCTAAGATAAGATTTTTCTAAGATCGCACTTAGTCTGGAACGTCACCCTTAAGCAAACCTGAAGTGTGTTTAAACTCCAGATTGATTTGCTCCTGGGATCACAGGGACACACAAGCCTTTCCACCACGTCAAGGTGGCGATCCTTGGAAAGGACACACACACAAATACACACACACCCAAAGTGATGATCTCAAACAATAATCAATTGATGCTACTGTGGCAGCAAGGAATCCATCATTGTCAATCATATGACCATTTGAGTCAGTCACTTGATGATTTTTGATCCATTTTGAACCCTTTTTGGCAGGTGCTCAAGGCGGTGATGTCCTGTCTTAGGTTGCGCCCCGCTGGTCAAAAGAGTCTTACCTGTCATTGAATCACCTCATGGTTCTGATTACCACTTTGTCCCTCGTAAGCAACTTTTAGTAAGAAGATCTATCTAGATATATATATATTTACATTGTGATTACATTGTGATCACAGCTAAAAATTCAGCAGTGTGTGTGTGTATTTGTGTGTGTGTATGCATTTGTGTATGGGGAAAGCGGTGGCTTACTCCTTAATCTCTACAAGTGATGTCAGAACTACAGTTTTATGATGTAAAATTATTTTTTTAAATATGATGTAAAATAGGATTCTCCTTACTGTACATCTAAAAAAATCTAGATTCTATTAAGTTCAATATATAAAAATAAATTATTTGTTTTAATTAAGTTGGCTTGAGAAAGCCAACTTAGTGATATTGTATCTAAACTTATTATTATTAAGTTGGCTTGAGAAAGCCAACTTAGTGATATTGTATCTAAACTTATTATTATTATTAAGTTGGCTTGAGCTACAACCACTAAACTCTGCTCAGACTTCAGACCTGTTCTGACTTGAGTTGCTATCCCTTTTCAGACTGATCAGACTTATGATTTTTGATAAAACTGAAGATTAAAGTCATAAAATCTCCATAGACTTTCACTAATGAAGTGAAAACTGAATTTTAGATAGAGCGTCCACTCCATCTGTTGGTAACATCACAACATTACACCTGATATATAATACATTTCAATATAGTATGTGTGAACATGTCCATTCCAATGGGCATGCATTTTTTTTTTAAATCCTGAAAAAAAACTTGCAGGTCTACAATCGATTTTTTACTTTAATTAGTAAGTTAAATCTCTCTATTTTACATTCATAATATCACAAAATTTCACCCCTGTCAGTGAGAACACTGAAGTTTGAACGAATCAGAGCGCTGCAATTCAAAGCCTCAAAGCTTTTCAAAGACGCCATTACTGCTGGAGAGAGAGATCATAATCTCCTAAAATAGATTTATGTGAGAGAGTTTATGATCAAACGGAAATTGTTTCCGATTATCAAGTAACCGCTACAGCGTGTTTGCTTGAAGATTTATGTACTTATATGGCCAAATTCTGACTCTCATTCGTCTTTACATGGCGACGGATTTTCGCTGTTGAGCACTATGATACTATAGGAAAGGTAAGTGAAGTTTAAACGCGCGTCCTCCTGGACTCGCGCCAAAGCATAACCGTCTAAGCACCTACGTTTATTTATAGCGCTCATTTATGTACTATATTGCCGAATTCTGACTCTCGCTCGTGTTTTCATGGGGAAGACACATGTAAAATGCTTCCCTGAGCAGCGCGCGCTGACTCTCTTCAAATGCAGCGTCTAACAGTCAAAGTTATTTATAACTAATTCTTGAGTATATAGTTACATTGTGTTAATTCTTTTATCTGCTTTTAACTAAAGTCTGACTCCTGTTCTCGAGTTCAAACGCGCTTCCTGAGCAGATTCGCTGATAGATCGATGTTTTGTGAACACTTAAACAATAAATGAAATAAGGTATTTAAAAGGATGCAAAAACGATGGCAGATCGATTCAAACTGTAAACTGCTTGAGTTCAAAAAAACTGCATTACTCTGCTGCATTACATGAGCAGGAATTATTTTAAAAATACTAATATTTAAGTTATTTTGTTTCCCATGGAGGAAGGCTTTATACAAATATTACATTGCGTTGATTCCTTTATCTGCTATAATTGCCGTGTTGAACTGAAGTCTGACATGGCAGATCGATTCAATCTGAAAACTGCTTGAGATTAGAAAAAACAGCATTACTATCCCCATTGTAATTGTGCAGGAATGATTTAAGAAATACTAATATTTAAGTTATTTTATTTCACATGAAGAAAGGCTTTATACACACACACACACACACACATATATACATATATATACACATACATATCTATCTATCTATACACACATTTATATAGTAAATAAATGTATAAAGGGCTCCATATACATGTAGTGTAACTGCAGTCTGTTTTAAAAGTGGCAAGACTATATTAATAATGCTTAATTGCATCTTTAAAATAGAAATAAAACAAAGTATTATTCACATTAGTGAAAACTGACCGTTAAAAGCCAAGGATGTAATTAAACCGTAAACATTTTTATAAACTAATTGCAATTTTCAACACTTTGGGGATCAAAAAGCATTGTTATTTATTTTTTGGTATTTCGTTACAACACCGATGATCCCTCATGATGAAAAAACTCCATGTATGTTCCCTAGATGCCATTTTGTGCACTAACCAAGTATTGCAACACTTCTGTAATCAATTAATTATTTACTCATGTTTATTACCAATGTAAATGTTGTTTATTTTAGATTTATATTTAATATTCATTATTATTCTTTGATATTTCAGACCACTCACTGTTCAGCTGAATCATCAATAACCTCCAGTCTCTGCGTCAACTGACTCTTGTGTTCTTTAAAACATTAAATCTCACTAGTGACTTGTTAAATAACATTCATTCTCGTCAGTGACATGTTAACTCATGTTAAAGCTCACAAGCGACCTACGAATTAACAAATCTCACTAGCGACATGTTAGTTCACACTAAATGTCAATAGCGTCTTGTTAATTAACGTTAAATCTTGCTAGCAACATGCTAGATCACGCAAATTCTCACTAGTGACATGCTAGATCATGCTAAATCTTGATAGCAACTTGTTAATTAACAATAAATCTTGCTACCAATATGCTAATTCAGCGAATTCTTGCCAGCAGCATGCTTATTTATGTTAAATGTTGCTAATGACTTCGGAATTCATTCTAAATCTTGCTAGCAACAAGATAATTAACATTAAATCTTGCTAGCAAAATTGATCATCAATTGATTAAAGATTAAATTATGATCAAAGAACATAACGACACCTTAGTAACTGCCTAGAAACAACGCATGGCAATAACTAACAAGTGTATATATGCTCAAGATCTAATTCTTTCCATCTATCTATCTGTAAACTTAAACAACTTTTTAAGCTTTTACAAATAAATTTAACTTTCAGGATAGGCTCTCAAGCCAACTGAAGTTTATATCATAAACTTCCTCTATCTAGTTAAGTTGGCTTGAGAAAGCCAACTTAGTGATATTGTATCTAAACTTATTATTATTATTATTATTATTATTATTATTAAGTTGGCTTGAGAAAGCCAACTTAGTGATATTGTATCTAAACTTATTATTATTATTATTATTATTATTATTAAGTTGGCTTGAGAAAGCCAACTTAGTGATATTGTATCTAAACTTATTATTATTATTATTATTATTATTATTCTTCTTACCTAAAATTCTCAATGCATCTCCTCCTAGAGCTTTAAAGCTACAACCACTAAACTCTGCTCAGACTTCAGACCTGTTCTGACTTGAGTTGCTATCCCTTTTCAGACTGATCAGACTTATGATTTTTGATAAAACTGAAGATTAAAGTCATAAAATCTCCATAGACTTTCACTAATGAAGTGAAAACTGAATTTTAGATAGAGCGTCCACTCCATCTGTTGGTAACATCACAACATTACACCTGATATATAATACATTTCAATACAGTATGTGTGAACATGTCCATTCCAATGGGCATGCATTTTATTTTTTTAAATCCTGAAAAAAACTTGCAGGTCTACAATCGATTTTTTACTTTAATTAGTAAGTTAAATCTCTCTATTTTACATACATAATATCACAAAATTACACCCCTGTCAGTGAGAGCACTGAAGTTTGAACGAATCAGAGCGCTGCAATTCAAAGCCTCAAAGCTTTTCAAAGACGCCATTACTGCTGGAGAGAGAGATCATAATCTCCTAAAATAGATTTATGTGAGAGAGTTTATGATCAAACGGAAATTGTTTCCGATTATCAAGTAACCGCTGCAGCGTGTTTCCTTGAAGATTTATGCACTTATATGGCCAAATTCTGACTCTCATTCGTCTTTACTCGGCAAAGGAGTACATTACTATGGGGAAGGTAAGTGAAGTTTAAACGCGCGTCCTCCTGGACTCGCGCCAACGCATAACCGTCTAAGCACCTAAGTTTATTTATAGCGCTCATTTATGTACTTTATTGCCGAATTCTGACTCTCGCTCGTGTGTTCATGGGGAAGACACATGTAAAAAGGCTTCCCTGAGCAGCGCGCGCGCTGACTCTCTTCAAATGCAGCGTCTAACAGTCAAAGTTATTTATAACTAATTCTTGAGTATATAGTTACATTGTGTTAATTCTTTTATCTGCTTTTAACTAAAGTCTGACTCCTGTTCTCGAGTTCAAACGCGCTTCCTGAGCAGATTCGCTGATAGATCGATGTTTTGTGAACACTTAAACAATAAATGAAATAAGGTATTTAAAAGGATGCAAAAACGATGGCAGATCGATTCAAACTGTAAACTGCTTGAGATAAAAAAACTGCATTACTCTGCTGCATTACATGAGCAGGAATTATTTAAAAAATACTAATATTTAAGTTATTTTGTTTCCCATGGAGGAAGGCTTTATACAAATATTACATTGCGTTGATTCCTTTATCTGCTATAATTGCCGTGTTGAACTGAAGTCTGACATGGCAGATCGAGTCAATCTGAAAACTGTTTGAGATTAGAAAAAACTGCATTACTCTCCTCATTGTACTTTAGCAGCAGTGGCGTAGCCACGGGGGGGCCTGGGTGGGCCTGGGCCCCCTCATTTACATGTGTGGCCCCCTCAGATTTTCATTTGTTTAAAACCGCGACTGTGAAAACTAAATTGAAAACATTTACAGCTGTACAAGACGATCGCAACGCACCCCCACAGTCAACAATAGCGCGCCGCATTTTACACTATAACCAGTCTGGCTGAATGGTTAAGGCGATGGACTAACAATCCAATGCGGTTTTCATGCGCAGGTTCGAATCCAGCCAATTACGTTATGCTCAGGCCCCCTCATTTTAAGCTGGGCCCCCTCAAAAATAAAATTCTTTTAGTATATATAAAAGGCTACATATAGTGTAACTGTGGTGTAACTGCAGTCTCTTTTGAAAGTGATTAGCCTATATTAATAATGCTTAATTACAGCTTTAAAATAGAAATAAAACAAAGTATTATTCACAGTATCATATATATATATATATATATATATATATATATATATATATATATATATATATATACACACACACACACACCTCTATACATATTATATATATATATATATATATATATACATACACATCTATTTAGTATATATAAAAGGCTACATATACATGCAGTGTAACTGCAGTCTCTTTTGAAAGTGATTAGCCTATACTAATAATGCTTAATTACAGCTTTAAAATAGAAATTAAACAAAGTATTTTTCGCATTAGTGAAAACTGACCGTTAAAAGCCAAGGATGTAATTAAACCGTAAACATTTTTTTAAACTAATTACAATTTTCCAACACTTTGGGGATCAAAAAGCATAATTATAACTTTTTTTTAAGTTTAAACTCTCAAAACTTTTTAAGCTAATTAACGATAAATCTTGCTAACAATATGCTAATTCAGCAAATTCTTGCCAGCAACATGCTTATTTATGTTAAATGTTGCTAATGACTTCAGAATTCATACTAAATCTTGCTAGCAACAAGATAATTAACATTAAATATTGCTAGCAAAATTGATCATCAATTGATTAAAGATTAAATTATGATCAAAGAACATAACGACACCTTAGTAACTGCCTAGAAACAACGCAAGGCAATAACTAACAAGAGTATATATGCTCAAGATCTAATTCTTTCCATCTATCCATCTGTAAACTTTCAAAACTTTTTAAGCTTTTACAAATAAATTTAACTTTCAGGCTAGGCTTTCTCAAGCCAACTGAAGTTTATATCATAAACTTCCTCTATCTAGTTATTATTATTATTCTTCTTACCTAAAATTCTCAATGCATCTCCTCCTAGAGCTTTAAAGCTACAACCAATAAACTCTGCTCAGACTTCAGACCTGTTCTGACTTGAGTTGCTATCCCTTTTCAGACTGATCAGACTTATGATTTTTGATAAAACTGAAGATTAAAGTCATAAAATCTCCATAGACTTTCACTAATGAAGTGAAAACTGAATTTTAGATAGAGCGTCCACTCCATCTATTGGTGACATAACAACATTACACCTGATATATAATACATTTCAATACAGTTTGTGTGAACATGTCCATTCCAATGGGCATGCATTTTATTTTTTTAAATCCTGAAAAAAAACTTGCAATCGATTTTTTACTTTAATTAGTAAGTTAAATCTCTCTATTTTACATACATAATATCACAAAATTACACCCCTGTCAGTGAGAGCACTGAAGTTTGAACGAATCAGAGCGCTGCAATTCAAAGTCTCAAAGCTTTTCAAAGACGCCATTACTGCCGGAGAGAGAGATCATAATCTCCTAAAATAGATTTATGTGAGACAGTTTATGATCAAACGGAAATTGTTTCCGATTATCAAGTAACCACTGCAGCGTGTTTCCTTGAAGATTTATGCACTTATATGGCCGAATTCTGACTCTCATTCGTCTTTACTCGGCAACGGATTTTCTACTATGGGAAAGGTAAGTGAAGTTTAAACGCGCGTCCTCTCCTGGACTCGCGCCAACGTATAACCGTCTAAGCGCCTACGTTTATTTATGTACTTTATTGCTGAATTCTGACTCTCGCTCGTGTATACATAGGGAATGCAGAAACATGAATATACATTGGAAAGGCTTCCCTGAGCAGCGCGCGCGCTGACTCTCTTCAAATGCAGCGTCTAACAGTCAAAGTTATTTATAACTAATTCTTGAGTATATAGTCACATTGTGTTAATTCTTTTATCTGCTTTTAACTAAAGTCTGACTCCTGTTCTCGAGTTCAAACGCGCTTCCTGAGCAGATTCGCTGATAGATCGATGTTTTGTGAACACTTAAACAATAAATGAAATAAGATTTTTAAGGATGCAAAAACATGGCAGATCGATTCAAACTGTAAACTGCTTGAGATTCAAAAAAACTGCATTACTCTGCTGCATTACTTGAGCAGGAATTATTTTTAAAATACTAATATTTAAGTTATTTTGTTTCCCATGGAGGAAGGCTTTATACAAATATTACATTGCGTTGATTCCTTTATCTGCTATAATTGCCGTGTTGAACTGAAGTCTGACATGGCAGATCGAGTCAATCTGAAAACTGCTTGAGATTAGAAAAAACTGCATTACTCTCCTCATTGTACTTTAGCAGCAGTGGCGTAGCCACGGTGGGGCCTGGGTGGGCCTGGGCCCCCTCATTTACATGTGCGGCCCCCTCAGATTTTCAATTGTTTAAAATCGCGACAACTAAATTGAAAACATTTACAGCTGCACAAGACGATCGCAACGCACCCCCACAGTCAACAATAGCGCGCTGCGGGTTACACTATAACCAGTCTGGCTGAATGGTTAAGGCGATGGACTAACAATCCAATGCGGTTTTCATGCGCAGGTTCGAATCCAGCCGATTACGTTATGCTCAGGCCCCCTCATTTTAAGCTGGGCCCCCTCAAAAATAAAATTCTTTTAGTATATATAAAAGGCTACATATAGTGTAATTGTGGTGTAACTGCAGTCTCTTTTGAAAGTGATTAGCCTATATTAATAATGCTTAATTACAGCTTTAAAATAGAAATAAAACAAAGTATTATTCACAGTATCATATATATATATATATATATATATATATATATATACACACACACACCTCTATACATATTATATATATATATATATATATATATATATATATATATATATATATATATATATATATACATACACATCTATTTAGTATATATAAAAGGCTACATATACATGCAGTGTAACTGCAGTCTCTTTTGAAAGTGATTAGCCTATACTAATAATGCTTAATTACAGCTTTAAAATAGAAATTAAACAAAGTATTTTTCGCATTAGTGAAAACTGACCGTTAAAAGCCAAGGATGTAATTAAACCGTAAACATTTTTTTAAACTAATTACAATTTTCCAACACTTTGGGGATCAAAAAGCATAATTATAACTTTTTTTTAAGTTTAAACTCTCAAAACTTTTTAAGCTAATTAACGATAAATCTTGCTAACAATATGCTAATTCAGCAAATTCTTGCCAGCAACATGCTTATTTATGTTAAATGTTGCTAATGACTTCAGAATTCATACTAAATCTTGCTAGCAACAAGATAATTAACATTAAATATTGCTAGCAAAATTGATCATCAATTGATTAAAGATTAAATTATGATCAAAGAACATAACGACACCTTAGTAACTGCCTAGAAACAACGGAAGGCAATAACTAACAAGAGTATATATGCTCAAGATCTAATTCTTTCCATCTATCCATCTGTAAACTTTCAAAACTTTTTAAGCTTTTACAAATAAATTTAACTTTCAGGCTAGGCTTTCTCAAGCCAACTGAAGTTTATATCATAAACTTCCTCTATCTAGTTATTATTATTATTCTTCTTACCTAAAATTCTCAATGCATCTCCTCCTAGAGCTTTAAAGCTACAACCAATAAACTCTGCTCAGACTTCAGACCTGTTCTGACTTGAGTTGCTATCCCTTTTCAGACTGATCAGACTTATGATTTTTGATAAAACTGAAGATTAAAGTCATAAAATCTCCATAGACTTTCACTAATGAAGTGAAAACTGAATTTTAGATAGAGCGTCCACTCCATCTATTGGTGACATAACAACATTACACCTGATATATAATACATTTCAATACAGTTTGTGTGAACATGTCCATTCCAATGGGCATGCATTTTATTTTTTTAAATCCTGAAAAAAAACTTGCAATCGATTTTTTACTTTAATTAGTAAGTTAAATCTCTCTATTTTACATACATAATATCACAAAATTACACCCCTGTCAGTGAGAGCACTGAAGTTTGAACGAATCAGAGCGCTGCAATTCAAAGCCTCAAAGCTTTTCAAAGACGCCATTACTGCCGGAGAGAGAGATCATAATCTCCTAAAATAGATTTATGTGAGACAGTTTATGATCAAACGGAAATTGTTTCCGATTATCAAGTAACCACTGCAGCGTGTTTCCTTGAAGATTTATGCACTTATATGGCCGAATTCTGACTCTCATTCGTCTTTACTCGGCAACGGATTTTCTACTATGGGAAAGGTAAGTGAAGTTTAAACGCGCGTCCTCTCCTGGACTCGCGCCAACGTATAACCGTCTAAGCGCCTACGTTTATTTATGTACTTTATTGCTGAATTCTGACTCTCGCTCGTGTATACATAGGGAATGCAGAAACATGAATATACATTGGAAAGGCTTCCCTGAGCAGCGCGCGCGCTGACTCTCTTCAAATGCAGCGTCTAACAGTCAAAGTTATTTATAACTAATTCTTGAGTATATAGTCACATTGTGTTAATTCTTTTATCTGCTTTTAACTAAAGTCTGACTCCTGTTCTCGAGTTCAAACGCGCTTCCTGAGCAGATTCGCTGATAGATCGATGTTTTGTGAACACTTAAACAATAAATGAAATAAGATTTTTAAGGATGCAAAAACATGGCAGATCGATTCAAACTGTAAACTGCTTGAGATTCAAAAAAACTGCATTACTCTGCTGCATTACTTGAGCAGGAATTATTTTTAAAATACTAATATTTAAGTTATTTTGTTTCCCATGGAGGAAGGCTTTATACAAATATTACATTGCGTTGATTCCTTTATCTGCTATAATTGCCGTGTTGAACTGAAGTCTGACATGGCAGATCGAGTCAATCTGAAAACTGCTTGAGATTAGAAAAAACTGCATTACTCTCCTCATTGTACTTTAGCAGCAGTGGCGTAGCCACGGTGGGGCCTGGGTGGGCCTGGGCCCCCTCATTTACATGTGCGGCCCCCTCAGATTTTCAATTGTTTAAAATCGCGACAACTAAATTGAAAACATTTACAGCTGCACAAGACGATCGCAACGCACCCCCACAGTCAACAATAGCGCGCTGCGGGTTACACTATAACCAGTCTGGCTGAATGGTTAAGGCGATGGACTAACAATCCAATGCGGTTTTCATGCGCAGGTTCGAATCCAGCCGATTACGTTATGCTCAGGCCCCCTCATTTTAAGCTGGGCCCCCTCAAAAATAAAATTCTTTTAGTATATATAAAAGGCTACATATAGTGTAATTGTGGTGTAACTGCAGTCTCTTTTGAAAGTGATTAGCCTATATTAATAATGCTTAATTACAGCTTTAAAATAGAAATAAAACAAAGTATTATTCACAGTATCATATATATATATATATATATATATATATATATACACACACACCTCTATACATATATATACATATATACATATATATATATATATATATATATATATATATATATATATATATATATATATATATATATATACATACACATCTATTTAGTATATATAAAAGGCTACATATACATGCAGTGTAACTGCAGTCTCTTTTGAAAGTGATTAGCCTATACTAATAATGCTTAATTACAGCTTTAAAATAGAAATTAAACAAAGTATTTTTCGCATTAGTGAAAACTGACCGTTAAAAGCCAAGGATGTAATTAAACCGTAAACATTTTTTTAAACTAATTACAATTTTCCAACACTTTGGGGATCAAAAAGCATAATTATAACTTTTTTTTAAGTTTAAACTCTCAAAACTTTTTAAGCTAATTAACGATAAATCTTGCTAACAATATGCTAATTCAGCAAATTCTTGCCAGCAACATGCTTATTTATGTTAAATGTTGCTAATGACTTCAGAATTCATACTAAATCTTGCTAGCAACAAGATAATTAACATTAAATATTGCTAGCAAAATTGATCATCAATTGATTAAAGATTAAATTATGATCAAAGAACATAACGACACCTTAGTAACTGCCTAGAAACAACGGAAGGCAATAACTAACAAGAGTATATATGCTCAAGATCTAATTCTTTCCATCTATCCATCTGTAAACTTTCAAAACTTTTTAAGCTTTTACAAATAAATTTAACTTTCAGGCTAGGCTTTCTCAAGCCAACTGAAGTTTATATCATAAACTTCCTCTATCTAGTTAAGTTGGCTTGAGAAAGCCAACTTAGTGATATTGTATCTAAACTTATTATTATTATTATTATTATTATTATTATTATTATTATTCTTCTTACCTAAAATTCTCAATGCATCTCCTCCTAGAGCTTTAAAGCTACAACCACTAAACTCTGCTCAGACTTCAGACCTGTTCTGACTTGAGTTGCTATCCCTTTTCAGACTGATCAGACTTATGATTTTTGATAAAACTGAAGATTAAAGTCATAAAATCTCCATAGACTTTCACTAATGAAGTGAAAACTGAATTTTAGATAGAGCGTCCACTCCATCTGTTGGTAACATCACAACATTACACCTGATATATAATACATTTCAATACAGTATGTGTGAACATGTCCATTCCAATGGGCATGCATTTTATTTTTTTAAATCCTGAAAAAAAACTTGCAGGTCTACAATCGATTTTTTACTTTAATTAGTAAGTTAAATCTCTCTATTTTACATACATAATATCACAAAATTACACCCCTGTCAGTGAGAGCACTGAAGTTTGAACGAATCAGAGCGCTGCAATTCAAAGCCTCAAAGCTTTTCAAAGACGCCATTACTGCCGGAGAGAGAGATCATAAACTCCTAAAATAGATTTATGTGAGAGAGTTTATGATCAAACGGAAATTGTTTCCGATTATCAAGTAACCGCTGCAGTGTGTTTGCTTGAAGATTTATGCACTTATATGGCCAAATTGTGACTCTCATTCGTGTTTACTCGGTGAAGGCTTCCCCCCGCTGATTACTATGGAAACGGCAACTCTCAATGAAGTTCAAACGCGCGTCCTCGCGCACTCGCGTCAGTTTATTTATAACTTATTCCTGAGTAAATATTACATTGCCTTGATTCCTTTATCTGCTATAATTGCCGTGTTGAACTGAAGTCTGACATGGCAGATCGATTCAATCTGAAAACTGCTTGAGATTAGAAAAAACAGCATTACTATCCCCATTGTAATTGTGCAGGAATGATTTAAGAAATACTAATATTTAAGTTATTTTATTTCACATGAAGAAAGGCTTTATACACACACACACACACACACATATATATACATATATATATATATATATATATATATATATATATATATATATATATATATATATATATATATATATATATATATATATATATATATATATATATATATATATATATATATATATATATATATATATATATATATACACATACATATCTATCTATACACACATTTATATAGTAAATAAATGTATAAAGGGCTCCATATATATGCAGTGGAACTGCAGTCTGTTTAGAAAGTGGTAAGACTATATTAATAATGCTTAATTACATCTTTAAAATAGAAATAAAACAAAGTGTTCACATGAGTGAAAACTGACCGTTAAAAGCCAAGGATGTAATTAAACCGTAAACATTTTTATAAACTAATTGCAATTTTCAACACTTTGGGGATCAAAAAGCATTGTTATTTATTTTTTGGTATTTCGTTACAACACTGATGATCCCTCATGATGAAAAAACTCCATGTATGTTCCCTAGATGCCATTTTGTGTACTAACCAAGTATTGCAACACTTCTGTAATCAATTAATTATTTACTCATGTTTATTACCAATGTAAATGTTGTTTATTTTAGATTTATATTTAATATTCATTATTATTCTTTGATATTTCAGACCACTCACTGTTCAGCTGAATCATCAATAACCTCCAGTCTCTGCGTCAACTGACTCTTGTGTTCTTTAAAACATTAAATCTCACTAGTGACTTGTTAAATAACATTCATTCTCGTCAGTGACATGTTAACTCATGTTAAATCTCACAAGCGACCTACGAATTAACAAATCTCACTAGCGAGATGTTAGTTCACACTAAATGTCAATAGCGTCTTGTTAATTAACGTTAAATCTTGCTAGCAACATGCTAGATCACGCAAATTCTCACTAGTGACATGCTAGATCATGCTAAATCTTGATAGCAACTTGTTAATTAACAATAAATCTTGCTACCAATATGCTAATTCAGCGAATTCTTGCCAGCAGCATGCTTATTTATGTTAAATGTTGCTAATGACTTCGGAATTCATTCTAAATCTTGCTAGCAACAAGATAATTAACATTAAATCTTGCTAGCAAAATTGATCATCAATTGATTAAAGATTAAATTATGATCAAAGAACATAACGACACCTTAGTAACTGCCTAGAAACAACGCAAGGCAATAACTAACAAGTGTATACAGTTTTATGCAAAAGTTTAGGCACCTTTCTGAGGCTGCATGGTAATCTGCTCAATCTTTTTAAGTAAAGATCCTAGTGATATGCCATTCATTTTCTAGAGAAAGCTTGATAAAGCAATGTTTTTCAGACCAAAATACTTAGTGTAGCAGTATTTAGTTGTATGAAATAAAATACAATGTGACAAATAGGCGGTGCAAAAGTTTGGCCACCCTTTCAATTGTGTTGATTTGAATACCTGTAGTCACTTAATGCTGATTGTTTGCAACACAAAATTGATGTTATTGGCTCAATGAACATTAGACTGGAAACACAGGTGCAACCAATCATGAAAAAGGATATTTAAGTTTGCTAATTGCCAGTTGTGCTTCTCTTCGATTCTCTACTGGAAAGTAGCAACATGGGAACCTCAAAAGAACTCCCCAATGACTTAAAAACTAGGATAATTCATCAGTGTGAGTTAGGAGAAGCATGTTAAAAGTTATCACAAAGGTTTAAGGTCCCTGTCTCCAGTCAGAAATATAGTTAGAAAATGGAAGGCAACAGGAACAGTCCATGTGAAGGAAAGATGTGGCAGGCCAAGAAAGATATCTGAAAGGCAAAGGCGAAGTATGGTTAGAATGGTCAAATACAATTTACAGACCACCTCCAAAGATCTCCAAGAACATCTCGCTGCTGATGGTGTCATTGTACATCGTTCCACAGTCCAGCGTACTTTGCACAAGGAACAGCTCAATGAAAGGGTGATGCGGAAAAAGCCTTTTCCGCGTCTTGCCAACAAACAGAGTCATTTGAGGTATGCAAAGGCTCATCTGGACAAGTTCTGTGGACAGATGAAACTGAGATAGAGCTGTTTGGTCACAACCAGAAGAGCTTTGTATGGAGGAAAAAGAACACAGCGTTCCAGGAGAAGAACTTGCTCCCTACTGTAAAATGTGGTGGTGGGTCCTTCATGCTATGGGGCAAGCACAGGTACTGGAAACCTTGTCAAAGTTGAGGGTCAAATGGATTCCATCCAGTATCAGCAGATTCTTAAGAACAGTGTTCAAGAATCAGTCAAGAGGATGAAGTTATGCCAGGGTTGGTTGTTTCAGCAGGATAATGATCCAAAGCATTGCTCCAAATCTACCAAGGAATTCATGGTCAGACACAGATACAATGTTCTAGAATGGCCATCGCAGTCCAGACTTGAATATCATCGAAAATCTATGTAATGATTTGAAGGAGGTTGTCCACACTCGGAAACCATCAAACCTGACTGAACTGGAGACATTTTGCAAGGAAGAATGGTCCAAAATACCTGCAACCAGAATCCAGGGACTTCTCAGTGGCTATAAGAAGCGACTACATGCTGTTATTTCAGCAAAAGGGGGCTCTACTAAATATTAATGTGATAATTTCATTGGGGTGCCCACATTTTTGCACCTGTCTGTTTTTGCTATGACTCAAATTGTATTGTTTCTGTTGATTCAATAAATGCCATTTCAGAACTGAAATGTTACTGTTTTCATAAGGTATAAATTATATCCAAATGAAGTTGTGGCTTTGAAAGCCCGGCACATTATAAACTGAAATTATGATAATTATTAGGGGTGCCCAAACCTTTGCATAAAACTGTATATGCTCAAGATCTAATTCTTTCCATCTATCTATCTGTAAACTTAAACAACTTTTTAAGCTTTTACAAATAAATTTAACTTTCAGGATAGGCTTTCTCAAGCCAACTGAAGTTTATATCATAAACTTCCTCTATCTAGTTATTATTATTATTCTTCTTACCTAAAATTCTCAGAGCATCTCCTCCTAGAGCTTTAAAGCTACAACCACTAAACTCTGCTCAGACTTCAGACCTGTTCTGACTTGAGTTGCTATCCCTTTTCAGACTGATCAGACTTATGATTTTTGATAAAACTGAAGATTAAAGTCATAAAATCTCCATAGACTTTCACTAATGAAGTGAAAACTGAATTTTAGATAGAGCGTCCACTCCATCTGTTGGTAACATCACAACATTACACCTGATATATAATACATTTCAATACAGTATGTGTGAACATGTCCATTCCAATGGGCATGCATTTTTTTTTTAAATCCTGAAAAAAAACTTGCAGGTCTACAATCGATTTTTTACTTTAATTAGTAAGTTAAATCTCTCTATTTTACATACATAATATCACAAAATTACACCCCTGTCAGTGAGAGCACTGAAGTTTGAACGAATCAGAGCGCTGCAATTCAAAGCCTCAAAGCTTTTCAAAGACGCCATTACTGCCGGAGAGAGAGATCATAATCTCCTAAAATAGATTTATGTGAGAGAGTTTATGATCAAACGGAAATTGTTTCCGATTATCAAGTAACCACTGCAGTGTGTTTGCTTGAAGATTTATGCATTTATATGGCCAAATTGTGACTCTCATTCGTGTTTACTCGGTGAAGGTTTTCCCCCCGCTGATTACTATGGAAACGGCAACTCTCAATGAAGTTCAAACGCGCGTCCTCGCGCACTCGCGTCAGTTTATTTATAACTTATTCCTGAGTAAATATTACATTGCCTTGATTCCTTTATCTGCTATAATTGCCGTGTTGAACTGAAGTCTGACATGGCAGATCGATTCAATCTGAAAACTGCTTGAGATTAGAAAAAACAGCATTACTATCCCCATTGTAATTGTGCAGGAATGATTTAAGAAATACTAATATTTAAGTTATTTTATTTCACATGAAGAAAGGCTTTATACACACACACACACACACACACACATATATATATATATATATATATATATATATATATATATATATATATATACACATACATATCTATCTATACACACATTTATATAGTAAATAAATGTATAAAGGGCTCCATATATATGCAGTGGAACTGCAGTCTGTTTAGAAAGTGGTAAGACTATATTAATAATGCTTAATTACATCTTTAAAATAGAAATAAAACAAAGTATTCACATGAGTGAAAACTGACCGTTAAAAGCCAAGGATGTAATTAAACCGTAAACATTTTTATAAACTAATTGCAATTTTCAACACTTTGGGGATCAAAAAGCATTGTTATTTATTTTTTGGTATTTCGTTACAACACCGATGATCCCTCTTGATGAAAAAACTCCATGTATGTACCCTAGATGCCATTTTGTGCACTAACCAAGTATTGCAACACTTCTGTAATCAATTAATAATTTACTCATGTTTATTATCAATGTAAATGTTGTTTATTTTAGATTTATATTTAATATTCATTATTATTCTTTGATATTTCAGACCACTCACTGTTCAGCTGAATCATCAATAACCTCCAGTCTCTGCGTCAACTGACTCTTGTGTTCTTTAAAACATTAAATCTCACTAGTGACTTGTTAAATAACATTCATTCTCGTCAGTGACATGTTAACTCATGTTAAATCTCACAAGCGACCTACGAATTAACAAATCTCACTAGCGACATGTTAGTTCACACTAAATGTCAATAGTGTCTTGTTAATTAACGTTAAATCTTGCTAGCAACATGCTAGATCACGCAAATTCTCACTAGTGACATGCTAGATCATGCTAAATCTTGATAGCAACTTGTTAATTAACAATAAATCTTGCTACCAATTTGCTAATTCAGCGAATTCTTGCCAGCAACATGCTTATTTATGTTAAATGTTGCTAATGACTTCGGAACTCATACTAAATCTTGCTAGCAACAAGATAATTAACATTAAATCTTGCTAGCAAAATTGATCATCAATTGAACACTCCAAATAATTTTTCTAAGATAAGATTTTTCTAAGATCGCACTTAGTCTGGAACGTCACCCTTAAGCAAACCTGAAGTGTGTTTAAACTCCAGATTGATTTGCTCCTGGGATCACAGGGACACACAAGCCTTTCCACCACGTCAAGGTGGCGATCCTTGGAAAGGACACACACACAAATACACACACACCCAAAGTGATGATCTCAAACAATAATCAATTGATGCTACTGTGGCAGCAAGGAATCCATCATTGTCAATCATATGACCATTTGAGTCAGTCACTTGATGATTTTTGATCCATTTTGAACCATTTTTGGCAGGTGCTCAAGGCGGTGATGTCCTGTCTTAGGTTGCGCCCCGCTGGTCAAAAGAGTCTTACCTGTCATTGAATCACCTCATGGTTCTGATTATCACTTTGTCCCTCGTAAGCAACTTTTAGTAAGAAGATCTATCTAGATATATATATATTTACATTGTGATTACATTGTGATCACAGCTAAAAATTCAGCAGTGTGTGTGTGTATTTGTGTGTGTGTATGCATTTGTGTATGGGGAAAGCGGTGGCTTACTCCTTAATCTCTACAAGTGATGTCAGAACTACAGTTTTATGATGTAAAATTATTTTTTTAAATATGATGTAAAATAGGATTCTCCTTACTGTACATCTAAAAAAATCTAGATTCTATTAAGTTCAATATATAAAAATAAATTATTTGTTTTAATTAAGTTGGCTTGAGAAAGCCAACTTAGTGATATTGTATCTAAACTTATTATTATTAAGTTGGCTTGAGAAAGCCAACTTAGTGATATTGTATCTAAACTTATTATTATTATTAAGTTGGCTTGAGCTACAACCACTAAACTCTGCTCAGACTTCAGACCTGTTCTGACTTGAGTTGCTATCCCTTTTCAGACTGATCAGACTTATGATTTTTGATAAAACTGAAGATTAAAGTCATAAAATCTCCATAGACTTTCACTAATGAAGTGAAAACTGAATTTTAGATAGAGCGTCCACTCCATCTGTTGGTAACATCACAACATTACACCTGATATATAATACATTTCAATATAGTATGTGTGAACATGTCCATTCCAATGGGCATGCATTTTTTTTTTAAATCCTGAAAAAAAACTTGCAGGTCTACAATCGATTTTTTACTTTAATTAGTAAGTTAAATCTCTCTATTTTACATTCATAATATCACAAAATTTCACCCCTGTCAGTGAGAACACTGAAGTTTGAACGAATCAGAGCGCTGCAATTCAAAGCCTCAAAGCTTTTCAAAGACGCCATTACTGCTGGAGAGAGAGATCATAATCTCCTAAAATAGATTTATGTGAGAGAGTTTATGATCAAACGGAAATTGTTTCCGATTATCAAGTAACCGCTACAGCGTGTTTGCTTGAAGATTTATGTACTTATATGGCCAAATTCTGACTCTCATTCGTCTTTACATGGCGACGGATTTTCGCTGTTGAGCACTATGATACTATAGGAAAGGTAAGTGAAGTTTAAACGCGCGTCCTCCTGGACTCGCGCCAAAGCATAACCGTCTAAGCGCCTACGTTTATTTATAGCGCTCATTTATGTACTTTATTGCCGAATTCTGACTCTCGCTCGTGTTTTCATGGGGAAGACACATGTAAAATGCTTCCCTGAGCAGCGCGCGCTGACTCTCTTCAAATGCAGCGTCTAACAGTCAAAGTTATTTATAACTAATTCTTGAGTATATAGTTACATTGTGTTAATTCTTTTATCTGCTTTTAACTAAAGTCTGACTCCTGTTCTCGAGTTCAAACGCGCTTCCTGAGCAGATTCGCTGATAGATCGATGTTTTGTGAACACTTAAACAATAAATGAAATAAGGTATTTAAAAGGATGCAAAAACGATGGCAGATCGATTCAAACTGTAAACTGCTTGAGTTCAAAAAAACTGCATTACTCTGCTGCATTACATGAGCAGGAATTATTTTAAAAATACTAATATTTAAGTTATTTTGTTTCCCATGGAGGAAGGCTTTATACAAATATTACATTGCGTTGATTCCTTTATCTGCTATAATTGCCGTGTTGAACTGAAGTCTGACATGGCAGATCGATTCAATCTGAAAACTGCTTGAGATTAGAAAAAACAGCATTACTATCCCCATTGTAATTGTGCAGGAATGATTTAAGAAATACTAATATTTAAGTTATTTTATTTCACATGAAGAAAGGCTTTATACACACACACACACACACACACATATATACATATATATACACATACATATCTATCTATCTATACACACATTTATATAGTAAATAAATGTATAAAGGGCTCCATATACATGTAGTGTAACTGCAGTCTGTTTTAAAAGTGGCAAGACTATATTAATAATGCTTAATTGCATCTTTAAAATAGAAATAAAACAAAGTATTATTCACATTAGTGAAAACTGACCGTTAAAAGCCAAGGATGTAATTAAACCGTAAACATTTTTATAAACTAATTGCAATTTTCAACACTTTGGGGATCAAAAAGCATTGTTATTTATTTTTTGGTATTTCGTTACAACACCGATGATCCCTCATGATGAAAAAACTCCATGTATGTTCCCTAGATGCCATTTTGTGCACTAACCAAGTATTGCAACACTTCTGTAATCAATTAATTATTTACTCATGTTTATTACCAATGTAAATGTTGTTTATTTTAGATTTATATTTAATATTCATTATTATTCTTTGATATTTCAGACCACTCACTGTTCAGCTGAATCATCAATAACCTCCAGTCTCTGCGTCAACTGACTCTTGTGTTCTTTAAAACATTAAATCTCACTAGTGACTTGTTAAATAACATTCATTCTCGTCAGTGACATGTTAACTCATGTTAAAGCTCACAAGCGACCTACGAATTAACAAATCTCACTAGCGACATGTTAGTTCACACTAAATGTCAATAGTGTCTTGTTAATTAACGTTAAATCTTGCTAGCAACATGCTAGATCACGCAAATTCTCACTAGTGACATGCTAGATCATGCTAAATCTTGATAGCAACTTGTTAATTAACAATAAATCTTGCTACCAATATGCTAATTCAGCGAATTCTTGCTTAAAGATTAAATTATGATCAAAGAACATAACGACACCTTAGTAACTGCCTAGAAACAACGCAAGGCAATAACTAACAAGTGTATATATGCTCAAGATCTAATTCTTTCCATCTATCTATCTGTAAACTTAAACAACTTTTTAAGCTTTTACAAATAAATTTAACTTTCAGGATAGGCTTTCTCAAGCCAACTGAAGTTTATATCATAAACTTCCTCTATCTAGTTAAGTTGGCTTGAGAAAGCCAACTTAGTGATATTGTATCTAAACTTATTATTATTATTATTATTATTATTATTATTATTATTATTATTCTTCTTACCTAAAATTCTCAATGCATCTCCTCCTAGAGCTTTAAAGCTACAACCACTAAACTCTGCTCAGACTTCAGACCTGTTCTGACTTGAGTTGCTATCCCTTTTCAGACTGATCAGACGTATGATTTTTGATAAAACTGAAGATTAAAGTCATAAAATCTCCATAGACTTTCACTAATGAAGTGAAAACTGAATTTTAGATAGAGCGTCCACTCCATCTGTTGGTAACATCACAACATTACACCTGATATATAATACATTTCAATACAGTATGTGTGAACATGTCCATTCCAATGGGCATGCATTTTATTTTTTTAAATCCTGAAAAAAAACTTGCAGGTCTACAATCGATTTTTTACTTTAATTAGTAAGTTAAATCTCTCTATTTTACATTCATAATATCACAAAATTACACCCCTGTCAGTGAGAGCACTGAAGTTTGAACGAATCAGAGCGCTGCAATTCAAAGCCTCAAAGCTTTTCAAAGACGCCATTACTGCTGGAGAGAGAGATCATAATCTCCTAAAATAGATTTATGTGAGAGAGTTTATGATCAAACGGAAATTGTTTCCGATTATCAAGTAACCGCTGCAGCGTGTTTCCTTGAAGATTTATGCACTTATATGGCCAAATTGTGACTCTCATTCGTCTTTACTCGGCAAAGGAGTACATTACTATGGGGAAGGTAAGTGAAGTTTAAACGCGCGTCCTCCTGGACTCGCGCCAAAGCATAACCGTCTAAGCACCTACGTTTATTTATAGCGCTCATTTATGTACTTTATTGCCGAATTCTGACTCTCGCTCGTGTTTGCACGGGGAAGACACATGTAAATGGCTTCCCTGAGCAGCGCGCGCTGACTCTCTTCAAATGCAGCGTCTAACAGTCAAAGTTATTTATAACTAATTCTTGAGTATATAGTTACATTGTGTTAATTCTTTTATCTGCTTTTAACTAAAGTCTGACTCCTGTTCTCGAGTTCAAACGCGCTTCCTGAGCAGATTCGCTGATAGATCGATGTTTTGTGAACACTTAAACAGTAAATGAAATAAGATTTTTAAAGGATGCAAAAAACATGGCAGATCGATTCAAACTGTAAACTGCTTGAGATTAAAAAAAACTGCATTACTCTGCTGCATTACATGAGCAGGAATTATTTAAAAAATACTAATATTTAAGTTATTTTGTTTCCCATGGAGGAAGGCTTTATACAAATATTACATTGCGTTGATTCCTTTATCTGCTATAATTGCCGTGTTGAACTGAAGTCTGACATGGCAGATCGAGTCAATCTGAAAACTGCTTGAGATTAGAAAAAACTGCATTACTCTCCTCATTGTACTTTAGCAGCAGTGGCGTAGCCACGGGTGGGCCTGGGCCCCCTCATTTACATGTGCGGCCCCCTCAGATTTTCAATTGTTTAAAATCGCGACTGTGAAAACTAAATTGAAAACATTTACAGCTGCACAAGACGATCGCAACGCACCCCCACAGTCAACAATAGCGCGCTGCGTGTGACACTATAACCAGTCTGGCTGAATGGTTAAGGCGATGGACTAACAATCCAACGCGGTTTTCATGCACAGGTTCGAATCCAGCCGTTTACGTTATGCTCAGGCCCCCTCATTTTAAGCTGGGCCCCCTTAAAAATAAAATTCTTTTAGTATATATAAAAGGCTACATATAGTGTAACTGTGGTGTAACTGCAGTCTCTTTTGAAAGTGATTAGCCTATATTAATAATGTTTAATTACAGCTTTAAAATAGAAATAAAACAAAGTATTATTCACAGTATCATATATATATATATATATATATATATACACACACACACCTCTATACATATTATATATATATATATATATACATACACATCTATTTAGTATATATAAAAGGCTACATATACATGCAGTGTAACTGCAGTCTCTTTTGAAAGTGATTAGCCTATACTAATAATGCTTAATTACAGCTTTAAAATAGAAATTAAACAAAGTATTTTTCGCATTAGTGAAAACTGACCGTTAAAAGCCAAGGATGTAATTAAACCGTAAACATTTTTTTAAACTAATTACAATTTTCCAACACTTTGGGGATCAAAAAGCATAATTATAACTTTTTTTTAAGTTTAAACTCTCAAAACTTTTTAAGCTAATTAACGATAAATCTTGCTAACAATATGCTAATTCAGCAAATTCTTGCCAGCAACATGCTTATTTATGTTAAATGTTGCTAATGACTTCAGAATTCATACTAAATCTTGCTAGCAACAAGATAATTAACATTAAATATTGCTAGCAAAATTGATCATCAATTGATTAAAGATTAAATTATGATCAAAGAACATAACGACACCTTAGTAACTGCCTAGAAACAACGCAAGGCAATAACTAACAAGAGTATATATGCTCAAGATCTAATTCTTTCCATCTATCCATCTGTAAACTTTCAAAACTTTTTAAGCTTTTACAAATAAATTTAACTTTCAGGCTAGGCTTTCTCAAGCCAACTGAAGTTTATATCATAAACTTCCTCTATCTAGTTATTATTATTATTCTTCTTACCTAAAATTCTCAATGCATCTCCTCCTAGAGCTTTAAAGCTACAACCACTAAACTCTGCTCAGACTTCAGACCTGTTCTGACTTGAGTTGCTATCCCTTTTCAGACTGATCAGACTTATGATTTTTGATAAAACTGAAGATTAAAGTCATAAAATCTCCATAGACTTTCACTAATGAAGTGAAAACTGAATTTTAGATAGAGCGTCCACTCCATCTGTTGGTAACATCACAACATTACACCTGATATATAATACATTTCAATACAGTATGTGTGAACATGTCCATTCCAATGGGCATGCATTTTATTTTTTTAAATCCTGAAAAAAAACTTGCAGGTCTACAATCGATTTTTTACTTTAATTAGTAAGTTAAATCTCTCTATTTTACATTCATAATATCACAAAATTACACCCCTGTCAGTGAGAGCACTGAAGTTTGAACGAATCAGAGCGCTGCAATTCAAAGCCTCAAAGCTTTTCAAAGACGCCATTACTGCTGGAGAGAGAGATCATAATCTCCTAAAATAGATTTATGTGAGAGAGTTTATGATCAAACGGAAATTGTTTCCGATTATCAAGTAACCGCTGCAGCGTGTTTCCTTGAAGATTTATGTACTTATATGGCCGAATTCTGACTCTCATTCGTGTTTACTCGGTAAAGGCTTTCGCCCGCTGAGTAGATTACTATGGGAACGGCAACTCTCAATGAAGTTCAAACGCGCGTCCTCGCGCACTCGCGTCAGTTTATTTATAACTTATTCCTGAGTAAATATTACATTGCCTTGATTCCTTTATCTGCTATAATTGCCGTGTTGAACTGAAGTCTGACATGGCAGATCGATTCAATCTGAAAACTGCTTGAGATTAGAAAAAACAGCATTACTATCCCCATTGTAATTGTGCAGGAATGATTTAAGAAATACTAATATTTAAGTTATTTTATTTCACATGAAGAAAGGCTTTATACACACACACACACACACACACACACACACACATATATATATACATATACATATATATATATATATATATATATATATACACACATACATATCTATCTATACACACATTTATATAGTAAATAAATGTATAAAGGGCTCCATATATATGCAGTGGAACTGCAGTCTGTTTAGAAAGTGGTAAGACTATATTAATAATGCTTAATTACATATTTAAAATAGAAATAAAACAAAGTATTCACATTAGTGAAAACTGACCGTTAAAAGCCAAGGATGTAATTAAACCGTAAACATTTTTATAAACTAATTGCAATTTTCAACACTTTGGGGATCAAAAAGCATTGTTATTTATTTTTTGGTATTTCGTTACAACACCGATGATCCCTCATGATGAAAAAACTCCATGTATGTTCCCTAGATGCCATTTTGTGCACTAACCAAGTATTGCAACACTTCTGTAATCAATTAATTATTTACTCATGTTTATTACCAATGTAAATGTTGTTTATTTTAGATTTATATTTAATATTCATTATTATTCTTTGATATTTCAGACCACTCACTGTTCAGCTGAATCATCAATAACCTCCAGTCTCTGCGTCAACTGACTCTTGTGTTCTTTAAAACATTAAATCTCACTAGTGACTTGTTAAATAACATTCATTCTCGTCAGTGACATGTTAACTCATGTTAAATCTCACAAGCGACCTACGAATTAACAAATCTCACTAGCGAGATGTTAGTTCACACTAAATGTCAATAGCGTCTTGTTAATTAACGTTAAATCTTGCTAGCAACATGCTAGATCACGCAAATTCTCACTAGTGACATGCTAGATCATGCTAAATCTTGATAGCAACTTGTTAATTAACAATAAATCTTGCTAACAATATGCTAATTCAGCGAATTCTTGCCAGCAACATGCTTATTTATGTTAAATGTTGCTAATGACTTCGGAATTCATTCTAAATCTTGCTAGCAACAAGATAATTAACATTAAATCTTGCTAGCAAAATTGATCATCAATTGATTAAAGATTAAATTATGATCAAAGAACATAACGACACCTTAGTAACTGCCTAGAAACAACGCAAGGCAATAACTAACAAGAGTATATATGCTCAAGATCTAATTCTTTCCATCTATCCATCTGTAAACTTTCAAAACTTTTTAAGCTTTTACAAATAAATTTAACTTTCAGGCTAGGCTTTCTCAAGCCAACTGAAGTTTATATCATAAACTTCCTCTATCTAGTTAAGTTGGCTTGAGAAAGCCAACTTAGTGATATTGTATCTAAACTTATTATTAAGTTGGCTTGAGAAAGCCAACTTAGTGATATTGTATCTAAACTTATTATTATTAAGTTGGCTTGAGAAAGCCAACTTAGTGATATTGTATCTAAACTTATTATTATTATTATTATTCTTCTTACCTAAAATTCTCAATGCATCTCCTCCTAGAGCTTTAAAGCTACAACCACTAAACTCTGCTCAGACTTCAGACCTGTTCTGACTTGAGTTGCTATCCCTTTTCAGACTGATCAGACTTATGATTTTTGATAAAACTGAAGATTAAAGTCATAAAATCTCCATAGACTTTCACTAATGAAGTGAAAACTGAATTTTAGATAGAGCGTCCACTCCATCTGTTGGTAACATCACAACATTGCGCTGCAATTCAAAGCCTCAAAGCTTTTCAAAGACGCCATTACTGCCGGAGAGAGAGATCATAATCTCCTAAAATAGATTTATGTGAGAGAGTTTATGATCAAACGGAAATTGTTTCCGATTATCAAGTAACCGCTGCAGCGTGTTTGCTTGAAGATTTATGCACTTATATGGCCGAATTCTGACTCTCATTCGTCTTTACATGGCGACGGGTTTTCGCTGTTGAGCACTATGATACTATAGGAAAGGTAAGTGAAGTTTAAACGCGCGTCCTCCTGGACTCGCGCCAAAGCATAACCGTCTAATCGCCTAAGTTTATTTATAGCGCTCATTTATGTACTTTATTGCCGAATTCTGACTCTCGCTCGTGTTGTCATGGGGAAGACATGTAAAAGGCTTCCCTGAGCAGCGCGCGCTGACTCTCTTCAAATGCAGCGTCTAACAGTCAAAGTTATTTATAACTAATTCTTGAGTATATAGTTACATTGTGTTAATTCTTTTATCTGCTTTTAACTAAAGTCTGACTCCTGTTCTCGAGTTCAAACGCGCTTCCTGAGCAGATTCGCTGATAGATCGAGGTTTTGTGAACACTTAAACAATAAATGAAATAAGGTATTTAAAAGGATGCAAAAACGATGGCAGATCGATTCAAACTGTAAACTGCTTGAGTTCAAAAAAACTGCATTACTCTGCTGCATTACATGATCAGGAATTATTTTAAAAATACTAATATTTAAGTTATTTTGTTTCCCATGGAGGAAGGCTTTATACAAATATTACATTGCGTTGATTCCTTTATCTGCTATAATTGCCGTGTTGAACTGAAGTCTGACATGGCAGATCAATTCAATCTGAAAACTGCTTGAGATTAGAAAAAACAGCATTACTCTCCTCATTGTACTTTAGCAGGAATTATTTAAGAAATACTAATATTTAAGTTATTTTATTTCACATGAAGAAAGGCTTTATACACACACACACACACACACACACATATATACATATACATATACATATACACACACATATACATATACACACCTATCTATACACACATTTATATAGTAAATAAATGTATAAAGGGCTCCATATATATGCAGTGGAACTGCAGTCTGTTTAGAAAGTGGTAAGACTATATTAATAATGCTTAATTACATCTTTAAAATAGAAATAAAACAAAGTATTCACATTAGTGAAAACTGACCGTTAAAAGCCAAGGTTGTAATTAAACCGTAAACATTTTTATAAACTAATTGCAATTTTCAACACTTTGGGGATCAAAAAGCATTGTTATTTATTTTTTGGTATTTCGTTACAACACCGATGATCCCTCATGATGAAAAAACTCCATGTATGTTCCCTAGATGCCATTTTGTGCACTAACCAAGTATTGCAACACTTCTGTAATCAATTAATAATTTACTCATGTTTATTACCAATGTAAATGTTGTTTATTTTAGATTTATATTTAATATTCATTATTATTCTTTGATATTTCAGACCACTCACTGTTCAGCTGAATCATCAATAACCTCCAGTCTCTGCGTCAACTGACTCTTGTGTTCTTTAAAACATTAAATCTCACTAGTGACTTGTTAAATAACATTCATTCTCGTCAGTGACATGTTAACTCATGTTAAATCTCACAAGCGACCTACGAATTAACAAATCTCACTAGCGAGATGTTAGTTCACACTAAATGTCAATAGCGTCTTGTTAATTAACGTTAAATCTTGCTAGCAACATGCTAGATCACGCAAATTCTCACTAGTGACATGCTAGATCATGCTAAATCTTGATAGCAACTTGTTACTTAACAATAAATCTTGCTACCAATATGCTAATTCAGCTAATTCTTGCCAGCAACATGCTTATTTATGTTAAATGTTGCTAATGACTTCGGAATTCATACTAAATCTTGCTATCAACAAGATAATTAACATTAAATCTTGCTATCAAAATTGATCATCAATTGATTAAAGATTAAATTATGATCAAAGAACATAACGACACCTTAGTAACTGCCTAGAAACAACGCAAAGCAATAACTAACAAGTGTATATATGCTCAAGATCTAATTCTTTCCATCTATCTATCTGTAAAAAATCTCCATAGACTTTCACTAATGAAGTGAAAACTGAATTTTAGATAGAGCGTCCACCCCATCTGTTGGTGACATAACAACATTACACCTGATATATAATACATTTCAATACAGTATGTGTGAACATGTCCATTCCAATGGGCATGCATTTTATTTTTTTAAATACTGAAAAAAAACTTGCAGGTCTACAATCGATTTTTTACTTTAATTAGTAAGTTAAATCTCTCTATTTTACATACATGATATCACAAAATTGCACCCCTGTCAGTGAGAGCACTGACGTTTGAACGAATCAGAGCGCTGCAATTCAAAGCCTCAAAGCTTTTCAAAGCCGCCATTATTGCTGGAGAGAGAGATCATAATCTCCTAAAATAGATTTATGTGAGAGAGTTTATGATCAAACGGAAATTGTTTCCGATTATCAAGTAACCACTGCAGTGTGTTTGCTTGAAGATTTATGCACTTATATGGCCAAATTGTGACTCTCATTCGTGTTTACTCGGTGAAGGTTTTCCCCCCGCTGAGTAGATTACTATGGGAACGGCAACTCTCAATGAAGTTCAAACGCGCGTCCTCGCGCACTCACGTCAGTTTATTTATAACTTATGCCTGAGTAAATATTACATTGCCTTGATTCCTTTATCTGCTATAATTGCCGTGTTGAACTGAAGTCTGACATGGCAGATCGATTCAATCTGAAAACTGCTTGAGATTAGAAAAAACAGCATTACTATCCCCATTGTAATTGTGCAGGAATGATTTAAGAAATACTAATATTTAAGTTATTTTATTTCACATGAAGAAAGGCTTTATACACACACACACACACATATATACATATATATACATACATATATATATATATATATATATATATATATATATATATATATATATATATATATATACACATACATATCTATACACACATTTATATAGTAAATAAATGTATAAAGGGCTCCATATATATGCAGTGGAACTGCAGTCTGTTTAGAAAGTGGTAAGACTATATTAATAATGCTTAATTACATCTTTAAAATAGAAATAAAACAAAGTATTATTCACATTAGTGAAAACTGACCGTTAAAAGCCAAGGATGTAATTAAACCGTAAACATTTTTATAAACTAATTGCAATTTTCAACACTTTGGGGATCAAAAAGCATTGTTATTTATTTTTTGGTATTTCGTTACAACACCGATGATCCCTCATGATGAAAAAACTCCATGTATGTTCCCTAGATGCCTTTTTGTGCACTAACCAAGTATTGCAACACTTCTGTAATCAATTAATAATTTACTCATGTTTATTACCAATGTAAATGTTGTTTATTTTAGATTTATATTTAATATTCATTATTATTCTTTGATATTTCAGACCACTCACTGTTCAGCTGAATCATCAATAACCTCCAGTCTCTGCGTCAACTGACTCTTGTGTTCTTTAAAACATTAAATCTCACTAGTGACTTGTTAAATAACATTCATTCTCGTCAGTGACATGTTAACTCATGTTAAATCTCACAAGCGACCTACGAATTAACAAATCTCACTAGCGACATGTTAGTTCACACTAAATGTCAATAGCGTCTTGTTAATTAACGTTAAATCTTGCTAGCAACATGCTAGATCACGCAAATTCTCACTAGTGACATGCTAGATCATGCTAAATCTTGATAGCAACTTGTTAATTAACAATAAATCTTGCTACCAATATGCTAATTCAGCGAATTCTTGCCAGCAACATGCTTATTTATGTTAAATGTTGCTAATGACTTCGGAATTCATTCTAAATCTTGCTAGCAACAAGATAATTAACATTAAATCTTGCTAGCAAAATTGATCATCAATTGATTAAAGATTAAATTATGATCAAAGAACATAACGACACCTTAGTAACTGCCTAGAAACAACGCAAGGCAATAACTAACAAGTGTATATATGCTCAAGATCTAATTCTTTCCATCTATCTATCTGTAAACTTAAACAACTTTTTAAGCTTTTACAAATAAATTTAACTTTCAGGATAGGCTTTCTCAAGCCAACTGAAGTTTATATCATAAACTTCCTCTATCTAGTTATTATTATTATTCTTCTTACCTAAAATTCTCAATGCATCTCCTCCTAGAGCTTTAAAGCTACAACCACTAAACTCTGCTCAGACTTCAGACCTGTTCTGACTTGAGTTGCTATCCCTTTTCAGACTGATCAGACTTATGATTTTTGATAAAACTGAAGATTAAAGTCATAAAATCTCCATAGACTTTCACTAATGAAGTGAAAACTGAATTTTAGATAGAGCGTCCACTCCATCTGTTGGTAACATCACAACATTACACCTGATATATAATACATTTCAATACAGTATGTGTGAACATGTCCATTCCAATGGGCATGCATTTTATTTTTTTAAATCCTGAAAAAAAACTTGCAGGTCTACAATCGATTTTTTACTTTAATTAGTAAGTTAAATCTCTCTATTTTACATACATAATATCACAAAATTACACCCCTGTCAGTGAGAGCACTGAAGTTTGAACGAATCAGAGCGCTGCAATTCAAAGCCTCAAAGCTTTTCAAAGACGCCATTACTGCCGGAGAGAGAGATCATAAACTCCTAAAATAGATTTATGTGAGAGAGTTTATGATCAAACGGAAATTGTTTCCGATTATCAAGTAACCGCTGCAGTGTGTTTGCTTGAAGATTTATGCACTTATATGGCCAAATTGTGACTCTCATTCGTGTTTACTCGGTGAAGGCTTCCCCCCGCTGATTACTATGGAAACGGCAACTCTCAATGAAGTTCAAACGCGCGTCCTCGCGCACTCGCGTCAGTTTATTTATAACTTATTCCTGAGTAAATATTACATTGCCTTGATTCCTTTATCTGCTATAATTGCCGTGTTGAACTGAAGTCTGACATGGCAGATCGATTCAATCTGAAAACTGCTTGAGATTAGAAAAAACAGCATTACTATCCCCATTGTAATTGTGCAGGAATGATTTAAGAAATACTAATATTTAAGTTATTTTATTTCACATGAAGAAAGGCTTTATACACACACACACACACACACATATATATATATATATATATATATATATATATATATATATATATATATATATATATATATATATATATATATATATATATATATATATATATATATATATATATATATATATATATATATATATATATACACATACATATCTATCTATACACACATTTATATAGTAAATAAATGTATAAAGGGCTCCATATATATGCAGTGGAACTGCAGTCTGTTTAGAAAGTGGTAAGACTATATTAATAATGCTTAATTACATCTTTAAAATAGAAATAAAACAAAGTGTTCACATGAGTGAAAACTGACCGTTAAAAGCCAAGGATGTAATTAAACCGTAAACATTTTTATAAACTAATTGCAATTTTCAACACTTTGGGGATCAAAAAGCATTGTTATTTATTTTTTGGTATTTCGTTACAACACTGATGATCCCTCATGATGAAAAAACTCCATGTATGTTCCCTAGATGCCATTTTGTGTACTAACCAAGTATTGCAACACTTCTGTAATCAATTAATTATTTACTCATGTTTATTACCAATGTAAATGTTGTTTATTTTAGATTTATATTTAATATTCATTATTATTCTTTGATATTTCAGACCACTCACTGTTCAGCTGAATCATCAATAACCTCCAGTCTCTGCGTCAACTGACTCTTGTGTTCTTTAAAACATTAAATCTCACTAGTGACTTGTTAAATAACATTCATTCTCGTCAGTGACATGTTAACTCATGTTAAATCTCACAAGCGACCTACGAATTAACAAATCTCACTAGCGAGATGTTAGTTCACACTAAATGTCAATAGCGTCTTGTTAATTAACGTTAAATCTTGCTAGCAACATGCTAGATCACGCAAATTCTCACTAGTGACATGCTAGATCATGCTAAATCTTGATAGCAACTTGTTAATTAACAATAAATCTTGCTACCAATATGCTAATTCAGCGAATTCTTGCCAGCAGCATGCTTATTTATGTTAAATGTTGCTAATGACTTCGGAATTCATTCTAAATCTTGCTAGCAACAAGATAATTAACATTAAATCTTGCTAGCAAAATTGATCATCAATTGATTAAAGATTAAATTATGATCAAAGAACATAACGACACCTTAGTAACTGCCTAGAAACAACGCAAGGCAATAACTAACAAGTGTATACAGTTTTATGCAAAAGTTTAGGCACCTTTCTGAGGCTGCATGGTAATCTGCTCAATCTTTTTAAGTAAAGATCCTAGTGATATGCCATTCATTTTCTAGAGAAAGCTTGATAAAGCAATGTTTTTCAGACCAAAATACTTAGTGTAGCAGTATTTAGTTGTATGAAATAAAATACAATGTGACAAATAGGCGGTGCAAACGTTTGGCCACCCTTTCAATTGTGTTGATTTGAATACCTGTAGTCACTTAATGCTGATTGTTTGCAACACAAAATTGATGTTATTGGCTCAATGAACATTAGACTGGAAACACAGGTGCAACCAATCATGAAAAAGGATATTTAAGTTTGCTAATTGCCAGTTGTGCTTCTCTTCGATTCTCTACTGGAAAGTAGCAACATGGGAACCTCAAAAGAACTCCCCAATGACTTAAAAACTAGGATAATTCATCAGTGTGAGTTAGGAGAAGCATGTTAAAAGTTATCACAAAGGTTTAAGGTCCCTGTCTCCAGTCAGAAATATAGTTAGAAAATGGAAGGCAACAGGAACAGTCCATGTGAAGGAAAGATGTGGCAGGCCAAGAAAGATATCTGAAAGGCAAAGGCGAAGTATGGTTAGAATGGTCAAATACAATTTACAGACCACCTCCAAAGATCTCCAAGAACATCTCGCTGCTGATGGTGTCATTGTACATCGTTCCACAGTCCAGCGTACTTTGCACAAGGAACAGCTCAATGAAAGGGTGATGCGGAAAAAGCCTTTTCCGCGTCTTGCCAACAAACAGAGTCATTTGAGGTATGCAAAGGCTCATCTGGACAAGTTCTGTGGACAGATGAAACTGAGATAGAGCTGTTTGGTCACAACCAGAAGAGCTTTGTATGGAGGAAAAAGAACACAGCGTTCCAGGAGAAGAACTTGCTCCCTACTGTAAAATGTGGTGGTGGGTCCTTCATGCTATGGGGCAAGCACAGGTACTGGAAACCTTGTCAAAGTTGAGGGTCAAATGGATTCCATCCAGTATCAGCAGATTCTTAAGAACAGTGTTCAAGAATCAGTCAAGAGGATGAAGTTATGCCAGGGTTGGTTGTTTCAGCAGGATAATGATCCAAAGCATTGCTCCAAATCTACCAAGGAATTCATGGTCAGACACAGATACAATGTTCTAGAATGGCCATCGCAGTCCAGACTTGAATATCATCGAAAATCTATGTAATGATTTGAAGGAGGTTGTCCACACTCGGAAACCATCAAACCTGACTGAACTGGAGACATTTTGCAAGGAAGAATGGTCCAAAATACCTGCAACCAGAATCCAGGGACTTCTCAGTGGCTATAAGAAGCGACTACATGCTGTTATTTCAGCAAAAGGGGGCTCTACTAAATATTAATGTGATAATTTCATTGGGGTGCCCACATTTTTGCACCTGTCTGTTTTTGCTATGACTCAAATTGTATTGTTTCTGTTGATTCAATAAATGCCATTTCAGAACTGAAATGTTACTGTTTTCATAAGGTATAAATTATATCCAAATGAAGTTGTGGCTTTGAAAGCCCGGCACATTATAAACTGAAATTATGATAATTATTAGGGGTGCCCAAACCTTTGCATAAAACTGTATATGCTCAAGATCTAATTCTTTCCATCTATCTATCTGTAAACTTAAACAACTTTTTAAGCTTTTACAAATAAATTTAACTTTCAGGATAGGCTTTCTCAAGCCAACTGAAGTTTATATCATAAACTTCCTCTATCTAGTTATTATTATTATTCTTCTTACCTAAAATTCTCAATGCATCTCCTCCTAGAGCTTTAAAGCTACAACCACTAAACTCTGCTCAGACTTCAGACCTGTTCTGACTTGAGTTGCTATCCCTTTTCAGACTGATCAGACTTATGATTTTTGATAAAACTGAAGATTAAAGTCATAAAATCTCCATAGACTTTCACTAATGAAGTGAAAACTGAATTTTAGATAGAGCGTCCACTCCATCTGTTGGTAACATCACAACATTACACCTGATATATAATACATTTCAATACAGTATGTGTGAACATGTCCATTCCAATGGGCATGCATTTTATTTTTTTAAATCCTGAAAAAAAACTTGCAGGTCTACAATCGATTTTTTACTTTAATTAGTAAGTTAAATCTCTCTATTTTACATACATAATATCACAAAATTACACCCCTGTCAGTGAGAGCACTGAAGTTTGAACGAATCAGAGCGCTGCAATTCAAAGCCTCAAAGCTTTTCAAAGACGCCATTACTGCTGGAGAGAGAGATCATAATCTCCTAAAATAGATTTATGTGAGAGAGTTTATGATCAAACGGAAATTGTTTCCGATTATCAAGTAACCGCTGCAGCGTGTTTCCTTGAAGATTTATGCACTTATATGGCCAAATTCTGACTCTCATTCGTCTTTACTCGGCACGGATTTTCGCTGTTGAGCACATGATACTATAGGAAAGGTAAGTGAAGTTTAAACGCGCGTCCTCCTGGACTCGCGCCAAAGCATAACCGTCTAATCGCCTAAGTTTATTTATAGCGCTCATTTATGTACTTTATTGCCGAATTCTGACTCTCGCTCGTGTTTGCATGGGGAAGACACATGTAAAAAGGCTTCCCTGAGCAGCGCGCGCTGACTCTCTTCAAATGCAGCGTCTAACAGTCAAAGTTATTTATAACTAATTCTTGAGTATATAGTTACATTGTGTTAATTCTTTTATCTGCTTTTAACTAAAGTCTGACTCCTGTTCTCGAGTTCAAACGCGCTTCCTGAGCAGATTCGCTGATAGATCGATGTTTTGTGAACACTTAAACAATAAATGAAATAAGGTATTTAAAAGGATGCAAAAACGATGGCAGATCGCTTCAAACTGTAAACTGCTTGAGTTCAAAAAAACTGCATTACTCTGCTGCATTACATGATCAGGAATTATTTTAAAAATACTAATATTTAAGTTATTTTGTTTCCCATGGAGGAAGGCTTTATACAAATATTACATTGCGTTGATTCCTTTATCTGCTATAATTGCCGTGTTGAACTGAAGTCTGACATGGCAGATCGATTCAATCTGAAAACTGCTTGAGATTAGAAAAAACAGCATTACTATCCCCATTGTAATTGTGCAGGAATGATTTAAGAAATACTAATATTTAAGTTATTTTATTTCACATGAAGAAAGGCTTTATACACACACACACACATATATACATATATATACACATACATATCATATCTATCTATACACACATTTATATAGTAAATAAATGTATAAAGGGCTCCATATACATGTAGTGTAACTGCAGTCTGTTTTAAAAGTGGCAAGACTATATTAATAATGCTTAATTGCATCTTTAAAATAGAAATAAAACAAAGTATTCACATTAGTGAAAACTGACCGTTAAAAGCCAAGGATGTAATTAAACCGTAAACATTTTTATAAACTAATTGCAATTTTCCAACACTTTGGGGATCAAAAAGCATTGTTATTTATTTTTTGGTATTTCGTTACAACACCGATGATCCCTCATGATGAAAAAACTCCATGTATGTTCCCTAGATGCCAATTTGTGCACTAACCAAGTATTGCAACACTTCTGTAATCAATTAATTATTTACTCATGTTTATTACCAATGTAAATGTTGTTTATTTTAGATTTATATTTAATATTCATTATTATTCTTTGATATTTCAGACCACTCACTGTTCAGCTGAATCATCAATAACCTCCAGTCTCTGCGTCAACTGACTCTTGTGTTCTTTAAAACATTAAATCTCACAATGTCAATAGCGTCTTGTTAATTAACGTTAAATCTTGCTAGCAACATGCTAGATCACGCAAATTCTCACTAGTGACATGCTAGATCATGCTAAATCTTGATAGCAACTTGTTACTTAACAATAAATCTTGCTACCAATATGCTAATTCAGCGAATTCTTGCCAGCAACATGCTTATTTATGTTAAATGTTGCTAATGACTTCGGAATTCATACTAAATCTTGCTATCAACAAGATAATTAACATTAAATCTTGCTATCAAAATTGATCATCAATTGATTAAAGATTAAATTATGATCAAAGAACATAACGACACCTTAGTAACTGCCTAGAAACAACGCAAAGCAATAACTAACAAGTGTATATATGCTCAAGATCTAATTCTTTCCATCTATCTATCTGTAAAAAATCTCCATAGACTTTCACTAATGAAGTGAAAACTGAATTTTAGATAGAGCGTCCACCCCATCTGTTGGTGACATAACAACATTACACCTGATATATAATACATTTCAATACAGTATGTGTGAACATGTCCATTCCAATGGGCATGCATTTTATTTTTTTAAATACTGAAAAAAAACTTGCAGGTCTACAATCGATTTTTTACTTTAATTAGTAAGTTAAATCTCTCTATTTTACATACATGATATCACAAAATTGCACCCCTGTCAGTGAGAGCACTGACGTTTGAACGAATCAGAGCGCTGCAATTCAAAGCCTCAAAGCTTTTCAAAGCCGCCATTATTGCTGGAGAGAGAGATCATAATCTCCTAAAATAGATTTATGTGAGAGAGTTTATGATCAAACGGAAATTGTTTCCGATTATCAAGTAACCACTGCAGTGTGTTTGCTTGAAGATTTATGCACTTATATGGCCAAATTGTGACTCTCATTCGTGTTTACTCGGTGAAGGTTTTCCCCCCGCTGAGTAGATTACTATGGGAACGGCAACTCTCAATGAAGTTCAAACGCACGTCCTCGCGCACTCACGTCAGTTTATTTATAACTTATGCCTGAGTAAATATTACATTGCCTTGATTCCTTTATCTGCTATAATTGCCGTGTTGAACTGAAGTCTGACATGGCAGATCGATTCAATCTGAAAACTGCTTGAGATTAGAAAAAACAGCATTACTATCCCCATTGTAATTGTGCAGGAATGATTTAAGAAATACTAATATTTAAGTTATTTTATTTCACATGAAGAAAGGCTTTATACACACACACACACACATATATACATATATATACATACATATACATATATATATATATATATATATATATATATATATATATATATATACACATCTATACACACATTTATATAGTAAATAAATGTATAAAGTGCTCCATATATATGCAGTGGAACTGCAGTCTGTTTAGAAAGTGGTAAGACTATATTAATAATGCTTAATTACATCTTTAAAATAGAAATAAAACAAAGTATTATTCACATTAGTGAAAACTGACCGTTAAAAGCCAAGGATGTAATTAAACCGTAAACATTTTTATAAACTAATTGCAATTTTCAACACTTTGGGGATCAAAAAGCATTGTTATTTATTTTTTGGTATTTCGTTACAACACCGATGATCCCTCATGATGAAAAAACTCCATGTATGTTCCCTAGATGCCTTTTTGTGCACTAACCAAGTATTGCAACACTTCTGTAATCAATTAATAATTTACTCATGTTTATTACCAATGTAAATGTTGTTTATTTTAGATTTATATTTAATATTCATTATTATTCTTTGATATTTCAGACCACTCACTGTTCAGCTGAATCATCAATAACCTCCAGTCTCTGCGTCAACTGACTCTTGTGTTCTTTAAAACATTAAATCTCACTAGTGACTTGTTAAATAACATTCATTCTCGTCAGTGACATGTTAACTCATGTTAAATCTCACAAGCGACCTACGAATTAACAAATCTCACTAGCGACATGTTAGTTCACACTAAATGTCAATAGCGTCTTGTTAATTAACGTTAAATCTTGCTAGCAACATGCTAGATCACGCAAATTCTCACTAGTGACATGCTAGATCATGCTAAATCTTGATAGCAACTTGTTAATTAACAATAAATCTTGCTACCAATATGCTAATTCAGCGAATTCTTGCCAGCAACATGCTTATTTATGTTAAATGTTGCTAATGACTTCGGAATTCATTCTAAATCTTGCTAGCAACAAGATAATTAACATTAAATCTTGCTAGCAAAATTGATCATCAATTGATTAAAGATTAAATTATGATCAAAGAACATAACGACACCTTAGTAACTGCCTAGAAACAACGCAAGGCAATAACTAACAAGTGTATATATGCTCAAGATCTAATTCTTTCCATCTATCTATCTGTAAACTTAAACAACTTTTTAAGCTTTTACAAATAAATTTAACTTTCAGGATAGGCTTTCTCAAGCCAACTGAAGTTTATATCATAAACTTCCTCTATCTAGTTAAGTTGGCTTGAGAAAGCCAACTTAGTGATATTGTATCTAAACTTATTATTATTATTATTATTATTATTCTTCTTACCTAAAATTCTCAGAGCATCTCCTCCTAGAGCTTTAAAGCTAAAACCACTAAACTCTGCTCAGACTTCAGACCTGTTCTGACTTGAGTTGCTATCCCTTTTCAGACTGATCAGACTTATGATTTTTGATAAAACTGAAGATTAAAGTCATAAAATCTCCATAGACTTTCACTAATGAAGTGAAAACTGAATTTTAGATAGAGCGTCCACTCCATCTGTTGGTAACATCACACCATTACACCTGATATATAATACATTTCAATACAGTATGTGTGAACATGTCCATTCCAATGGGCATGCATTTTATTTTTTTAAATCCTGAAAAAAAACTTGCAGGTCTACAATCGATTTTTTACTTTAATTAGTAAGTTAAATCTCTATTTTACATACATAATATCACAAAATTACACCCCTGTCAGTGAGAGCACTGACGTTTGAACGAATCAGAGCGCTGCAATTCAAAGCCTCAAAGCTTTTCAAAGACGCCATTACTGCTGGAGAGAGAGATCATAATCTCCTAAAATAGATTTATGTGAGAGAGTTTATGATCAAACGGAAATTGTTTCCGATTATCAAGTAACCGCTGCAGCGTGTTTCCTTGAAGATTTATGTACTTATATGGCCAAATTCTGACTCTCATTCGTGTTTACTCGGCAAAGGCTTTCGCCCGCTGAGTAGATTACTATGGGAACGGCAACTCTCAATGAACTTCAAACGCGCGTCCTCGCGCACTCGCGTCAGTTTATTTATAACTTATGCCTGAGTAAATATTACATTGCCTTGATTCCTTTATCTGCTATAATTGCCGTGTTGAACTGAAGTCTGACATGGCAGATCGATTCAATCTGAAAACTGCTTGAGATTAGAAAAAAACAGCATTACTATCCCCATTGTAATTGTGCAGGAATGATTTAAGAAATACTAATATTTAAGTTATTTTATTTCACATGAAGAAAGGCTTTATACACACACACACACACACACACACACACACACACACATATATATATATATATATATATATATATATATATATACACATACATATCTATCTATCTATCTATACACACATTTATATAGTAAATAAATGTATAAAGGGCTCCATATACATGTAGTGTAACTGCAGTCTGTTTTGAAAGTGGCAAGACTATATTAATAATGCTTAATTACATCTTTAAAATAGAAATAAAACAAAGTATTATTCACATTAGTGAAAACTGACCGTTAAAAGCCAAGGTTGTAATTAAACCGTAAACATTTTTATAAACTAACTGCAATTTTCCAACACTTTGGGGATCAAAAAGCATTGTTATTTATTTTTTGGTATTTCGTTACAACACCGATGATCCCTCTTGATGAAAAAACTCCATGTATGTACCCTAGATGCCATTTTGTGCACTAACCAAGTATTGCAACACTTCTGTAATCAATTAATAATTTACTCATGTTTATTATCAATGTAAATGTTGTTTATTTTAGATTTAGATTTAATATTCATTATTATTCTTTGATATTTCAGACCACTCACTGTTCAGCTGAATCATCAATAACCTCCAGTCTCTGCGTCAACTGACTCTTGTGTTCTTTAAAACATTAAATCTCACTAGTGACTTGTTAAATAACATTCATTCTCGTCAGTGACATGTTAACTGATGTTAAATCTCACAAGCGACCTACGAATTAACAAATCTCACTAGCGACATGTTAGTTCACACTAAATGTCAATAGTGTCTTGTTAATTAACGTTAAATCTTGCTAGCAACATGCTAGATCACGCAAATTCTCACTAGTGACATGCTAGATCATGCTAAATCTTGATAGCAACTTGTTAATTAACAATAAATCTTGCTACCAATATGCTAATTCAGCGAATTCTTGCCAGCAACATGCTTATTTATGTTAAATGTTGCTAATGACTTCGGAATTCATTCTAAATCTTGCTAGCAACAAGATAATTAACATTAAATCTTGCTAGCAAAATTGATCATCAATTGATTAAAGATTAAATTATGATCAAAGAACATAACGACACCTTAGTAACTGCCTAGAAACAACACAAGGCAATAACTAACAAGTGTATATATGCTCAAGATCTAATTCTTTCCATCTATCTATCTGTAAACTTAAACAACTTTTTAAGCTTTTACAAATAAATTTAACTTTCAGGATAGGCTTTCTCAAGCCAACTGAAGTTTATATCATAAACTTCCTCTATCTAGTTAAGTTGGCTTGAGAAAGCCAACTTAGTGATATTGTATCTAAACTTATTATTATTATTATTATTATTATTATTCTTCTTACCTAAAATTCTCAATGCATCTCCTCCTAGAGCTTTAAAGCTACAACCAATAAACTCTGCTCAGACTTCAGACCTGTTCTGACTTGAGTTGCTATCCCTTTTCAGACTGATCAGACTTATGATTTTTGATAAAACTGAAGATTAAAGTCATAAAATCTCCATAGACTTTCACTAATGAAGTGAAAACTGAATTTTAGATAGAGCGTCCACTCCATCTATTGGTGACATAACAACATTACACCTGATATATAATACATTTCAATACAGTTTGTGTGAACATGTCCATTCCAATGGGCATGCATTTTATTTTTTTAAATCCTGAAAAAAAACTTGCAATCGATTTTTTACTTTAATTAGTAAGTTAAATCTCTCTATTTTACATACATAATATCACAAAATTACACCCCTGTCAGTGAGAGCACTGAAGTTTGAACGAATCAGAGCGCTGCAATTCAAAGTCTCAAAGCTTTTCAAAGACGCCATTACTGCCGGAGAGAGAGATCATAATCTCCTAAAATAGATTTATGTGAGACAGTTTATGATCAAACGGAAATTGTTTCCGATTATCAAGTAACCACTGCAGCGTGTTTCCTTGAAGATTTATGCACTTATATGGCCGAATTCTGACTCTCATTCGTCTTTACTCGGCAACGGATTTTCTACTATGGGAAAGGTAAGTGAAGTTTAAACGCGCGTCCTCTCCTGGACTCGCGCCAACGTATAACCGTCTAAGCGCCTACGTTTATTTATGTACTTTATTGCTGAATTCTGACTCTCGCTCGTGTATACATAGGGAATGCAGAAACATGAATATACATTGGAAAGGCTTCCCTGAGCAGCGCGCGCGCTGACTCTCTTCAAATGCAGCGTCTAACAGTCAAAGTTATTTATAACTAATTCTTGAGTATATAGTCACATTGTGTTAATTCTTTTATCTGCTTTTAACTAAAGTCTGACTCCTGTTCTCGAGTTCAAACGCGCTTCCTGAGCAGATTCGCTGATAGATCGATGTTTTGTGAACACTTAAACAATAAATGAAATAAGATTTTTAAGGATGCAAAAACATGGCAGATCGATTCAAACTGTAAACTGCTTGAGATTCAAAAAAACTGCATTACTCTGCTGCATTACTTGAGCAGGAATTATTTTTAAAATACTAATATTTAAGTTATTTTGTTTCCCATGGAGGAAGGCTTTATACAAATATTACATTGCGTTGATTCCTTTATCTGCTATAATTGCCGTGTTGAACTGAAGTCTGACATGGCAGATCGAGTCAATCTGAAAACTGCTTGAGATTAGAAAAAACTGCATTACTCTCCTCATTGTACTTTAGCAGCAGTGGCGTAGCCACGGTGGGGCCTGGGTGGGCCTGGGCCCCCTCATTTACATGTGCGGCCCCCTCAGATTTTCAATTGTTTAAAATCGCGACAACTAAATTGAAAACATTTACAGCTGCACAAGACGATCGCAACGCACCCCCACAGTCAACAATAGCGCGCTGCGGGTTACACTATAACCAGTCTGGCTGAATGGTTAAGGCGATGGACTAACAATCCAATGCGGTTTTCATGCGCAGGTTCGAATCCAGCCGATTACGTTATGCTCAGGCCCCCTCATTTTAAGCTGGGCCCCCTCAAAAATAAAATTCTTTTAGGATATATAAAAGGCTACATATAGTGTAATTGTGGTGTAACTGCAGTCTCTTTTGAAAGTGATTAGCCTATATTAATAATGCTTAATTACAGCTTTAAAATAGAAATAAAACAAAGTATTATTCACAGTATCATATATATATATATATATATATATATATATATATATATACACACACACACCTCTATACATATTATATATATATATATACATATATATATATATATATATATATATATATATATATATATATATATATATATATACATACACATCTATTTAGTATATATAAAAGGCTACATATACATGCAGTGTAACTGCAGTCTCTTTTGAAAGTGATTAGCCTATACTAATAATGCTTAATTACAGCTTTAAAATAGAAATTAAACAAAGTATTTTTCGCATTAGTGAAAACTGACCGTTAAAAGCCAAGGATGTAATTAAACCGTAAACATTTTTTTAAACTAATTACAATTTTCCAACACTTTGGGGATCAAAAAGCATAATTATAACTTTTTTTTAAGTTTAAACTCTCAAAACTTTTTAAGCTAATTAACGATAAATCTTGCTAACAATATGCTAATTCAGCAAATTCTTGCCAGCAACATGCTTATTTATGTTAAATGTTGCTAATGACTTCAGAATTCATACTAAATCTTGCTAGCAACAAGATAATTAACATTAAATATTGCTAGCAAAATTGATCATCAATTGATTAAAGATTAAATTATGATCAAAGAACATAACGACACCTTAGTAACTGCCTAGAAACAACGGAAGGCAATAACTAACAAGAGTATATATGCTCAAGATCTAATTCTTTCCATCTATCCATCTGTAAACTTTCAAAACTTTTTAAGCTTTTACAAATAAATTTAACTTTCAGGCTAGGCTTTCTCAAGCCAACTGAAGTTTATATCATAAACTTCCTCTATCTAGTTAAGTTGGCTTGAGAAAGCCAACTTAGTGATATTGTATCTAAACTTATTATTATTATTATTATTATTATTATTATTATTATTATTATTCTTCTTACCTAAAATTCTCAATGCATCTCCTCCTAGAGCTTTAAAGCTACAACCACTAAACTCTGCTCAGACTTCAGACCTGTTCTGACTTGAGTTGCTATCCCTTTTCAGACTGATCAGACTTATGATTTTTGATAAAACTGAAGATTAAAGTCATAAAATCTCCATAGACTTTCACTAATGAAGTGAAAACTGAATTTTAGATAGAGCGTCCACTCCATCTGTTGGTAACATCACAACATTACACCTGATATATAATACATTTCAATACAGTATGTGTGAACATGTCCATTCCAATGGGCATGCATTTTATTTTTTTAAATCCTGAAAAAAAACTTGCAGGTCTACAATCGATTTTTTACTTTAATTAGTAAGTTAAATCTCTCTATTTTACATACATAATATCACAAAATTACACCCCTGTCAGTGAGAGCACTGAAGTTTGAACGAATCAGAGCGCTGCAATTCAAAGCCTCAAAGCTTTTCAAAGACGCCATTACTGCCGGAGAGAGAGATCATAAACTCCTAAAATAGATTTATGTGAGAGAGTTTATGATCAAACGGAAATTGTTTCCGATTATCAAGTAACCGCTGCAGTGTGTTTGCTTGAAGATTTATGCACTTATATGGCCAAATTGTGACTCTCATTCGTGTTTACTCGGTGAAGGCTTCCCCCCGCTGATTACTATGGAAACGGCAACTCTCAATGAAGTTCAAACGCGCGTCCTCGCGCACTCGCGTCAGTTTATTTATAACTTATTCCTGAGTAAATATTACATTGCCTTGATTCCTTTATCTGCTATAATTGCCGTGTTGAACTGAAGTCTGACATGGCAGATCGATTCAATCTGAAAACTGCTTGAGATTAGAAAAAACAGCATTACTATCCCCATTGTAATTGTGCAGGAATGATTTAAGAAATACTAATATTTAAGTTATTTTATTTCACATGAAGAAAGGCTTTACACACACACACACACACACACATATATACATATATATATATATATATATATATATATATATGTATATATATATATATATATATATATATACATATATATATATATATATATATATATATATATATATATATATATATATATATATATATATATATATATATATATATATACACATACATATCTATCTATACACACATTTATATAGTAAATAAATGTATAAAGGGCTCCATATATATGCAGTGGAACTGCAGTCTGTTTAGAAAGTGGTAAGACTATATTAATAATGCTTAATTACATCTTTAAAATAGAAATAAAACAAAGTGTTCACATGAGTGAAAACTGACCGTTAAAAGCCAAGGATGTAATTAAACCGTAAACATTTTTATAAACTAATTGCAATTTTCAACACTTTGGGGATCAAAAAGCATTGTTATTTATTTTTTGGTATTTCGTTACAACACTGATGATCCCTCATGATGAAAAAACTCCATGTATGTTCCCTAGATGCCATTTTGTGCACTAACCAAGTATTGCAACACTTCTGTAATCAATTAATTATTTACTCATGTTTATTACCAATGTAAATGTTGTTTATTTTAGATTTATATTTAATATTCATTATTATTCTTTGATATTTCAGACCACTCACTGTTCAGCTGAATCATCAATAACCTCCAGTCTCTGCGTCAACTGACTCTTGTGTTCTTTAAAACATTAAATCTCACTAGTGACTTGTTAAATAACATTCATTCTCGTCAGTGACATGTTAACTCATGTTAAATCTCACAAGCGACCTACGAATTAACAAATCTCACTAGCGAGATGTTAGTTCACACTAAATGTCAATAGCGTCTTGTTAATTAACGTTAAATCTTGCTAGCAACATGCTAGATCACGCAAATTCTCACTAGTGACATGCTAGATCATGCTAAATCTTGATAGCAACTTGTTAATTAACAATAAATCTTGCTACCAATATGCTAATTCAGCGAATTCTTGCCAGCAGCATGCTTATTTATGTTAAATGTTGCTAATGACTTCGGAATTCATTCTAAATCTTGCTAGCAACAAGATAATTAACATTAAATCTTGCTAGCAAAATTGATCATCAATTGATTAAAGATTAAATTATGATCAAAGAACATAACGACACCTTAGTAACTGCCTAGAAACAACGCAAGGCAATAACTAACAAGTGTATACAGTTTTATGCAAAAGTTTAGGCACCTTTCTGAGGCTGCATGGTAATCTGCTCAATCTTTTTAAGTAAAGATCCTAGTGATATGCCATTCATTTTCTAGAGAAAGCTTGATAAAGCAATGTTTTTCAGACCAAAATACTTAGTGTAGCAGTATTTAGTTGTATGAAATAAAATACAATGTGACAAATAGGCGGTACAAAAGTTTGGCCACCCTTTCAATTGTGTTGATTTGAATACCTGTAGTCACTTAATGCTGATTGTTTGCAACACAAAATTGATGTTATTGGCTCAATGAACATTAGACTGGAAACACAGGTGCAACCAATCATGAAAAAGGATATTTAAGTTTGCTAATTGCCAGTTGTGCTTCTCTTCGATTCTCTACTGGAAAGTAGCAACATGGGAACCTCAAAAGAACTCCCCAATGACTTAAAAACTAGGATAATTCATCAGTGTGAGTTAGGAGAAGCATGTTAAAAGTTATCACAAAGGTTTAAGGTCCCTGTCTCCAGTCAGAAATATAGTTAGAAAATGGAAGGCAACAGGAACAGTCCATGTGAAGGAAAGATGTGGCAGGCCAAGAAAGATATCTGAAAGGCAAAGGCGAAGTATGGTTAGAATGGTCAAATACAATTTACAGACCACCTCCAAAGATCTCCAAGAACATCTCGCTGCTGATGGTGTCATTGTACATCGTTCCACAGTCCAGCGTACTTTGCACAAGGAACAGCTCAATGAAAGGGTGATGCGGAAAAAGCCTTTTCCGCGTCTTGCCAACAAACAGAGTCATTTGAGGTATGCAAAGGCTCATCTGGACAAGTTCTGTGGACAGATGAAACTGAGATAGAGCTGTTTGGTCACAACCAGAAGAGCTTTGTATGGAGGAAAAAGAACACAGCGTTCCAGGAGAAGAACTTGCTCCCTACTGTAAAATGTGGTGGTGGGTCCTTCATGCTATGGGGCAAGCACAGGTACTGGAAACCTTGTCAAAGTTGAGGGTCAAATGGATTCCATCCAGTATCAGCAGATTCTTAAGAACAGTGTTCAAGAATCAGTCAAGAGGATGAAGTTATGCCAGGGTTGGTTGTTTCAGCAGGATAATGATCCAAAGCATTGCTCCAAATCTACCAAGGAATTCATGGTCAGACACAGATACAATGTTCTAGAATGGCCATCGCAGTCCAGACTTGAATATCATCGAAAATCTATGTAATGATTTGAAGGAGGTTGTCCACACTCGGAAACCATCAAACCTGACTGAACTGGAGACATTTTGCAAGGAAGAATGGTCCAAAATACCTGCAACCAGAATCCAGGGACTTCTCAGTGGCTATAAGAAGCGACTACATGCTGTTATTTCAGCAAAAGGGGGCTCTACTAAATATTAATGTGATAATTTCATTGGGGTGCCCACATTTTTGCACCTGTCTGTTTTTGCTATGACTCAAATTGTATTGTTTCTGTTGATTCAATAAATGCCATTTCAGAACTGAAATGTTACTGTTTTCATAAGGTATAAATTATATCCAAATGAAGTTGTGGCTTTGAAAGCCCGGCACATTATAAACTGAAATTATGATAATTATTAGGGGTGCCCAAACCTTTGCATAAAACTGTATATGCTCAAGATCTAATTCTTTCCATCTATCTATCTGTAAACTTAAACAACTTTTTAAGCTTTTACAAATAAATTTAACTTTCAGGATAGGCTTTCTCAAGCCAACTGAAGTTTATATCATAAACTTCCTCTATCTAGTTATTAAGTTGGCTTGAGAAAGCCAACTTAGTGATATTGTATCTAAACTTATTATTATTATTATTATTCTTCTTACCTAAAATTCTCAATGCATCTCCTCCTAGAGCTTTAAAGCTACAACCACTAAACTCTGCTCAGACTTCAGACCTGTTCTGACTTGAGTTGCTATCCCTTTTCAGACTGATCAGACTTATGATTTTTGATAAAACTGAAGATTAAAGTCATAAAATCTCCATAGACTTTCACTAATGAAGTGAAAACTGAATTTTAGATAGAGCGTCCACTCCATCTGTTGGTAACATCACAACATTACACCTGATATATAATACATTTCAATACAGTATGTGTGAACATGTCCATTCCAATGGGCATGCATTTTATTTTTTTAAATCCTGAAAAAAAAACTTGCAGGTCTACAATCGATTTTTTACTTTAATTAGTAAGTTAAATCTCTCTATTTTACATACATAATATCACAAAATTACACCCCTGTCAGTGAGAGCACTGAAGTTTGAACGAATCAGAGCGCTGCAATTCAAAGCCTCAAAGCTTTTCAAAGACGCCATTACTGCTGGAGAGAGAGATCATAATCTCCTAAAATAGATTTATGTGAGAGAGTTTATGATCAAACGGAAATTGTTTCCGATTATCAAGTAACCGCTGCAGCGTGTTTGCTTGAAGATTTATGCACTTATATGGCCGAATTCTGACTCTCATTCGTCTTTACATGGCGACGGGTTTTCGCTGTTGAGCACTATGATACTATAGGAAAGGTAAGTGAAGTTTAAACGCGCGTCCTCCTGGACTCGCGCCAAAGCATAACCGTCTAATCGCCTAAGTTTATTTATAGCGCTCATTTATGTACTTTATTGCCGAATTCTGACTCTCGCTCGTGTTGTCATGGGGAAGACATGTAAACGGCTTCCCTGAGCAGCGCGCGCGCTGACTCTCTTCAAATGCAGCGTCTAACAGTCAAAGTTATTTATAACTAATTCTTGAGTATATAGTTACATTGTGTTAATTCTTTTATCTGCTTTTAACTAAAGTCTGACTCCTGTTCTCGAGTTCAAACGCGCTTCCTGAGCAGATTCGCTGATAGATCGAGGTTTTGTGAACACTTAAACAATAAATGAAATAAGGTATTTAAAAGGATGCAAAAACGATGGCAGATCGATTCAAACTGTAAACTGCTTGAGTTCAAAAAAACTGCATTACTCTGCTGCATTACTTGAGCAGGAATTATTTTTAAAATACTAATATTTAAGTTATTTTGTTTCCCATGGAGGAAGGCTTTATACAAATATTACATTGCGTTGATTCATTTATCTGCTATAATTGCCGTGTTAAACTGAAGTCTGACATGGCAGATCAATTCAATCTGAAAACTGCTTGAGATTAGAAAAAACAGCATTACTCTCCTCATTGTACTTTAGCAGGAATTATTTAAGAAATACTAATATTTAAGTTATTTTATTTCACATGAAGAAAGGCTTTATACACACACACATATATACATATACATATACACACACATATATACACACCTATCTATACACACATTTATATAGTAAATAAATGTATAAAGGGCTCCATATACATGTAGTGTAACTGCAGTCTGTTTAGAAAGTGGTAAGACTATATTAATAATGCTTAATTACATCTTTAAAATAGAAATAAAACAAAGTATTCACATTAGTGAAAACTGACCGTTAAAAGCCAAGGTTGTAATTAAACCGTAAACATTTTTATAAACTAATTGCAATTTTCAACACTTTGGGGATCAAAAAGCATTGTTATTTATTTTTTGGTATTTCGTTACAACACCGATGATCCCTCATGATGAAAAAACTCCATGTATGTTCCCTAGATGCCATTTTGTGCACTAACCAAGTATTGCAACACTTCTGTAATCAATTAATTATTTACTCATGTTTATTACCAATGTAAATGTTGTTTATTTTAGATTTATATTTAATATTCATTATTATTCTTTGATATTTCAGACCACTCACTGTTCAGCGGAATCATCAATAACCTCCAGTCTCTGCGTCAACTGACTCTTGTGTTCTTTAAAACATTAAATCTCACTAGTGACTTGTTAAATAACATTCATTCTCGTCAGTGACATGTTAACTCATGTTAAATCTCACAAGCGACCTACGAATTAACAAATCTCACTAGCGAGATGTTAGTTCACACTAAATGTCAATAGCGTCTTGTTAATTAACGTTAAATCTTGCTAGCAACATGCTAGATCACGCAAATTCTCACTAGTGACATGCTAGATCATGCTAAATCTTGATAGCAACTTGTTAATTAACAATAAATCTTGCTACCAATATGCTAATTCAGCGAATTCTTGCCAGCAACATGCTTATTTATGTTAAATGTTGCTAATGACTTCGGAATTCATTCTAAATCTTGCTAGCAACAAGATAATTAACATTAAATCTTGCTAGCAAAATTGATCATCAATTGATTAAAGATTAAATTATGATCAAAGAACATAACGACACCTTAGTAACTACCTAGAAACAACGCAAGGCAATAACTAACAAGTGTATATATGCTCAAGATCTAATTCTTTCCATCTATCTATCTGTAAACTTAAACAACTTTTTAAGCTTTTACAAATAAATTTAACTTTCAGGATAGGCTTTCTCAAGCCAACTGAAGTTTATATCATAAACTTCCTCTATCTAGTTATTATTATTCTTCTTACCTAAAATTCTCAATGCATCTCCTCCTAGAGCTTTAAAGCTACAACCACTAAACTCTGCTCAGACTTCAGACCTGTTCTGACTTGAGTTGCTATCCCTTTTCAGACTGATCAGACTTATGATTTTTGATAAAACTGAAGATTAAAGTCATAAAATCTCCATAGACTTTCACTAATGAAGTGAAAACTGAATTTTAGATAGAGCGTCCACTCCATCTGTTGGTAACATCACAACATTACACCTGATATATAATACATTTCAATACAGTATGTGTGAACATGTCCATTCCAATGGGCATGCATTTTATTTTTTTAAATCCTGAAAAAAACTTGCAGGTCTACAATCGATTTTTTACTTTAATTAGTAAGTTAAATCTCTCTATTTTACATACATAATATCACAAAATTACACCCCTGTCAGTGAGAGCACTGAAGTTTGAACGAATCAGAGCGCTGCAATTCAAAGCCTCAAAGCTTTTCAAAGACGCCATTACTGCCGGAGAGAGAGATCATAATCTCCTAAAATAGATTTATGTGAGAGAGTTTATGATCAAACGGAAATTGTTTCCGATTATCAAGTAACCGCTGCAGCGTGTTTGCTTGAAGATTTATGCACTTATATGGCCGAATTCTGACTCTCATTCGTCTTTACATGGCGACGGGTTTTCGCTGTTGAGCACTATGATACTATAGGAAAGGTAAGTGAAGTTTAAACGCGCGTCCTCCTGGACTCGCGCCAAAGCATAACCGTCTAATCGCCTAAGTTTATTTATAGCGCTCATTTATGTACTTTATTGCCGAATTCTGACTCTCGCTCGTGTTGTCATGGGGAAGACATGTAAAAGGCTTCCCTGAGCAGCGCGCGCTGACTCTCTTCAAATGCAGCGTCTAACAGTCAAAGTTATTTATAACTAATTCTTGAGTATATAGTTACATTGTGTTAATTCTTTTATCTGCTTTTAACTAAAGTCTGACTCCTGTTCTCGAGTTCAAACGCGCTTCCTGAGCAGATTCGCTGATAGATCGAGGTTTTGTGAACACTTAAACAATAAATGAAATAAGGTATTTAAAAGGATGCAAAAACGATGGCAGATCGATTCAAACTGTAAACTGCTTGAGTTCAAAAAAACTGCATTACTCTGCTGCATTACTTGAGCAGGAATTATTTTTAAAATACTAATATTTAAGTTATTTTGTTTCCCATGGAGGAAGGCTTTATACAAATATTACATTGCGTTGATTCCTTTATCTGCTATAATTGCCGTGTTGAACTGAAGTCTGACATGGCAGATCAATTCAATCTGAAAACTGCTTGAGATTAGAAAAAACAGCATTACTCTCCTCATTGTACTTTAGCAGGAATTATTTAAGAAATACTAATATTTAAGTTATTTTATTTCACATGAAGAAAGGCTTTATACACACACACACACACACACATATATACATATACATATACATATACACACACATATACATATACACACCTATCTATACACACATTTATATAGTAAATAAATGTATAAAGGGCTCCATATATATGCAGTGGAACTGCAGTCTGTTTAGAAAGTGGTAAGACTATATTAATAATGCTTAATTACATCTTTAAAATAGAAATAAAACAAAGTATTCACATTAGTGAAAACTGACCGTTAAAAGCCAAGGTTGTAATTAAACCGTAAACATTTTTATAAACTAATTGCAATTTTCAACACTTTGGGGATCAAAAAGCATTGTTATTTATTTTTTGGTATTTCGTTACAACACCGATGATCCCTCATGATGAAAAAACTCCATGTATGTTCCCTAGATGCCATTTTGTGCACTAACCAAGTATTGCAACACTTCTGTAATCAATTAATTATTTACTCATGTTTATTACCAATGTAAATGTTGTTTATTTTAGATTTATATTTAATATTCATTATTATTCTTTGATATTTCAGACCACTCACTGTTCAGCTGAATCATCAATAACCTCCAGTCTCTGCGTCAACTGACTCTTGTGTTCTTTAAAACATTAAATCTCACTAGTGACTTGTTAAATAACATTCATTCTCGTCAGTGACATGTTAACTCATGTTAAATCTCACAAGCGACCTACGAATTAACAAATCTCACTAGCGAGATGTTAGTTCACACTAAATGTCAATAGCGTCTTGTTAATTAACGTTAAATCTTGCTAGCAACATGCTAGATCACGCAAATTCTCACTAGTGACATGCTAGATCATGCTAAATCTTGATAGCAACTTGTTAATTAACAATAAATCTTGCTACCAATATGCTAATTCAGCGAATTCTTGCCAGCAACATGCTTATTTATGTTAAATGTTGCTAATGACTTCGGAATTCATTCTAAATCTTGCTAGCAACAAGATAATTAACATTAAATCTTGCTAGCAAAATTGATCATCAATTGATTAAAGATTAAATTATGATCAAAGAACATAACGACACCTTAGTAACTGCCTAGAAACAACGCAAGGCAATAACTAACAAGTGTATATATGCTCAAGATCTAATTCTTTCCATCTATCTATCTGTAAACTTAAACAACTTTTTAAGCTTTTACAAATAAATTTAACTTTCAGGATAGGCTTTCTCAAGCCAACTGAAGTTTATATCATAAACTTCCTCTATCTAGTTTGTGTTTGCTGTTGGTCTATAACTGTGAGCTGAACACAGTATTATTTTTATAGGAGCAGTACATTTGTGACATTATTCTGTGATCATCTTCATTGTCATACACACAGATCTAGAATCAGTTTGAGCTCAAGTGACTAAAGTGTTTTTATCTTGTTATTTCCTCTAGATCGGTGACATTCAGATGAGACCTGTGGAACAGTTGTCATAAATCTCAATGGATTAACAGAGGAAAGCATCTCTAATGTCTTGACTGGCGCCCTGACAGCTTGTAAACAATTTAAAATATAATTTGTGGATGTCTCAAAGATGATATCAGTGTCTGTTGATAACCTTTTTGCTTAATTGTTATTTACAATAGTTCACAATAAAATTCAAATAGTTCACAATCCAATCACCGCTGTCTCATGTTAGTTTTTAATGTAACCTCAATGAAATGGCTGCAGCTCCTCCATAATCCTGCTCTATTTTGAAAGCAGACACTTGAAACATTCTTGTCAAAAAGTCAGAATGAATCATAGTAGTTCAGGAACGGTTTAAGAGAAGCTTGAATAGACTGAAACGTGAATAGCATTTTTTGTTTTGTATGAAGTTCAGAGTCTGAGAGGATTTTAAATAATGCTGAATGTTTTATAAAGTTCTGGTTCAGGAAAAAAAAAAACTTTTTTGCCAAGTTGAATTTGAAAATTAAATTGAATTGAGAAATCCCATGTACACTAAAGGATACATTAATATTCTGTGTAGAGTATCACAATACAATACAGATCAGAATGACTAAAAATATGGAAAACAAATGTTTTCTCATGCTGAGGAATAAGCACATGTAAGTATAATGAAATATAGTATGTAAAAAAATAAGAATACATAAAATATATGAAAAAAATATGAAATGAATGACATGATGACACATGCATGAGAACATTTTATTTCGATGTGGCATGTTACAGCTAGGAATAGTTAAACAGCTGTTAAAAAGTCAAATATAAAGTCAAAGTCAAACATTACATGCAAAACTACTAAATTATAAACTGACCCATATCGTAACCTGCCTAGCTGTCTTAATAAAGGAACTTTCTATATATTTATACAGCAGTTAGTTCTGATTGTCAGATTGACTGAGAGACAATCAGTGCCATGGGAAATTTCACCAGTATTGGTGAATCTGTGAATGTTGAATCTCAATCTGTGTGTTCTAGCCTGCAATGCAAGTCTCGAACTCTCGGTGTGCATTGGCTTGTTTACTTGCACTAAACTTTAGGCCATTAAAATAACACAATACTAGTTGGACTAGAAGGGTTCACCAGAAAACAACAAAACATCATTTTGCCATAATTTATTCTTCAAACCATTCATCCACACTTTCAGTGAATCACTTTTTAATGAAGCCAAATACCTAAAGTAAATAATTATGCTTTTTAAACCAAATGCCCAGTAATTATTAAATTATCAAACTACTTGGAATGATTGATTTCACTCTACCTCACGGTGTCTTACAGATTTAGTGGAGAAGATAAAATAGTACAGAAAAACCTTATAAAAAATCCCCATAACTGTTTTTTTTTTAGAACATTGTAATTTAGAACATTGATTGATTAATTTAGTGCTAAAATATCTGTTGGAAATTAACAATAAAATATTATCCCATTAAATAGAAATGAAAGTAATAAAAGCTGAATGAAAGTAAATGCAGAATATAAAATTAAAGCATTATTATTGCCATTTGAGTCTTGATTTTAGACTCTCAGAAATTTCACAGAAAGCCACTGCCTGTTTTATTCTTCGCTTTTTTTGTTAGTTGAAGTTCTTTTATTTTCCTCCTCTTCTTTTTCTTTTACCATGTTTATCAATTTATGTTGTTTCTTTAAGCATCTCTGTGAGCAGCAGAACATGCTTCAGTTTAATTTCTGTCAACTGATGAAATTCCTCAGCTTGTTTTCTGGCTTCATCTTCATGTTTCTTCATCATATCTTTTATTTCCTTGTCATATCTCTTTTTCTCCCTTCTTTTCATTGCTTCAATTTTTTTAGCATATTCAGCTCTTTTCTGTTTTTCCTGTTCTGATCGTTTCTGGTTTTCAATCTCTTGTTTCTTCTGTTCTGTTTTCTCTTTTTCTTCAAACGCTGTTTTCAGTTTTTTCTCTTCTTCTCTTAGCTGATTCTGCATTTTCATTTTCTCCTCATCTGCTCTTTGTTTTTCTTTCTCAAGTCTCTTCATCATGTTTTTCATTTCCATCTCATATTTGGTTTGTAATTCTTCTCTCTGAGTCTGAATTTCTCTTTCTCTCTCTTTCATTATTTCCTCCTTTTTCTTTTTAATGCACATCTCTGCCTCCTCAAACATGCTGTTAGTGAAATATCGACCCTGATTCATGTTCTTCACTTCTTCTATCATGTTTATCAGTTGAATCACTTGAGTTTTGTCTCTTATTTCTCTGTTATTGAAAACCAGGAATCTGTTTCCACAATCTCTGATCAGTTTCTTCAGTTCTGCAGATTTACTTCTCTTCACATAATCTTGTATGGATTCATTCTCAAGATCGTCTCCTCTAGTGAACAGAACGATGCTGAACTGAGCGGCTTTTGGGCCAAAGATCTTCTTTATCAAATATATAGTTTCTGTTTCTTCTCTGGTGAATCTTCCCAAACTCAACACAATGACAAACACATGAGGTCCAGGTGATGACAGAGAAACACATTTCATTATTTCTTCCACCACTTGATCATTTGCCAGCGTTGTATCAAAGAGTCCTGGAGTATCAACAACAGCTACTGATCGACCAGCAACTTCACCAACTCCCTTCTTACAAACAGTCGTTACTGATTCTGTGTTTAATTGGCTCTGAAACTCATTTCTTCCCAAAAGGGTGTTTCCTGTTGCACTCTTTCCATTTCCTGTCCTTCCAATCAGAGCAATCCTCAAACACACCATATTGTCTGCTTCACCTTCAGTACCTAATATAGATAGAATACATGGATCATTATCATTCAGGAGTTTAACTACTATTTTTTCAAAACTTTAATCTCTTGTTATTTCTAAACCCAAACCATAAACCATTAATTGTTAATAATTGTTAATAATTGTAATTAATAATTGTTTTTAAATTTGTTTTTATTCACTGCCTGTCAGAAAATATGTCAGAGAGGATTTTTAGGGACTGACAAAACAGGAAGTTGAGGACTGCGAGAGGTTCTCTCTTCGTACGCTCCACTCCCACCTGGCGATTTTTGATGACGCTGATCAGGCTCGCGTTCCCCAGGGCTCTGAGGCTCAGCAGCGTTCGTGCTCCTGGGGATCGCAAATGGACCTCTCAGTGGGGCTTGATAAGGGCCTTCCCGCATCTCAGCTTTCACGGGATGAGGCAGGTCATCAGCGGGGACATCAGCGCTTACTTTTTCCAGCTCTGAGGAGATGGACGTAGTTAGTGTCGATCCAGCTGAGGAGGATTCGCCACCCTCCTCGCCGGCCTTCGAGGAGCTACTCGAGGTTGTGACGTGAGCGGTCTCTCGTCTTGAGATTGATTGGCTGGTGGAGACCAGGAGTGCTCGTCCTAAGAAGAGCAAATGGGACGAGTGCTACGAGTGTGTCATTCCCCAGCGCCGGGCACTGCTTTTCTTCCTTGTCGAGATCTTGGAGACGGCCAGCCTCTGACAGAGTGTTTTCACCGCAGAGTACGATGTATGCTACTCTTGTCGGGGCTCAGTCCTATGGTTACGGAGGGATGCCGAAGTTGGACGAGGCTCTTGCAGGAAACCTTGTATCCCTGTCGGAATCCACTTTCAAAGCCTCGGCGCTCCCCACCAAGCCGATGCGGGTCACATCGTCGCTGGTGGGGAAAACATACTCTGCTTCCAGCCAGGCTGTGGCGTGCCTTCACACATCGGCACTGCTGAAAGCTTATCAAGTGAAGTTGCTGGGCGACCTCGACCCGGGTGGTGGCATTGGCCTGGAGACAGTGGTAGAGCTGCGCCAAGCCATCGATTTGTCTCTCCGAGCCACTAGGGAGACGGCCTTCTCTGTCGGGAGGCAGCGTTCAGCAAAGTCCTTCCCCGCCGCCCTTCACGTGAGGCTGCCAGTCACTCGCAGCCTCACAGCTCCTCGCATCGAGCCGCTCAGAAGGAGAGTGTCGCCACCCATCAGCCTCCTCTGAAAGGCAAAAGGACCGACTTGAGGGCCGTCCTTATCAGACTGCAACAATGCGACTCTTCCCCTGTATGGCTCCTGAGTGAGGTCGCCACGGGAGAGTTTCCCGCTCCGAGGAGGGTCCTAGAGCAGTGATTCCCAAACTGTGGTCCGCGGACCACTAGTGGTCCGTGAGGGTACTGCAGGTGGTCCGTGGAAAGGCAAAATAAAATAATATTTTACCTTCATTTTACCAGGAAATTCCCATAAGAATTTTTTTAAGGAATATGTAGGCCTATATTGATATAACATTTACATTAAATTGTCAAGTTATTCTGCGATTACTAAAATAGGCCAGTGGTGTTCGGAAAATAATGTTGCTATGGAAATAAACCTGTTGTTCAAATTAACCGGTGTTGGGTGCTGCCCCTTTAAGGACGCTAATTCGGTTGCCATGGTGATCAAAGCACAACAAAACAAACCCACTGAGGAAAAGAAAGGTTGTCATGTTAAAACCTCGCTAAACTTTTACTTCAATTACAGTTAAAAATTACAATTTAAACTTTATATTCCCAGCGTAGTGAGTAATTAATATGTTGTTTTAAGTAAATTAATAATTTCTGATGTGATACTGTATATAGATCGCTATTTGAAATTAGCGCCTAAACGTCTAATATACGCTTGTTTTTTTGTTTATGTAGCTATTTACTGTGTTTTAAGTTGCTTGTTGAAATGTTAATGCAGTATATGTTACATTTAGCTGATAAACAAAGTTTAGTATGCGTTTGTGACGCAGAGAATGTTTGATGATGTAAATAATACTAATTGTAGATTGTTTTTACAGTTTTGACCACACACATATGCACATAGCCACAGACATACACAAATACTCAACAAACTTGAACTACTACAACAACGACCAAATGTGTATATTGTTAGTTCTGCACAAGAGGAATAAAAGACAACATCAAAATCCAACTTAATGTTATCATTTCATTGGTAACAACCAGATTATGCCCTCGGGCACATGAGTAAATAAATAAATTAAACATGTGGCAGCCGTTGTGTGGAGTAAACTTTCTTTTAACAAGCCTGTTGTCAGGGTTCTGCCACATTCGGTCTAGTCATTTCTTGGTTTTGTGGCAGAGCTCTGACACTGCCGTTATGTCTCTAGTTGTGTGTGTGCGTGCGCGCGGCTTCGAGTACTCGAGTCGCGTGCGCGTCTGTGACGTCTTTTGTGCGAGTTATGATGTTCGGTCCCGATACTTTGGTCTGGTTCAGTTTCGTTTTGGATCGGGATTCCATAACTCGTGTGTTCGTCCTTGTCGTGAGACAAGTGTTTTGTTCATTCTCACGCGCTCTACGTTATGTGAGTGGGCTCGGTTTCAAGCTCTGCTCGTACCGCGCGCTCTCGTGTCCATGTCCTGTGTTGTAAGCACGCGGTTTCTGTTTACGTCGGCCACGTGCTTTCATGTTGTGTTTTTGTGATGCATCTTTGTTTAATGTCAACACGCGGCGATTCGCATTGGCTGTGTGTTTGTCTCGTCAATGTGTAACCCTCCCACCTTGTTTCCCTACTTTAGTTTGATTTGTTCCCAGCTGTGTCCCATTCAATTACCGTTCCTCATGTGTGTACTTAATCCATCCGTGTCTGTTGTCTTGTGCTGGTTTCTCGTCGTTTATGGTTGTGTGGTCCTGCCTCTTGTCATGTCCAGTCCAGTCCAGTCCAGTCCAGTCCAGGTTCTAGTCCTAGTCCTGTTTCCCCCTCGGGGTGGTTTTTGTTCTGTTTTATTTTTTGTTTTTGTAACAATAAAATCCCCACTCGTCTGCAACATTGAGTCCTCGTCACATCCCTTCACCCAACCTGACACCTGTTGCACACTGATGTGATGACTAGTTATAGTAGTGCTAATAAGCCTATTTAGAAGTGCGGATTAATTCAGGTAAGACTGTGTGTAGACATTTTATTATGTGTGTTATGAGGTGGTCCGCAAATTTTTTTGATTACAAATAGTGGTCCACACACACAAAAAGTTTGAAAACCACTGTCCTAGAGCATTCCACCTGAGCGTGTTCTGGAAGCCCCGGCCCTGTGGTGGCACTGCTCACAGTACCAGAGATCAGCCTCGAGAGGTAATTCTGGGGAAAGGGGCCATTGAGTATGTACCCCTCACAGACAGTCAGTCTGGTTTCAAAAACCAGTACTTCATCATTTCAAAGAAGGATAGAGGGTTGCGGCCCATCATCCTGGATCCTAGATCAGGTCCGAGGACTGGTTCGTCATGATCGACCTCAAAGACGCATATTTCCAAATCTCCATCCTTCCGCAGCACAGATAGTACCTACGGTTTGCCTTTGGGGGAAAGGCGTACCAGTATCGGGTACTTCCTTTCGGCCTATCACTCTCACCCCGCACATTCAAAAAAGTTGTGGACGCTGTGCTTGCTCCATTGCGCTCCCGAGGCATTCATGTCCTGAATTACATTGATGACTGGCTCGTGCTGGCTAAGTTGCCGCAGCTAGCAGCACTTCATCGAGATGTTGTGCTTGCTCATATGAGGGCGCTGGGGTTAAGGCTGAACACCAAGAAGAGTGTACTTTCTCCTGCTCAGAGAACTAGCATCATTCCACTCCGCCTGCTGTACATGAGACCCCTACAGTGGTGGCTCAGAACCAGAGGCTTCTCCCCGAGGGGCAACCTACTTCGCACATTCAAGATCAAGAGGTGATGCCTACACGCTTTGAGCATGTGGAAGAATTCCTGGTTCCTGTCACAAGGTCCTGTACTACGCGCGATACTGTCGACAGATGCATCCCTCACAGGCTGGGGAGTGGTCCTGAGGGATTGCTCCTCACAAGGTCTGTGGAGCAGTTGGTACCAGTCCTGGCTGGAGTTACTGGCAGTAACTGTGTCCATTTCTCCCGGACCTTCGCGGCCACCATGTTACTGTTCTCACCGACAGCACATCAGTGGTCGCATATATTAACCATCAAGGGGGTCTGCGTTCGCGACCAATGTACAAGTTGGCGTGACAGATCCACCTCTGGGCCCAGGGGAAGCTGCTTTCTCTCAGGGCAGACTACATCCCTGGAGCCCAGAATGTGGGAGCAGACATCCTGTCGAGACAGACATCCCTCCTCAACGGAGTCCCCTGGGAGATTCTAATCAGGAGGGACCTTCTGTCCCAGGCGGAGGGTTGCGTTCTCCACCCCCACCCAGAGCTGTGGAAGCTGAAGGTATGGCCCCTGAGGGGGTCTAGTTCCTTGACTCTGGTCTCTCAACTGAGGTTGTTGAGAAGATTCTCCACTCCAGAGTTCTCTCCATGAGGAAACTGTACGCCTTGAAGTGGAAAGTTTTCACTTCCTGGTGTAGCGAAAGGCAGGTTAACCCAGTTACCTGCCAGGTTGGCAAAGTGCTGGAGCTCCTGCAGGAAAGATTTGCGGCAGGGTTGTCCCCTTCCACCTTGAAGGTTTATGTGGCTGCAGTAGCTGCTTACCACATACCTCTGGGTGGGGCGTTCTTGGACAGGGACCCCCTAGTCCAGGGATGGCCAACACGAGGCTCACAAGCCGTGTTAAAACTCTTTGACTACTGTTTTGCGGCTCTTCAGTCTCCACATGTTCTGTGTTTACAGAACATCTCGCGCAATTTAATGAGGCTCCTATTGACTGACAGGAGCTGCTTTCTGACCGACCGGGAAAAAGCATCGTCCCCGTCAACAATCGTGAACAGGTCTCTCTCCGCACACATTCATGAGGTTCTATCAACTAGACCTCGACTCTGCTCCGGGAACAAGGGTGCTCTCTCAGTGAGCTGGGACACACCCGTAGGCCGGCGTCACTGAGGTGGCATTGGTATAACGTTCCCCTAGCGCTTTGACGCAGCTCGAGTTCCCATGAAAGGGAACGTCTCGGGGGAACGAGACGCTGCATCTCTGCCTCAGCTCCTTCGCCTCCGGGCCCGCTTCAGACACTCTTTAGCTGTCGCTTCCAGGTTCCGGCACGCCTTTTATGCTCTGTTCATGAAGTCACTGACCCACAACGTACATTCACACGCATTTTCTCTCATTGGTTGCACAGTTGTTCACGTGATTGACATCAAGGCACTCCCCTGGTGCTTTGACGCAGCGTCTCATTCCCTTTCAGGGAACCAAGGTTACATACGTAACCGAGATGTTATAAACAGAGTAAACAAGTATTGAATTAATCTGTCGACACAAGGATGCATGTTTTGAGATCTGATGGAGGGAGATCAGTCACAAAATCCATGCCAATGTGGGACCAAGGAGTTTGAGTAATAAGGAGAGAATTAAGCTTGACAGAAGGGAGAGAACGTTCAACTTTGCAGACCTGCATATTCACTACTGTACTACCTCACTTTTTATTGCCTTTATTCAGAACTGCTCACTTTATAGCTCTTATTTTTATTTTTTTATTCTATTACTTACTGTATGACATTTATTGTTGACGGCAAAGTAAGAATTTCATTGTGGAGGAAAATATGCTTTGAACTTGAACTTTGAACTTGAATCTCTCTGAGAATTGACTATGTGAAGATGTGGAAAATACACTCACCTTCCGACTGAATGTTCCCTTTTTGCTCTTTGATTTTATTCTCCAGTTGAATAATTTGTTTCTTATGTTGCTCCTCCATTTCATTTCTGACTCTGTTCTCTTGAGCTTTCATATACATCTGAACTGAATATGGTTCAGTCTTCATGTTCTCTATATAATCCAGTAGATCTGGGATCTGTCTTGAGCTTGCAGGTTCTTTTAACCCCATCACTCTGTACTGACCTCCACAGAGACTGATTAAAATTTGAGATTCTGGGCTGGATTCAACAAAATTGGTCACTATTTTAACGCCTGTTGTAAAAAGTATCATGAAATGTTTTATGGAATAAAATATCTTTTGGAGCTTCTCTATTTCTGCTCTCTCATCATTATTGAGTGGAGCATCAGGAATAATGATGAGGAAAGCATGAACTCCAGGATCACAGAGAGACACACAATGGAGAGTCTGACGCATCACTTCCTCCTCTGAGAGTCGGGTCAGAGCTGGAAGCTCCACTAGATTAATCAGTCGTCCATGTATCTTCTCCTCTCTCTTCACACACACTTCACTTCTCATTCTCTCATGTGAAGGTTTTATCTTTTTCCCTCGTACAAGTTTGGAAACTGAGACTTTAAATTTGCTGTCACATCCACACAGCACGAGATTTAGCTTCTGCTTTCCAGAGAAATTCAGCGACACTGAAAAGAATATTAAGAGACATTAGAAACAGATTGAGATGTAGTTAGCAATCACCTTCAAACAACATATGCATAAACTTGTGTCCTGGTAATCATTATGTTATGGGGACCAAAATGTTCCCAAAGATGAAATACCAGTAGTTTTTCAAGATATTGCGGACCTTTTATTTCTAGGAAATTGTTGGTGAATATAATCTATTAATACCAAACATCCACTTGCCGACTTCCTTTGCACCTAATTATGTTTCGGTAAACACTGTAAAAAAGTCAAGAGTCAAATTGCACAACTTTATCAAACACTGATTTGATAAAATAAAAACATAATTGCAACACAAAACATACTTGTTTTGATCTGTCCTCACTTAGTAAAATATTATTTCAACTGACATATATTATTACAATTAATATTATTATTAATATTATTAATAATGATATAATTATTACATATTAATAATAATCTATAATTTTTATTATAATATTATTATTAAATATATTAAATATTATTACAACTAATTTTACTAGTCACTAGACTCTTACATCTACAAAATATATGTTTATTTAAATCTAGTTAAGCACTAAATTTAAATAAAAAGATGTGTTGGCTGATTTCATGAGGTTTGCACACACATCTCTGACAGTCTCAAAGGACAGTTAAACCTGTTTCTGTGATAGATCAGTTTGGACATTTTGGGAGATTTTACAAGGCATGAAATGTGCTTCTTTTTTGTCTTTCTTATTTTCACAGCTTTCTAAGATGTCACAGTTTAAGATATTTACTAGTGAAGGGGTTGAGTGTCATAGCACTGCTCATCCGGGACTCTTATTTTGCCTTTTTATGTCACATGTTCCTTTAGTTCTTGACCCTTCTATCGCCTATCTGTTAACATGGACAAGAATCATCACAGGTGTTTGTCTTTTGTTCTGCTAGTATACTGCTAGTATATTTAGTTCACCCTCTTCACTATTCAGTTATCAGTTGTTGTTTGTGTTAACTGTGTGTTTTTGTTGACCACATGTTGAGTTTGACCACATCCTTCATCTTCATCTTTGTCTCCATCCTTGATTCCAAGACATTGAGACTCTGAGTGTGCGTTTTGAGTTTATGTTCACAGCTAGTCATTGTCCAGTGCAATTGGTCACATAGCCATTGCAGTTGTACTGACCTGATCCATAATATGATCAAAACATTCATCTTTATGGCACTTTGGGATTTTCAGAAGTATTTATTAGGTATTTTCATACTCACTTTGTGTTGGGTTCATCCTACGACTCCATCGAAAACGGAAATGTAACCCTTCAGAGAGAGAAAATGGATATTATCAACAATCAGCTACTTGTCACTTGTACTGTATTTTATTTAAAAAAAATCTTCTTTAATCATGTATTAGTCATAATTATTCTTAACTGGAAGGCAACGTTTACCTGCAGGCTTTAATTCTTCTGGAGTCTTCAGGTCAGGGTTTCTGTTTTCCTCCACCATCTTCTCAATGCCCTCCTGAAGTGGCTGGTCTCCTTTCCTCTCTCGATGTCTTCTGCGGGTCTGCAGTGAACACTCCGCTGGGTCTACAGCTGCAGAGTCATTATTTAGTCTTTCATTCATGTACTCTTTCTCTATTCTCGTCTCTTGCTTGGCCACAGAATCTGGATTTACAGAAACAACATTTATAAGCATGTGCAGTTTATTAGCTAATCACACTGTTTAATATATTGTCCAGCGTTATTACCCTCTGTCTTAATTCTCTGATTTAATTTGATTCCCTTAGAAAGAACGAAAAAGCACACTCTTCCCTCTCTGATCAGCTGGCACCAGTCTGTCATAATTAGTCTAGCATGAGCAAGTGTCGAAAATGTAATATCCCTCACCATATTGGTATTGGCCTCAAATGAAAGAGAGACTATAAATGCAGTACGCAAAACAAATAACCTTAATCAACATTTTCGTTTTTTCTGGAGACTCACATCTTGATCATGCGGTGTGTTTTTGTTTTGTTTTTGTTTTTTATTCTGAAAGTGATAAATAATCAGGCTACTATCACACACTGTCTAGCCAAAAAAAAAAAAAAGAATGGAATGGAATGGAAAGAAAAGAAAAAAAGGATGCTGTTTAGATTTAAATACACAAGTACTTAAGATTGAATCATTACTGCCGTGATTATCAGGTTGCTACATGTTCTTCATGCTTCACCACACGTTCAAAATTTTAGTCTCTTCTAAAATCTTAATATTGTTATTCTGGAAAATGGCCATGATGTGTCTTTCTGTGTGGCTGTTTAATAATGCACAAATTACACACGTGTTCTTATATTATTACACTTAAATGACACTGGATCAGATGCCATTTAAACATATAATCAGGTCTAGTATCAGTTATGGCTGAAAGTCAAACCAAATTTGAATTTGAACTTAAGATGTTCAAAAGCTTTCTCAATTTTTTTTTTTTACGAATCACATGCTTAAAAGAGCGAGTTTGAAAACGTACAAAAGAAACGTCCTTCTTCACTTCTCCTTTTTGGTCTGTCTTTGGGATTTCCATGATCACTGTGGTGAGAACTCGTGTTTTCATGCTCTCAACCGATTGACTCTTCATCCACAGACATTGCTTTAAAAGCATGACATGTGTCACATGTGAGATATTCTTCCTGTTTTCCCTTGAGCATCTGATCAATCCATTTAAATATTTCTGATTGCAGTTCAGTTTTTCTTTCATCCAGCTGTATATGTCCACCTCCACAGTCCTTAATCAGCTGATGAACGGTTTGCACTCGCACCACAGTGCTGACTCCTAACAGTTGTTCAGTGCGGCTGATCATAGAACTAATCGTTGATCTGTGTTCCTCTTTATCAGTCGTGAGCACGATGGAGTGATTAATTGCTTCTTCACTGAATTTGTTTAGCACGTATTTCACTCTTCTCTTGTCCTCTTCAGTGAAGTCATTATACTGCAGTACGAGTATGAACGCATGAGGTCCTGGATCAGAGAGTTTCACACACTCACTCACTTCCTGTGTGATCTGATGATCCGAGATGTTTGAATCCAGCAGATGAAAAGTGTTAATGACTGTAACGTGTCTGTTCTCCACCGTTCCACTCGCTACCAGATTGTGCCTCAGTAAAGCTTCCGGCTCTTCATTCTCACGCATATCTATTCTCAAGATTATGTTTCTAATATTGCAGTTTTCTAATATATTCTTCTCTAGAAGAACAATCCTCAAATCACACACTGGAAAATACAAAACAATATACTGTAAGAACAAACATCAACTAAAAACTCCAGAAATATGTACCAAAATTTTAATGATTAAATTCCTGTGTAAATAATTCACAACCAGATTTTACATTACAATTAGACGGTATGTCAAACATCAACAAACAAATGACTGTCACTGAATATAACAACAAGATGGCTGCATATTTTATTGTTATATTCAGTTATATATATATATATATATATATATATATATATATATATGTGTCTGCATGTAAGTGTGCGTATATATGTATATATAAATTATATTTAATTTAACTGACTTACTGTTAGGAGGGTCAAAACTGCAACTTCGCCGCCTTTGGCTCTCTGAAAATAAAATCCATACAGTATCAGATGTGAAGAAAATAACATAGTGGAGCTTTTAATGAATAACTGAATAAGTGACAGAACAGATCAACAACAATAACGATTCAGTTCAAACTTAAAAATTATTTTAGGTATTTTGAAAACAGTTAGGTATTTTGAAAAAAAAAACATAAAAATGAACAAAATGACAGAGAATGTGTATATAAAGTGTAATAGAAATTGATTGATTATGTATGTTTATTGGGAAATTCACTAAATATGAATGCTTACAGAAGGATTCTGTATGCTGAATATTATGTGTGTCTCTCATGACAGTTAAGAGTGCAGGTATTGTCTGCTCAACAGGAAATGTTTAAAGGCCGAGGCCGAAGTGTGCGTATGTCTGCCGGGGAGCTGTCGTTATAAATATAGAATGTGTGAAGAAATTTATGCTACTGTCACATACACAATTCTCAATTCTCAGAAAAGTATTTTTTGCAAAATAAGTGTTTGTGTGACGTAAACTAATTTGCAGAGCATAGGCATTAGAGCCGTGCTCGACCATTCCTTTTTAGGAAATGGTCTTGATAGAAATTAAGATATATAAAGGGGTGTGAGGGACTGCCCCCCCCCCCACTCCTCTCATGCATGCTTGACGTGTGTAAGACGAGTCCTTGTACAAGACAATAAAAATATTCCTTTACTTCTGACCACGCTTGACTCTCTGATTAATATTTTAGAAAATTCCACAACAAAAGTCTCTGAAATTTGGGCTGATGGACTCTTGCTGATATAAATGAATCCAAGCAGACAACTAAAGAAAAACACTTAAAACTATTATCAGTGACAGTGAAAAATACTCTCCAAATTTGATCAAATCTTGATTCAGATTCTTCCCAGTATTCACTTTGAAAAAAATACATTTGTTCACTGGCTATCTTTATTTACTCCATAGCCACATTGGGATCATACAATGCACAGTATTTATTTATTTTTCTTCTGATTTGATTTTCTGCTCACCCATTCTGGATGTTTTTTTCCACCAGCAGCCTCAAGTGTTTAACTGATTCCTCAGCAAACTCTTCCTCTTCCCGGACGTCTGAGAGCGGCTCTCCGTGGCTTTACCGTTTTACTCCAAGGAGCTGTTTAAGTCAGGTAGCTGTTATCAGTCTTTTCCTCCATGCTAACCAAAGACAGCCAAGAAACCGTTGTAAAATTATGATATTAACAAGCATGAATTAGTTTAAATGAAGCCATAGACGCTATACGTAACAGATCTCTTGAAGTGAAACAGAAAGTGCTTCAACAATGTTGTACAGGGATATATTCCCACTTCTCCTTTTACATTTCCCCTGAATCAGAGTCTGTATCATGAGGAGGGGCCTGACCTGACCCCCCCTGTGTTTCTGGTTCATCACCCCATCCAGCCCTGGATTGGGTGCCCAGAAATTAGTTTGTAAGAGGCATTGCTACTGTTCTTCTGATTCCAGAGCCAAATTAAATAACACTATAGTGTTTGCTTCATAATGAGAGTATTTTGTTAATAATCTTTCAACATTACAGCACAAATTGTTCCAGAGACAGATGCAGCTGTAACCTAAACATTTTTTTTGCGCAACTATTTAACATTTTTAAATGGTCTACAGCAACAGAGCCTCCAACACAGACGTGGCGTGTTTAGCTCCTTGGATTCAACCCACTTTAGTTTTCTCATTCGTTTGAAATAAACGTGTACAATTTAATTATTTATTAAATTATAAATTATTAGATAACCTAAAAATCATTTTTTGTGATTATGATGATGATGATTACAAGTATTGATTTATTTGTTAAAAAAACAGAATTAACTTCAAATCTGTGTTTTTTACTTTTTATACATTTTGTATGTGAATGTTCTGTTTTTCTTAAAGTGTCTTTGATTAATCATTCCTTTCCCAGCTGTACAGTTAATTAGCTCTTTTGTTCATCTGTGTATTTACGTCCTGTCTTCATTCACTTATTTGTTTGGTGTCATCAGCGTTATCAGGTTGTAAAATCTGTTTCCTGTGTTTTTCCTCTGATTATTGGATTAAAATTAATTAAGCAATTAATCTGTTAATCTGCCCATGGAGGATGACACCAACCCCGCTCTAGACCTGCCACCTCCGCTCCAGTCAGCCTTCACTCATCCAGACTCTCCCACAGACAGAGAGTTTGAGCCAGTGAACCCAACTGAGCCAGAGTCTGAGCCCAACGACACGTCATGTGTGCGAGTCAGCAACAACAGCTCCCAACGGAGGACTTTTAAAGTTTGAGGGCATAGAAGGAAGTCCCACCACTGCGGGTGAGTATTGCCTGACCTCTGGATGTTATTAGTGATGTTACGTCTGACACCGACGCTCCGAAGCTTGCTTCAAACTCGAACGGTCCTTGCAATGAACCACTGCTTCGGAGCTTGTATCATTGCGTCACTAGTCACGTGAAAATGACGTTTGAAGCAAACACACTGCTTCACTCCGGCAGTGAAACACCTGACTGCTCTGACAGCCCGATCCAGTGTTGACGGGTTTGAAACCTGGCGGCTGTATTTCTTATAAAAGTGAAACCAAACCGTGGGTTGTAGTAGACGGTGTTTGCATTTGCGTTATTGTTGAGGAGAGTGGATTGAGTTTGGATTGAGTTTATTTGTATATTCAAAGCAATATATCCTTATTTATATCAGCTTTCTAAACTGTTTTTGTGTACTTCTGCATCATCTGTTCCGTGCAAGAGAATGTTCTGTAAAGCTGGCGAAATAGTAAGAATGGGGGGGGGGGGGGGGGGGGGAAGAGAGTCCAAAGACTGGAGAAAATAATTTTTCTGAATAAAAACCATCCCATTTCATGAACACTTTGTCTAAGCCTTCTGCATGTACCCAATGCACAACCTCTGCTACATTTTTTTATTTATGTATTTGTATTATTAATTAAAGAACATACGAACATTGTTACATAAAAACATGTGTCAAAGACAAAAACTTCAAAACCCTCTGCTACATTATACAAGTACAATACACAAAAATATCAGTTCTACCAGTTAACATGTTATAGAGTTCTACAGCTAAGCAAGATAAAGCTTTCACGCATGATACGGCCCTGCAAAAAAACTATAGAAAACATTACAGAATTTCTATTGGATTTAATGGTTTTCATGGGAATTGCATTGGTTGTAATGGGAATTATAGTGGTCTCTACCGATGTGTGTTGGGTTCTATTGGTGCGGGCATTAAATCCTAATGGAATATGTCCCAAACACATTACAAAAAAATATTCTGTAGCGGTTTAAATGGTAAAAGACAATGGTTCCCGTTGGTATTTTAATAGAAACCATTAGAATTTCTGTGATGGTTTCCAACTTTTTTTAAGCTGGTCTGATGTTCTGTCCTTGTCTAAAGAAATAATTGTACACACACACATCATGCTTAATGTTTTATCAAAGTGTCTCAGTATTATCAGTATTGGTCAAATTCACCTACATAAATGAGTTTCACAGCACTAACATTGTTTCAGCTTTGATCGCCTCGGTAAACACATAATAAACGGGGAGTTAACACATAAGTCTACTTCCATTTTATGGTTGTCAGCTTTGCTGCATTATATTTACTTCACCAGGAGATGCTGCTGCAATTTCCATCTGAATGAAGCTTCGAGTAATGAACCATTTTCGACACAATTGTATCAGAAAGCAGTGATGCTTCTAAACGCTTCATTTGCCCATCACTACCTCTAGCTCTCCCGTTTATGCTGGTCCCACCCAGCTTCAAGACTCCTGTGAGTTCCCGCTCAGCATCTCTCTCCCACCTCCTCCTCCTATTTATTCATTTTTTACATTAAATTGTAGATTTTTGTAACCAGTAAGTGTTAGGGAACAGAGACAAAGAGTGCTCACAAAGATGAAGTTACAAAAAGAACAGTCTTTAATCTAAACCACTCATGGAGATACAGAGAAACAGGCTTGCAACACTACATCACAATTCACGTATTCACGAACTAAACAAGATAATTAATGAGCTAATTAACAAGACACAGGTGAATCAGATGAAATCAAAGAAACACATGGAAAACTGCGCTCTAAAACAAGTCCATAAAAATAGAGCACAATGTGCTGTATGAATTTGACTGAATCTTCAATAATTACATATTAAAGATATTGTACCTGTATTTTCAACTTTCAACTTCATTGGTTTGTGTTTTAGCTTTAACAGAGATGTTTTTTAATCTAAACGGGGAATGTCCTACTACTTTTCTACTTTTCTGTGTATATATTGTAGAAAAGTAGTAGGACATTCCCCGTATATATATATATATAATTATTTTAATATTTTTTACAGTGTGGGTCAACTGGAAATTGGCAAACAAAAGTGAACACAAATGAACACAAAGACAGAACACAATCCTGACAGTAAGACAATAGGCAAACACATTTCTTTATAAGCATACTGTATTTGTTTTTTCGTCAGTGTACAGCAAATACATCATTTAGTGTATGATAAACACAGCAAGTGGAACATTATAAAGACAACATTAATTTAGATTTTGTTGCTGTTAAACAAAACTGCAATTCAAATATTCTGGAAAATCTTTAAAAAAAAATAGTCAGTAATGATGCAGAAGTAATTGTATAGTGCCTTCCGGCTGCTACGAAACAACAGAATTCTTCATTGTAGCAAGACATGCTTTTTCAGGTAAGTTGAAAGTTAAATGCACGGTCCTTAAAATATCCCTGTCTCAAAAACCGTATTAAAAACCATTGTTGCTAAGAAATAAAAACAATAAGTCAAAGAAGCCCCATCCACACGTGGCAAGGCAAATCCTTGTTACCAAAGTTACCTGAAGGAGACATATCTGGATATGTTTTCTTTCGTTATCTATTTTTTAGTTGCTCCATAGAGATACTATGGTGAGGGTTGGCCCATGAAACAGGAAGTGTGAGCACACGTTTTCCCTACTTTAGTAAATTGCATATGGATTTTGTATTGAATGTAACTCTGAACAAGAGACAAGAGGGAGGGCTCATTTTACTCACAAAGATCACTGTGAAGCCATTACGCTTCTGTGTGTTAGTCCTCTGTTTGTCATAGACTCATGAATGAACTGTCAACTTGACCGGATTATTGAGGAGAGTGTGCAATATCTTTTCTAAACGATCGGGCAGACGATGCTCATTTTGGGGGATGTAAAATCATCCGAAAAAAGACCCATAGATATTTTCACATGTATAAAATCATAACTTTGGACCAGAAGGTCATAGAGGTTTGGTGCTGGGCTCTTTTGACTAAGCGTGTCACGCAGCCATCAAGCAGTAACATAAAAACCTCATATCAACACCCTAGAAACCATTTAGATCACCCTAGCAACATAAAAAAGCTTACAAGCCATATCTCAGAACTAGATGATCTTAAACTGACTGGCAAATTGTCTTTAAATATTGTAAATACAACTCCCATATTTTTACAATTACATGTAAGCACACACACATACAAAAACAAAAACTTATAAAATGTCTTCATAGAATATATTATATTAGTTAATTTGAAGATGTGAGTCCTGGTATGTGCTGCATCTGTGTACAGGTATAGTGATGTACTTTAGTATCTCTAGCATGCAGTAATGTTGCATTAGGATTTGTTAATAATGTTCTTCATCTTTAGAGCCCAAGAAACAGAGGTTTCAACCAAAGTCATCATTTAGTATCTGCTATTGAAGCACACATGATTTCCCATGGTTCTTCTCCCAGCTGTCAATGTTATCAGCATGTCTGGCTTCAATTCTCTTGAGTTCTGCTCCATACATATCAGCGGTCTCTTTGTATCTCCTCATGGCCTCCTCCATCTTCTGCCTGCTTTCTTCCATTTCTTTATAATGCTGAAGCAGAAGCTCTTTCTCTTTTTCCTCTTCTGATATTTTAGGTAAATCTTTGTTGATATGTTGATCAGCGACTGTATCTGTTAGCTTTTCTGCGTTTTCTTCTCCACTTGCTGTTCCGTTTGTTTTAAATTCTTTCGCCTTCTCGATCCTTTTCTTTTGCTTTTTACCTCTTTTTAATGTTTCAAACCCCTTCCATATTTTAACACGTTTCTTACGATCTTTATCTTTGTCTGTTTCTGGTATCTGGTAAGGCTGATTCTCCTGCTTTTCATTCTGATTATCATTCTTTCTCTCATCACATGCTTTAGTTTCAGGTTGATCTTGCGTTTTTTCAGTGCTTGTTGTCACTGTGTCATCTCTCTTTTGTCTCAACAGTGTTCTCTCCCTCCCCAGGATCAGAAATTCTCTAATGCTTGCTTTTGCTTTTTCCAGCTGTAGTTTGTCTTGAATTTCTTTGATTTCAGACTCATGTTTGGCGTTAATGGCCTCCATCTGTCGTCTGACTTCCTCTTCTCTCTCTCTATTGATCTGCATGAGTCTGAATGCTCTCTCGGCCTCCTGAAACATTTTGTCATTGTAGAAAGATTGTTTGTTACTCCACGTCATCTTATTGATCTTCTTTAACAGATTCACGTTCCTGAGCACGATCCTTCTGTTTATTATTGAACACATGAAATCTTCCTCCACATTCATTGAACAGTCTCTGGACGTGTGGATCTCCATCTTTAATGTATTCTTCAATACTTTGATCTGTGAGATTGTCTCCTCGTGTGAACGCCACCATAGTGTAGGTCTCTGCTTTCTGTCCGAAGGTCATCTTGATGAGCTGAAGTGTTTCTCTCTCTTCTTGTGTGAATGGACCGATGGCGATCACCAGCAGAAACACGTGTGGTCCTGGAGCCGACAGCTCAATGCATCTCATGATCTCCTGCTGAACTTCTTCATTACTGAGGCTTGTGTCAAAGAGTCCTGGTGTGTCCACGACCGTCACAGGTCGACCACACACGTCTCCGTTCTCTCTTTGACATGTCTTGGTTACAGAATTAATGCTGGCCCTTGATTGAAAAACGTTGTGTCCAAGGATGGTGTTTCCAGTCGCACTCTTTCCCACTCCAGTTTTTCCGATCAGGACAATTCTCACACACTCCAAGCTTCTCTTCATGCTTCTCTCTGTGCCGACTGTGGCTGTGAATCACAAACACAAATGCCAAGATTTCTTTTTAACAAAGATGAAGTGTGTGATCTCTGCACCACCTATCTGCCACCAGATCTCTATGAATTTTAATAGAGGAAAAAAATACAGAAATCATCTATGAAAAGCCTGTCAGAAGTGTTAATATTAATACTCTGTTATAACTTATAGCAATATGTTATTTTGAATAATACTCACATTTGGATCGTACTAATTTTGTGGGATTTTCTGCCTTTGGCTCATTACTCTGTGTCTGCGGCCCTGAAGATGACGAACATTATTAACAAATCATAATGCAACAGTTCACAAACTCACAAAAGCTGAGTATTAGCACCGGTGAGTGAAAATAATAATGTTCATGTTTGAAAATAAACAAATAACCCAACAAATAGTGTCAATGAAAGAAAGGGTGAGATCAAAATGCATTCAAGCAAAGTTCAACATTTCAAGTTCAATGTTGTATCAAGCGAGACACCAGTTAGTTAAGAAACATTTTTTTAGTTTTTCTCCAGTCAGTTAATCCATGGATAATTACCATTTTCTCTCCTTTTTTTCATAATGTGACTTCAGAAATTATCATTTGGATAAATTAAATCTGACCTAGTTTCTATTTTCCCTTTTTTTTGTTTGCTCTTGCAGTTTGTGCTATAGGCCCCACTCGTTTATAGCCCAGTCATTTATTAATGTGCTCTATATTGTTGCATTTGAAACAAGGAACTTCACAACACGGACCATACATGAATAAATGATCTTGATGTCTTTAATGAATTTAATCAGGGATGATGTAAAATTGTGTAAAATTGACTAATGGTGAACAAAATGAAGAAAGTTCACTCTAATTTGATGGAAATATTCAGTTCATACTTACTTTGTTTCACACTGCATGCTCTTCTACTTAAACCTGAAAATACAGAAAAAAGAGCAGGAAATATTTTCATCTAATGCCATTTGTTCTAATGCATCACAAATACAAAATCTTCTTTTATCTAAATCACAAATATTTGTATTAAAAAGCCCTGTATTCATATATCAAATGAAGTGTAGTTAAAGTTTTACTCTTGTGCATCTTAATTGATGTTTGAGCAACAGTGTATTCTTTCATCATTCTGGTCTTCAGGTGATGGCCTCTGTTTTCCTTCACCATCTTCTCTACACTCTCCAGAAGTTTCTGCACGTGTGACTGATCTCCATTCCTCTGTAGATGATGGTGTGGTCGTCTGTAGGTCTGCACTAGAGACTTTACTGATTCACTGTCAGAGTCTGTAAAGCTCAGATCCTCCTGCTTCTCATGCATGAAGACCACAATCACATAATCCGAAGAATCTGCACCAAAGATTATGTTAATGAACTCGAGAACATCTTCCTCTAGATTTGTAAATGTGCCAGATTTCAGGACAAGTAACAGGGCATGAGGTTCAGGACAAGACAGGTGGAAGGATTTCTTCAGGTCTTGTTCTTCAGGAGAGAGAGCAGAATTGAGCAGATCAGGAGTGTTGATGATCACCACATGTCTCTCCAGAACCATCCCATCATGCCTCTCAAACAATTGCCCGGGGGACAGTGACTCCACGAACAAGTTTCGTCCAAAGATTGTGTTTCCACAGGAGGCTTTAACATCCGCGTGTGACCCCAGCAGAACTAGTCTCAGCTCTTCCTCAATCACAGACACTGAAACCACACAAACAGGTTTATAATTACTCACAGTTCTGTTAATTCATTCTCTTCAATTAACATTATGAGTAGATGTGTCAGGGAACACACACTGGAAAGACCGGTACATTTTTAAACAGTACAAAATACTTTATAAGTAGCATTGTGAGGATGGCGAATGATGAGTAGCTACATACTCAAACACACACACACTAACACACACACACACAAAATGCAGATTTGCTAATGGAAAGAGAAACTACAAACTATATATATATATATATATATATGTGTGTGTGTGACTGTATTTGTTTATGGGATGGGATGAAATGACACCGGAAGTAGATTACGATGTTAAGGTTAGGTTAAGATGGTCACTCAGTTCTCTTTACTGGACCTGTTATAACACAAATCCATTAATTGGTCACAGCACATTCACAGATGACGTTGTTGCATGACATAGATGTTACAGCGATAGCCAATGGCGTGTCTTCCCAATTTCATGAATTTAAGAATATTTAAACTCTCTTTTATATATATATATATAGATCAATTCCCTGTAATCATTAAGCGGATGTGAAATCTTAATTCTTACTGACGGCTAAAACCCTCAGTTCATTTAATATCACATCTTAAAGATCTTAATCGATTATATTATTTAAATGTAAAACTCACTGTTTACAGGTTGATGTATACTTCCTGTTCTGATGAATAATTCTGAACTTCCTTGATCTTCACCAGTAATAAAAAACGAAAGAAAGAAATGTATCATTAATGAAGAAAGAATTAATTGATAAGTTTTTTTGTAATAAGGAAATGTCCTGTAGTTCAACTCTTAATACAATTCTTTTTATTTATTTTTATTCCACAAGCCATTGGAAGTGTTTGCACTTGTAAAGCACTACATTGTTTCAAAGATCCTATGAAGAGAAATGAACGACTCACCAGGTTGTGTGGATGATCCTCTCCAATCAGCCATCTTCACACAGATCACACTTTTATACAGTGAAGCAACTCAGACATTAAGAAACAACCGATTACAGCTGCCCGTAATGACTGTAAGAGTGTAAAGTTGTGTTCAATCTAAAGTTGTGCATCATCACAGGACAGAAACTGGTCAGACTTCATATTTGATCTGCATTCCATAAACTCCAACATATGATGCTGTATAATGTGTTCGGTCAGATCAAAAGCATGGTGAAATACAGTAGCTTTAATTTTTTCACTGCCAGGGATTTGATTTTTTTAAGTTGTCAGTCAGCGCAGTTGAAAAAAAAAATAAACCGCTTTTTCCAAGGCATTGTTAGACACCAGTGTTTCCTGTCATAGCTATTCAAAAACAGTATTACTAATTAAATTTGTGCCATTAATAAAAAAATTAATCTGTATTTAACCTCAGAATGATCTCAAAGTAATGTGCTTGAAATGAAATATATTATAGTTTTAATTTAAGTGATAAAGTATTTTCATTTGCTAACAATAATCACTACTATTAGCAAAACCCTGCCAGTTTAAAAAATGATGAACAGCTTAAAATATTCATTAGACATTTAGAAAAGCAATCCAAAAGTAACTAATTACACTTTACTTTACTAAGTAAAAAGTAATGACTTTAAACAGACTTTTTTTCTCTTTGATTTTGAAACTTCAAGGGAGAACTGGCACAAAGTCTGCGTAAGAATAAACTTGCATGTTTTATCGGAAGACCTATCAAAGTGTGTGTATCAATTTATTTATTTATTTTTTAGAGCTGGTATATAATATAATTGTCTTGAAATGCAAAATACTAATATAACTCCTATTGTACCCCAATTTTAAAAAAAATGTCTTTTGAGTAAATATATTATTTTTGCCTTTATGCCTAAACTTCTGTTTCATATAAGTGAAATAGCTTGATCCAAAGTTCTAGTAAAAAAACAAAAACACACATTTTTCGTATGGGTCTGTAACACTTGGAAGAACGTGTGCAATGCGGAGAAACACAAGAGACTCGGAGATCCAACAGAAAACACATTATTCACCACATAGAACATAAACGGCACTAAACAGTGCAAAACCTCTGAATCCTTAAAGACGCAGAAGAGCATCACGGAGAACCAACTATCAACTATCACTAGTATTACAACTATCGACAAAGACAAGGGAGAACTATAATTTTGGGTAATTCCCATACCACGTGAGAGCAGCATTCATTTCCCCTTTCAATTCTTTCATTCTTCCCTTTTTAACTAAAAGATTATCACTGAGAACTAGAATTTAGTATCTCAAAGACCTAGAGGAAAAGATACCTCAAACAAGAACTGAAAGACTACAAAAAGTGTTTGCAAGCTGTGATACTTCCCAAAGGGGCAGTACATGCTATAAACGTCATTTTTTTGGTTATTTTGAAAGTGTAAATGATGGAAACAAAATTGACAATGATTTTGACATATCAGAAGAATGTCTTATCATTAATTTGATGCCTTTTTGAGATTTTTCCATCTTTTCTTGGCTCCTTTTTATGCACATTGATACACATTTTTACCTGGGGTGCCCAAACTTTCCGTCCTCACTGTATACACATTTTGAATTTTGCATCCAAAACATTCTCGATATCAAGATCACATGCAGGTACTTTCACATGCCCTTAGTCCTTGCATTCTCGAGTATTAAAATTTAAAACTTCAATAGTTGATAACGATGAAGAGTGAGAACAGAAGAATGCAAGATAATTGCACAGTTTGAGAAACAGCCATTTTATCTTCCCTGATTCAGTCATCAGCTCATTAGAAACTCTGGCGGATGTGAGACAAATGAGACACTGAACATGTGCTGTGTTGGGGAGACTCCAGGAACAGGTTTGGGAACCACTGGTCTATATAAATGTGCAGAAATGTGCTTTAACTTCATAAGGTTAATAGTTGTTGCTCCTGGAGAGATACTTTCCATCTCTAATGAAACACACCTGAATCAACTAATCAAGATCTTTGAGTTCACTTGAAAATTAGAGCCAGGTGTGTGGATGAGGAACCCTGCTTCACATGAAATCATTGAAATAAACACTGTAGACACATTGCATAAATGAATGAAACAGTACATCTGTAAACAGTAGTGATGGTGAAATGAAGCTTTGAGAAGCACAGAGGCTTTCCTCTCAACTGTATCGTAAAAAGGTTCATTACTCAAAGCTTTTCAACACGGCGCACACTACCGACATCTCTTGTGGTCAAAGTTTGAAGAGCAGCTTGTGCCAGAGGACCCATTCATTTTTTTGACTGTTTCATGTAACAATTCACTATGAGAAATCCACAAAACCAATAAAACATTTTTTTTCATTTATTAATTTCATAGGCTACTTAAAATATGTGAACAAATTAGCCTGTTAATGAATATGCATATATGCATTTGTTTTCATCGGATGGCCAATTTAACAGACTTAGAGCAGCTGCAGAAAATATAATTCTCTGAGCAGTCATCTGTCTCCAATAAACATGAGCACATTATGACAAGCCTTGTCAGAATGAAGTGTGTTTCCCAGTTTAAACCGTTGAGTTGTTGCAGTTACACTATGACTGGATTATTATTACGTTCCATAGGGGCGGTTCCCTGGACCAAGATTAGGCCTAGTCCTAGACTAAAATGGCCATTTAAATCAGATTAACAGAAATGTGCTTTCTCTGTTATGGTTTAAAAAAGTCTAAGACTTAGTCTAGTCCAGAACTTAATAGGCTAATTTCCTGGAGGAAGACTAGAGCAACTTCAGGACTAAATTGAGGCTTAAATTAAACCTACCAAGAGGCAGATTTAACTTCAGATTAATTTCATTTGGATGGATGGATTACTTGGACTATGTCAATGATGATCAGCGCTTTCCACCACCATAAATGCCCAAGGTTTTGCACTCCCCAGTTAGAGTTTTCAAACATTGTTGCACGGTGGAAAGGTGCAACTCATGATTCTGGAAATTTTCCTCATCTCATCTCTGTATACTCAATTTCTTTTCTTAATAAAACAATATTTATTTCACAGATTCATGTGTTGATGTGACATTTGAGCCTGTTGCATCGTTCTCTACTTCATCTTTATCTCCAGTTCTACTTGTAGTATCTTCATCTTCATGCTCCTTAACTTCAAATTAAGTTCATGAAAATCATTAGCTAACTTTTTATGAACAGTACGTTTTTTCTTCTGGTTGCCGGTACTGGCAGACATTGCCACCCTGAAAGGCAGAAAGGCAGGCAGACAGTTTCAAGTACAATAATCCAGGCGAATAGTCAAGACAGGGAGATATCAATCACAGACGATATTCCAGGCACAGGTCGGGGCAGGCAGAACAGGATCAAACAGGCAGAATCAGAAACAGGATAAACAGACAGGAATAGTAATGCTCAGAAGAATTGACAACCACGGCTTATCAAGACTTTGCGGTGTGTGCATGGATACTGGAGTCTTTTATAGTTCGTATGATGGTTGACAGCTGGTGAGACAAACAGTCATAATGGAGTTCAGCTGGTGCATGCAATCAGTCCAGTGTGTGGGTTGCTGGGAAATGTAGTGTGTAGTGAAGTTTCAGTATATGTGTGAGCTCCCTCTGGTGGCCAGGGAGGGGAGCGCAGAGCTCCCATTGCCATTTGCTTCTCAGTTGCATACAATTTTAACCTTTTCTTTTTTAACCTTTTCAATTATATGTAAAAGAAGGACTGAGAGCAGTATGCTCTATACAGAGACGAGAAATGACTATCCATGAATATCAATATGAATATCTTCCCTTCTATTTCCCCAAACCATTCTCTGATGGCCTATTTTCCTTGTCTACTCTTTCCCTCCTTATCCCACATTTCTTGCCACATTTGTTTAATTGCTCTTTTTATTAACCCTTTCATTTTGAATTTTCATAATATAATATTTGTTGTTTTATGGATTTCTAATAATATAGTTTTATGTTGCTTTATCAAGTTTATATATTCTACTTATTAACACAAAATAGGCGTCTGAACAGATTATCATTATCATTTCCTGCATCTGCTGAATTGCCAACAAAATTACTATCAGTGTGAACATATAAATGATTTGTTGTCCTTTCACTTACTTTATATATTAATCTAAGAATGTTCATTATTAAATCTGTGTGTATTCTGGATATTTTGAGCCATCTGTATATATTTGTATACAGTTATTACAATTCATATCCATATATTGTCTTACTAACATCTCCTGTTGACAGCTGGAAAAAAGGTTGGGAAACACTGAGAAGGAACCATTGTAATACAATTATATATTTATCCATTGAGAGCCTTTCTGACATGGTATATTAGGATGACAAAACAAGAGGTGTGTGTTGGTAATGGGGAAATATGCGGTCTTTGATCATGCAGGATTGTTCCAATGCATGCTTTATCATGATTCATTGGTAAAGAGTGATGTTCAAGGAATAATGTGGATTATTATGTGTGCTGTATCTTCAAGGTATGGGCTTCACATTTATATGTTGTGAACTTGAAAATGAGAGACTAAGAAAGCTGATTGGAAGCAATGTTTATTCATTGGATCACAATAAAGAAAGACGCTGTTTACATCTTACATCTATGATCATGCATTCAGTTTCCCAGATCAATCCAGTGATCATTACAATTTACATAATTTGAAATGATAATATTTAATCTGTTATGACATGGCATTTCATAGATTAGTTTTAAAAGAATGCTATGGTTTAAAATATTGAAATGATTAATATTTCTGTAATAATTTAACCATAATCATAAAGTATTTCATTCCTTTTGTTTATCATGTGGCATAATTGTATTAATATGCTGTCAGAAAATATGTAGTTTTATTCCTGTGCTGTAATCCAAATCTTCAGGATGTGATGCTTCATGTGAGGAACTGTTGTGGAGTGAGATTTAAAAGTTGTATGTGAATATTTTTGACATTCTAATGCAGTTAAACTCATCTTAGAAAAGCAGGAATGAAGCAGCTGTAGTTTGTGAATGTGGAGTCCAGCTGATATGATGCTTGATGTTGAGCTCAGGAAATGATCAGTCTGTAATTCTCCCACCTTTCTCAAGTTATTATAGGAACCGACCTAAATTCAAACTTTTATTCAGGGACATTTATCTCCTTCCTCATTACTGATCTGAAAAATGATCACATGACCAACAAAAACAAAAACAAACATAAAATTAAAGTAAAATTATCCTTAGTGCAAAAAAACTTTGTTTCAATTCAAAGACACACAGATATTCCAATGTGATGATTTTTAGGAACAAATCCAATCCACAACATCTTCAACAGAACCAGCAGCTCCTCCAGCAACTCCTCCAAGAACAGGAACATGGTAACTCCAGTCTCGAGCACGCTTTGACCTGTACGGCACCTTTTTTTCTGCTTCTTTTAAAGCTTTATCTAGTTTGTCTTGATAGTCACACTCTGCTTGTTCTCTAGTTTCACGTTGAGTTTTCTTCTGGAGGATTTTTTTTTCTATCTCATGTTTTTCTTCCAGGTATTTTATGAATTTCTGTTGTTGTTCTTCCAAAACCTTTTGTTGCATTTTTTCTTCCTTTTCAAACAATTTTTGCTGCTCCTCCAATTTTTTTTGCAGCTCATTTCATAGATTCTCATCAGTTTCTTGTTTAATCTCCTCTTCTTTCTTTTTAAACTCATCTTCTCTTTTTCTAAATTCATTCTGCATCTCTTGTTTTTCCCTCTCATTCTTAATTTTTTCTACTTCTGCTTCATATTTGTCTCTCAACTCTTCTTCTTTTCTCCTGATCTCTTCTTCTTTCTCTTTCATGATTCTCTCTTGCTCCTCTTTGATGTTCTTCTCCACCTCCTGGAACATCTCATTGGTGTAGAATCTTCCTCCGTTTGCTGCTACCAGACAGTCAATCTTATCCAGCAGCTCAGAAACCTGTTTTCGATCTTTAGTCTCATTGTTATTGAACACGTGGTATCTCTTTCCACACTGTTGGATGAGGTACTGTAAGCTATCATCACCTTCAATAAACTCTTCAATTGTTGTTCCTCTCAGATCATCTCCTCTGGTGAACAGCACCATGGTGTACATTCTGGATTTATCTCCAAAAGTGTCCTGGATCATCTTCACGGCATCTTTCTCCTCTTGAGTGAATCTGAGTTTGAAGTCTTCTGCTGAACTCACTCGTTTCTTTCTGACACTCTCGGGTCACTGAGCGTGAAGTCAGTTTTGAAGTAAAAGCTTCTCGTCTCAGTATGGTGTTTCCCGTTGCACTCTTCCCAACACCCGTCTTTCCCAGCAACACAATCCTCACACCAACATCATCCTCATCACTATGTGTTAAACCTGCCAAGACCAAAACAGCTATTCCAGCAATATTTAAATAACTATATATATATATATATATATATATATATATATCACACTTCAAATGTGATATTAAAAGGATGTTTGCTTTTTTGTCATTACAAAAATTGTGTGGATTGCCACATACATATGCTACATAATTTAAAATATTAGTAATAATTACAACAAACATTGCATTTTCGGTGTTGCATATATTTTACTTACTGAATGATATGAGATATGTCATAATGGGCATCTTTTAAAACTAACAATGAACAAAATTACATTTTGAAATTATGAAATTGACAGTTTATATATAACACACACATACCAGTCGTTTTTTTCATAGCTTGTCTCAGTTCCTCTATTTCAGCTCTGTGTTTGTTTCTTTCCAGTACTACTTGAGCCTGTACGTTGTTCATTTTTACCATATTCTCCACATCCTGAAGTAGAGCAGGAACTTGTGAGTGGTTCTTTAAAATAAAATGTTGACCTCTGGACATTTGAAGAGATGTCTTGCCCGCCACACTAGTCTGTTTACTAATCATGTTACTTTCTTGGATTATGAGAAACATGAAATGGCTTTTGATTCTGGAGCTGAATATCCTTTGGATCTCCTCCATTTCTGCTTTGTCTTCATTGCTGAGTGGAACATCAGGAACAATGAAGAGGAAAACATGAACTCCAGGATCACAGAGAGACACACAACGGAGAGTCTGATACATCACTTCCTCTTCTGAGAGATGATAGAGAGATGGAAGCTCCACGAGACTGACCAGACATCCATGCAGCTCCAAGTCTCTCTTCTTTTCATTCATAAGTTTGGATATAGAGTTCTTCAGTGTTTCATCACTCCCACACAGCACCAAGTTCAGCTTCTTTTTCTGGTGACACTTACATCTAAACAATACCACCAAATGTGTTACTAGAACATATTGTTACGTCACTCCCTTTTAGGTAAATAGGGTGCAACGAACAAATTAAATTGAGAGAGACATTGAGGATCTTCAGCTCTCCAGTCCCAGAGCAACAATAACAACTAAACAATAAAACTTTCAAAGAAAGATGGCATGTGTGCCGTTTATTGTTTTCACAAAGGGTTTAAAGTAAACAAACAAATAATAAACAAACAATTACCCAAACAAAAGAAAAATCAAAACACCTCTACCTAAGGGAAAAGTAACCTTAACTTACCTATACACAAAAGAAATAAAATAAAATACATATACCTTCCCTTACTCCCTAAATAACTAGTGATGTGCTTCTCGGTTCGAATCCCTGAAGCGTGTGCCGAGTAATCTGATGAGTGGTTCTTGAACCGCGGGTCGATGCGCGTGTTGCTGACGTAAGTGCTGACGTTTGAAGCCCCGCGTAGCGGGTGTACCACGTGACTGCTTCAGGAAAGGATTCGCTAGGTTTGAGTGCAGCTCGAAATAAAAGCGGCAGTGAAACACTATGTATTGTCCCTCGCTTTTTGTGTTTTTGTCCCTTTATTGCGCTGTTTTTGGCATTCGATTCGAGCTTCTTTTTTTGCGATGGAACCAGCAAGAAAGAGGAGATGTTCCCCTGTTTGGGAGCACTTTGAGTTGTTCTCACCTAAGAATGTAAGGCACCTGCAATTACTATGTAATAGATTCCATTAATGAATAAAATAAAATGTGACAACTTTTCTGAATACTTGTAGCTGAAGCATCTGATGTGTTCCAAGGAGCTAAGTTATAATAATAATAACACCTCAACTATGCTAAGGCACTTCAGAGTCTTGCATGGCAACGAGGAGATATATATCCCATTTATATCCACAGCCCCACTCTACACTGTATAGTTGTTTTTTTAACTCTTACATATGTAATTCAATTTAGCTAAGAAGGCTGACTTGGCTGGGCACTTTATTATCACATTTTCAATACTTTTCAATTCAATAAATTATATTTTTTAGACTTTGAAAGCAATAGTGGAAAAAATTGTTTTTAAATAAAAATGAATAAACTCTTTATTTTACCTCCTTATTTAACATTTTCACTTGTTGCATAAGCAAAAACAAAAAAAAGTAACACAAAACAATTCATGTTAAAACTCTTCAAATAATATTTTTGTATTCAGAGCATGATTCACATCCCACCATTTTATTGCAAGCACCAAGCATGTTATACATTTTTCTGCCCACATGATGGGGTAGTCGAGCAAATGAATCATCTTGAAGCCCCTATGTGTGTGTGTGTGTGAAGCATTTCCCTGCAGGGGCATATTCTTCGTACGTCGCTTACTACATCCAAGATCAGTTGAAACATCCGGGATGAGATAATCGCGCTAACTATGATCTGGATTATTTGGTTCTTTAAACGCACCTGTTGTTGACGATTAGTATAGCTGGATAGAGTTATCTGAGATCATTGCGTGTTCATGTGCTGGTTTAAAAGGGGATATGAATCGATAGTAGAAACACTGATCAGCAACATTTTGATTGGTCAGTGAGCATGCTGAAAGAGCGCGCGCAGTATTTCTCAGCGGCGCGTCGCTAAATTTCAGTGTTTAATTAAAACACAAGGCAACACTTTAAAGCTGCAAAAGCCAGGAGAGAGGACTGGCAAAAAGTTGCCGACAAATTAAATTTGTGAGAAGCCTAGTGATCGTGTGTGTAATTATATTGACATTATTGATTATATTGATTATATCAATTGTACTGTATTTCATAATCATCTTTTATATTAGAGCCACCACAGGATCCACTAGAACTTGGGAACAAGTAAAAGTAAAATGCAAAAATATTCTGCAAAATAGTATCTTTACTACTTGCGCTGTGCTGCAAAAAAAGAGTCAATTAATGAAATAGAATTGCAACAACTAATAAAGCAAAAAGTCAGACTTGAGATTGAATTGCTTCAAGAGGAACTTCAAAGTTAATCAAATACACGAATAAACACACTTTACTATTGCATGATTTATTTATTTCATTCCACAGGCAAGAGATGATCAGCTGGATTTTTTAAAATAAATAAAATAAACTGTAAACTAACTGTGTGCAAAGTTCCCTTTTTTCAAAAATGACTACTTGAGTGCTGGTAAACTTAGCGAATGGCACGACACACAGCACTTTCACAATGTTCTCCGCATCTCCAACAGTGTAAATGAACGTGCCGCTCGCAAAGCGCAAGGCAATACACACAGTTTGAGCTGTAGCTAACGCCCGACTACGACTAATTGTATCTAAATTAACTAGATACATTATACCCTCACGTGAAAAACGAAATATAATATAATATATATATATATATATATATATATATATATATATATATATAATTTTTTTTATATATATATTATAATTATTATAATTATATTAAATATATTATATTGCACCTTCAGCAACAGGTTTCTCTCGTAAAAACGGACAGGACATGTTGCGACAAACTTCCCATTTCACCTCCGCTTGCGTGAACTAATCCTGCTAACTTGAAGTAAGCCTGCTCCGAGCAGGTTCACTTCAGCGGACCTGTTACTATGAAAACAAGTCCCGGATGAGCGTCGAAGAACCGAACAATCCAAGATCATGCGAAATCGTCAACAATCTAATCCAGCTAAGTGAGTTAGCGAGGTACGAAGAATATGCCCCAGGGCTTCACTAATTCATGGGGCTTCATTTTGCCATCACTAAAATACAACCATAAAAGTAATTGTGTCGAAAAGACTCGCATTAACCATCGCAATTACTTTAAGATAGTCGGAACATGAAAAACCGTACATACCAGCAGCAGCGAATCTTGAATCTGCCGCCGTACGGCAAGAGAGCGAGGACAAAATACAACGCCTGCAGTACCATCCACAGCCACAAGAGGGGAGACCTCAAACACTCAATTTAACCAAAAACATTGTTTTATGTAATTCACACAACACAAAACCTTTTTTAAATTCTTTTTTAACCCCGTTACACAGAGATCCTATTAAGTGCTGTGGCTCCAATTATTTTTATTTTATTGAATATATCGGATAAGTGAAGTATTTTCATATATTAATAAAAAGCCCCTGTTATGCACTAAAAAGGTGTAGTGAGATATAGTGAACTGTTCATTTGAGAGTTGAAAGCAAAGTGAATAATGCGAGAATCTCTACTGGGTAGAGACAGAGAGAGAGAGAGAGAGAGAGAGAGAGAGCTGCCACTTCATGCAGAACACAGATTTCTTTGTAATCATATGGTTTCAGTTGTTTTTTTCAGTGTTTTTTCGTCGTGTAAATCACGGTGTTTTTGTACGTCCTTGTCGCGTCCGTTCGTTTGGAAACACAGATACACACGTGAGTTTCTGCTTGAGGTTGGAAAAACTACAGTTTCCAACCCAGACTCGACGCTCGGACAAGAGCTGCGGGACCATGGTCTTCTCCGGAGGACTACTACACTGCCGTCCCTTACTACTGCACCTCTCCCGCAGTGGAAGCGCCACAAACGGGGTGAGAGGAGACAGAAAAGGGGGAAGCGCGGAGGTATTCGTGTCAGACTAGCGGCTAACCCACACAAGCCTGCTATTCCCACCATCATTTTGGCCAACGTTCGCTCGTTGGACAATAAACTGGATGATCTTCGTCTTCTTTGCTCCACTCAGAAGACTGTTAGAGACTGTTGTGTTTTTGTATTCACGGAAACATGGCTCAACAACAGCGTTCCGGACAGCGCCATTCAGCTCGATCGGCTTACATGCCATCGCGCGGACAGAGTGCTCGTCGAGGGAGGTAAGACCCGCGGCGGCGGACTCTGTGTTTACACCAATGATGCGTGGTGCCGCGATGCTGTTGTGGTCTGCAAACACTGCTCACCCCTGGTGGAGTTTATGATTATTAAGTGTCGGCCGTTTTATCTGCCGCGGGAATATACAGCTATTATACTTGTTGCTGTATACATCCCCCCCAGCTCCAACAACAACAACAGGAGTGAGGCACTTAATGATCTGTATAAACACATCAGTGATCAGCAGACAGCCCACCCGGATGCTTTTCTCATCTTGGCTGGGGATTTCAATCATGCGGACTTAAAGAGTGTGTTTCCAAAAGTTCATCAGCACATTGACTTTCCTACACGTGGAAATAATACTCTGGACTTTGTATATACCACACAGAGAGGTGCTTACAAAGCCCTCCCCCTCCCCCACATTGGTGCTTCAGATCACATCACTGTTATGCTAATGCCAGCATACAGACCACTTGTGAAAGTCACCAAACCAGTCCTGAAGCAGATTCAAGTCTGGCCTGATGGGTCATCAGAGGCTCTTCAAGACTGCTTTGACACCACTGACTGGGACATGTTCAAACAAGCTGCAACTTACAATAACATCACAGACCTCCAGGAGTACTCAGAGACTGTTACTTCTTACATCACCAAGTGCATTGAGGATGTAACAGTCACTAAGTCCATCACCATCTGGCCCAACCAAAAACCATGGCTGACAGGGAATGTCTACAGACTTCTGAAGACGCGTAACGCTGCCTTCAGAGCTGGAGATGAGGTGGGCCTGAGGACAGCAAGGGCCAACCTGTCACATGGCATCAGGAAGGCTAAGAGACAGTACTCCAGGAGGATAGCCCATCGTTTCAGCGACAGCAGAGACACAAGGAGCCTGTGGCAGGGGATTCAGACCCTCACGGACTACAAACCCCCTGCACGGACGTGTGACAGCTCCACACCCCTTCTAAATGAGCTGAACACTTTCTTCGCTCGCTTTGAAGCACACAACAGCACCACTGCACAGAAGTCACCACCTCCTCCCGATGACCAGATGTTGTCACTGCCCAGGGACAGCGTGAGAAGATCCCTCAGCAGGGTCAACGCACGCAAAGCTCCAGGTCCTGACAACATTCCTGGACGTGTATTGAGGGACTGTGCAGAGGAACTCACCGATGTCTTCACAGACATCTTCAACATCTCACTGAGTCAAGCTGTTGTCCCCACCTGCTTCAAAGCGACCACCATCATTCCAGTCCCAAAGAATTCATCTCCATCCGGCTTCAATGACTACCGCCCAGTCGCACTTACCCCCATCCTTATGAAGTGCTTTGAGCGGCTAGTCATGCACCACATTAAGTCTGTCCTCCCCCCCTCCCTGGACCCCTACCAATTTGCATACCGGTCAAAACGCTCGACCGATGATGCCATCACCACTGCCATCCACTCAGCACTCACGCACCTGGACAATAAAGACACTTATGTCAGAATGCTGTTCATAGACTTTAGTTCAGCATTCAATACAATCATCCCCCAACAGCTCACTCACAAACTGTCTCAGCTGGGACTCAGCACTTCACTGTGCAACTGGTTGCTGGACTTCCTGACAGGAAGACCTCAGGCAGTACGGGTCGGCAGCAACACTTCCAGCACCATCATCATGAACACTGGAACCCCTCAGGGTTGTGTGTTGAGCCCACTCCTCTTCACTCTGCTTACACACGACTGCACACCCACACACAACAGCAATTTAATAATCAAATTTGCGGACGACACGACTGTAGTTGGTCTCATTAGCAACGGCGATGAGACAAACTTCAGGAGTGAGGTGAGCCGCCTGGCCAGGTGGTGCGGCGACAACAATCTCTCTCTGAACGTGAAGAAGACGAAGGAGATTGTTGTTGACTTCAGAAGAATGCACACCCAGCATGCTCCTCTGACTATCAACGGTGCGACCGTGGAAAGGGTGAGGAGTACCAAATTTCTGGGTGTTCATATCACGGAAGACCTCTCCTGGACCACCAACACCACAGCACTGATTAAGAAATCGCAGCAGCGACTATACTTCCTCCGTAAGCTGAGAAGAGCCGGAGCCTCAGCCCCCATCATGCGCACCTTCTACAGAGGCACCATCGAGAGCATTCTGACCAGCTGCATCACTGTGTGGTACGGCGCCTGCAACGCATCCTGCCGCAAGGCACTGCAGCGCATAGTGAGAGCAGCTGAGAAGATCGTTGGTGTCTCTCTCCCACCCCTCCAGGACATCTATAACACCCGCCTCTCCCGAAAAGCCCTTGCTATTGCTAGGGACCCCACCCACCCATCCCACAGCCTCTTCAGTCTGCTGCCATCAGGGAGGAGACTACGCAGTCTCCAGGCACGGACCAACAGACTGAAGGACAGCTTCATACCCCAAGCTGTCAGGGCATTGAACTCTCTCCCGACTCTGCCACCTCTCCCCTCTTCTGCACCAAGGACCTGATCTCTGAATCCCCCCCCCCCCACCCCCTACCCACCATCAGTTATTCTCTTATTCATCCACCTCATTATGTTGTCCTTGCATTTCTCTCCTATTACATTTGCACTGCCTTAATTTGTAATTGCACTATTACTATTTACTATTGTTTGCACTATTTGCCATCGCCACTTTACCTCCATAACTCACTTTATCCATCTAGTTTAATTTTATTGTATTTTATCTTCATCTTCTGTTGTTGTTGTTGTTACTGTTACTGTTAAATTATTGTTATTGTTAACTGTATTCGCCTTGGGTCTGAGAGTAACGGAATTTCAATTCTCTATATGTATGCACTGTATATATTGCAGAATTGACAATAAAGCTGACTTTGACTTTGACTTTGACTTGACTTGTGATGTTATTGCTCCTCCATGAGAATTTATATTTTCCTATTTAACACCTGAACTCTGGAACAGCTTTCTTAGCATTGTTTGGGAAGCAGTTTAAATCTAGACTAAAACACATCTCTTCAACCTGGCATACACATAACACATTATACATACATTTTTAATCCAAATCATGTAAAATGATTGTTAGGCTGCATAATTTAGATAAGCCGGAACCGGGAACATTCCCATAACACCTGATGTACTCGATACATCAGAAGAAGAATGGCATCTACACTGATATTATTCTCTGTTTATTCAGAGGTTACCGTGGTCAGCTGGATAATCATGCACTGTTTGGCTGCTGGCCAGAGGAGAACTGAATGAGTGGGGTTTCTCTCAAGGTTTTTTCTCCATTCTGTTGTTCATTCATTCTGTCTCCTGCTGGGATTTTATTTCCTTGCCACTCTGACTTGCTTAGTTGGGGAATCTTAACACTTAATATTCATCAATATTATTGATTGAACTGCTCTTCTAGAGCTGCTGCACAGCCAAAACAAACTTTGTTGTTATTGTTTTCTTATGATCGTTGTAAAGCTGGTTTGAAATTCTCAATTGTAAAAAGCGCTATATATAAAGGTGACTTGATTTGATGAAGGACCAGCAACCACAGCCGGAAGCTCCACAGCCTCTAACTAACTGAAAGGGAACTAATTTCTGTTTCCAATGCAAACTGCATAGCTTCAGCTCATGGGATGTGGTGTGACAAAAGAACGAACAATCAGATCAGGAGGAGAGGTAAATTAACTGAATGCATAGCCTTAAGACCCAGCTATTATCATGGCCATTATCATGAAACATTTTGATTACGTTTTGCTTAACGGAATAAACAAAATTACTTGATAGGAATATTTATTCATTTTGAGCTTCTCATCACAAAATTTTTCCAAGATGAGTAACAGAAATGGAAAAACGGAAGAAAAAACACAAATGGAAAAATTTGAGAACCAAAAATAACTGTTGCATAAAGGTATTTTAAACTTGTAAGAAATTTATGTTTAAAATTAGCATTAATTTTTATTTATGATTATTATTTGTGAAAATTTTCACATAATTGCACAACCTTTTTTCCTTTTCAACTTTTCAACTTCTTGTAGTAGCTCTCGTCTTTCTTTTTCTCTCTTGTCTTTTTGTTCTTTTATTTCTTTTTTGTTCTTGGCCTGCAGGTGTTGATAGAGTTTTTCCAGTAATTCATGTTGTTTCTCACGTTCTTCCAACATCTTCTGAAGCTCCTCTTTTTTCTCTCTGAAATCACTCAGTTCTTCTGCTTGTTTTCTGGCTTCATCTTCATATTTCTTCTTCATCTCATTTATTACCTCTTCATGTTTCTGTTTCATTTCCTCTTGCTCTATCTTTTCTCTTTCTTTTCTCTTCTTCTCCTCTGTTTCTCTTCTCTCAATCTCTTCTTCTTGCTCTCGTTTCAGATCTTCAATCTTTTTTTGCGCTAGCTTTCTCTCTTTTTCTCGTCTCTCATCATCTTCTTGTTTTCTTCTCTCCCACTCCTCTTTTCTTTCTCGTTCCAGTTGTTCATAATGTCTTTTCAATTCATGCCTCTTTTCCTCATAACCTCTCTCTGTTTCTTCTCTTTCTTTTCTCTGTCTCTGTCTCTCCTCCTTAATCTTCTGTCTTTCTATTTCTGTCTTTCTTATAAACTTGTTTATCGTTTTTTCCAGTTCTTCTTGTTTTTCTCTCAGCTGTTCATCATGTTCCTCTTTTCTCTTTCTTTCTTCTTCCTCTCGTTCTCTCATCTTTTGTTTCTTTTCATCCTCCCATTTTCTCTGCTGTCGTCTAATTTCCTCTTGAATCTCTTTTCTCTCATGTTCAGCCTCTTTTATTTTTTTCTCCCAATCCTCTCTTTCTTTCTCTTCTTGTTCTGTTCTCTTTCTTTCCTCCAAATCTTTCTTTTTTATTTCATCTTCTTGTTTCATACGCAACTCTTTTATAATACACTCTTGTTCATTTTTCATCTTTTCTTGGTCTTGTCTGCATTTCTCTTCTCTCTTTCTATTGTCTTCTTCTCTTTCTTTTTGCTTTTTTTCATATTGTGATCTCTGATATTCAATCTCTCTCATCATTACGTCCATGTTTCGATCATATTCAGTTCTTTGGTGTTTTTCCTCTTCTAATCGTTTCTGGTTTTCAATCTCTCTTTTCTTCTGTTCTGTTTTCTCTTTGTCTTCAAACTCTTTTCTGAGTTTTTCCTCTTTTTCTCTCAATTGATTCTCCATTTTCATTTTCTCCTCATCTGCTCTTTGTTTCTCTTCCTCAAGTCTCTTCATCATGTTTTTCATTCCTCTCTCATATTTTTCTTGTAATTCTTCTTTCTGTTGCTGAATTTCTCTTTCTCTCTCTTTCAGTATTTCCTCCATTCTCTTTTTAATGCACATCTCTGCCTCCTCAAACATGCTGTTAGTGAAGTATCGACCCTGATTCACGTTCTTCACTTCTTCTATCATGTTTATCAGTTGAATCACTTGAGTTTTGTCTTGTTTTTCTCTGTTATTGAAAACCAGGAATCTGTTTCCACAATCTCTGATCAGTTTCTTCAGTTCTTCACAATTACTTTCCTTCACATAATCCTCTATAGTTTCTTCATCAAGTTCGTCTCCTCTTGTGAACAGAACGATGCTGAACTGAGCAGATTTTGGGCCAAAGATCTTCTTTATCAGATCTATAGTTTCTGCTTCTTCTCTGGTGAATCTCCCCAAACTCAACACAATGACAAACACATGAGGTCCAGGAGACGACAGTGAAACACATTTCATTATTTCTTCCACCACTTGATCATTTGTCAGTGTCGTATCAAAGAGTCCTGGAGTATCAACAACAGCTACTGATCGACCAGCAACTTCACCAACTCCCTTCTGACAAACTGTCGTCACTGAATCCGATCTTAATCGACTCTCAAACTCATTGTTTCCCAGAAAAGTGTTTCCTGTTGCACTCTTTCCACTTCCTGTCCTGCCGATCAGAACAATCCTCAAACACTCCTGATCATCAGATTGATCTACAGCACATGAAACACACATAATTTAAATAAATGTAAATAGTATGTTATTCTTCTTTGTTAATTTATCAGATAACTATGAATAATCATGAACTAATACATTAATTAATAATTACTTCTACATAAATTCATGGTTCGTGAAGATATGACCCAAACATGCTTTCCTTAACTACGACAGGAGTCATAAGATTCCTGCATGAATAACACCCTTAACTACAAGTTAGTACATGTTTGGAAGTTCACGCATTCATTAACATTTATTTTACTATTTTAATAGTGTCATAATTTAAGCTGCAATATTTTGTTTCATACATATCATAATCATCTGCAGCTTAATTGTGACAAATATTTTGAGTGGCACATGACTATTTAAACATTAATTACACATTATACACATCTCAGTGCTAACAATGTCCCGTTCATCAAATCGGGATAGCTGCAGCACCAATGCCTCTGCTGGAGTGTAATATTTCTAATTTCTACTGTCCAGACTATGTTTAAGCCTGGTGACAGCTCGAATCACAACTCAAGACTCAAATGGTGACTATTCATCTCCAGCCTCGATGCTGACAACATCTAGCTCCTCAGAGTTGGAGCGCTTCAGCACCGGTGCCTCCATCAAACACACTCAATTGTTTCATAGCGCTTACTGAAGACACATAAGCTGCCGCTTCCGACTTCCAGCATGACTTTATAGTTTCTTGGATTATGATGGCATCATTCCTCAACGTGCATTCACACTATTGACTTGATTTCATTTGTGCTTAATGAGGCATTTATGCAAAGCGTTCCCATTGAGTTTTTTGCAAATCCTCATGAACTGCTCAACAAATTTAGCTGTGTATAAGTCTCAGTAGGTTGAGTTTTAGAATAACATAAAACAGATTAATACATTTTTGTCAAGCGTAGTGGGTGCATGGATGAAGATGTAGGTGAAGATAACTCAAACCGTATTTTAATAATAACTCAGAATAGCAAATAACACACAGGGTTACAGGTTGTAACTGTCAGGATCCTGCCCTGACAGTCTTGTGAGTTTTGTCTTTGTTTAATGTTTTCTTGTTTGTCTTGGCTCTGTCTTTGTTCGTCTCTTGTCTCTTGTCCCACCTCCTCATTTCCAGTTACCATGCCCCCTTGTCTAGTCCTCGTTTATTTGATTGTGTTCGCACCTGTCCCTCATGTGCTCCTTTCCCTTTATATTGTGCTTGTTTCACTCATGTCTTTGCTGGTTCGTTTTGTGTGAGTTACTTGTGTCTTGCTATTTGGAAGTACTGTTAGCTGAGAACAAGTTTTATTTTCTCTCCTGTCTTAGTATTAGTGTCTATCACCTCTTGTTGGTAGTGGTGGGCAGGCGAGGCTTCATGAAACACTGAAACAGTTGAAGCAAATGTGCTGTATTGTGTCAAGGCTTCGAAACTCTATGTGACACCTAGTGGTCAATTGCACATGTTATCTGAAACAACTTTGACAACAAGCCATTTAAAAAAATAAAAATGTTGTGTTTTTGTTAAGGTGTTTTTAACATCCTCACTATATAACTATAATATATAATAATAATAACTCGATTATTTTGGTTATGAAAAATGAAAATTAATAAAACAAATTAATCCACAATGGTCTCATTTTTGTTTGTTTTTTTTTTACAAATTTTTATTCTAAAATATGAATTGCTCTGCTGTGGAAAGGATATATATATATGAAGCTATATATCTATATATAAATGTATATATCTATTAATATATCTATCTCCTATGAAATTCTATATCTCTAACTACTGTGCTATCTGTCAATATCTAACTTAGCCTTTATGAATGTGTCACTATATCTAGCTATCTGTCACTGTCTCTTAGTCTACCAGTAAATGTATTGAATTTAAAAGTAGCCTAAATATAACTAACCAAATCGTACTATAAATGTCACTATATCGTAAACGCTATCTCAAAATCTTTCTCCTCACAAAAACTCACGAGGTGAAGTTGCATTAACTCCTCTTTTAAACTTTGTGAGAGTTGAGATGTGCGACTGTGTGGTTTGTTCCCACTCCTGTCAGTCAAGCGCATGCGCGGCGAGCAGCATCTGTCGAAACACTTGTGAAACGCGCAGAAGCTTCGTTTAGCCATAGTCACGTGACATGGGTGTTTTGAATCACAGTTTCGGATCTCGACACTCGACACTGTGTCGAAACGTTAGTTTCGCGTCAGCCATCCCTACTTGTTGGTAGTTTGTTTCTAGAATTTTTTTTTATTTTGTTTTCTTCTCTAATTCAGCTCATTTTGTTAGTCTGCATTTTTCTTGTCATAGTTTCGTCAGTTTTATGTGCTCTTGTTTTGTTCATTTCTTGTCTTGAGTGTTGTCTTTTGTTGGTTTCTGTCCTGTCTCCTGTTTCACCTTGGCTGTTGACACTCCTGGCCTGGCAGCTGGTCTGTTGCTACATCACGTCCTCAAGTGTCAAGCCTCTGGTCTCCTGAGCTGCTGGCTAATCTCCTCCATCGGCCTAAGCGTCTCTTCTGTCTTAAGTCCTGACCAGCCAGCTCTCCTATTGTCTGCCCTGCCATACTGTGTTGCCCATCACTTTACCATCATTGTCTTCTATCCTGTAAATAAATCACTCATCTCTGCATTTGGGTCCTCTCTTGTCCAGAAAACCCTGACAGTAACAAGTCTCACCACAGATGAGAACAGGCAAAAACTGAGAGACCACACAGTGTAGATATACACAGAGGATGATTAGGGGTTACGACGCAGCTGCCAAGACTAACAAGGTGATCAATGATAAGACAGGTGCCTAGGATAACAATGGAACTTGGGGAACCAGGAAGTAAATAAAGAAAAACACGATGACAGGACTTAAAGTGCTGTGACACTTAAAATCAATTATTAGTGTATTTATTATTTTCTACATTTGATAAAGAGGATCAGTTAAAGAGAAAACAATCAAGTCCTGTGCCATTCAGTAATCCTTATGATAAACTATGAATAATAAATTGTTTAAATTTAGCTCAATACAATTATTTCTCATTCCTTCTTATCGAGCCTGATTGGCTTAGTTTAGCCTTCAATATTAATGAAATATCAAACAAAATATGTTATTCATAAATAAATCCAGTTAACTCCTGTCATAGTTTAGGAGTTTAACATTTTAAATATAGTGTTATGTGACTGAAAAAACACATTTGTAATGATGTGATTTATTGTTCTGACTATAAATAAATATCTAGTTAATGTGTCTGACAGTCACAGGTTTGTGCTCTTGTTCTCTTTCAGATTTGAGTATACAAATACATAATATTTAGTGTTTTCCAATGACAACTATGGTTGCAATTAGCAACAGAGGTTTGAGGTACTTGCAACCATAGTTGACTAACAATATTTTTGGGAAACTCGCACCTGACTGTTGACAACAAACTTTCATGCCTTTGAATTCCAGGTTATAAACCTAAATGCTACATTTCCTGTCATTACTGTGCTTTTGTTACTGCGTAGACTCTTGCTTCCTTTCCTATAACATATATGTACTGATCATGAACCAATAAAGAGTTTTCCTGTGTGTGAGGGAATTCTGTTAAGTTAAGTTCTGTTAGCTTTCCTGTCGCTCAATCAGTGTTCACAACACCAAGGTCATGGGTTTGATTCCAGGGAAAGCAAGATCTGATTCAATCTGTTCCTTGCATGTTATGTAAGTCGCTTTGGATAAAAGCCTCTGATAAATGCATAAATGTAAATGTTAATAAATCCTGCCCTAATTTTCTTTGAATTCAGTTTAAAAAAAAATCACAATGGTTTGTATCAGAGATTTTGAAAGTAGAATCCACTCACCCTTTGTTGGAATTTTCTGTTTTAAATCTTTGATTTCATTCTCCATTCTCTTCAGCTCTTCTTTATATTGCTCCTCTGTTTCCCGTCTGACTCTGTTCTCTTGAGCTTGCATACACATCTTAAGTGAATATGGTTCAGTCTTCATGTTCTCTATATAATCCAGTAGTTCTGGAATCTGTCTTGAGTTTTCAGGTTCCTTTAATCCCATCACTCTGTACTGACCTCCACAGAGACGGATTAACCTCTGAGATTCTGGGCTGTCATTTATAAACTTCATCACTGCTGCTCCAACTGCGAGATCTGAAGTGAAGAGCAGCATGAAATGCTTTCTGGAGTCAAACATCTTCTGGATCTTCTCAATTTCTGCTTTGTCTTCATTATTAGGTGCACCAACAGAAATAATGAGGAGGAAAGCATGAACTCCTTGATCACAAAGAGACACACAACGGAGAGTCTGATGCATCACTTCCTCTTCTGAGAGACGATTGAGAGCTGGAAGCTCCACCAGACTGACCAGACGTCCATGAAGCTCCACATCTCTCCTCACACACTCTGATCTTCTGACTGTCTGCTGCAGAATCAGCTCTGATATTGAGGACTTTAATGTGCCATCACTCCCACACACAACCAGATTCAGCTTTGACACTGAAAAATGTAGAACAATGCTATATAATGCTGTACTTTTATGTATGGTAGAATACAATGAGATTTACATGGAAACACACCGTAAGGGCGATTGCCATCTGGACTTCTCTCTCTTTTGTTCCCTGCAATTAAAATAAACGATACATATGAATATGGTCTTATTGTTTGTAAGCTACTTTGGATAGAAGCATCTGCTAAATTAATAAATAACTGTAAACTGTATTGTGACACGATAGTGGGACATAAAATTGCTCATAATTAACCATTTTGATAAAACTGCACAGCAAAATCCCCAGTGTTAACAAAAGACTGCAGCAAAACATTGAACAAGTCTCTATCTGTTTTACCTGATCTCTGATCAGTTTTATACATTTGAGGAAGTTTAAATTAGATATATAATAATATTTAATAATAATATTTAATAACATTTAGCAGTGTCTTATTGGCCTGTTTATTGGAAGAAACAAAACAATCACTGAAACTGATGAACACATTATAGAGACTTTACATATTTAATCTTATTAGATGATTATTTACTTGCATTTGATAGATTTTACTTTCAATAAAACATCTACAATGGGTTTGTAAAAAGTGTTCCCTTTCAAGAGAACTCACGCTGCATCGAAAACGTTATGGGAGTGCTTTGTGTGACAATGTCATAAAGCATGTGTGAAATTGAGCCAATGGTCTGAATGTATGTCAGAGACGGGATGACATCATGAACCAGGAAGATATTTAAGCATGCCAAATTCCGAAAATGGCAGCTTAAACGTGTCTGAAGTAAAACTGCGGCAAGGTGAGGCAGTGTCACGTTCCCTCTTCAGGGAACACCTAGATTACTATTGTAACCCCCGTTCCGTAAAGGAGGGAACAGAGACGTTATGTCAGAACAACTGACAAATTTGGATCTTGCCTGATAGACCAGTCATCTTCGAGTGTAACTGAACGAGCCAATGCACATTGGCGTGCAAGATTTGCATCGAGCACTCCGCCCAGCGAAGCAGGTATATAAGAAGGAGCGTGTGCGATCGGCCTGTGGCCTCATGTACCCCAGTGAGGTACCATGTGTAATTACACATATGGACTGGTCAACCAGGCAGTGCTACATATGGAACGTCTCTATAGTAGATCCAGCCAAGTAATGGTGTGGTAAATATAGCATGCAGAGACAGCAGTGTTCTGCCAGGGAAAGACACGGGCTCGCAGAAGGGGATCTGTACCGTGGAAAAGTACACATATGGGATTGCCATAGGGATCACAACATAATGGAACCTGGCTTAGAACAACCCTGGGAGTACCAGGGTGTAGGCTAATTCAACTGAGATACAAATACACACACACACACACACACACACACACACACACACTCATTTATTCACGCCACACCCCATAAACCATCTCTTTTCCAATATCTTCATGTTTTCTCCTGACCTTCCTGGCATATTATATATATATATAAGGGAGGAAACAATGTTTATGGTGTATATTTGGCAGATTTAAAACTTAGATTTTAACATCTTTACATGCATGACTGATAAGAACCGCCCTCGAATGTTTCTAAGATGGTTGCCGAATGAACTGGCCTCTCCTGAAAGGGACTTTGACTCCACTCGCACACTCTGCTTGGCAGAGCAAATAAGCCACTGTATTTTTCAAAAAATTTCAGGCAACATCAAGCCTATTTATATGTTTTATAAATTAGCCTTACGCACAATATCAATAAAATCTGAAAAATGGAGAGAACAAAAAAACACCAAATAACGTCAATAATTGTGCAGCTGCACAGTTACACATGCAAACACTGACAGATCTTACTATTTTTAAATACTGTCTATTTACAGAGATACATTCTCAGTGTTTCTTAAAAAATATATCTGCAAGTTCAAAGTGTATTAAAAATGTGTTTTCAGAATCAGTTGCTTCATCTTTCAAAATGCTCATTCTAAGCAAGTATATACTGGAAAACAATTAAATAATTAAGAAAAACAGTTACCTCAGTATTAGATTATGACAGATCACAAACAAAAATTAAACGTGTTTGTACACATATGGTAAAAATGTTGTTGGTCAAACTCAAATCTTACCTGCGCTGTTCGCCATTATATCACCAACAACCTGATATTCTCAAAATCAAAGGTCATATTTGATTGCCATGTCTATAAAATGATCTTGTGACTTGTATGCTCTACAAGTGAAAGCTTTAGACACGCAGTCACGTCTTTTACAGTTCAACATTTAAAAAGGCAATGCACAATTTGTTTAAAAACAAATGTATATGGTCCAAAATATTCAAATAACAAATTTTCTGGACATTAAAAGATCCTAATAAATCTGACAATAAATCTGTTCATACCGAGAAATAACTTGCATACATACTTTGTGACTTTTGGTTTTATTGGATGTTCATCAGTTGAATTTAAAGTGCTAAGAAAATGTAAATGTAAAATAGTAAAAACTCAAACCTTTAAAAACAGTTGAACTTGTAAACTGTCCTTATTTCTTAAACCTTTTTTACATAAAGCAAATATTTCCTTAACCCTGGAGAACCCAAGAACCCTTTTCTTCTTTGGAAAATTATGAACTATGCATTAAACTACTTCTATAAGTTCACTGAACACCAAAATGTCCACTTTTTCAATTTTAACCCTTTATTCCCAAATTTAGGATTAGGGTCAAATTTGACCCATTGGGCTTTAGGCGTACCAATCTATTTTAAATTTTGGAAAATAATCAGTCAACCACACAGCTACATTTAACAATGTATTGTTTTTGCTTTATTTGTGGCATGTTAGAACTGTATTTCAAATGAACAAACACACTTTGGCCAATGGCAACAAGAACACAAGGCCAAAATCACAACTGAATAAAATAACAGCATGGGTCTTTGCTTATCCAAAAACCTGTTCTGCTAGAGATAGGAACTCACACTAGACATTGTGGTAGTCTTTGAAACAATTTCTTTTTTTGTTGATGCAGAGAGGAACTGCACATTTTTCACAGTGCATTTCAGTTTTGAGGTCCTTGCACACAGCACATCGACGGCGATTTTCCTCCTTGACAGGCCAATGGGCGATTTGGTCGAAACGAACATCTGCACTCTGAGAAACTCTAACAAATCTTGGTAGTGGTGGTGAGGAGTGGCCAGGAGTTGGTGGTCTACCCCGCTTTCTTGCTGTTCCAACTTCAACCAAGCCTTGAGCAACCAAACCCTGAAACATGCTAAGTTTGAGTACTTTCGATCCAGTGATTCCCTGTGCCTCACAGTCATGCTGGTAAAGAAGCCATGCATTGATCACCGCAACAGACAAGAAATGCCAGAAAAGTATCATATACCAGCGACGGCTCCTGATGCGAAATTTACAGCGTGCAAGATGCGCATCCAGCATGTCTACTCCTCCCATGGAAGTGTTGTATTCCTTGATGATATTCGACTGATTAGATTAGATTAGATTCAACTTTATTGTCATTACACAAGTACAGGTACAAGGCAACGAAATGCAGTTTAGGTCTAACCAGAAGTGCAATAGCAGCAAGTGCAGGATATATACAATGGTTGCATAAGTGCAGGATATGGAGATGTACAGGATTTACAGGTAATTTGTACAATGAATATAAATATACAGATGGTTATTACTATAACAGGTGAGTGTGTGCTATAAATATAATTACAGGTGTCTCTTACTATAAACAGCATATACAGGTGAATATGTACTATAAATGTAAATGTATATACAGATGTCTCTAACTATAAACAGAATTTTACAGGTAGATGTATACAATTATATGTTAGCTTAAGGTAAGCAGTAGATTGAAGGTAGTGCAATGAGCATGTACAGTGCAAATAAGTGAGATGCGAAATGTAAACAGTTGGTACTGTATGAACAGTTGGTAGTGCAAATGAGCATGTTCCAGCTAAAGTACAGTAGTGCAAGGTGCAAGTGTAAACAGTTGTTACTGTAAGCAGTAAACAGTTGTTGTAAACAGTTGTTACTGTAATGAACAGTCGGCAGTGCAAATGGCACAAATAAGTACAGAGTGAGCGAAGAGTCTATAGGGTAGTAGGATGGTGGGGGGTGAAGGAGTCTATGAGGGGAGTGGGATGGTGGTGGGGGGGAGAGAGGAGTCTATGAGGGGAGTGGGATGGTGGGGGGGTAAGAGGAGAGTCTGTGAGGGGAGTGGGATGGTGGTGGGGGGAGAGGAGTCTATGAGGGGAGTGGGATGGTGGGGGGTGGGAGGAGAGTCTGTGAGGGGAGTGGGATGGTGGGGGGTGGGAGGAGAGTCTGTGAGGGGAGTGGGATGGTGGGGGGTGGGAGGAGAGTCTATGTGGGGAGTGGGATGGAGGTGGGGAGAGGAGAGTCTGTGAGGAGAGTGGGATGGGGGGGGTGAGAGAAGAGTCTGGGGGGAGTGGGATGGGGGGTGGGAGGAGAGTCTGTGTGGGGAGTGGGATGGTGGGGGGTGGGAGGAGAGTCTGTGTGGGGAGTGGGATGGAGGTGGGGAGAGAGGAGTCTATGAGGGGAGTGGGATGGTGGGGGGAGAGGAGAGTCTGTGAGGAGAGTGGGACGGTGGGGGGTGAGGAGAGTCTGTGAGGAGAGTGGGATGGTGGGCTCGTTCCAAACACAGGCGTACCCTCAAAACACATTCGGCATCAATCAGGAAGTGAATGACCTAAACACTATATTCTAGAAAACAGCACAAAAAAGCAATTTGACAATTAAATCAAAGAAGAAGAAACATTTGGACACTGACAAATGGTTTGATTCGGACTGTAAAGCTCTGAGGAAAAACCTCAGAAATGTATCCAACCAAAAACACCGTCAGCCACATAATCTGGACCTGCGCCTCCATTACTGCGAGGCACTAAAGCAATATAAAGCCACTCTTCGTCGGAAGAAAACACAGTTTCTGCAAAACCAGTTTCAAGAAATTGAAAAATCTATAAATTCAAACAAATTTTGGGATAAATTGAAATCATTATACAAACCAAATCAAGACATATTGGCAATCCAAGATGGGGAGGAGTGGAAAAACCACTTCCAAGAATTATATACCCCAACAGAAATCAAAAATTCTAATCAGAGTGAAATAATTAATAAACTAGACAATTTGGAAAGATCAATTAAAGCAAACCAAAACCCCTTAGATTTCCCCATAACAATGGAAGAATTGGAAGATAAATTACGGGCCCTTGAGCCCAAGAAAGCCTGTGGTGTCGACAGCATCCTGAACGAGATGCTGAAACACACGGAGCAGAGCTTCAGACGGGCCTTGTTGAAACTCTTCAATGATGTTCTGCGTGTCGGGATCTTCCCTGAGATCTGGAACCAGGGCCTCATCAGCCCCATCCACAAGAGCGGAGAAAAATCTGACCCCAAAAACTACCGAGGCATCTGTGTGAACAGTAACCTGGGGAAGATCTTCTGCAGCGTCTTAAACACAAGACTCTCGCTCTTCCTTATGAAGCACAATGCCTTGAGTAAAGCTCAAATCGGCTTTCTCCCAAAATGTCGCACATCTGACCATATCTTTACATTACAAACACTAATTGACAAATACGTACATCAAAACAAAGGTCAGATTTTTGCTTGTTTCGTTGATTTCAAGAAAGCTTTTGATTCAATCTGGCACGAAGGATTATACCTATGATTATACCTATGATGGGAAATTCTATGATTTGATCAGATCGATGTACACAGACAGCCAATGCGCCGTCAGGATTGGACACCAAAGAACCGAATTCTTCCGCCAGGGGCGCGGAGTGAGACAGGGATGCAGTTTAAGCCCCACGCTCTTCAACATCTACATTAATCAATTGGCCAGTATATTAGAACATGCTCCCTTCCAAGGTCTCGCTCTGCACGACACAGAGATCAAGTGTCTTCTGTACGCAGATGATCTGGTTCTCCTGTCTCCCACCAAACACGGGCTTCAGGAGAGCCTGGATCTGCTGGAGGATTACTGTCAGTCCTGGGCTCTGTGATGGAATTTTATAAATGATATGTTTTCTCTTGACATTATTGATTATTGTGTGACATTAATTGTATTTTTATTCTGTAGAACTAGTAAGTAAAATATAATAAGTCTGAAGAAATACACTTGAGGTATAGAGAGGGTAATGTGTTCCTGATAAGGAATGGAAAATTACAACTGAGTCTTTAGCCTTGACTCGAGATATAAGTGTCGAAGCGGCCCTCCCTTCTTTGTCACACTCTGCAGGGCAGCTTCGGATGTCTGTATGATTGTGGCCTTTTCTTGCAAGAAAATAAACCTTTTTAAATTACAATTGGGATATTTGTCTCTTATTCAGAACTAGTAAAAGAGTTTTTCCACCACAATTTGGCGCTGCGAGCAGGGTTCCTTGGTTGTGTCTTCTGGACCCGGAGCGGACGGTGACCCTCCATCCTGGACCAAACAGGTTCAGCCCTACCTAGCAAAGGTTGAGAGAGAGGGGACGACCGCAAGGGCCCAGGGGACACACCACTGGAACCAGAAAAGAACAGAAGTGGCATGGAGTTTGGTCTGGTAAGAGACAAATCAGTTTATTTAATAAGTTTGTGAATTTTGAAAAGGATAGAATACCGGTAGGGAAAGATCTGTGATTTTTGTTCTCTGTGGCAAGGGCTGCTGAGGCAGTAAAATTTGGGAAAAAGGCTGTGTTGAACGGCCAAGATCTCGTCCTGTCCAATACAGGGTAAAATTGGTTCATAAAATTCGAGAAAGTCTCGTCCTGTCCAATACAGGGTAAAACTGGTCTCTCTGGAGACGTCCGGAGTTATATAGACGCGTCGAAATTTGCCAAGAGAGAGAGAGAACAGAAGTCATGGGAAAATCCAAGAGTAAAATTGATCGATATGATATGCCTGTATATTGCCAAATGAGAAGGGTGTATGGGAAAAAGTGTATGATGGGTATTGCGGAATTAATCAAATATCATGAGTTTCCCAGAGAGGGAACTTTAAGCGTTCACAGACTTAATGTGATAAAGAGGTCTGTTGGAACTGGGTTCCCAAAACAAAAAGGTTGTTGTGGGAAACGTGTGTGTGAACTGTGGACTGGCAATAGAATGCTGGATAGAGGAAGCAGAGCGTAGGGAAAGAAAAGCAATGCAGAAAGAATTACCAGGTGAAAAGGGGGAAAAAGAAAAAGAGGTTGAGGTAGAAAATAAGGGTGAAGAAAGACCTAATGCACCAACACCTACTAACCTTTTTCGGGGTCGAACCCTTTTTCTGGGTTTAACCCTGTTTATCGTTTTAATCCTTTTTCTGTTTATTCTGTTTCATTATCACCATCACTACCCTGTGGCTGAGCTGCACGCGCTGAAACTGAACCCAGACCTCGACTGCTCTCCACCAAGACAACCAGCACCAGCCCAAGGAGATGAACAGGACACAAGCTTCCTTCCGTGGAGCGTCCCAACAGCAGCAGCTGAGCGAGAGGGAGCAGCGGGAGACATTTCAAGTGATGCATCCTACGAGCCTGAGTCGATTTTGAACTGAACCCGAGAATGGAACGAGAATTGACACCGCCAAGATGAGTGGCCAGAACTACAACAACCAACACACGAAGCAAACAATGGGCAGACAGAGAGGCAGAGGAGAAGAGGAGAAAAATTGTCTGCGGCTGATTGTTTTCTGCTATCTGTGAAACTCTGCAACTGACTGGCACAAAGTGAGTGGTGGTCTAACACTGCGAACAGGAGGAAAAGTCACCGGACTGGGGAAATGAAGCGAACACAGAGTATCGACAGAGGTAAAGAACCAGGCCTCTGGAAGTGTCATTTGAGAACAGACTGAGACTAAAAAGATCACACAAACAGTGAAGCCACAATACATCGATTGGCAGAATGGACGAATTGAGACTGTCCTAAACTGTGCGCGGCATGCGCAAGAACAACAGATAAAGAAAAGACAAAGAACTGCAACTTGCTTTCATTCAAACAAGATCACAAAGGGCAGAGACATCAGCCAACAGATACAACAGCAGGAAGAGGCAGAAGAAGAGGAGATGGCAGTTCTGGCTGAAGATCAGGACTTCAGAAAGTGTACCAACTGTAAACTGTGCAAAGAAGATGGACATTGGGCAGGTGACTGTCCGAACACCACACAGGTGAACTGAGAGAAAGGAGACGGAGAGCAGGGAGGAGGAGGTCTGGAGCGCAGCCAGCTACTACAGATAAGGGAAGTGCACATTTTTAATACCACACACACACACATACACTGATACTGCTCTCTGCAATGAAAAATCTGCTTGCAATGTTTATTTCAAGTCTGATGCCAAGTGGCAAATATAGAGTTTTTTTGTTTTTTTTAATTACCAAGATAGTCTCTTTTAATAGGGAGAACATAAGTAAATGATGGTAGATTATTGTGGATAGAGAAGTGTTATACGACCATGTGACTTGCAGTGTTTACCGGGAATGTCTGATTAAACTAACCTGTCCGTTTCTAATACAGGACATGATAGATATGATGAAAGGTTCAATGTACCTCTAAATTGTGAGACAGAAACAGAGCGCAGGTTAAAGAGACTTAATGTCAGAGACTTTGAATGGGATTCATCAATTTGTTAAAGAGTAAACAAGGGTTTAAAAATGCCAGGGTTAAACAAAATGCTAATATAATGACTTCTGCTGAATTACACTGCACATCACATGTCGTGGTCCATAGAGAACATTTATGAAGATGAATGGTTGGACTTTTTAATTTGAACTATGTTATAGAGAATTTTGGGATATGTGCTCTCTGTAAGCTTGACAGAGCAGAAATCACCTTCTTATCTGATGACCGGAATTGGTTTCTGCTGAGGCAGAGGTAAAATTCGAATCAACCGAACGCTGTCTTTAATATTACAGCCAAATCTCCTCAAAACAGCTTTCTCTCTCCTTCTGTTGAAAAACGGCTGCCTGCTCTGTAGAGAGTGGAAAGAGTCAAGGTTAGTTTTAGTTAACATGTTGAATTCCTCATCCATTGTCTGTGTAGCGGCATCTTTGGTTTCTTCGTCTGCTCTGTTTTTACCTGTAGAAATAAAGTCTTTTGTGTTAGTGTGCGCAGCGCATTTAAAAACTATCAAATTTGGGATGGGTCAACCATCAAATAATATTAAATAAAATAAAACGGTTCCCAGTGTTTCCATATAGCCCCAAAGTCATGCACCACCCAAAAAGTATAACTAAAATCCATCTAAAGCATCATATATTTGTCTTCCATTAATTTGCACACTTTGGTTAAGGTCAGAAGCTCTGCTGTCGGCACAGTAGTTGGAGGTCAATGGCCCTGAAGCTATCGCTTCAGATTCAGTCGTCACAGCATAGCCTGCTCGATTGTGGCCTGTTGTTTTGTCTCTAGAGGCAGAGCCATCTACGAACAAAACATTCTCACAGCTATCTAGTGGTGTGGCCGTCAAGTCAGGTCGTGGTGTACAGACTTGATCAAGGGCATCCAGACAAACAACGTCAAATCATAATCTCAACTCACAAAGTCTCTTAATGCCACAGTTCTCAATCTGTCGCCAGGTTTATCTAATGTCATGCATCCATTTAATGGATTAAAATAAATAAAACTTTCTCCTTTGTTCGCCCACTGGCCTTTCATAGATGTGAGGGTGCTCTCTGGATAATTTGGAGGGTGACTTTAGCCAATGTGTCACTCTTTCTCTGCCGTCATTTTCTCTAACGTCAAGTCTATAACACTCGGATCACTCATAGTTGATAGTATTTAAATGTAGACCCTCAGTTGAATTTAGACAAGGGTTTTAAACCCCATAATGGACGGCAATCTTCAGCTTCACAATTTCAACTTACAATTATTTAAACTAATCCAGAGAATAACTGAAATTAACATCATAAATGACAAACTAGTCATATTTTCCACTAGCAGACAGAGCTGGATAATCAGTCTCGTCTCATGTTCTATATCGTCTTTTCATCAGATCCAATCAGAATTATCGGCTTCTTTAAAGTTTTGTCATTTCACTTTAACCATCTGTAATGATAAAACACTCATTCCAGAGGTTAATGACACTATCGGGACATACAAAACATAAAGTGCAGTCACTCACACACACTCAGACATGAATCATCATTTGTTTTTAGAACAGTTAGTTAGGTTGTTTTGGTTCATTATCATTGCGATAACAGAGTGCCATTCCACTAAAACAGTCTCTCCCTCAAAGACAAATGCTTTTCTCAACAGACCATGTTAATTTGTCTTATAATATTACCCCGTTTTTTTAATTACTTTTTTTTACTGTCAATGCTCTTACAATAGCATAATTTGGAATAACTGTTTTTTCCAATATTAACACATCCCCAGAATTTAAATCGTGTGTTTTTTTTTACTTCTCTGATAGCTCTTTGTCAGACAGAGATTTACTGTTTGGCGTTATAACATGGCTCAACGCCATGCCATACAATGCCATGTTGGCATTAGGGAAAAGGTCACTTCCTGTTTACACAAACTCCATCTTAGACCGACTGACCTTGTGACCCTCGTTCACTAAATGTTTCAGGAGGGCAACACTGTCAGACACACATGTTAGTTCATCACATGCACAAATCAAAAGATTATCAACATATAGTAAAGAGCTGTGGCTGGGGTCAGAGTCAGAGGTTCAAGACTCAGTGCCCAATCTAACCCTAAAAAACCTCAATGCATTCTGTGGAATTTGAAACAGAATGGTAGTTTGAGAGTTTGGCACATTTGTTGCTCTGGATCTGATCGCAGCTTTAACAGCATTTAAATCTTGGACAAAACGCCACTCCGTGGGCTGTCCCTTATCTCTTATTTTCTTTACAGGGAAGATAGGCGTTCGCACTGGAGAATCGCTGCATGGTACAATAATACCCTCCTTCAGCAGTGATTGGAACACGTGATTCCAAGCACTGCCTCTTTCTTCAGAGGATACTGTTGTTGACATGGTCTATAATCAGACTTTGGAACAATAGTAACTGGTTCACAACCCGCAATCAAACCCACATCATATTTGTGTTTTGCCCATAATTTTGAAGGTACCGTGTTCAGGGCTGGATGAATGTCCTCTGCCCTAATGTCATCAGTGCAGCAGTTCTCATCAGCGCTATCTTCAAGGGGAACAACAACTTTCACAGCCTGTGCTTTTTCATCACAGCATTCAGAGTATGCGTTCAAAGTTTTGTTAAACCCTATGCCCTGCCCCACATCCATCCAATCATCAGATTCCAAACACGTTTTCACAAAAGGCCCTAACTCCGCCCACGTTTGCTGTGTATCTTTAGCCAAAGACACATGTGGGACTGATCCAGCTACAAGATAGAGAGATGTTTGTTGCTCTGTCAAGCTTACAGATAACACACACATATGATCATTCCAGAACATATTTTTGAAATTCAAAGTGTCATTGTTTGGTTCTAGCAACCATTCTTTCTCATAATTTGTGTCTCTATTGACTACGACATGTGATGTGCTGTGTAATTCAGCAGAAGTCCTTATATTAGCATTCTTAAACCCTTTACTCTTTAACAAATTGATTAATCCCATTCGAAGTCTCTTTAATGTGCGCCCTCTTTCTGTCGCACAATTTAGAGGTACATTGAACCTTTCAGCAAATCTACCATGTCCTTTTCAGAAACGGACAGGGTAGTTTATCAGACATTCCTGGTAAACACTGCAAGTCACATGGTCGTATAACACTTCTCTATCCACAATTATCTACCATTATTTACTTATGTTCTCCCTATTAAAAGAGACTATCTTGGTAATTAAAAAGACAAAAACAAAAAAAACTCTATATTTGCCACTTGGCATCAGACTTGAAATAAACATTGCAAGCAGATTTTTCATTGCAGAGAGCAGTATCAGTGTATGTGTGTGTGTGTGGTATTACAAATGTGCACTTCCCTTATCTGTAGTAGCTGGCTGCGCTCCAGACCTCCTCCTCCCTGCTCTCCGTCTCCTTTCTCTCAGTTCACCTGTGTGGTGTTCGGACAGTCACCTGCCCAATGTCCATCTTCTTTGCACAGTTTACAGTTGGTCCACTTTCTGAAGTCCTGATCTTCAGCCAGAACTCACATCTCCTCTTCTTCTGCCTCTTCCTGCTGTTGTATCTGTTGGCTGATGTCTCTGCCCTTTGTGATCTTCTTTGAATGAAAGCAAGTTGCAGTTCTTTGTATTTTCTTTATCTGTTGTTCTTGCGCATGCCGCGCACAGTTTAGGACAGTCTCAATTCGTCCATTCTGCCAATCGATGTATTGTGGCTTCACTGTTTGTGTGATCTTTTTAGTCTCAGTCTGTTCTCAAATGACACTTCCAGAGGCCTGGGGCCTCATGTATCAACACTACTTACGCACAAAAACGTTGCGTTCGCCAGCTTTCACGCTCACGGTCGGATGTACTAAAAGTGAAACTAACGTGACAATGTGCGTTTCTCCACGGCAAGTTCATGTCTGGCGTAAGTACATATCTCATTGTTTTGTCCATTGGCGACTCCTACAGGCAATGAAGTGAAGCTGCAAACATTATACAACGAATTTTTCTATAAGTCTGTGTGAAGCATTGCTATTTATTTGCAATGTATAAAATCATTTATATATATATATATATATATAAATGATTTGCAATGTATAAAATCATTTAAGTAAGAACATATAAAAACACGTGCAAATTGAAGGGTAAAATGAACAATTAGTCTATGGCAATGGCAACTTTGGCAATATTAGAGGACATTGCTAATGGCAGAATCCGAAGAGAACGAGTTTTTAGGGACCACAATGATTTCCTGGCCCATGATGACTGCCTTATCAGCCATTTCAGATTTCCAAGGGCTATCCTCCGAAACTAGTTGGGTCCGAATCTAGAGAGAGAGACAGCGAGGAAACACGCAATACCCGTTCCGTTACAGGTGCTGACAACACTTGGTTTCCTGGCAACTGATTTTTTCCAAAGGGAACTGACCGACCGCTCAGGAATCAGCGAGTCGTCTTTGAGCCGCGCAAAACCAGCTGTCCCCATATGATGCAGTTGACCAGCCAAACATTAAAATGCAATTTACAGCGATAGTCGGTTTCCCTAATGTAATCGGAGCGATCGACTGCACACACATATAAGGCACCATCTGAAGATGAATTTGCATACGAGAATCGGAAACATTTCCATTCAATAAATGTGCAGATTATATGTGATGCGCAAATACGCCTAAAAAATATTGTGGCAAGGTGGCCTGGGTCAACCCATGATTCATACATCCTTACAAAAAGCTTGGTTGGGTGACAGCTGGTAGCTGGCAGAGTGCGCGATGGCTTCTTGATGAGTGATGCATTTAAAGTTATGGTTCTATCTAATAGTACTTTTTATTTTTATTTATTTACATTTAATTAAATTAATTCTATAACAATTATATATAATAATTGGATTTAATTATACAACAACCCTTCAGAAGACCGCGGTTATCCACTAAAGACAATTATAAGACCATTTTATTTTTAGGATCATTTACAGTGCAACTTTCAGATCCAACCGCATTGACGGCATCAGCTAAACTCCCCCATATTTTCATTTTTTTTTTCCTTTTGTTATTAATTCCGGAGGACAAAGTTCCAAATATTTTTTTTTCTAATTTCTACCTCCGATAGTAGCACCTCCAATTCACTTTCTGTACTTTCACTTTCGTTTCGTGCTGCTTGCTTTTGCCCAAGTGGACTCATTACCATATTTAAATCAGTTTAATTAAGGGAGGAGACTGGGTGGAGTGTTGTGCTCGTGCATGTGCGCTCAATTTCACGTGAATCGGGATGTACGAAGAGATTATGCGCAGGATCCTTCGAACGCAGACATTGATACATCTGGATTTTTTTGTGCGTTCGCACATTCACAGCTTTGTTCGTAAGTGATGTTTCAGTATGAATTCAACGCAAGTCTTAGTACATGAGGCCCCTGGTTCTTTACCTCTGTCGATACTCTGTGTTCGCTTCATTTCCCCAGTCCGGTGACTTTTCCTCCTGTTCGCAGTCTTTGACCACCACTCACTTTGTGCCAGTCAGTTGCAGAGTTTCACAGATAGCAGAAAACAATCAGCCGCAGACAATTTTTCTCCTCTGCCTCTCTGTCTGCCCATTGTTTGCTTCATGTGTTGGTTGTTGTAGTTCTGGCCACTCATCTTGGCGGTGTCAATTCTCGTTCCATTCTCGGGTTCAGTTCAAAATCGACTCAGGCTCGTAGGATGCATCACTTGAAATGTCTCCCGCTGCTCCCTCTCGCTCAGCTGCTGCTGTTGGGACGCTCCACGGAAGGAAGCTTGTGTCCTGTTCATCTCCTTGGGCTGGTGCTGGTTGTCTTGGTGGAGAGCAGTCGAGGTCTGGGTTCAGTTTCAGCGCGTGCAGCTCAGCCACAGGGTAGTGATGGTGATAATGAAACAGAATAAACAGAAAAAGGATTAAAACGATAAACAGGGTTAAACCCAGAAAAAGGGTTCGACCCCGAAAAAGGTTAGTAGGTGTTGGTGCATTAGGTCTTTCTTCACCCTTATTTTATACCTCAACCTCTTTTTCTTTATTCCCCTTTTCACCCGGTAATTCTTTCTGCATTGCTTTTCTTTCCCTACGCTCTGCTTCCTCTATCCAGCATTCTATTGCCGGTCGACAGTTAACACACACGTTTCCCACAACAACCTTTTTGTTTTGGGAACCCAGTTCCAACAGACCTCTTTATCATATTAAGTCTGTGAACGCTTAAAGTTCCCTCTCTGGGAAACTCATTATGTTTGATTAATTCCGCAATACCCATCATACACTTTTTCATTTGGCAATATACAGGCATATCATATCGATCAATTTTACTCTTGGATTTTCCCATGACTTCTGTTCTCTCTCTCTCTTGGCAAATTTCGACGCGTCTATATAACTCCGGACGTCTCCAGAGAGACCAGTTTTACCCTGTATTGGACAGGACGAGACTTTCTCGAATTTTATGAACCAATTTTACCCTGTATTGGACAGGACGAGATCTTGGCCGTTCAACACAGCCTTTTTCCCGAATTTTACTGCCTCAGCAGCCCTTGCCACAGAGAACAAAAATCACAGATCTTTCCCTACCGGTATTCTATCCTTTTCAAAATTCACAAATTTATTAAATAAACTGATTTGTCTCTTACCAGACCAAACTCCATGCCACTTCTGTTCTTTTCTGGTTCCAGTGGTATGTCCCCTAGACCCCTGAGGTCGGCCCCTCTCTCTCAACCTTTGCGAGGTAGGGCTGAACCTGTTTGATCCAGGATGGCCAGTCACCGTCCGCTCCGGGTCCAGAAGACACAACCAAGGAACTCTGCTTGCAGCGCCAAATTGTGGTGGCAAAATCTTTTCCTAGTTCTGAATAAGAGACAAATATCCCAATTGTAATTTAAAAAGGTTTATTTTCTTGCAAGAAAAGGCCACAATCATACAGACATCCGAAGCTGCCCTGCAGAGTGTGACAAAGAAGGGAGGGCCGCTTCGACACTTATATCTCTAGTCAAGGCTAAAGACTCAGTTGTTATTTTCCATTCCTTATCAGGAACACACTACCCTCTCTATACCTCAAGTGTATTTCTTCAGACTTATTATATTTTACTTTAGCCTTAGCCGGCCCTCCCTTCTTTGTCACACTCTGCAGGGCAGCTTCGGATGTCTGTATGACTGTTGACCTTTTCTTGCAAGAAAATAAACCTTTTTAAATTACAATTGGGATATTTGTCTCTTATTCAGACAGAACTAGTAAAAGATTTTGCCACCACACTGTCCAACAGTGTCATTCTTTTTGAGAGGCACGTAGATCTGACTATCATCCGCACAAAAGTGAAATGACAAGCCATGCTTCCTAATTATTGAGCCAGAATTTCATGGTCCACAGTGTCAAATGCGGCAGTTTAATCGAGAAGCACGAGAATTACGCACTCTCCAGCATCAGTTGCTAAATAAATATCATTAAAAACCTTAAGAAGAACAGATTCTGTGCTGTGAAGAGATTTAAAACCAGATTGGAACACTTCTAGGATATTGTGGTCTTTTAAAAAAGCCATTAATTGGCTGCAAACAATTTTTTCTAAAATTTTAGAAATAAAAGGAAGTTTCGAAATAGGCCTGAAATTTGACAAATTTGCATGATCCAGACCTGACTTTTTGATCAGGGGATGCACTATTGCATGTTTAAAACTCTCAGGGACCACACCTGAGGATAGACTGCCATTTACAATTTCAAGAACCGTCGGCCCTAGAGTGGAAAAAACCTCCTTAAACAATTGAGCAGGGACAGCATCAAGTGGAGAACCTGAGGGCTTTAGCTTACTAACATTAACTAACAGTTAAGACCCGAGGACCAGATATGTTGAATGAAGACCAGAAGTCAGAAGTGCAGTCAATAGAAGAAATTTTAGTGAAGTTTAGTTTGCAGTTTCATCAGCAGAAGCTTCAGGTCTCACAAGGAGTTTGTAGGCCGCCCCACTTACAATAACATTGTTACAGCAATTATACTCTAACAGAGGGTGCTAACTACATCAATGATGACGGTTAAATGATTCTGATTGGCTAAGAAAGAAAGAAAGAAAGAAAGAAAGAAAGAAAGAAAGAAAGAAAGAAAGAAAGAAAAACAAAACTAGTAATTTTCCACACAAGAGCAGACAGTCTGAAGCATATCTTCGTTGATCACATGGTTGACGGGTTCGTGACGAGGCTTGTCGAGAAATGGTGCCAGCTAATCACCTCACCAATACAGACCATATTAACACACACACACACACACATACAGCTTCTCCAAGACTGAACTCGGCTCAGGCTCCAACTCTCAAAAGAAAGAATACCCAAAACATTCTGATAACATGTCCTATCTGTTGAGAAATGCAGACAATATTTATCCTTACTCTATGGAAAACTAAAGAAAGTAAAGAAGGCTTTTTAACTAATAAAAAGCCTTGACTTGATTATAAATCACTCTTTACAACTACATTGATATAAGAAAAAGGAAAAGATCAAATGAAAAATAAGACAAAGAAAAGAACATAGAGGTACCAATGAGAAAAAGAAAATAATATATGTACAAATAAGAAAAAGAATATATATATATATATATATATATATATATTGTAGCGGGTTCCTAAGGGGAAAGGAGGAGAGTAGACGCAAGAAAGTGTGTTCAACCCGGAGGGTGAGTTTATTTACATGTTATGAGAGGCATAGAGTAAACCAGTAGACACTTGACTGTTGCCTTCCAACCGTTCCTCTGGGCTTCTCAAGTGCTCCCCAAAAGTAAGCCTTTGTGGTCCCAAGACGTGAAGGTGAGAATTCAATGAACAATGCTGGAGTTCAGGAAGTGTAGAGAATCTGTACGGTGGCTCTCCTGTTAGTCGCTCTCTGTGGGGGGAAACCAAAACAACAGCACAACCGTAAGTCTCCTTTGAGAGAATCTTCTCTACTACTTCTGTTTCAGACAGGGCATTTATCCCTGTCTAGATGATTGCCTGAACTTCATCAGCTGGGCTTCATGATTGCTTTCCAGCTGGTGTGTGTGTGTTGCCAGGGGCGACGCTTGACGAGCTGCTGGTGACTTGCCACATCCCCCCCCCCCTTTTTTCCCTCCGTTGTGGGTCCTGTTGATCAAAGCGAGAGCCGTTAATGGGGAAGGGGGGGTGGGAATGACCCTTACCAGACCTGACCAACTGGAGAACATCCTGGACAACCCATCTGCATTCCCGTTGGAGACTCCGGCCCGATGCTTCACCACAAAATGGAAATCCTGCAGAGCTAGAAACCATCTGGTGACTCTGGCATTGGTGTCTTTTGCTTTGGCCATCCACTGAAGGGGGGCATGGTCAGTCACCAGGGTGAAGGACCTCCCCAAGAGGTAATAGCGCAATTCGAGGACTGCCCACTTTATGGCGAGGGCTTCCTTCTCGACTGCAGCATACCGTGTTTCCGGTGGGGTGAGTTTCCGACTAATGTACATGACTGGATGTTCTTCCCCCTTGATGGTTTGTGACAGAACTGCTCCCATACCGATATCCGAGGCATCTGTCTGGAGGGTGAAGGGCTGGGAAAAGTCTGGGTCGTGTAGAACTGGGGATGAAGAGAGTGCCATCTTGAGACGCTGGAATGCCTCTTCAGCTGCAGGGTTCCACTTTATTTTGTCTGGTTGGCCCTTTTTGGTCAGGTCTGTAAGGGGACAAGCCAGAGAGGAGAAGGACTGGATGAAACAACGATAATAGCCCGCTAAGCCCAGGAAAGCCCGTACCTGTTTCTTTGTAGTTGGCCGGGGACAGTCCCGTATTGCTGCCACCTTTTCATTTTGGGGAAGGATAAGGCCACGGCCTATGCGGTAGCCCAAGTAGCGTGCTTCGTCCAGTCCCAGATGGCACTTGCGGGGATTAGCAGTTAATCCAGCCTGTCGTAATGCAGATAGTACCTCCCGTAACCTGGTTAAGTGGTCTTCCCAACTCTCAGAGTGGATCACCACATCATCAAGATAGGCAGCGGCATACTCCTGATGGGGTCGCAGGACAATATCCATGAGCCGTTGGAAAGTGGCTGGAGCCCCATGAAGGCCAAAAGGAAGGACCCGGTACTGCCAGTGACCTGAGGGTGTACTAAACGCTGTTTTCTGCTTGTCCTGAGGGCTCAAGGGTACTTGCCAATAGCCCTTGGTGAGATCTAGTGTGGAAATGTAACGTGCCCTACCGAGTCGTTCGATGAGTTCATCCACTCTGGGCATGGGGTAACTGTCAAATTGTGAGACTTCATTTAGCTTCCTGAAGTCGTTACAGAAACGGAAAGTGCCATCAGGTTTAGGGACCATGACGATCGGACTTGACCAAGGGCTATTGGACGGCTCAATCACTTGCAGTTGGATCATTTTCTTCACCTCCTCCTCAATGGCCTGCCGGCGAGATTCCGGGACTCTGTAGGGCCTCTGCCGAACGAGGACCTGGGGAGGGGTCCGTATTTGATGAGTGAGGATGGTGGTGCGTCCAGGAAGTTCAGAGAAGACGTCCTTAAAGCTGTAGACCAGGGAATTCAGCTCCTTACGCTGGGGTCCCGTGAGATGAACCCCAAAATCTACTATGGGGTCAGCAATGTCAGCTATCAGGACAGTGGGCGGAGCTTCCCCCACCCAACGCTTTAAGAGGTTGATGTGATATATTTGTTCTTTCTTTCGCCTCCCGGGCTGGCGCAGCCGATAATTGACAGGTCCCACCCGTTCGACAACAGAGTACGGGCCCTGCCAGGAAGCTAAGAACTTGCAGGCGGAGTTGGGGACCAGAACGAGAACTTTGTCACCAGGCTGAAACTCACGTGGCTGTGCAGGCCGGTCATACAGACGTTGTTGGGCTTGCTGGGACTCGACGAGATGTTGTTTAACCAGGGGCATCACTCTCTCAATGCGGTCTCTCATGCTGTGCACATGTTCAATGAGGGAACGGTGAGGGGAGGCTTCATGCCGCTGATCTCCTGCCCGCATTCTCCACCAATGTAGCGGGTTCCTAAGGGGAAAGGAGGAGAGTAGACGCAAGAAAGTGTGTTCAACCCGGAGGGTGAGTTTATTTACATGTTATGAGAGGCATAGAGTAAACCAGTAGACACTTGACTGTTGCCTTCCAACCGTTCCTCTGGGCTTCTCAAGTGCTCCCCAAAAGTAAGCCTTTGTGGTCCCAAGACGTGAAGGTGAGAATTCAATGAACAATGCTGGAGTTCAGGAAGTGTAGAGAATCTGTACGGTGGTTCTCCTGTTAGTCGCTCTCTGTGGGGGGAAACCAAAACAACAGCACAACCGTAAGTCTCCTTTGAGAGAATCTTCTCTACTACTTCTGTTTCAGACAGGGCATTTATCCCTGTCTAGATGATTGCCTGAACTTCATCAGCTGGGCTTCATGATTGCTTTCCAGCTGGTGTGTGTGTGTTGCCAGGGGCGACGCTTGACGAGCTGCTGGTGACTTGCCACAATATATATATATATATATATATATATATATATACATATGTCATCAGGGAAGACTCAACACAGACGTTAGATGGAACAGGTTTTATTTCAGCAGGACACAAAGACAGTAAGCGGGTGCAGGATAGTGATGGCAATGGAACAATGGTAACAGGCTTAACTGAATGCAGAGTTGTCGAAGGATGGCTGGCAAAGACTTGGAGTGGGTTTGGAGAATGCTCAGGAGGAGAGTTCATGGAATGCTCGGAAGGAGAGTTCAAGGTAGCTTGGTAGCACGGGTAGAGTCCGGGTAGCATTGAAGAGACCAGACACTGAGTGCAGGGTGAGTGCTGGTTATATAGTGAGGGTGTGATTGACTGCAGGTGCTCAGTACTCAGGTGACATGGAACGAGTGGGCGGAGTGAAGGAGTCTGGTGCATAGGGAGTGGCAGAGTCCGTTACAGTACCCCCCTCCCCACGGGCAGCTCCGGAGGACCGCAGTGGGCGACGACGAGGACGGCCTCGGCCCCGAGGCGCTGGTCGGTCGGGATGAGCGTTGTGAAAGTCCTGGAGAAGGGAAGGGTCCAGAATGTCGTCCCGGGTTACCCAGCACCGCTCCGCGGGGCCGTATCCCTCCCAATCGACCAGGTACTGAAGTAGGCCGCCTCGTCGTCGGGAATCCAAGATCTTGTGCACCCGGTAGATGTTCAGGTACTCCGGATCCAGGGGAGGCGGTGGTACGGCTTCAGCACCAGACTCTGTGGGAGGAGACACAAGGGGTTCAGTGAAGGGTTTCAACAGTGAGACATGAAAAGATGGTGAGATGCGATACTGTGGAGGGAGCTGGAGACGGTAGGTAACTTCATTTATCTGCCTCAGGATCTTGAATGGACCTGCATAGCGGGGACTCAGCTTTCGGCAGGGCAGCCGTAGACGCATATCCCGGGTGGAGAGCCAGACCAGTTGACCCGGTTGATATTGAGGAGTGGGTCCTCTCCGTCGGTCCGCCTGAAGCTTCTGTCTACGGACTGCCCGCTGGAGATGGACGTGAGCTGAGTCCCAGACCCTCTCGCTCTCCTGGAACCAGTGATGGACAGCTGGAACTTCCGTGGGCTCACCTGTCCAAGGGAAGAGAGGGGGTTGATAGCCAAGATAGCACTGGAAGGGTGTGAGATGTGTGGATTCTTGCCTTAGTGAGTTTTGGGCGTACTCGGCCCACGGAATGTAGCGGTTCCAGCTGTCCTGATGGCGACCACAGTAGGCTCTGAGGTATCTCCCGATTTCCTGAATCTTCCGCTCAGTCTAGCCGTTACTCTGAGGATGGTACCCGGAGGTCAAACTGATGGATACGCCGAGGAGCTCAAAGAATGCCTTCCAGACTCGGGAAATGAACTGGGGCCCACGGTCTGACACAATGTCTTCGGGGAGGCCGAAGTGTCTGAAGACATGTTGGAAAAGGGCCTCCGCCGTTTCCAGAGCCGTGGGCAGTCCTTTCAGCGGGATGAGCTTACAGGCCTTGGAAAACCGATCCACCACCACAAGGACGCAGGTGTTACCATCCGATGGTGGCAGATCGGTCATGAAGTCCACCCCCAGATGGGACCAGGGGCGGCGTGGGATGGGTAGTGGGAGGAGTTTGCCTTCGGGCAATCGTCGTGGGGTCCGAGTTGTGGCACAGACTGAGCATCCTTCCACGTAGCGGGAAATGTCCTGAGCCATACTGGGCCACCAGTAACGATCTTGAAGGAGCGAGAGGGTACGCTGGCTGCCTGGGTGTCCAGAGCCCGGAGATGTGTGAGCTTGGTCCAAGAGGGTCAGGCGGAGACTGGATGGCACATAGATCCGACCCTCTGGAACCCCCGCGGAGCTGGTTCCCCGTGAGTTGCATCAGCGATGAGCTGGTCGATGATCCATTGAATGGGGCTTACCACGATGGCTGGAGGGAGAATCGATTCGGGTTCTCGGGAGGGGTTCTCGGGATTGAACTGGCGGGATAGAGCATCGGCTTTGTGGTTTTTGGTTCCAGGGCGATATGTTACGGTAAAGTTGAACCGGGTGAAGAACAGTGCCCAGCGGGCTTGGCGGGGGTTGAGTCGTTTGGCTGTGCGTAGATACTCGAGATTTTTGTGGTCAGTGATAACTTGGAAGGGGTGCAGGGCTCCCTCCAGCCAGTGTCTCCACTCCTCCAGTGCTAGCTTGATGGCGAGCAACTCACGGTTTCCGATGTCGTAGTTTTGCTCCGCCGGGGACAGCTTCTTGGAGAAGTAGGCGCATGGATGGAGACGAGAAGGCTCGCCCTGCCGCTGCGAGAGCACGGCTCCTACCCCAGTGCAGGATGCGTCGACTTCTACCACGAAGGGGAGTTCAGGGTCCGGGTGAACTAGGGTAGGAGCCGAGCAGAATGCTGTCTTGAGTGTAGAGAAGGCCGTGGCAGCTTCCGTTGTCCAGGACAGAGACTTGGGCCCTTTCCGAAGCAGTGCAGACAGTGGAGCGGCGATGGAACTGAAGTTGCGAATGAATCTCCTATAAAAATTGGCGAAGCCAAGGAACCTCTGCAGATCCTTAATGGTGGTGGGTGTGGGCCAGGTCTGCACTGCTCTCACCTTCCCCTGGTCCATCTTGACGCCGCTCTGGTCGATGATGTAACCGAGGAACTGGGTTTGGCTGCGGTGGAACTCGCATTTCTCCAACTTCAGGAAGAGGTGATGTTCTCTGAGTCTTTGGAGGACCTGCGCAACATGGGACGGATGTTCTTCGGGGCTTGACGAGTACACTAGGATATCATCAATATAGACAATGACAAAACGGTTCAGGAAGTCTCTGAGGATTTCATTCATAAAGCCCTGGAATACAGCTGGGGCATTGGAAAGTCCAAAGGGCATTACCTGATATTCATAATGGCCCGCGGGGGTGATGAAGGCCGTTTTCCACTCGTCCCCTTTTCGGATACGAATGAGGTTGTACGCGCTGCGCAGGTCCAGCTTTGTGAAGATGCGAGCCCCCCGCAGCTGTTCCAGAGCGGCTGGAACCAGGGGAAGTGGACAGCGGAACTTGATGGTCTGAGCATTGAGATGGCGATAGTCAATACAGGGCCTCAAGCCTCCATCCTTCTTGGCCACGAAGAAGAAGCTGGCAGCGGCAGGGGATGTTGAGGGTCGAATATACTCCTGTTTGAGAGCCTCCTGGACGTACTCCTCCATGGCCTGCTGTTCCGGGATGGAAAGGGGGTAGATACGTCCTCTTGGGAAGGAGGCCCCAGGCAGCAGGTCGATCGCACAGTCCCATGGCCGGTGAGGTGGTAGTTTGGTGGCCAACTGTGTGTTGAAGACGTCCTGGAATGCCCGGTATTGCTCAGGAATGGTGGTGGCTATGACAGAGGGAGGGCTTTCAATGGATGTGGAGGCGAGGGGTACCAGGGGAGGAAACTTTGACTTGGCTTTCTGTGGCAGGACTTTCTGAACGGGAGAGAGGCAGTTAGTGAAACATTGCAGGCTCCATTTCAACACCTCCCCCGACCTCCAACAGATGCTTGGAGAGTGAACAGTCAGCCACGGGCGTCCCAGGACGATATCGGCCGTGGATCCCTCCAGCACCAGAAAGGAGATGAGCTCCTGATGCAAGCAGCCGATCCTGAGGGAGAGTTCTGAAGAGGCGTAGCGTATGCACCCGCGGCCCAGCGGTTTTCCCAGGATGGAGTGAGCTCGATATGGTGGGTTGAGCGGTGATTTTGTGGCATGGAGTTTCTGGAGTAGCGAGGATGAAATGAAGTTTCCGGCAGCTCCGGAATCGATCAGGGCTTTAGCTGGAACAGATATAACAGCAGAGGTCACCAGTACATCGGTGTAAGAAAGTGCAGTGACAGGGGGCTTTGTATGTAAGGTACTCACCGCTGGGCGTGGAGGTCGGACTGGGCAGGTGTCACGATAATGGCCCTGACCTCCACAATACAGGCAGAGGTGCATACGCATACGCCGCTCCCTTTCTGAGGGTGACAAACGGAACTGGTCAATTTGCATGGGTTCTGGTGCTGGGGGCTGATATTCCCGCGGTGGAGGCGGGGAATGCAACGGTTCAGAGACATTGGACATTGGTCACCATTGTACCATTGTTCAGGATGCAGGCAGAGAGGTTCTGGGAGACCAGTATGGCGCGTTGTATTAGACTCTCTAGACCGATGGACTCATCGTAGATGGCCAAGTGAGTACGGATCCGCGGATTCAAACCTTGACGGAATACGGCCATCAAAGCAACTTCATTCCAGCCACTTGAGGTGGCTAAGGTACGGAATTGGAGAGTGTACTCATGAATGGGTTGATTACCTTGGTGGATTCGCAACAGTTGGTCCTGAGAGGAGATTGAACCCGCAGATCGACTGAAAACCTCCCGGAAGTGCTTCACGAAAGCCTCTAAGGTCTGTGTAACTGGTCCATTGGCAGTCCAGATAGCTTCGGCCCATTGGAGAGCTCGTCCGGTCAAAAGGGAAATCATGAAGGCGATTTTAGCTCGCTCCGATTCAAACTGACGTGCCTGTAGTTCAAAATACAAAGAACATTGTAGCAGGAAACCATTGCATTCCTCCGCCCTGCCAGCATAGGGCGCTGGCCGAGCCATGGGACTGGCGGAGGCAGATGAAGAAGAAGATCCAAGTTGTAGTGCTAGGTGGAGTGCATGGGTTAACTCAGGGACTGTGATGAAACCTGGTGACGAGTGCTCAGCCGCTACTGCTTCGGCCTGCCGGGTGGTCTGGTCTTCTGTCATCAGGGAAGACTCAACACAGACGTTAGATGGAACAGGTTTTATTTCAGCAGGACACAAAGACAGTAAGCGGGTGCAGGATAGTCATGGCAATGGAACAATGGTAACAGGCTTAACTGAATGCAGAGTTGTCAAAGGATGGCTGGCAAAGACTTGGAGTGGGTTTGGAGAATGCTCAGGAGGAGAGTTCATGGAATGCTCGGAAGGAGAGTTCAAGGTAGCTTGGTAGCACGGGTAGAGTCCGGGTAGCATTGAAGAGACCAGACACTGAGTGCAGGGTGAGTGCTGGTTATATAGTGAGGGTGTGATTGACTGCAGGTGCTCAGTACTCAGGTGACATGGAACGAGTGGGCGGAGTGAAGGAGTCTGGTGCACAGGGAGTGGCAGAGTCCGTTACAACATACAAGTGGCAATGGATTTCCGAATCGTCCCTACACAACTGACAAGAGAGAAGCTCAACGCCCTGTTGTGAGTGGAAGGTTGGAGAGCCCCTGCCATGGGGACTGGAATTTGTATCCGGCTTGTCCATGATGGGGTGAAGAGACAACTGTGACCCGTCAGGGAAGCATGCGTCACCACTCCTGCCTTCCATAACGACCTCACTGGATAGGCCAGACGTGGTGGTATTGGACCCCACATTGGTCTAAAACAGGGGACTGAAGGCAGATAATCAAAATCTCTTGTCTCTTCTATTTACATTATATATATATATATATATATATATATATATATATATATTCTTTTCTTTTTCTTATTTGTACCTATATTCTTTTCTTTGTCTTATTTTCATACGTTCTTTTCTTTTCCTTTACTTATTTGAATGATTTATAATCAAGATAGGGATTTTTATTAGTTAAAGCCTTTCTTTACTTTTCTGTAGTTTTCTATTGAGTAAGGATGCATATTGTCAGCACTTCTCACCAGAGAAGTGCTAGAACATGTTATCAGAATGTTTTGAGAGTCTCTCTGTTGATAGTTGGAGCCTGAGCCGAGTTCAGCCTTGGAGAAGCTGTGTATTTGTGTGTGCGTTGGTATGGTCTGTGTTGGTGAATTGATTAACTGGCACCATAAGGAGACGGAGTGACTTGTTGTTCTCGACAAGCCACGTCACGAACCCGTCAACCATGTGATCAATGAAGATATGCTTCAGACTGTCTGCTCTCGTTTGGAAAATTACTTTGTTTATCTGTCTTTGTTTCTTTCTTAGCCAATCAGAATCATTTAACCGTCATCATTGACGTAGTTAGTACCCTCTGTTAGAGTATAATTGCTGTAACAATGTTGTATTATTATCGTATTATTGTATTTGGGGCGGCTACGAACTCCTTGTGAGACCTGAAGCTGACTTCTGCTGATGAAACTGCAAAATAAACTTCAATAAAATGTCTTCTATTGACTGCACTTCTGACTCCTGGTCTTCAATCAACATGTCTGGTCCTTGGGTCTTAACTGTAAATTAGAAACGCCCCACGAGAGACGACGTGATTCTCAGCGGTTTTGAAGGCAGAGTTGAACCCTGCAGCGGGGCAGAGTGAGGGGCGAGATGACTTGCGAGCGCCGCCTCAACCTTGGGCATTAGCCCATAACCATCAGACGAAGCCCCAGAAATGGACGTGTAATGCGCAGTAGTCGCGTAGTGAACGCAATGGGACGCTGGTTTCTCCCAGGACCCTCTCACGTGAGCATGGAGGTCAGGGACTAAAGGGACACTCTTTTTGTAAGCGACTTTACGTGAAGCGAGGAAGCGCTCATCCAACATGCCTCTTTTAGGACGCGACTCCTCTCGCTCCATTGGCCAATCAAGACCCAGCCTAGTCGCAGCACGAGAAACCATGTCACCCCCGATGCCGGGGCTTCCGCACTGCCAGAGTCCACACTGACTACGTCCAGTGAAGACGCAGAGCCGGACGCTACGTCCTCCGAACCTGATGGGTCCTCAGGCACGCCACATCGTTTCGGGGAAGGGGGGGATGAATCTTAGAGGGGAGGAGTCTGGAGAGAATCCTACTCCAGACCCTCGGTCAGATCCATCTGCGATCCCCATGACAGAAACCATTTCCAGGTCTTGGCGCGCCTTTATACCCCTGGCTCATGATTGTGCTTCAGTGACATTCACACTAAGACGTTTCCATAGCGCTTTGTGACGCAGCTCAAGTTCCCTTGAAAGGGAACTAGATATACATTAACTAGATATTAACTATTTATTGTCAGAACAACAAATCACATCATTACAAATGTGTTTGTTTTGTCAAATAATCTCATATTTTAAAAAGTTAAGTTCCTAAACTGTGTGTTTCAATTTCAATTGAGTCATTAATAAATGCTGGCCTAATTTTCTGTGTAATGATAATGTGTCCTATCAGAGATTTAGAGAGTAGAATCCACTCACCCTTTGATGGAATCTTCTGTTTTAAATATTTGACTTCATTCTCCATTCTCTTCATTTCTCCTCTGCTTCAAGTCTGACTCTGTTCTTTTGAGCATTCACATACATCTGAAGTGAATATGGTTCAGTCTTCATGTTCTCTATATAATCCAGTAGTTCTGGGATCTGACTTGAGTTTCCAGGTTCCTTTAACCCCATCACTCTGTACTGACCTCCACAGAGACGGATTAAATTCAGAGATTCTGGGCTGTTATTTATAAAGTCTATCACTGCTCCAACAGCGAGATCTGAAGTGATGAGCAGCATGCTTCTGGATATTTTCCATTTCTTCTTTGTCTTCATTATTGTGTGGAGCATCAGGAATAATGATGAGGAAAACATGAACTCCAGGGTCACAGAGAGACACACAGTGGAGAGTCTGACGCATCATTTCCTCCTCTGAAAGCCGATTGAGAACTGGAAGCTCCACCAGACTGATCAGACGTCCATGAATCTCTCACGTCTCTCCTCACATTCTCTGATCTTCCGACTCTCTGCTGCAGGATAAGCTCTGATATGAAGGACTTTAATATGCCATCACTCCCACAAATGTAGAAAAATCCTGTAGATTTTTGACATCATTATGAAGAACAATACGTTGAGACTTATATAGAGACTTACTGTTGGGGTGATTGACATCTGGACTTCTTTTTCTTTTTCTTCCTGGCATTAAAATAAAATATACATGTTTGTCATGTTATTATTTGTTTGCTTTGGATAGAAACATCTGCTAAATTAATAAATAACACTTTTAACTGTATTGTGACACCATATTGTGACATAAAATTGTTTGAATGAAAGATTTTGATCCTAAATTAAACTACACAGCAAAATCACCAGTGTTAAATGAACATCCCTCAGAGTACATATGAGGCCACACAATAGGGTGTTACAATAATTAGTGATGGGTGATTTCGAAACTCTGCTTCATGAACGTTCAAAACCTTTATGAATCTTTTGATTTGAACCAGTGGTTCGGAGCCAGTGTCGATAGAACCAGTTTATTGTATTTCATTGTATTGAATTGCATTGTATTGTTGACAGAACCTGTGGTTCTGCCCGAGTCACGTGATTTCAGTAAACAGAAGTGGGCTCCATTACATCATGACCTTTTTGAAACGTTTCAAAAGTCCAATCATTCACCAAGATTGCTCCCCAGTGGCGAAACATTGAACAAGTCTCTATGGGTTTTTTACCTGATTTTATTTGCCTCTTTGGCTGAGCTATCACTAAAAATAATTCTACATCACTAAAAATGTCACGGGTTAAATAGGGAGGACTCAGGTAATGCAGGGTGAAGGATTTACTACAATAAAAAATGAAACAAAGCACAAACAAAAGCTGCCAAGAAGGGGAACACATAACTAAAGTATATAAACTGTAAACAGAATACTAAACAAACAAACCGGATGGAACGGGAAGAACAGTTGGCCATTGAACATTCCGTCAGGCCACTCTGCCATAAAGCCCTGACTGGTGAAGGGCTGCAGTGATGGTTGACTTTCTACAACTTTCTCCCATCTCCCGACTGCATATCTGGAGCTCAGCCACAGTGATCTTTGGGTTCTTCTTTGCCTCTCTCACCAAGGCTCTTCTCCCCCGAAAGAATCAGAATCAGAATCAGAAAGAGCTTTATTGCCAAGTGTGCTTGCACACACAAGGAATTTGTCTTAGTGCTGGAGCTTCCAGTGCACATTTACAACACAACATGAACAAACAAACAAAAACAAAAACAATCACTGAAGAGCTCAAACACCGAGGCAGCCATTTGTGGCGCCAACTCTCCAAAAATGAGTGCAGTTTAGCAAGCATACATAGCAGCAGACACAACAAAAACAAACATAATATACATCACACATTTCACGTAAGACTCGTGTGGGGATTTTTTTCAATGGAGTTGGGGGGAGGGGGAAATAGATAAGGAGAACAGAGAGAACAGGCAGACGGATGTTGACAGAGAATATAGACAAAACATGAGTTGTTTTTGAGTTCAGTTCAGTTCTTTGGCTTTGTCCTTGAAGGGAGATAAGGAGACCAGGCTGTTCATCATGTTGAGTTCCCGAGAGATAGGGACAAGTGAAGTTTCGGGTGAATTTTTATTCCATTTGGTGATCTTCGGTAATTTGTCCGGATCATAATCAATCAATCAATCAGCTCCGGTCGCGTTCGGTCCGTACAGTTCCATAGACATCACGTCTAGCCTCATGGTCAGACCGGTTACAGTCTGTAAAAAGTTCACCAGTCTGACTCTCGATGGAGCCCACATAAGTAGTCCGGACTGCGTTGTTGCGATTCAGTTCCTCAATCTGTATCACTCTCTGATCTAATTCCTTCAAATGGCCACACGCAACCACGAAGCATTTCTTACAGTGGCTGGGTGAATTTAAGCCAAAGATTAGGAACCCTGCCATCAATAATCCAATCATATAGAAAATCCTTTCCATCTCAGTATTCTCAGGAGTCCAGCAAGCAGCGGGTCAGTGAAAAAGAAAGACAACAAAATACAAAAGCGCGAGGAAGCGAGAGCGAGAGCGAGAGAGGAACGCGTCTGCACTGTAGGAGAAGCAGGAGGAGGAGGCTCAGTTTAGCCAGACGGCCAGCTCTAGGAAGGGTTCTGCTCGTGCCAAACGTCTTCTATTTAAAGAGTATGGAGGCCACTGTACTCTCAGGAACCTTAAGTGTAGCAGACATTTTTTTGTAACCTTGGCCAGATCTGTGCCTTTCCACAATTCTGTCTCTGAGCTCTCCAGCCAGTTCCTTTGACCTCATGATTCTCATTTGCTCTGGCATGTACTGTGAGCTGTAAGGTCTTATATAGACAGGTGTGTGGCTTTCCTAATCAAGTCCAATCAGTTTAATCAAACACAGCTGGACTCAAATAAAGGTGTAGAAATTCAAAATTCAAAATTCATTCATGGTGAAATTCAAAGCAATTTTAATGCAACTCAGATATACATTCTTAAAATCAATGTCCAAGAGCATTAAAGATAACAAATAATTACAAAAAAGGCAAGAAAAGCTCTGCATTTTATCCATGTTATTAGGAGCTTTGAAAAGTGTAACAGAAAGCAGGAGATGTGTGTGTTACTCATTGATGACTCACACTGTGGACGAGCTCTGAGGATTGATCTTCTCCAGCTTCTCCATGACAGACTTGTACTGATTACTCCATTCCTCCTCAGAGAGAGAAGACGGATTGATGGCCAGAAAATTAAATGCATCCTTGGATTGAACGATGAAGACGCCCTGCGCTGAGTGAGTGCAAACACCAAATCTCTGCCAGAACTGAAAGAGTAACGACACACCGGCATTAATCAGATCACATTTACTAAAAACACACTGATATAAACTCATGTTGGTCAAAATCACTCGCTGTTGCCATCATAGTGAAAGTCTGAAAGTCATGGCAACATTATTTTTTCCACCATCTATAATATAACTTCAATAATGAGTTGTATAGATAAATCATTTATAATAAACTCTGCAATGTTACATAAAAAACAAGAATACTACATTATTATTTCATGACTTTAAATGATTAGTTTACCCAGAATTTCTGACATTAATTACAATCCAAACTAAGACTTTCATTTATCTTGGAAAAATGAATAAAGATCTTTTTAATGAAATCTGAGAGCTTTCTATCCATCAATTGACAGCTAGAAAACTGACACTGTCCAGAAAGGCAGTAAAGACAGTTGTGAAGTAAACCATGTGACTCCAGTGGATAAAACTCAACAATTACGCAGTTATTATCACAATATATATCTCTGATATGCATTCACTGCTCTCGCACGAACACACAAATCATTCATAAAGTTGAGGTTGAACCACTGGATTACTTTACTTATGCATTTATTACTAACTTTCTGGACTCATTCGTGTTTTGAAGATGAACAAACAGGGTTCAGACATGTTTTCCAGTTCAAAACTCTGTCAATCACCGTGTCTGCTTTTACATCAATCCAGATTGTTTAGTGATGGACATTTAAAAATCATTTCATGCAGAAATCAGAAAATATTGCAAATATATGTAACGAAGTGGGTGTGCTGGTGTACGATGCAGAGGAACCACGGCGAGAGAAACGGGATCGAGATCAAAACCCATTTAATAATAATCCAAAACAAAACACTTTAAATATAAACAAAAGAAGCACACTTGTGCAAAAACAGAACTCAGTGAAACTCAGGAGCCAGGCAGAACATCCACACACAACAGCAACATTATTTCATTAACAACTGACAAACACGAGGGAAATGCAAGAGTGATTTATACACAAGGGAAATCACAAACACCTGGGAGACTAACGATTAAGTGATTACATGACAGGTGCAGGGAGTGAAACGATGACCCAATAAACAGGAAGTGAAACAATGACAAGACTGACAGGAAGTGACAAAGACCCAGACAGACAGGAACCAGTGTTACAATATAACAGTTCAGAGTAAAATATGTTACTATTAAAAGTGAAGGTTTCAATGTCAAACCTGAGGAAGAATCTGCGGGTCTGTAACAGACTGCAGTTAAAGTCCTTAAATAAACTGTATACATATATATACCTTGGTTTTTAAGATCAACTGTTTTTCCAAAGCATTGGAAACATGCTTTGTTAGTTGCCTGTGTTTCCTGTCTATGTAAAAATACTATCATAGCTATTAAACTATAACTTGTTATGATTTAAAATCTGTATTTAACCCAGAACAATCTCAAAGTAAAAAGAAGAACTAAAGTCTAATGTGCTTTACAATTAAATGATTATAATCTTAATTCAAGTGATGAAGGATTTTATTTTTCTGACAGTACTCAGTGTTGAGTAATACTGTAACTTTAACTCTGCCTGTTTAAATGTTTCAAAATGATTAACAGCTGAAAACATTAATTATAAATTTAGAAAAGTCATCAAAGAGTAATCAGTTACATTACTGTAATAAAGTAATGAAGTAACAACATTTTCTCCATAAAACAGATTTTTAATGATAACTCATAAATCTCCAAAGATCCCCTACTGTGAGCCTTGATGTTGTTAATCAATATTTGTTTCAGTCGAAGCCATCAGCCTTTGTTCAAATTATTTTTCAAATAATTGTGTTGATGAAAAGCTACATGCAATGCAAAAGACATCTGGACATGTTCGACAGGCTTCCTCATTCATCTGTGAAGCAGTGAAATATTAATAAAAGGTATAATTAACTTTCACCAGAATAATTTGCTCAGCATCTCACCTACCTTTCTTGCTTCTACAATGGAGTTCAGAAACTCATCCTTCAGTTCTTCCATGTCAACGAGTTCCTCCCCAGCAAAGGTATTGTCTTTCAGCGTGTCCAGCGTAACACCCACCTTCTCCCAGAACCTTTTAAGATCACCCAGAATTTTCTGGATTTGTGAAAGACACAGCTGGACTTCCCTTAGGTGGACAGGACTGGGAATCACACCTGGACAAATAAAATACAACACATATTGATATATGAGAGATAAAGATCAACACAGATGTAAGTTTGTAAAAAAAAAAAAAAAATTAAAAGCAATGAGAGCCTCTCACCCATTTTTATTTTGGAAGTGGCCAACTTCAGCTGAAGATCAGTCTGATCTTCCACTTCAAGCTTGGCCAACTCATCCTGCAGACTCTGTATCTCATGAGTGTGTTTTATTATTTTTTCTTCTGTTTCTTTCTTTTCATTAAACACATCACCGGTGCACATTGCCACACTTTTGTTTTGCTCCTCATACCTGAATAATATTTCACATAAATTGGTGAATATGAGATTTCACAAACATTTATTTTTCTATTTTTCAGAATCTGAATCCAGAGTCTATTCAAACACAAGGGATTTGTTGTAGTTTTTCTGTTTGCTCTGGGTACAAAAATTGTTAACAAATGCTAATGTCCCATTTTTAAATATTAAGTTAGATGTTATGATAAGGGACAAGCTTGAAACGGTTAATTCCGGAACAAGCTTGAAACGGTTCACCAAACACAACACACTGGGCCAGTCAACAAATCACAGCATATTTCATCTGTCAGAAGGAGGGCCTAAACATGAGTTAACGGGATGTTTGGGTCGGACTGGGAAGAGAGGAACTGCAGTAATGTAAAATATGTGAATAATAATGCTTTTTTGAACAATCAAACATGAAAACCATTATCGATTGAAAAAACTATTGTTTGCTGTGAAATACTGAACTTGTCTATGATAGGATGTTATTAATATTTTCACCTCTCCACCATGTCATCCACCGCTCTTATGATGTCATTGATTTGTGTTCTGGCTTTCTTCAGGAACTTCACTGCCAGAACGGGTTTGTTCAGCTCAACAGCTCTCTTCAGCATCGGGAACAGGGAGGTGACCAGGTTGAAACTTGTGCCAACGCACTGTGAGAAAACAACATTCATCTTCATGGGTTTGATGACAAAAACAAATATAAAAATTATCAAAATATCATTACAGTATCATAACAATAGAAACTATGAAAAATATTATACGTCTCCTTAAGTCATGGTGCTGACATGACTTATTGTGTTAGTTTCTTATTTTAAGTGTTCCGTTTCAGTTCCAGTTTGGTTGTGTCAAGTTTGAGTCAACATATTGTCCTGTGTATTTATAGTCTTTATTTCTTCAGTTTCGTGTCGGTTGTTGTTTTCGTCTTTTGAAGCAAATGTGTCATGTTTAATTTGAGCTATTGTATTATTAATCATCATCTTCATGTATCATCTTGTTTTTAAACTGCTCCTCCATTGGATTTATCCAGTGCACTGGCTTTCCTCCGTCACTGGTTCCATCTGTCTCCTTGTCCCATGCCCTCCATTTGTTACTTATAGTTCACCATCCAGCCCCACCTCCTTTGGTGGTTCTATCCAGATCCTTGGCTCCAGCTCTTTCACTGATTCCAATCTGGTCTCTTGGCCCTGCCTCCTACATTCCTGCCTTCCAGTTCCCTGGCTCTACCTCTTTTTTCTGGTTCCAGTCAGTCTTTTAGCACCTCCTTCTCAATTGGCTCCATCCAGTTCCTTGGCTCAACCATCTTAGCTGGTTTCATTTGGTCTCCTAGCTTTGCCTTCTCTGCTGGTTGTGACCAGTTCCTTGGATCTTCCTTCTCCACAATTTTCTTTCACAGCACGTCCATATTTTTTTATTTGTCTAAACTGTGCAAGGGAACTCTTTCAAGGGAACTTGCGCTGTGTCTAGCGCTGTGGGAACAATATACCAACGCTGCCATAGCGACAAGTGCATGTCAGATGTGATCACCCTCAGGTGAAGACACCTGGGCCCCAAGAGAGAAGTCTAGATGTAAGTTGTAGAGCCTAAAGAAGTGTGCGGAGAGAACAGCCTGCCACATGACAAACATAACTCCTGACAGAAGGGCCTGAATGCTGGCCATACCCCTAGTGGAGAGCGCTTGGATTAACAAGGGTGCAGTCAACCCAGCTGACTCAAAAACTAGTGAGATAGCCTCTGCTAACCACTTGCTTAATCTCTGCTTGGACACCAGAGACCCCCATTTTGTTTTTGTTAGGGGGCCTAAACATATGAACAGTTGTTCAAACTTTTGTATAAGCGTCCAATGCCCAAAGGGCAAGCAGAAGAGTTCCTGGCGTGTGCCACAGAGGAGACAGGATACCAGGGGGTTTATCCACAACCGTCCACCCAAAGGGATGTGGAAAGCAACGAATGCTGCTACATATACACCTTTAAGGTGGGATGGAAAAAACCCAGCAGTGAGCCGGCGTTGCAGGATATCCAGCGTTGTACCATCAGGGCAGCTAACTGGGTCCTGCAGCCGACCACCACATAAAGAAGCTTACTTCAGGGCATAGTCTCCTCATGGCGGGAGCTCTGGAGAAGATGGTCAGTTGAAGGACCAGAGTTATAAGTTGGGCCCCCTCAGAGGCCGAGCCACACTTAAACAATCTCCAGAACCCCTGGGAGCAGAGGGATCAGGGAATTCTTATGAGGTACCGACAAACCTCAGCCAAGTCTGAGCCCAAGCATCCATTCCAGAGGAGCTGGATGAGAAAGAGACAGAGTGGACAGAGACGTATCTCGAGACGCAAACAAATCCACCTGTCTGAAACAACCACCTGAGGTGGGGTGATATTCCCTGGGCCTCGGCCCCTGCCTCGACAGGATGTCTGCTCCCAAAATGGTGGGAGCTCTGGAGTGGAGAACGGCCTGAGCAACCTCAGTTGAGAGACCAGACCTTATGAGCTGGGCCCCCTCGGAGGCCAAGCCTCCATTCCCCGGGCCTCAGCCCCTGTCTTGACAGGATGTCTGCTCCCAGATTGTGTCCTCGGGATGTTAACTGCCCTTGGCGACAGCAACCTCCCTTGGGACCACACATTGCCCATCCAGTGAGGGAGGCGTCCGTCGTAAGCTCTCGGCGACGACAAGGAGCTCCCAACATGGGACACTGGGCCAGAACCCGGGTTTCTCCCACATGTCTAAGGCACGAAGGCATAGCCGCATGACCTTGATCACGTGAGACATGTTGCCCCTCGGGGAAACCCCCAGGTCTTGAGCCACCACTTTAGAGGTCTAATGTACAGCAGGCCAAAAGGTGGGCCGTTAGACGCTATTGACACCAGACCTAACAGTTTCTGGAGTGACTGCCTCGAAATATATTTGGCAGAAGTCCCTACGCTGCCAAAAAAAAACGACAAAGGGAACCAGCCACTCGGGACTGGCTTCTAGTGCCATTCGAGCGGTCAGCTCAGTGCCCTGAAGCGGCGAACCGGCAGGGAACAACCGAACTGATGGCTCAAGGACCCTCCTCGGAGGGGGCAAACATCCCGGTGCCGCAACGTTTCCGGGCGGACACTGGGAACAAGTTCGCTGGGGGCCGCTGCACCCTGAAACACACGAGGTGGCAGGGTTAGCAAGACGGCACCCCCGAGGTGCATCGAGAAAGGACGGGCACCGTAGGCAGAGGTGAACACCGCCAAGACTCGATGGGGCCAGAGAAATCTACCAAGGGAACTGGTCTCTCGAGACTAATCTCTGGTATTTCCTGAGCAACCAGCTCAGTGCCCTGAAGCGGCGAACAGGCAGGGAACAACCAAACTGACGGCTCTAGGACCCTCCTTGGAGGGAGCGAGCATCCCAGTGCCGCAACGTTTCCGGGCGGACACTGGGAACCAAGCTCGCTCGGGGCCACTGCGCCCTGAAGCACACGAAGTGGCAGGGTTAGTGAGAAGGCCCCCCGAGGGGCATCGAGGAAGGACGGGCATCGTAGGCAGAGGTGAACTCCGCCTGGCCTCGATGGGGACAGCCCCTACATGTTTGTGAGCAGGACCCACTGAGAAAATTTAGCAGAAGTATCACACGCTGCTTTTCTTTTCCTTTATTCTCTGGTGTTTTCCGAGCAACCAGCTCGGTGCCCTGAAGCGACGAACCGGCAGGGAACAACGGAACTGATTGCTCTAGGACCCTCTTTGGAGGGAGCGAGCATCCTGGTGCCGCAACATTTCTGGGCGGACACTGTGAACAAGCTCGCTGGGGGCCGCTGCGCCCTGAAGCAAACAAGGTGGCAGGGTTAGAGAGACGGCCCCCTGAGGACATCGAGGGAGGATGGACACCGTAAGCGGAGGTAAACACCACCTCGCCTCAATGGGGACAGTCCTCAGCAGCCCCCCTAGTATAGAACAGTAAAATAACAGCTTTAGAAGCCTGACTCACTATCTGGGAGGGGCCCTTTACCCAGGCAGATTTATCCTCCCTGTTCCATAACCAGAGCCTGCTCGGGGGTCGCCACTATGGGTAGAACCCCCGTTGTGAGCAGGACCCACTGAGAATATTTAGCAGAAGTATCACACACTGCCAGAAATTCTACTAAGGGAACCAGTCTCTTGAGACTAGTCTCTGGTTTTTCCTGAGCAACCAGCTTGGAGGCCTGAAGCGGTGAACTGGCAGGAAACAACAGAACTGATGGCTCTAGGACCCTCCTTGGAGGGACACCGCAAATGAGTGTCAGCCACCCGTATCTCAGTCTCTGAGACAGCAACGTCCAACTCTTCAGAGCTGGATGATTGCAACACTGGCACCTCCCTCCTGCGTGGAAGTACTACAAAGCATGCTTCCAGCCCCGGGGAGAGCCATTAGATCTGAGAAATGAGAAATGAGAAAAAGAGAAAATGGAGAACCTGTCTCTAAGCCGAACTACTTATCTTGAAGTGTTCCATCAAAATAATAAATAAAATATATATATATATATATATATATATATATATATATATATATATATATATATATACACATTCATTTATTGCATATGCATAGATGGAAGGCTGGTTTTCATTTCTCTTCTTTGTTATATATACATCTGAGAAAAACCTGTTCTCTGCTGGCCAGAGTGTACTTCAGTTTAAACCTGGCAGCATAGAAACGATCTAAATCAGCTCCTTCATATTATTAGCGTGTTGGAGAATGAAGCACTCATCTCTTTGAATTCTCATCTCCGGCTCTCCAGCGCCTCCCTGTGGCGGAAGAAACCGCAGCGCGTGCTTCCGAGTCAGAGAGAAAGTGGACAGCAAGCGAGGGCAGAGAAAAGACAGCGCCCGTCTCTAGATCCTCGTTATTATATATCAATATATAAAGACACACATTCTATTTATTACATGTAGTTTTATGCATGTATGTGTACATCTTTAACGATCCAGATCAGCGCTGAGCATAAGCAGAACCGTCAAAGTTTATGCTGACAAAATCCAGTCCCTATTGCTGTTAGAACAATCCCCAAAGACGTTTGGCAGATAACACCTCACTCCCACTTTTGCATTTCTCTCTGTTCCCCATTTTCTCACATAAATCTCACTCAAAATCAATGCAACATTAAGAGTGTATCATACAATGTAATACATGTTTGGTATCATTTGAAATGTCTAAGTGTGACTGGTACAAAGGTCATATTCCCATAAGAACCAAACCAAAAAGTGTTAAAGACTGAAGAGTTTAGAAATAAATGGCTTAATGTGATGGATGTGTACCTCCCAGGATCTTCCATGCAAATTAACGTCTGTTCTCAATAACAAAAAGGTCCATTTTTAACTCATGTTTACATTTGAAAGAGGTTTATGTCCTGGGGACTCATTTATAAATGTTGCGTACACACAAAAGAGTGCGTACGCCACTCTCTACACAACAATTGGCATTTATAAAAAGCAAACTTGATGGGAAAATGTGTGGTCCTTCACACAAGCTCTGACCCAGGCGTACGCACAAAAACTGGTGAAATGAGAAATGGCAATACCGTCGACAGATGGAAGAAACACGTGAAAGTGTGTGAAACAGTAGACTGTTGCGTAAATACTGCCTCTCATAAATAGCATGAAGACTTCACAAAGCAAGTCTTATAATTAACAGCCCGTTTGATCGATCTGCAGTGTAAAACAAACAACATCAAATGAAAATTACAACAGAAATGCAAATTAACACATATTTGCAAAAATATGAAAGATGTTCTGCAATAATATTGGCATGTTATGCAATTCATCCTCATAAATAATAATATAATAATAACAGAACAAAATAATGTACAAAATTGATGTTCTCGTCAATGTGTCCGTCTGGCGGAGCAGATATAGATGCAATTAGATAGACGGATAGATAGATAGATAATTAGGGAGATATATAGATAGATAAATAAATAGATAGATATTTGTATTAATTGTCAACTGGGGAAAGTTGTTTTCATAGTAAAAAATTGTTCATCAGCTACAGAATCATATGGAAGCCCATTTCCGCCACATAAAAAAAAATGTGCATGAAAACTCGAAATGACGGCTTACTTAAATCTAAATTATGCCTTTCTGTCTTGCGAGCACATTGATCCAAATGACACAGGGTGAACTGTGAACATATTAAGGAATACTTTAATCGTGGTTTTACCAATGATGAAATTCTTGCATTATTCGGGGAACGACATGGAATAGCGCTGAGCAAATGTCTTAAAACGATTTGGTGCAGATAGAACAAAACGGACGTTGCTGCGGTGGCAGCTTTCATTGAACAACAACTTTAAACCTCTGGCCAAGGTCAAAGTTATAGATGGATCCACAAATTTAGGACTTAGTATGTCATAATTTCGATTTAAGAATGTCATAATTTTGATTTTTCATGCGCGATTTTTTTTTTCTTATGTGGTGGAAATGGGCTTCCATACCCCACACTGTGCCCTCCAAACAACATTTTTCTCCTCTTTTCCCCCTCGCCAACGATAACTTCTACTTTACATTGAGTGAAGTTACGTTTTTTTTTATTTCCTCTCTGTTTGCACCATGATTTTGCATGCCATGAATATTAATTTGTGGGCGTTTCACAGACTATGTATGGGCAACTATGGGGGTGACATGAAGCCGCAAAAGCTGCACTATGTTTAGAATTGATTGTGATTTATAAAGGGAAATCGTCTCAGGTTACGTATGTAACCATAGTTCCCTGAGAGGGAACGAGATGCTGCGTCGAACGCTTTGGGAAACGATATACCAACGCCACCTCAGTGACGAAGGCCGACGAGTGTCTCGTAGCTCACTACGAGAGGACTCGTGTTCCCGGAGCGGATTTGAGGTCAAGCTGGTAAAACCTCAGAAAGGTATGCGGGGAAGACCACCCCGCCGCATCACAAACATCAAAGAAAGACACACCTGATATAAGGGCCTTAGAGGCAGCCACACTCCTAGTAGAGTGGGCACGGACCCTCAGAGGCAAGGGGGATCCGGCCGACTCGTAAGCCAGGGTGATAGCCTCAACTATCCACCTGCTTAAAGTAGGTTTGGATGCTGGGGCCCCCTTGGGGGCCCCAAAGCAAACAAACAACTGGTCTGACTTACGCCAAGGGGCAGACCTGTGGACGTAAGTGTCCATTCCTGGTCCTGGTCACCGAAGGGGGGAGGGCAAAAGGCCTGCATCACGATAGACCTGGCCACATGAGTAGGCACTTTGGGTACATAGCCTGGCCTGGGATGGAGGAAGGCTTCGACAGGAAATCTGCTCCCACATTCTGAGTCCCAGGGATGTAAACTGCCCGTAGTTGGAGCAGTCTCCCTTGGGACCAGAGGAGAATCTGCCGCGCCAGTTTGTATAGTGGTCGCGAACGCAGACCCCCCTGATGATTTATATAGGAGACTACAGTGGTGCTGTCGGTCTGAACAACCACATAGTGGCCCCTGAGGTCTCGGAGGAACGCTTGGAGCGCCCTCCAAACAGACCTTGGGCGGAGCGATAAGGGATGCGTCCGTCGATAGTATTACACGTCGACAAGGAGCACCCAATACGGGTCCTTGAGACAGAAACCAGGGTTTCTTCCACATATCCAAGGCACGTAGGCATCGCCGCGTGACCTTGATAGTGCGGAAAGGGTTGCCCCTCAGGGAATCCCTCTGGTTCTGAGCCACCACTGTAATGGCCTCATGTGTAGCAGACCAAACGGGATGACGCTGGAACCTGCTGCCTGAGGCTCAGCACTCGCTGAAAATGTTTTACAGTGATGGACTGGCCTATTTTGACTTTCTTCATGGCTGACAGGATCGAATCGATGCGGGCGGGGGATAGCCGCGCCGTCATTGAAACCGAATCCCATACAACGCCTAGGAAGGTGGTTCTCTGAAGAGGAGAAAGCACACTCTTCCTTGCGTTCAACCTCAACCCCAGCACTCTCATGTGTGCGAGAACAACATCTCGATGCTGAACCGCTAAATGTGGTGACTGGGCCAGAATCAGCCAGTCGTCAATGTAATTTAAACTCTTATGCCTTGGAGGTACAACGGGGTTAGCGCTGTGTCCAGGCATTTCGTGAAAGTGTGGGATGATAAAGCCAGGCCGAATGGAAGTAATTGATATTGGTACGCCTTCCCCCCGAAGGTGAACCTGAGGTAATTCCTGTCCTGTGGAAGGATGGAAATATGGAAATATGCGTCCTTCAGATCGATAGTGACGAACCAGTCCTCGGACCTGATCTGCGTCACTATTTGTTTCAATGTCAGCATCTTGAATTTCATTTTCATGACCGAGCGATTCAGAAGGCGCAAATCCAGGATGGGCCGCAATCCTCCATCCTTCTTTGGAACGAGGACGTAACGGATGTAAAAGCCTGACTCTCTGTTTGAGATAGACTCTCTGCTGAGGAAAGGGGCCATATAACATATACCCCATATGTTCTATGGCCCCTTTCCTCAGTAGAGAGTCTACCTCCTGCTCCATTACCAGAGCCTGCTCGGGGTCCACCACTGTGGGTAGAACCCCATTGAACCTGGGCGGGCGAGACCCGAACTGGATCGAATACCCTTTCTTTATAATTCGCAGGACCCACTGAGAAACTTCTGGAAGACATATCCATGTCAGCAGAAATTCTACTGGGGGAATCAGCTTCTCGAGGCTGGCCTCCGGTATCTGTGTAGCACACACGCCAGGGAGGGGGCGATCTCCTCAGTGCAACCGGTGTAACGGGTGGCAACTGAGGAGGGACGCCTCCAAGAGGCCTGACACATCTGGCGTCAGGACCTCTTCGAGGTAGCCTTCTTAGTGAGGATGACGGTCCTCAGATCCGTCCTCCTACCAGAAGGCTGAGGCTGGGAACGTCCACTCAGTGTGCAGATCCGGGAAAAAAGACAGGTCCCGGCGGGGGGGAGGGACCAGCGCTGGCAGAAATCGTTCATCCAACTTGCTTCTTTTTGGACGAACGACTGTGCTTTCTGCCGGCCACTCAATATTTAATGCGGCCACAGCGCGAGTCACAACCTCTAACAATTCCTCATATGCTGAAGAGGAGGTTGGCGAATCCTCGCTCTCCGTGTCGATACTAGCAATGTGTAACTCCTCGGTGTTAGACAATTGCAGTGCCGGTGCTTCAGCCTGGTCAGAAGTAACCGCCCTCGGGTGTGCTTCCGAAATCATGCATGTAGCACTGGATCCGCCGGGTAAGGGTTGAGATGGGGGAGCGCCCGTCTCACACCCCTCCGACAGATCCATTTGCGAACCGCATGACCTAGATCGCCGCAGAGCCTCAGCTGCTGCGGGACCCGAGCCCTGGGGAACATGAGCCTGGTCGGTCACGGTATCAAACACCGCCAGGCGTGAGCGGAGCACCCGCAGCGGTAGTTGGCTGACCTAGCATGCTCCGCTCCCAGACAGATTACACACAACAAGTGCTCATCTCCCCCCGAGAGAAAGCGAAGGCAAGGAGATGCGCACTGTTTAAATGTCTGGTTCGCCATTTAGATAAATAAAAAAAAAATAAATAAAAAATATATATATATATGTATATGGGAGATTTTGATTTTTTAATCAAAATTTCTGATTTTTAAACTAGATCGGGTCTTTCTCTCTCAATATAGCCAGCACACTCAACACAACACACTCTGTCACACTGTGCTTGCGAAGACAACTAAGCTGCCGCTTCTGGGTTACCGGCGCTCTTTTATGACCTGGTTCGTGACGTCACCGAGCCGCGACCGTCACTCACGCACGCGACGGAAGTTTATATATTGTGCTTCGCGAGACAGCGCTCGAGTATTTCCCCAAAGCGTTCGACGCAGCGCGAGTTCCCTTGAAAGGGAACTGCGTAGGATGTGCGTGCGCATGGTTTTATAAATCTGAATATTTCTGTGCGTACGCACGTCCTATGTTTCATCCGTACGCCACTTCTGACGCAAATCCTACGCTAAGTTTTATAAATGAGGCCCCAGGTCTGGATATTTAAGGAAAAGTTTCAAGAAGCTCAGGGCTCTCGTCTCGTGGTCAAGTCCATTCATAATGTTGAGTGTCCAAGAGACATTGTGAATTCTTCTAGGCGATTTATGGCCAGATCAGCCCATAATGTTGAATGTCCATTCAGACACTCAGCATTATGTATTTTTCTAAATTCAGGTATGCATATTTACTCTATTTTTGAGCATTCAATGTTTGTATTGATTATCTTTGAATTAGATTATGTAATTGGCACATTTACCTGAATATTAATAAATTGTTATGTTTGATTTATTCTGCCTTACTCTGAAATTATTCACTTCAGTAGATTACGTTTCATCCTTTGTTATCGCAAATCTGCATCCAGGGTTAAAGGTCACACTAGATCTAAGGTTAGATGGAACATGGGGCACATCAGGTGAGATTCTAGATTTCTGACTAACTTCTCGACTTTGATTAAGTTGTTATGCAGTCGCATTCACTATAGAGCGCCAGATCAAACAACTATTGAGATAATAGCAAGCATTGGAGTGGCATTATCTCAATGGTTCTGGCTTAACCTCTGATTCTTGCTTCAGTTTTATTTAAGTTGTTATGTAATTATATTAATAACTATAGGGGGCTGGGTGAAACAATTATTATGATAAGCAAGCATTGACCCGACATTATTTAATGGTTCTGGCCATAACCTCTGAATATCGTGTGAACTTGAATTAAGTTGTTATATAGGCGACTGTAGGGGGCTAAACGGAACAGTTATTTAAATCACGACAAGCATGGGCGGTCTATTAAATAACTTTAGCCATAAAGCCACGTGACCGTGAGATCCACGAACCGGCCGGCGAGACCCGAGACCCGAATGAACAAATTAATGAATGATGCAATAAGAGTAACAAGTTTGATAGAATGATCAAATGTCTATTTGCCAAATTATTATACAAATGAATGACAACTAAACTAAATTCATAATTAAACATGGAGTCAGATAGAGAGCAAATGGGAATTTGCCACACTGAAAAGACTGAACGTGCAGTGATCCTTCACTGTCGTAGGACCGATCGAGTGGGCCTTACACATATAAAACTTTTCCATACATATAAAACTTATGCACATACGTAAGTTTTACATTGGGTGTTTACATTGAAGTCTTAAAAGGGAAATTATTATTCTGGGATGAACTTTTAAATCAGAAGACACTGGACAGATGTGATTGCTGACATTGATGCTTATAAAGAGTTCGGCCTCACCTTCAGCAGAACGGCCTCAGAGGATCCAAACAGCAGTAGTGTTTCAATAGCTCGTTCTCTGATCAGACGCTCCAGCTTTGGGAATCCACCGAGACACAGGAAAGAGAGATGGTAGAGGAGAGCCGTTCTCTCCGCAGAAGGGAGAAGCTCCTGGATGAACTCTGGACTCCATGGGGAATCACTAATGACAAGCTCTGAGGGATTTAAACAATAGTGATGGTTAAAAATCTATGGAGTTCAATAAGTGAGATGGGTGAAATGGGTCAGCAATACTGTACAACTGATTTTTTTTTTTTTAACTATTCAGTTTTGGTTTTAACTTGTATGTACCGGTACAGTTTGTATGGGCATATGCTTGGTTATGTGCTAGCCTGCTAAATGTATTTTTTAAACGACCCACTATGTGTGGTTCTTATTGGTTGATCATTACATTTAGTAGTTAGATGTGGGATTTCACTTTCCCGCCTGAACTTGTGCTGAACAGTTGGACTGATGTCCAGCGTTGCCAAGTTCTGATTTTTTTCTGCATTGTTTAGCTATTTTTAAACTGTTGCAACAGAAAGATGATTTCCCAGTTGGGATCAAGTTTTGATGTATTGCATATTTAAATTCTAATGATTATAAATTAGTATGTTTTTATATTTTAGTTAAGCTAACCTAACATCATAACTATTTTTAGTCACCCGCAGTCTACACACAACTGTCGCTCTTCAGCACGACGGTAACCACAAAATCAAAAAATATAACTGAAACTCGGATAAATATAAAATGTACCTGAACATTATGTAGGGGAATTTACAGTTAAGACCCGAGGACCAGATATGTTGAATGAAGAGCAGGAGTCAGAAGTGCAGTCAATAGAAGAAATTTTAGTGAAGTTTAGTTTGCAGTTTCATCAGCAGAAGCCAGCTTCAGGTCTCACAAGGAGTTCGTAGGCCGCCCCAAATACAATAACATTGTTACAGCAATTATACTCTAACAGAGGGTGCTAACTACGTCAATGATGACGTTTAAATGATTCTGATTGGCTAAGAAAGAAAGAAAGAAAGAAAGAAAGAACAAAGCTAGTAATTTTCCACACAAGAGCAGACAGTCTGAAGCATATCTTCGTTGATCACATGGTTGACGGGTTCGTGACGTGGCTTGTCGAGAACAGCAAGTCATTCCGTCTCCTGATGGTGCCAGTTAATCACCTCACCAATACAGATCATATTAACGCACACACAAATACACAGCTTCTCCAAGGCTGAACTCGGCTCAGGCTCCAACAATCAACAGAACCTTCCCAAAACATTCTGATAACACCATTGAGAACTGTTGAGCCGTGCAGACAATATTCATCCTTACACGATGGAAAACTACAGAAAAGTAAAGAAAGGATATAACTAATAGAAATCCCTAACTTGATTATACATCACTCTTTACAAATCATTCAAATAAGAAAAAGGAAAAGAACATATGAAAAATAAGAAAAAGAAAAGAATATAGGTATAAATAGGAAAAATAAAAGAATAATATATACAAGCGGCAATGGATTTCCGAATCGTCCCCACAATTAAAAACTAAAATGTAATTCCCTGTACTGAGAAACACATCTAAAAATAACATGTAATTGTTACATTGGCTTAGAGAAGTTTATATTGCTGTTGAAAAGTTGGTTTGTGTTTCGTTCTCATGCCTTTTATTTTGTAACGTTAACTTGTCATGTTTCTTGTTTCCTGTTTGTCATGCTTCCTTTGCTCCTCAGTTATTCTACTGCTGGAAGGAAAGCATGCAAGCTATAGTCAAAAAAGTGTTACAACGGCTAATGCTCTGTCTGTGGAGGAGACAAGATGCCCCATGTTTTAATGAATGTAAATGGAGTAGAGCCTTTAGTGGAACTACATTACATTATTATACTACACAGTATTTTATCCCTCAGGCTATTAGACTATTGAACGCTCAAAACTAATACTCTCTACAGCATACCCCCAAAATATGATATGCTGTAACAGTTTTACTGCTACTTTTTGTTGTGTCAGTATTTTGTTATGCATGTAATGCTTGAATATACCACTAGGTAGTGCTATAGCCGGTGAGCTACTTGTTCGTATAAAAGGAGGAAGAGAAGAAGCATGAGGTAGGAAGCATGTGCTAGTCATTTAAATATCTTTCCACAAGAAGCTGTCATGTTTGTACCCAGTGTTTGAGGAACTTTTAGTTCTAAAGCTCAACTCGGGTTCTTTGTAAGAATGAGGAAACGGCTCACATTAATATGACTTGTCTAAAGGAGGATTGCCAATCGACCACGCCTTCAATCTCCAGTGCTTACTGCATTGGCCGGAGTTGTGATTTCTGTCCACTGGCTGAGGTGTCTTCAACGGCAACCAGCTTAAGTACTGTTTCGTCACACTATTACCTCTGCAAAGACTGGACTCTTGGTAGCCTAAAGCTACTATTGGACTGCTCTTAAAAGAGAAAGTGAAAATCATTTGTGTTTGAAATTTAAGTTGATGTTTGAATGATTTTGTTGTCGGGTGATTTAAGAATTAAAGGTGACTCATTGAAATTTAGGAAGTCTGGTCCCTCAATTGTTATGCAATTAGTGACTTGAGTCTGAATTAAGACAGACTGTTGCAATGCCACACACTGCACTCAACTATATACACTTCATTTAACAAAGCACTACCTACGTGTTACCACTGGATACATCCGATGCACACTCATGACATTCTGTATCCAGTTCACATACAATCATCATAATTTTATGCATATAAATGTCAATAATGTAGAACGTGTACATTCTGTGTATAGTGTTAATGTGTATATTCTGTGTTTAATGTGTATAGTCTGTGTATAGTGTTTAATGTGTATATTCTGTGTACATTGTTTAATGTGAATAGTGTTTAATGTGCATAGTGTTTAATGGGGTGCTAACTGTATGCATGTACTTTCGGAGTATAATGTGTAATGTAGTACTAACCGTAAGTATGTCCAATAGTACACTGTGTGTACTAGCTATATGTATGTGCACATTGCACTTTTTCTGTTTTTACCTGCTTAAGGTTGTATGATTATGTTAACTGTTGCTGCAATTTTCAATGTGCTGTGGTGATGTGACAATAAAACTGACTTGACTTGACTTGTTTTGTATCATATTCAAATTTACATTAATAGTCAGTGATAGTTATAAATTCTACTGATTTAACACCTGTTTTTTTTGGAGAATTGATTGCATGATGTCATTTAGCAGAAAATGAAAGATCTGCTATATTCTCTTAAATGTCTTTAAGGTAATAAAACCACAATTGCATAAATTGTTCCTAATATCTTACAAGAACATGAGTGGCAAGATAAGACTTGCCATGTATGATACATTTTATCTTTAATTGCTTAAATAGTTAAATATTTGCTCGAGAAGTACAAATAATTTTTTATAGGTAGTTTCCTGAGTCTGTTTCTGTCACAGACGCACAGTATATAAATGTTCAGTGTCTGAAGAATCTGGGCTTTTTCTCTAATCACATTCTGCAGAGATTTTCTTTTTGGGCCCTTCTTTCTCTACACTCTGATCTTTGAAAATGATTTACTATTACAACGTTCATATTTACTTGATTCTGTTGTTTGTCTTCGTAATTTTATATTTAATTTATTATTTTTTTTATTCCTTATTCAGATGTGATCTCTGACGTCATCATTGCTCATCCGCCTGGATCACAGATCCCACTGCTTCAAAATATACTCACCTAAAGGATTATTAGGAACACACACTAATACTGTGTTTGACCCCCTTTCGCCTTCAGAACTGCTTTAATTCTACGTGGCATTGATTCAACAAGCTGCTGAAAGCATTCTTTAGAAATGTTGGCCATATTGATAGGATAGCATCTTGCAGTTGATGGAGATTTGTGGGATGCACATCCAGGACATGAAGCTCCCGTTCCACCACATCCCAAAGATGCTCTATTGGGTTGAGATCTGGTGACTGTGGGGCCATTTTAGTGCAGTGAACTCATTGTCATGTTCAAGAAACCAATTTGAAATGATTCGAGCTTTGTGACATGGTGCATTATCCTGCTGGAAGTAACATCAGAGGATGGGTACATGGTGGTCAAAAAGGGATGGACATGGTCAGAAACAATACTCGGGTAGGCCGTGGCATTTAAACGATGCCCAATTGGCACTAAAGGGCCTAAAGTGTGGCAAGAAAACATACCCCACACCATTACACCACCACCACCAGCCTGCACAGTGGTAACAAGGCATGATGCATCCATGTTCTGATTCTGTTTACGCCAAATTCTGACTCTACCATCTGAATGTCTCAACAGAAATCAAGACTCATCAGATCAGGCAACATTTTTTCAGTCTTCAACTGTCCAATTTTGGTGAGCTTGTGCAAATTGTAGCCTCTTTTTCCTAGTCTCCAAAGAATGTCAACTGATCACCGGTGTTCCACAGGGTTCAGTTCTTGGACCACTTCTCTTCTTCATGTACACCACATCACTGGGTCCCATCATAGAGGCACACGGCTTCTCCTATCACTGCTACGCAGATGACACTCAGCTCTACATATCATTTCAACCAGATGATTCAACGGTGGCTGCGAGAATCACAAGCTGCCTAGCAGACATCTCGACATGCCTAGCGGACATCTCGACATCATCTGCAGCTCAACCTGGCAAAGATGGAGCTTCTTGTTGTCACGGTCACGTCACGTCTAGCACTTCTGGGTTTCCCCGTGTCTCCCCATTCCTTCCCACGCCTGTCTTGTTAGTGATTACCCCGTTAATTATGTCAGCTGTTTCCCATTTGCCCTCGTGTTTAAATCTCCCTCATGTTCCCTGTGTCGGTGTGGATGACTGTCAGTGTTCTGGGTGACGTTTCATGTGTATAGAGTGTGTTGATACAGCTCCCGAGTTTCTGAGTTTGCACCATCGCGTGCGTTTTCTGTTTGTAGTTTAAAGTGTTTTGTGTTAATAAATCCGTCAGCAGTATCTCCAGTGTCTCCTCGTCAGTCTCTGCATCGCATACAGCACCCGCCGCGTGACAGAATCATCCACCGGGTTTGTCACCCCCAAAGGACTTCACCGGCGAAATGGAGTATTTTCGTCAGAGAGAAGCTGAGCTGCAACTGCTGGCTTCCCGGCAAAGTGGCCGCCGCCTTGAGGACTACGTGCGGGAATTTATTGATCTCACGCACCTGGTGAAATGGAACGATGTGGTTTTGAACTCCCTATTCGAACGAGGGCTAGACACCATGACCCTCCGGAGCCTAGAAGGAACGAGATTCTCGTTGAGTGACAACATCAACCTCATATTATGGCTCAATGGGTCCGACTACAAGGTCGAGGAGGTGTCCGAGCCATCGCTCCCGAGCTCCACGACCGGTGCCACGTCCCCGAGCCGCCGCCGCCGTAAGCAGGGTAAGAGGAGTGGCCATCGCGCCTTGAATGAACTGTGTCCGAGTCCCGAGATTGAACCGAGTCTCTTGAATGAACTGTGTCCGAGTCCCGAGATTGAACCGAGTCTCTTGAATGAACTGTGTCCGAGTCCCGAGATTGAACCGAGTCTCTTGAATGAACTGTGTCCGAGTCCAGAGATTGAACCGAGTCTCTTGAATGAACTGTGTCCGAGTCCAGAGATTGAACCGAGTCTCTTGAATGAACTGTGTCCGAGTCCAGAGATTGAACCGCGTCTCTTGAATGAGCTGTGTCCGAGTCCAGAGATTGAACCGCGTCTCTTGAATGAGCTGTGTCCGAGTCCAGAGATTGAACCGCGTCTCTTGAATGAACTAAGTCCAAGTCCAGAGATTGAACCGCGTCTCTTGAATGAACTAAGTCCAAGTCCAGAGATTGAACCGAGTCTCTCGAATGAACTGAGTCTGCGTCCTGCGGCCGCCATGGACCTTCCGTGGCCTGACTCACCGCCGCCGGTCGAGGAGGACCTCCCGTGGCCAGAACCACCTCCGCCGGTCCCTCTGGACCTTCTGTGGCCCGAGCCACCAGACCCGCTCCCAGACCTCCAAGCTCTACCAGACCCGCTCCCAGACCTCCAAGCTCTACCAGACCCGCTCCCAGACCTCCAAGCTCTACCAGACCCGCTCCCAGACCTCCAAGCTCTACCAGACCCGCTCCCAGACCTCCAAGCTCTACCAGACCCGCAAGAAGCCCTGCCGGCGCCTCCCGAGCGCCTCGCCCTGCCGGCGCCTCCCGAGCGCCTCGCCCTGCCGGCGCCTCCCGAGCGCCTCGCCCTGCCGGCGCCTCCCGAGCGCCTCGCCCTGCCGGCGCCTCCCGAGCGCCTCGCCCTGCCGGCGCCTCCCGAGCGCCTCGGCCTGCCGGCGCCTCCCGAGCGCCTCGGCCTGCCGGCGCCTCCCGAGCGCCTCGCCCTAGTACCATCTAGGCCTCCCGACGGCTCCCCGGGGAGGCCCCTCAAGAATTTTTTGGGGGGGGGTGATAGTGTGATTTTGAGGGTGGGTGGGGAAAAGGAGGCGGAGCCTCCGGGGAAAGTCAGGACCCCGGCTCCGCCCTGGACTTTCCACACTGCCCAGCACCCTGTCTCCCCAGCACCACCCTGGACACTCACTCAAGCCTGGCCCCTAGTTCACCCGGTACCTCCCTGGACTCTCTCCCTGGACTGGCCCCTAGTTCCCCCAGCACCTCCTTGGACACTTCCCGGTGCCTGGCCCCTGGTCCCGCCTGCACCACCCTGGAGACCTCCATGACTCTGTGTATCCTGGTCTCCAGGGTGCCCACCCTCCCACCCTGGTTAGGATGAATGGTTGTCTTGTTTGTTTTGTCCTCCTCCGGGTCCCCCTTCCCTTCCCTCCCCAAGGTGTGTCTCTTACGGCGTGAGGTCACGCCTTGTGGGAGGGGGCGTGCTGTCACGGTCACGTCACGTCTAGCACTTCCGGGTTTCCCCGTGTCTCCCCATTCCTTCCCACGCCTGTCTTGTTAGTGATTACCCCGTTAATTATGTCAGCTGTTTCCCATTTGCCCTCGTGTTTAAATCTCCCTCATGTTCCCTGTGTCGGTGTGGATGACTGTCAGTGTTCTGGGTGACGTTTCATGTGTATAGAGTGTGTTGATACAGCTCCCGAGTTTCTGAGTTTGCACCATCGCGTGCGTTTTCTGTTTGTAGTTTAAAGTGTTTTGTGTTAATAAATCCGTCAGCAGTATCTCCAGTGTCTCCTCGTCAGTCTCTGCATCGCATACAGCACCCGCCGCGTGACAGAATCATCCACCGGGTTTGTCACCCCCAAAGGACTTCACCGGCGAAATGGAGTATTTTCGTCAGAGAGAAGCTGAGCTGCAACTGCTGGCTTCCCGGCAAAGTGGCCGCCGCCTTGAGGACTACGTGCGGGAATTTATTGATCTCACGCACCTGGTGAAATGGAACGATGTGGTTTTGAACTCCCTATTCGAACGAGGGCTAGACACCATGACCCTCCGGAGCCTAGAAGGAACGAGATTCTCGTTGAGTGACAACATCAACCTCATATTATGGCTCAATGGGTCCGACTACAAGGTCGAGGAGGTGTCCGAGCCATCGCTCCCGAGCTCCACGACCGGTGCCACGTCCCCGAGCCGCCGCCGCCGTAAGCAGGGTAAGAGGAGTGGCCATCGCGCCTTGAATGAACTGTGTCCGAGTCCCGAGATTGAACCGAGTCTCTTGAATGAACTGTGTCCGAGTCCCGAGATTGAACCGAGTCTCTTGAATGAACTGTGTCCGAGTCCCGAGATTGAACCGAGTCTCTTGAATGAACTGTGTCCGAGTCCAGAGATTGAACCGAGTCTCTTGAATGAACTGTGTCCGAGTCCAGAGATTGAACCGAGTCTCTTGAATGAACTGTGTCCGAGTCCAGAGATTGAACCGCGTCTCTTGAATGAGCTGTGTCCGAGTCCAGAGATTGAACCGCGTCTCTTGAATGAGCTGTGTCCGAGTCCAGAGATTGAACCGCGTCTCTTGAATGAACTAAGTCCAAGTCCAGAGATTGAACCGCGTCTCTTGAATGAACTAAGTCCAAGTCCAGAGATTGAACCGAGTCTCTCGAATGAACTGAGTCTGCGTCCTGCGGCCGCCATGGACCTTCCGTGGCCTGACTCACCGCCGCCGGTCGAGGAGGACCTCCCGTGGCCAGAACCACCTCCGCCGGTCCCTCTGGACCTTCTGTGGCCCGAGCCACCAGACCCGCTCCCAGACCTCCAAGCTCTACCAGACCCGCTCCCAGACCTCCAAGCTCTACCAGACCCGCTCCCAGACCTCCAAGCTCTACCAGACCCGCTCCCAGACCTCCAAGCTCTACCAGACCCGCTCCCAGACCTCCAAGCTCTACCAGACCCGCAAGAAGCCCTGCCGGCGCCTCCCGAGCGCCTCGCCCTGCCGGCGCCTCCCGAGCGCCTCGCCCTGCCGGCGCCTCCCGAGCGCCTCGCCCTGCCGGCGCCTCCCGAGCGCCTCGCCCTGCCGGCGCCTCCCGAGCGCCTCGCCCTGCCGGCGCCTCCCGAGCGCCTCGCCCTGCCGGCGCCTCCCGAGCGCCTCGGCCTGCCGGCGCCTCCCGAGCGCCTCGGCCTGCCGGCGCCTCCCGGGCGCCTCGCCCTAGTACCATCTAGGCCTCCCGACGGCTCCCCGGGGAGGCCCCTCAAGAATTTTTTGGGGGGGGGTGATAGTGTGATTTTGAGGGTGGGTGGGGAAAAGGAGGCGGAGCCTCCGGGGAAAGTCAGGACCCCGGCTCCGCCCTGGACTTTCCACACTGCCCAGCACCCTGTCTCCCCAGCACCACCCTGGACACTCACTCAAGCCTGGCCCCTAGTTCCCCCGGTACCTCCCTGGACTCTCTCCCTGGACTGGCCCCTAGTTCCCCCAGCACCTCCTTGGACACTTCCCGGTGCCTGGCCCCTGGTCCCGCCTGCACCACCCTGGAGACCTCCATGACTCTGTGTATCCTGGTCTCCAGGGTGCCCACCCTCCCACCCTGGTTAGGATGAATGGTTGTCTTGTTTGTTTTGTCCTCTTCCGGGTCCCCCTTCCCTTCCCTCCCCAAGGTGTGTCTCTTACGGCGTGAGGTCACGCCTTGTGGGAGGGGGCGTGCTGTCACGGTCACGTCACGTCTAGCACTTCCGGGTTTCCCCGTGTCTCCCCATTCCTTCCCACGCCTGTCTTGTTAGTGATTACCCCGTTAATTATGTCAGCTGTTTCCCATTTGCCCTCGTGTTTAAATCTCCCTCATGTTCCCTGTGTCGGTGTGGATGACTGTCAGTGTTCTGGGTGACGTTTCATGTGTATAGAGTGTGTTGATACAGCTCCCGAGTTTCTGAGTTTGCACCATCGCGTGCGTTTTCTGTTTGTAGTTTAAAGTGTTTTGTGTTAATAAATCCGTCAGCAGTATCTCCAGTGTCTCCTCGTCAGTCTCTGCATCGCATACAGCACCCGCCGCGTGACACTTGTCTTTCCTGCCGATCAAACCCGACAGCATGATTTCACTATCAAGATCGGTGCTACCACGATTACCCCTTCAAAGTCTGTCAGAAATCTTGGAGTGATCTTTGAGGACCAGCTGACCTTCAAGTACCACATTGCAAAGACGGCTCGGTCATGCAGGTTTGCACTGTACAACATCAGAAGGATCAGGCCATTCCTAACTGAGCAAAGTTCTGGTGCAGGCCATGGTCATTTCCAGACTGGACTACTGCAACGCTCTTCTGGTTGGGCTTCCTGCAAGTGCAATCAAACCCCTACAACTGATCCAGAATGCTCGTTTGGTCTTCAACCAACCGAAAAGGACTCATGTCACACCACTCTTCATCTCACTACACTGGCTCCCTCTCTCAGCACGCATTAAATTCAAAGCACTGTCTCTTGCATACAGAACTTGCACAAACTCAGCACCTTCATACTTCCATTCATTGGTACAACTCTACACACCTACCAGAAACCTTCAATCGATCAACGAGTGACGACTTGTGGTTCCATCACAGAGAGGAAAAAGAACGATCACAAGAACATTTTCATTCACCACCCCTGCCCTCATCCGGAATGCAGATTCCCTGTCGAAGTTTAAAAAACTACTAAAAACGCACCTCTTCCATGAGCACCTAACATGACACACACACACACACTCAAAAAAAAAAAATCCTTTTCTCTATTCCCCATGCTTGTGCTACTTGTGTTCAGAATGTTTGAAACTTTGTATTGTAAACGCTCTTATGTGTTTTTGTATCCTTTGGACAATTCGCTTCTATACTCCTCAAATTGTAAGTCGCTTTGGATAAAAGCGTCTGCTAAATGAGTAAATGTAAATTTATAGTGGAGATGAGTGGTACCCGGTGGGGTCTTCTGCTGTTGTAGCCCATCCGCCTCAAGGTTGTGCGTGTTGTGGCTTCACAAATGCTTTGCTGCAAACCTCGGTTGTAACAAGTGGTTATTTCAGTCAAAGTTGCTCTTCTATCAGCTTGAATCAGTCGGCCATGACCTCTGACCTCTAGCATCAACAAGGCATTTTCTCCCACAGGACTGCCGCATACTGGATGTTTTTCCCTTTTCACACCATTCTTTGTAAACCCTAGAAATGGTTGTGCGTGAAAATCCCAGTAACTGAGCAGATTGTGAAATACTCAGACTGGCCCGTCTGGCAGCAACAACCATGCCACGCTCAAAACTGCTGAAATCATCTTTCTTTCCATTCTGACTTTCAGTTTGGAGTTCAGGAGATTGTCTTGACCAGCACCAACCCCTAAATGCATTGAAGCAACTGCCATGTGATTGATTGATTAGATAATTGCATTAATGGGAAATTGAACAGGTGTTCCTTATAATCCTTTAGGTGAGTGTATATATATGTTGCAAGATGTGGTACTAAACAGAAACCCATAGAAATACAAAAAGACCCCTAAACCAGTCATTTAACATGACTGCATATGACTACTATACAGATCAATTCAGGATCCAACAAACCAAAACACACATATGTAAATTAAAACCATTGTAGCCATGTTTAAACTCAGCGATCTGATTGCGGCTCGAAATCATCAGTGAAAGTTCCTCTGTGTGTGTCTGTAGCCACTGACCTTTATAAACTCCCCCAAAACAAGGTTCAAAACAACACTCAACCATACTGAAATGTGCTTGTGTCTTTACCTTGACTGTAATCAAAAATTTACTGGAGACACTGGTTTGCTTGTCTAGCACCTATTCCTGCCTTTTTTTTTTTAGGAACATAAAATCACCCATTTTCATATTGTTTTCTGCAGATACTGGATAAAGTTTTCAGGTCACATGACAAAACGCATACAATTATGCGTATTGTTATGTGACCTATAAACATATAAAATCATATATATTCTATTTGTTTTATCTATAATCTTTTTTTTTTCTGTGTTGAGTGCTAAATGATTGAGTTTTAAATGGAAACATTCTCACCTTCACAATCAGCCATGTTTTTTCAATGAATGTGCACTGGGAAGGTATCCAGCAGCAGGAACTCTAGAAACACGAGAGAAGGTGTGATACAAGTTGATTCAACAGAAGAAGAAGAAAAATGTTTAGAACTGAAGAGGTGAATCTAAAATCACCTCTCGTCGTACTATATCATTAGTAGGTAATCAGATAACCATGTAGTTTTCTATATGATTATCCTCCTATATTTCCATAATTATAACTATTATTTGCTCAATATGACAGAAGCCCAAATGTCACATTCACCAGCGCGCTCCAAACCTGTGATTTGTGCAAGCCGCTCTTAGAGCAATAATAAAGTACATGAACCATATGAATTCAAACACTATGAAGAAAGTGAAACATGATCTAAAACAGCCTCATGAAGTAAAGACTGATGAGAAAGAGAAAACCTCATTTTTCGCCAACATGAATTAGAAAGATTTGTATCTGTTTTGCTAGAATCATCCCGTTTTAGTCTAGTAACAATTATCCTGGTAAATATTGACTAACTTGTTTAAGATAATCTGTAAAGGGAATAGATTTTTCTATTTTAATAGAAAATATGTTTTTTATATATTAAAATGTTGTCATGTTGTACCTATAGTTTCTAAATATGACGCCTATACAACAGAAAATGACAAGTTAGTCATTGATGATATTTTCTCGTGAGACTGTGAAGTAGAAAGTGCTGTCAAAATACTTCCAAGTATTATAAAATACATCATATATAAACAAGTAATAATTCTGCATAAAACAATAAACATATATATATATATATATATATATATATATATGTCTACTTACGTTTTTTTTCTTCCAGTCTCTGTTTCCAGCCGCATCAGCCACTTCAGCCACTTCAGTCATGTATTTATACAGACTGCAGACCAATCGGAGAGCAGATGGCTCGGTCTCACCATCACCACTTTATGTGGAATTTATTTGAAATCACGTGGTTTATAATTTCAGCATCTCCACAAGAAAACCCCCGACAATCCCAGTCCATCAGACTGTTAGTTAGGCAAGAGGTCAGTCTTGATAGACACAGATTCCAGGGCGGATCCTCTCTCAAGTTGCAGCTCCACACACATTTCAGGGCACATTTCTTTTGTGTGCTTCAGCAATGGTTGGCTTGATTAGATTGATAAATGTCTGCAGCATGATAAAGCTTTTAGTGAGGGTGGAGCTGCAGCATACACACACACACACACATACACACACACATACACACACACACACACACACACACACACATCAGTGATTAATGGCTATAGATGGATAACTGTCTGCAGTGTGAGAGCTTTAAAGCCTATGCAAACTCTGTAATGAAAATTAAACACGATGAAAACATGATTTATTTGTTTTTCACGGTGCATTGTATTCCTTTTTTCCTTTATTTCCCCTGAAAGAATGGAAGTGAATGTGAAAATATGCCCCATAGGACCATATAACAGCTTAAAATATTATCTGACCTAAAAAAATAAGACAAACTCAAATGTTTCATCAACATTATGAAATTATTAACTTTTTCATATAAAACAATGACAATTATAATAATTTTGCACTCTGAAAAGGAACACACCACAAAAGAGTTTAAAACAATGTGGGCAAACAGTTGAAAAAAGTTCTTGTTTTCGTACGTAAGGTTATTTCGCTGAATAGGGAACTCGTGTTACGTCAAAATGCTGTGGGAACGTCTCTGCATGATTACGTCATGAAGTGCATGTGAAATGATAGTTATAAACTGGTGACGTCATTGACCAGGAAACTATAAAGCACAGCCAAATCATAATGCACTAGTTTATGATAGTCTGTAGCAAGATTTTGACAGGGGGGAAACATACAGGTGTAGCATCCAGCCAAAAGTGGGATTGGATGAGTTAGGGAGAACCTCCTGGATTTGAGCCACCACTGCAAAGGTCTCTTGCACAGCCGACCAAAAGGTATCATGTTGGATGCAGCTGCCATTAGACCCAGGAGTTCCTGGGGTCTCATTTATAAAGCGTGCGTACGCACAAAACGGGTCTGGAAACGTACGTACGCCAGTTTCCACACAAAGGTTGTGATCTATAAAAAACAAACTTGATAGGAGAATGTGCAGACCTTGAAGCAAACTGTGAGCTGTACGTTCGCACATTCTGGAGACAAAGGGAATTGGCGACACAGATGGTTAATTTTTGAAAAAATTTTGGTGTATGCCATTTTTTACTTTTAGGCATACGTACACTTTTAGTAGGGATCCTACGCACAGTTTTATAAATGAGACCCCTGAAACGGCTGAAAGTGTTAACTAGCGTTAACTCCGGCTGAGAGAATTGAGGTGATATGTGCAGGAAAAACATTACACAAAATTAAAGTAATTACAAAATATTTTATTGTAATTGTTATTGAAAACAACACCTTGTGAATATTTCATTGTAAATGTTATAATACAAATTCTCATGAGAAAATAAATCTCTATAAAGACAATTGTCTCTTATTCAGAACTGAGGGGGGAGACTGTTCAAACGTCTCCACAGGCACATCGACGGACCGGTCCGCGAATTTCATCGACGGACCGGTGCCACTTCGTCCGCGGACCGGAGTTTGGGGACCACTTCTCTAAACCATTTTCTATTAGAGGTTTATTTTGTTAAATGTGCATCTTTGTGCATATTTGTAAAACAAAAACCTCAAAATTAAAGTTGAAATGTTATATTGTTCAAGTTCTTGACCTTGGGAAGAAGTTTGAAGTATAAACACTTTTTTATGTTTATTTTAATTTTTTTATATTGGTTTATATTAGTTTGATATTCACAGCTGTTTAGACCAAATGTCTACTGCAATGGACAACAAAAATTGCTATGAAGGAGTTATGAATTTTTTTTTTTACTCATTAATAGATGCCTAATTTAATGGGATATTATTTTTTTTATTTTTCAGAAACCTGGAACCTAATTCTGGTCTGAAGGAGATATATGTATATATAAAGCGTTTCTTCCTGTGAAATAAAATAACTTAAATATTAGTATTTTTTAAATCATTCCTGCCAAGTACAATGGGGAAAGTAATGCAGTTTTTTCTAATCTCAAGCAGTTTTCAGATTGAATCGATCTGCCATGTCAGACTTCAGTTCAACACGGTAATTATAGCAGATAAAGGAATCAACGCAATGTAATATTTACTCAGGCATAAGTTATAAATAAACTTAGGAGGTTTGGGGCTTTGACGCGCGTGCGCAGTGCCGGCCCGTCCAACAGGCCTCTTTGATTTGGGGACCCTGCGACCGGCACATGATGTCACGCATTTTTAGTAGTTTTATTTTTTCAAATGTCCACATATAGTATGAGTGGTTATGTGTCAATTATGACACTTTTGTAATGCACAGACCCCATTAAACACGATACAATTCACAATGACGGTGAGCAAAATATAAAACATATTTTATTAAAAGAATATCTCTGAATAATTCATACATGACAAATAGCTGAAAACGATAATAATAATAATAAAAAAAACTGTCTAAATAAAAGCGGAAACATGATTAGAAACATACACAGCAGCACCACACTCTATTTAGCATAACACCTCCCGCAATAGGCTATTGGATGAACTAGAATGTCGTAACGTATTCCAAGTACAGATTCCACATATTCCACTTAGCCACATATCTCTGTACATTCCTTTCGATATATACTCGAGAAAGTGTCTTAAATAAGTCTAAAGTTATATAACGTCATAAGTCTGGTTGCTATTTTGATCGACGTACAGTGGTACCTCGAGATACGAAATTAATCCGTTCCGAGGCGGACTTCGTATAATGAGTTTTTCGTATCTTGGAACACATTTTACATGTAAAATGTCTAATCCGTTCCAAGCCCTCCAAAAACAGGCAATTAAATTGCACACTTAGTGTTAGTACTTAGTACTTAGGATTCAAACCTGCACAGAGAAACCCCAATGGATCTGTAGTTCATCGCCTTAATCTCTCAGCCACAACTGGTTGTACAGGATCCGTTATTTTTATAATATTTAAATTATTTGTGTTTCTCAAACACACTTGCACTTTCATTTACAATATTTTACAATACTTTGCAGTACTTGCAAACTTATTTAAATCTGATTAAATATTTTTACACATGTATTACATGTTGAGTTTGTTACAGGTAATAAAAATGTATACACTTAAATATTGAAATTGTATTTTTTGTGCTCTCTTCTCGCTGTTTTTACACCAGTGGGCTCAATTTTTTTATCTCGCCTAGGGCCCCACAACCCTTCGGGCCGGCACTGCGCGTGCGCGAGAACGCGCGTTTGAACTTCATTGAGAGTTGCCTTCACCATAGTAATCTGCTCAGCGGGGGAAAAACCTTTACCGAGTAAACATGAATGAGAGTCAGATTTCGGCCATATAAGTACATAAATCTTCAAGCAAACACGCTGCAGCGGTTACTTGATAATCGGAAACAATTTCCGTTTGATCATAAACTCTCTCACATAAATCTATTTTAGGGGATTATGATCTCTCTCTCTCTCCAGCAGTCATGGCCGCCTGGCAGTCTCAGGCAGTCTCTAAGGCAGCGCTCTGATTCGCTAGGTTTAGCGCTCTGATTAGTTTGAAGCCTTAAGGCTCTGATTGGTGAATTTTAGTTCAATGTAAAGTCTATGGAAGTTTTTATGATTTTAATCTTCAGTTTTATCAAAAATCATAAGTCTGATCAGTCTGAAAAGATATAGCAACTCAAGTCAGAACAGGTCTGAAGTCTGAGCAGAGTTTAGTGGTTGTAGCTTTAAAGCTCTAGGAGGAGATGCTTTTAGAATTTTAGGTAAGAAGAAGAATTTAGTATATCAGTAAGTTGGCTTTCTCAAGCCAACTTAATTAGAACGCAGTCCAATCTTGGTGAACTTAAATCTTTTACTCAGGAGCTGTCTTCGTTTCATAAAAGGTGCCAAAATAATAAACAAAATGAAACTGTCTTGTATTTAAATTCTACAATTTCCTAACCAAAGCAAATAAACAAAAGAAAAACACATTCTTCTTCCCTGACTCCCTGCCTAAATCAAAAACCAGGAGAAAAGTGCAATAAACTAAAAATGGGCACACGGCTCCTTTAACAGTTATTAGTCCCCGTAACAGTTAATACCACAAAGTAAAAGTGGGGACAATAAAGAAATAAATTGAGTGGAGTAATGGTGTTCTCTTTACAGTGTGCCTTCTAGTACCAACAACAACAAAAAAAGAAAAAGAATGAGAACAACCAGAGAAAAAAGAAAAAGAAAACAACAACGAGAGTAATGTCGGGTGGGGAACTGAATAGTCTGTTTACAGGTTACCTTTTAATACCTCAACAACAAATAACCCCAAACATTTAACGCAGCAGGGAGCCACTGCTGTTAACCTGCTTTTGTTTTCACTACTCGGAGGGATGCTTACTCGCATACACTAAGACTACGAATAATGCAGTGATTTACATCTGAGAGACAATGAGCCGCATAATGAGACTTTCAGTCAGATATGTGAGAGGGAACCACAATAAAGATTGTGAGTACAAAGGACATATGAATATATATACTGTATATATATAGAATATATATCCGAAGTGGTAACACTTTACAGTAAGGGTACATGAATTATCATGAATTCATCCATGAACTAATGCATGAATTATGCATTAATTAATGCATTAATAGCTCATGACTTATCATGAACTCATAGAAGTTCACAGTGTTTCATTCATGACTTCATGGTTGAAGAACACCTTAATTAATGCATTAACTAAGGTGAGAACATCATCATGAATTATGATTAATTACACATGATCATGTTTTCTTTGTTCACAGAAATTGGTCTTTACTACCCATTGTGGATAAAGCTATAGTTATGGATGAGTCATTATGAATTCATTTTGAATTTAATCAAATGAACGAAATTTACATTTATGCATTTGGCAGACATTTTTATCATTCTTGCTTTCCCTGCAAAATCAAACCCATGACCTTGGTGTTGCAAGCCCCACTCTCTACTGTTTGAGATACAGAAAAGCTACTACTAAAGGTAATTTACTAATGGGATACACAAAAATACACATTAAGTTATGTATGCAGGCTAGTTATCATGCATGTTCATGTCTTCATCAGTACTCACCATTAACTAAGTGTAGTGGGGCTCCCAGGTTATCAAGGGTTGGGCTTAAGCAATCAACATCCAATCACGTAGCTTTAGGGCAAATATAAAGGGGGCAACTAAGGTATCGCTCGTGCGTCACTGCTGGTGGACCGCCCCCTTCCGGTGTCCCTTCCGCTTCGTGGGTAAGTGTTTGGGTTGAAGTTAGTGATGGCCAAATGAAGCGGTTTGAAGCATTATTACTTTCTGATACAATTGTGTCAAAAATGGTTCATTACTCGAAGCTTCATTCAGACAGAAATTGCAGCACCATCTCCTGGTGAAGTAAATGTAATGCAGCAAAGCTGACAACTATAAAATGGAAGTAGACTTATATGTTAACGCCCGTTTATTACGTGTTTACCGAGGCGATCAAAGCTGAAACAGTGTTAGTGCTGTGAAACTCATTTATGTAGGTGAATTTTACAGATACTCGTGAATTTCATGTGTTCACCTTGATAATAAAACATTAAGCATGATGTGTGTGTGTAATTATTTCTTTAGACAAGGACAGAAGATAAGACCAGCTTAAAAAAAGTTGGAAACCATCACAGAAATTCTAATGATTTATATTAAAATACCAATAGGAACCATTGGCTTTTACCATTTAAACCGCTACAGAATTATTTTTTTTGTAATGTGTTTGGCACATATTCCATTAGGATTTAATGCCCGCACCAATAGAACCCAACACATATCAGAGACCACTATAATTCCCATTACAACCAATACAATTCCCATAAAAACCATTAAATCCAATATAAATTTTGTAATGGTTTCTATAGTTTTTTGCAGGGCAGTATCATGTGTGAAAGCTTTATCTGGTTTGACTGATATTTTTGTGTACTTGTATAATGTAGCAGAGGGTTTTGGAGATTTTGTCTTTGATGTATGTTTTTATGTAACAATGTTCGTATGTTCTTTAATTATTAATACAAATAAATAAATAAACATGTGGCAGAGGGTGTGCTTTGGGTACATGCAGAAGGCTTAGACAAAGTGCTCATTAAATGGTATGGTTTTTTTTTCAGAAAAATTATTTTCTCCACAGTCTTTGGTGAAAGGCGATTTCTTTTTTTTTTTTAAACAATTTCACCAGCTTTAGAGAATATCCTCTCGCAAGGAACAGATGATGCAGGAGTACACAAAAACATTTTGGGATATATTGCTTTGAATATACAACGCTAAAATAAACTCGATCCACTCTCCTCAACAATAATGCCAATGCAAACACCGTCTACTACAACCCATGGTTTGGTTTCACTTTTATAAGAAATACAGCCGCCCGGTTTGAAACCCGTCAACACTGGATCGGGCTGTCAAAACAGTCAGGTGGTTCACTGCTGGGGCATATTCTTCGTACCTCGCTAACTCGCTTAGCTGGATTAGATTGTTGGCGATTTCGCATGATCTTGGATTGTTCGGTTCTTCGACGCTCATCCGGGACTGGTTGTCATATGACAGCTAACAATTTTTGGTTCCCAGAACGTTCTGGGAACGTTAGTTTCTGGTTCCCAGAACGTTCTGGGAACCAAAGATTAGAACGTTCCCAATACGTTCCCCAGGAAAGTTTTCTTTACGGAAATATAACGTTCCCGGGAACGTTCGCGATTGGTTCGGGGAACGTTCGCGGTAGGTTCCGGGTACGTTCACGATTGGTTCCGGGGTACGTTCGCGGTAGGTTCTCTCAACCTCTACATCTAGTTATGCCTGTACATAATCATTCTACATCCTCTAAATTACTTATTGCTCAAAAACATTAGAATGAATAGAAAGTTATTACAAGTAACATTTATTGAAAATCTCTATAATCTCAATCTCTTTGTAAAAACATACATACACATATATATATAAGTCATGAACATATTTAAACACATATTACACAATTATATTTAGAAAATGTAATTATTAACATGAATATTCTTTAAACACACATATAAGAGCCACAAAGAAATTTAAACACATATTACACAATTGTATGTAGGAAATGTAATTATGAACATGAATATTATTTAAACATACATGTATAAGCCATGAACATATTTAAACACATATTACACAATTGTATTTAAAAAATGTAATCATGAACAAAGTCAAAGTGGAGCTTATTGCCATACAAGTAGTGAAAAGAAACAACGTTTCTCCAGGACCAAGGCACTATAGAACAAAAACCTCTATACATAAGAGCACAAAGTGCAAACAGACAGCACAGACCATAACGCAGACATAATACACAGTAGGTACAGAAAAAAAACTATCCGTTGTTTTCACGTGACGTCATCGAAACTTGCGTACCGGCATATCCGCCATTTTGATTCCCTATGTAAGCATCAATAAAGCTTGTATATTCAACTCTTATGCTCACAAATGCCTATCTGCGGAATTTTTGGATGTTCAAATAGGCCAGGATTAAGTAAAGATGTAAGCTTTTTTAAACTTCCAAAAGTGTTAACTCGACAATGTGAAAGAACACGAATTTTGTCAGAAGAAAGGCGACGTGTATGGAAAGCTGCGATCACAGGGCTGACATTCAGACTGAAGAAAAATGGAATAGAACGATGATATGCTCTAAACATTTTGTAGGGGGTAAGTTTAAATGTATTGACAATATTTAATATGTTTAGAAGCAGAAATTTATACCAAAAGTAAAAATGTGTTACAGTCAACAGACAATAACCCACCCAAAATTCCTTCGTTTTTGGTAACTCAATAAACTTAACCTTTAGCAGTATTTGACATTCCTTTACCTTTTGTTTATTGTTACATGGGTGAAAGTTGGCAAAACTGAAAATACTGAAACTTAAAGCTGGGGGCCTGGGGGCCGCCAGGGCCCCCGGTAGGTCCAGGGCAACGCCCTGGCCAGGGGTCCAGGTGGCCGGAGGCCCCCTGAAAGCTCCTGCATTCCTTGCAAATTATTGTGTAGAAACGACCTCTCCTGGCAACTTGCAGCTACTATAAAAAGGGTGTGAAATAAGTATTTCAAGTAGCAGTTGAGAAAATATTCACCAATTTTGGGAGTTCTAAATTATTACTAGAATCCTTCAGAAGTATTGTATTCTATAACTCTGTCATTGGTTTTGCTTCTGCATCTGTTGTTCTATAACTAACATTTATATTTAATTTTGGTTTGTTACTTAATTCACTTTCTCTAATCACCACAATCCATTACATCATCATCAAAAAAGACACAAATACAGGTGTTTGTTAACAGTGCATTTTAGTATTGTATTTTCATTGGTAGCACATGAGTTTTACATGTGAAGTGTAATATGAATTGAAATATTGAATATGCACTATGAACACAAAATTGCACACCAAGCCAACAGTCCCGACAACATGCAATTACAGAAACAAGTATACCCATAAAATAAACAAGTTTTTCAAACAAAAATTTGCGAGCGTTGTTTTCTTGTACCTGTTGTTGTCCTCAAGCGAGTGTAAATTGAAAAATACGATTGGACGCCGGAGTCTCACTGACCAATCAGAATCGCCGACACAACTGCACTCCGCGCGGTTCGTCTGTCGCCCACCCGGAACTTCTCGGGTAATTCTCTACGTAATCACATTATCTCCGAAGATCGCCGAGTAGGTACGATTGGTCTGTTGGTCTGTCGCCATGGACATTGGTCTGTTGGTCTGTCGCCCTGTACCCCCCCCCCCCCCCCCCAGTGCTGAAGAGCAGTGATGAAAACACTATTGTGCATGTAAATTCAGTCCATGGAGAGGTTCATGAAACTGAAAGTACAGAGCGTTCTACAACTGAAAAATACATGCAAACTGACCTCACTTCTGAATTGATTTTAGGACTAGAAGAAGATTTAAAAACAAGGCTCTGTAGCACTAAGCCAGTTGTTAGCAGAAAAGAATTGTACGTAATAAGATATTATGATGAAAATCCTGATATGGTATCATTTTACACAGGCATACCAACTTTGGACTTAATGAAATACCTCTTTCAAACAGTGTGTGACTATATATCAGAGAGCAGCAAAGTTTTGACTAAAGAAGAACAGTTTCTCATGTGCTTAATAAAACTTAGGATGAACTATCTATTCAAGGATATCTCGAACCAACTGGATGTTTCAATCTCGACTATTCAAAGGGCTTTTCATGACACACTAGATGTCTTGTGCAAACGACTTACCGTAAGTTTCTGGTAAGGTGGCCAGAGAGGGAAGCCCTTTTGAAGACAATGCCTATGTGTTTTCGCAAAGATTTCGGAAGAAAAGTGGTAGTTGTAATGGACTGTTTTGAACTGTTCACTGAAAAACCAAGCGGAGCTGAAAACAAAGTGACCACATACTCACACTAAAAGCACCACCAAACTGTTAAATACCTAATTGGAGTAGCACCTCAAGGAGTTGTTACATTTATTTCAGAGGGATTTGGTGGGAGAGCATCAGACAAGTTTATTGCAGAACAAACAGATGTCTTGGACAATCTCCTTCCAGGGGATATTGTAATGACAGATAGAGGATTCTCCATAGAAGAGTCAGTACATTTCTTTGGTGCAGAACTTGCAATCCCAAGTTTTACCAAAGGAAAGCTTCAACTGCATCCACTGGATGTTGAAAAGACTCGTAAAATAGCATCAGTGCGCATTCATGTCGAGCGTGTCATAGGACTTCTTTTAAGAAAATTCAGGATTTTTGAAGGGGTTGTTCCCCTTGAATTTTTGAAGTTGAGACAAGGAGAGAGCATCCCTACTATTGATAAGATTGTTACAGTGACATGCTCTCTTGTAAATCTGTGTGCATCTGTTGTACCAACTGACTGACTTTACAATAGAACATTGTTTGATTAGATTTAAAATATAGCGCTGCACATAATTTTGGTCATAATAGCGATGCCCAACTACTTGGTGGAGGAAGACCCCAGACATTGTATACCTTAACAGAAAAAAAAAACAATAAAATCTTTTTGTTTGTTTATTTATATGCATTACCCTTTGAAATGTTTGATGAATATGGACCGTAAATCTATTAAATAAACTAGTGCCTCAAGAAAGCTATACCACACGTTTGCAAGGAAATTAAAGTGAAAACAAAACAAAACAATTTGTGGATTTGTATACAGTATATTTTACTTAAGAGACTGCACATCATGTACACAAATCAATTTTATCAAATGCTATTAACTGACATATGATACATGTTTACAATTTACTTAAAATAATATTTCCAACAAACCTGAAAATAAGATTGATAATAGAATTTATATTAAGCGCAAAAAATATTTAAGAACTGTTTTGTTTTTGTTTTTAAGTCTTACAGAAAAGTCACTGTTGCAATTTCAATTTACAAATGGTACATCTACCGATAGTTTAATTAGCCCTGCAATGTCTACACAACCACTTTCCTTTGGGGACTCTTTTCATGCTTATGCATGCAGTGTGGTACCACTGTCTTAAACAAGTGTCATTGTCACATTTAATCATTTTCCTTCCATCATCGACCCCACCACATACACAAAAACAGTCTACTGTTGGGAGGTTTGTTTGCAAAGGCCTCAGGAGAGTTGACATGGCAGCCTTTGAGGTGAAATGCCTACACAGCAACTCAGGCATAACACATTCCCTGTGAAACTGCCTGGCTTTCTCTAGGTTAATGTCTAAAAATGCATGGTCTTTGTGGACCCTCTCCAAATGGCAGTCCAGAGGTGTCCATACAAAAAAAAAAAAAAAAAAAAAAAAAAAAAAAAAAAAAAATCACAATAGTCACTTTCTGTCAGGGCCAGCTGCATTTGTATCTGGTAGTAATAAGGATGTGTTTTGGAAAGTTTCTGGTCAATTATCCAATTAACCTTCAGTTTTGAGCTATCCTTGGAGCTATATGGACATTTAATTTCCAAACATCAATTTCCACAACAGTCACAAAAAATTCTGCCATCAGGACTCACCCCAAACTCACTGTATTTTGGATTTAGAACAAGCCCGCTATCCTCAACCTTAAAGTTTATATGCCTCTCCTTCTGGGCTGGAATGTAGGCCTTCTTGGCATGCAGTTCTCTTGATGAGCCCCATTCCATGGCAGGAGTTTTTACAGATCTTTTTTCACCCTGACAGATCTTCTGTAATAGCGACTTTGCAGGCTTGTCAAGTTTGGTGTGGGTTGCAGCATGGAATGTTGAGGCAGTCACTCTTCCGATCCTGAACTTCTCCCAGAATGGACTGCTGGTCTGTGTCCTTGTTTTCTTTTCCAGGAAATCAGCTTGAGTCTGTGTAACTGAAATGTCAATTGTTGAGCACTTTCTTACAATGTCTTCAAAAACTGTCACTTTTGTCTCCTTATCAAAAATGGTACCTAGATCTATCGGCCAATTGCCAGAAACAGTCTTTGGAATAAAGGGATCACAAAATTCTGTCTGTATTGACAATATTGCAGCACTTGGAAAATTCTTCTGTAGTCCTTCAAAGAAGCCCCTTTCTTCACTTTTGGTTGGAGATGGTATATTACTGTGTTTTGGGGTTTTTGCCTCCAACTGCGATTCTGGAATTGTCCTTCGCTTCTTTGTTGCCGAGGTACAATCCATCTCTTTTATCCTCTTGTAGGGAGCATCAAACTTTTTCGCTGCTGGAAACATCCAGTATGCAGGCACATCAGTCACACTTACTTCCTGTTTCATCCTCGTCCAGGTCTCCAGTGCAAACAGGACAGCAGCGACGTGTGAACAGCATTCCCCCAATCCAGCCATACATGTGCAGTGGGCAGATTCTATATTTCCATCCTGGCTGATGATGACCCAGCAGTCTAAGAGTTTGTTCCTCACAGCCATCGAGTGGGTCATCTGGAAAAAATCTATACTTTAACTCCTGTCAAATATAGTTTTGATTAAAAAAAACTGCTTATTTCAAAATCCTTTTAACATGTAACATTTTAAAAAACACAATCAAACATGACATCTGTAGGAAAAACACAGATAGTTCTATAATATTATAGATAATTTGGCATGATCAAAATGGCATTTCAGTATGTTTAAACATTGCTTATTTTATATGTACATAATAGCCAATATATTTATTTGATTTGTCGCATAAAATGAAAGTGCATGAATATTATACCTTAGCTCGTAGAAGATGGAATGTGTTGATCTCCTTGTGCAGTGTTTCTCTAATCCAGCCATCTTGAAAAAGGTTGAATGCGTCCAAGGCCTTGACATTCCTAAACTGTTCCCGAGTGTAAGTTGAATGTTGAAACACCAGATAGTAAGAAACGTCAATCATTTTTACGTCCGGCCAGCGTGTTCTCTCTTTCTCAAATTCTGAATCTGGCAAAGCATACGGATCAACACCTCCGATCGCAGAAATCTTCTGGTCATATCTAGAACGTACATCTCCTGGTAGAGAATCGCGGTAACTTGTTCTCATTCCACCGCTTGTATCCATCATAAACACAGAACAGAAGTTTTTGATTTACAATCTACAAATATGTAGAAGGAGCGACGAGTTGACACTAACAGTAGGGACTCAAAATGGCGGCGCGCAGTGCCTGGTGGGTAACTACACAGGTTTTGTGACGTCAGTGAAAACAACGGATATACATAAAGTGCACAATTTAATTTTGTCAGTTCGATGGTAACAGTCCGAAAGTAGTGCAGTTTGGATGAGTTATGAGTTTAGCGGGCTGATAGCATGGAGGAAAAAACTGTTGTAAAGTCTGGTTGTGAGAGACCGAATGCTTCGATACAGTTTTCCGGACGGCAGGAGGGTGAAGAGTGTGTGTGAGAGGTGTGTGTGTGAGGGGTGTGTGGGGTCGTCCACCATGCTGGTGGCTCTGCGGATATAACGTGATGTGTAGATGTCTGTGACAGAGGGAAGAGAGACATGAATATTCTTTGAACATACACATACAAGCCATGAACATATTTAAACATATTACACAATTGTATCTAGAAAATGTAATTATAAACATGAATATTTAAACAATATTTACACACAATGAAATGTGAAAAAAAACTTTATTTCCCCATCATCTGCAAATCAAAAACAAAGAAACATACATGAGTCAGACAGAACTTATATAAACAATTGACTGTTAATTGCTGTGAATGATTGTGTAGATCTAATATAGTTCTGTCCATTGAAGTTTGGCTGATATCTTGTGAACTGATGTTACACACACTGATGTTACACACACACACACACACTGATGTTATGATATTCCCTGCAAAAATACATTAAGTCAGGTACGGTAGATGATATTTACGGCTAAAACTGTAGTTACAGATATACGTTAAATGTCACAGTTTACAGAGTTATAAAAAGATATACAATGGTGTTCCACTAACTTTAACATCTCATCTCGTTGTATGACATGGTATTGATAATCTAAAACAGAGGGACATTATTGCTTACCATTTTCAATTTATATTTGGGGCAAATTTCAGAAGCATTGCAGTAAGCTCTTCCACATCTCTTGCCTTCAGTGTCTGAAATAATTTTCCGTTGCTCCTATAGAATCCAGGAATAACAAAGCAGTTTGATTATGTGAAAGGGGTTAGATTTCAGGTGTTATTTACATTACTGTATTTTTGGTACCACAACAAAATATATTCTCAGTGCAAAATACAAATCTGTTGCATTTCATAACATTTATTATTTAAATAATTGATAGCCAGTTGGAGGAAAAACTTGCCTATAATTATATTACAAAGACTGAATTTTCTTGTGTTGATGGAATGAGACCTAAATAAGTCATACAATGAGGAAATAAACAGTGAAAAACTGTGTCAGTTCTTAATTTCTCATGCATATATAGAACTATGAATTTATGTAAACATAATTTTATGCATTTTGTCTGAAATACAGGAGGGATGAACATGCCTCGTGGCGCGTAACGCTGTGCAGCACGTGAGCGCGCGCGCCGTTAATTCTCAACTTAATACAGAACATGACAAAACTGAATAAAACATACCTGGGATAAACACAAGCAAAAGTTGATCACAGCACAGATACGTCGCATGACGAGATCTTAAATGAAATAAACAGAGGGTCAGAGTTCACAGGTTAACACACACACTCTAATTTCATCGTCACGAATAATACATTTGACTCAACTAACACAATTAGGAAACAAGAGACAAATGAAACAAACTGCGATTTTAACCAATACACAGTACTCAATTTTTAACACGTATTATGCGACTTACCATCAGATGAGAGGAAAATTGCGTCCGTTGGAGAAGCTCCGCCCCTCAATATCAGGTGCGTAACGTAACAGCCAATGGCGTGTCTCAATTCACGTATGGATTCAAACACAATATTTGAAAGGTCCAGCGCTGCACATCTAACCGGATTCAAATCGTCAGTTGTTTCGTCATTTTCTTCAAGACATGCAGTCCCGGTTTTTCCAGGAAAATTCTTACAACTAAACTCTAAAAACATTGTGCACTAGCATCATTTACTGGCAGATATATTTTTTTCTGGCTTGTGGAACTAACAGATGTCAGACTGGGTGAATCATTTTCTGGGAACATTCTCTATAAGTTAAAAAATTAAGGCAAAAATTAACCGGCAGAGAACGTTCCCTGTTGGTTATTTTCTTTTGGCTTAATTTTGTTTTAATTTGCAAAATAAATTATTTAAATAAAAAATTAATTATTTACAAAATTAAGCCACAAAATAACCTGCAGGGAACGTTCCGGGAACGTTCTGTATAATTTATAAAATTAAGCCAAAAGAAAATAACCTACAGGGAACGTTCCCAGAACGTTCTCTGTAGTGGTAAAAACAAGTTTTGAACTGTCCTGTATTCAAACCCCATTTCTGTCCACTGTGGGAGGTGTAAGGTGCAAGTTTCTGACGCGTGCAAGGTACCAAGGAAGTCCGTTGAGGTTTCAAATCAAACTGAAGTTTATTAAGTCAAAAACAAAGATGAAAAATAACATAAAGCAAACAAACAACTTAAGCGCTTGAGCATGTGTTGGCTTCCATGTGCACGGTCAAAAGACTGTATGCTCTTGTACCAGCGCCCCCTTCCTGTCGGGGGTGTCCTTTCCTTTTATCCTCTTTTTCCCCTCCCACCTATAGAGGGCACACACTCAGAGATATAAACAATATTAAATCAAAATGATATTTAAATGATCACAAAAAATTAAATGAAATAGGATGGTACATATGGCTCCTACACCCCGGCCCCTAATTGAGGGTTTAAACATCAATTACAATAAATTAAATGTAAAAGGAGCCAAAAAATATGTCTATTCAAGAAAAAATAAATACTCATCCTTTACCATTCTTCTAATGCTTCAGATTTAGTTGTCTGAATCTTTTAATAGCAGGCAAAGTTTGGTAATAGGTCTTTCTAAGAAACCCGTCTTTGTCTTAAGTTTAACAGTTCTTACGAGTCCTTTGGAGTCAGGTAGAACCTCTGTGACTCTTCCAATAGGCCATGATCCACGAGGTGCTGAACTGTCTACAACTAGCACAATATCTCCTTTTAGCAGTCCTCTTTTAGCAGTAAACCATCTTTGTCTTTCTTGAAGTAGTGGTAAATACTCTTGTGACCACCTCTTCCAAAACAAGTCTGCTAAATATTGTACTTGCCTCCATCGACGTCTGACGTAAACATCTGACTTTTGAAACAATCCAGGTGGCAATGTAGGGTTAGATTTCAACAGTAGAATGTGATTTGGTGTGAGAGGTTCTAGGTCATGATGGTCATCAGACAATGTGGTAATGGGACGACCATTCAAGATTGCTTCAATCTCACAAAAGAGTGTTTGCAGTCCTTCATCATCAAAGGTGTGTTGTTGTAATACAGAGCATAAGATCTGCCTGACCATGCGAATAAGCCTTTCTCATACTCCCCCATGATGTGAGGCTGCTGGAGGGTTGAATGTCCACTGAACTCCTTTCTGAAGCATTGTTTTCTGGATTCTGCTTTGGTTCCACTCTGAAAGGGAATTCTGTAACTCTCTTTTTGCACCCACCAGGTTAGTTCCGTTATCAGATCGAATGTGCAGTACTTGACCTCTCCTGGCTATGAATCTTCTTAAAGCGTCAATGCATGAATCTGTATTTAGTGAGTGAGCCATTTCCAGATGCACAGCTCTGCTGGTCATGCAGGTGAAAATACCTTTTCACTTGACTTCGACCTCTCTTTGTTTCGAAGGGTCCAAAATAGTCAACACCAACATTGCTAAAAGGTGGAAGATCAACTTGTAGTCTTTCTTTAGGTAAATCTGCCATCTTTTGTTCTCCAATTTTTCCTCTTACACGCTTGCATACAACACATTTAGAAATTACTTTGCCTGCTGCAGAATTGGCATTTATAATCCAATATTTCTTTCTCAGGTGTGACAGTACATGGTTTCTTCCAGCATGTCCAAGTTGTTTGTGTATGTGTTGAAGGATAAGTGTGGAGATGTGAAGATCTTTTGGAAGGATCATCCGTCGTTTGGTTTCCTCAGGCATTGCTGACTTGTCCAATCTTCCTCCAACCCTCAAAACTCCATCATCCATCACAGGATCTAGCTTGTATAAGCTGCTGAATTTATTCAAGCACTTTCCACCAAGCGATGACTTTTCAACTCTCGACATTTCCTCTGAATACCTTTGTCTTTGGCAAAACACAACAATAGCCTTTTCGGCTGTCACAAGATCATTCAGGCTAATTGTTTGTCCACAAAGTGATGTTTTGAATGCTTTAATTTTGTCGCCTTGCTTGTTTTGGCTCTTTGTATTCACGCAGGTTGTTTGAATTTCTTTCCTTTTTGCAATGAGCAAGCGAAGGATACTCTTGAACTTTAGTAACCATGCTACCGCCATCTTCAGCTTTGTCCAACTTGAGAAGTAGTGAAGCAGTTGGCTGGTAGGATTTTCTGTTTCTTTAATGATAGTACTATACACAATGGTGTTCTTTTTAACTTCGAGATCATTGAGAGAAAGAGACATGGGTACCATGGATGTCTTAGGCCATTCCTCTTCTTTCTGCCATAGAAAGTCTGGTCCACGGATCCACTCTTTGCAGTTCACCAATGTGTTGGCACTCACTCCTCTTGATGCTAGGTCAGCAGAGTTCTGCTTTGTTCTGATGAATCTCCACTGAGTTACATCTGTATTTTCTCTAATAATAGAGATCCTGTTTGCTACAAATGTGCGGAATCTTGTATTCTCATTTGCAACATATTTCAATACTGATTGACTATCAGTCCAGAACGTTGAGCGTTCGAGGTCTAGCTCCAATGCTTTTCTTATCATAATGTCCACTCTGACTGCTAGCACTGCGGCTGTAAGTTCTAGACGTGGAATTGTGATTTGCTTAAGTGGGGCCACTCTGGCCTTCCCCAATAGAAAAGAAACATGTACAGTGTGCATGTCATTGGTTAGTCTCAAGTAACTCACTGTGCCATATCCAAGTTCACTGGCATCGGAGAAATGATGCAGCTCTGCTTGCTTAAGCACTCCGAATCCTGTTGGTTTTACACAACGTGCCACTCTGAAATTTTGTATTTCATCAAGATCCTTTATCCATTTTGTCCACTTATTTACTGCAACTTGTGGTATTTCCTCATCCCAACCACATTTACTCCTACAGAGGTCTTGGAGAAGTAATTTTGCAGGTAAAGTAAAGGGACTCAAAAATCCAAGTGGATCGTAGATGGAGCTTACAACTGATAGCAAGTTTCTTCGGGTGTGAGATTTGCACTTGACAGTGATATCAAACTTGAACACATCATGTTCCACACACCACAACAATCCTAGAACTCTTTCAGTGGGAAGCTTTTCCCTGTCAAGATCCAATTTCTTTACATTTTGAGCTCTGTCTTCCTTTGGGATATGTGCAAGAACAGTACGACTGTTACTCACCCACTTTGTAAGATGGAATCCTCCTGTTTGACAGAGAGATGTTAGATCTTTCACCATCTTTACTGCCTCGTGCTCTGTTGGTAGTGATTTCAAGCAGTCATCCACATAGAAGTTATTTTCAACAGTTTTTGTTACCTCAGATTGAAAACGGTCTTTGTTATCTTTGGCAGTTTGCCTCAGAGCAAAGTTAGCACAACTGGGGGATGAAACCGCTCCAAACAGATGTACCGTCATCCGATGTTCTACAGCAGGCTTGCTGATATCACCTCCTGGCCACCAAAGGAAGCGTAGGAAGTCAACATCTGATCTTGACACTTTGACTTGATGGAACATTGCTTTGATGTCGGTCATAACTGCTATAGGCTCTTGGCGGAATCTGGTGAGGACATTGAAAAGTGTGCTGGTCAAATCTGGACCCTGAAGAAGTTCTGAGTTGAGTGATTTACCTTGATAGGTAGCACCACAGTCAAAGACTACTCTTATGATCTGTTTCTGGGGATGGTATACGCCATGATGTGGGATGTACCACAACTTTCCATCTGATCTTTTCAGCTCTTGCTGTGGCACCACTTCGGCGTAACCTTTATTTATGACTTCTGATAGAAATTCAGTGTAGTCTGTTCGGAATTGTTCATTCTTTTTGAACTTTCTTTTCAAACTTTGAAGCCTTAGTTCTGCCACTTGATAATTGTTAGGAAACACAGTGTCATCTTTCCTGAAAGGTAAATCAAGAGTGTAATGTCCATCTTTCAACTTGATTGATTCTTCTGCAATTTTGATGAATCTTTTGTCTTCAACAGACATTTCAACCTTGTCTTCTCTTGATCTCTCATTAAAATCATGGTTGTAGGTGTCAACAGGCATGTTCTTTTGTGTGTAGACTTCAGGCAATGGAATGAAGTTATCTTCTTCCAGAGAAGAAACTTCTAATCCACTGACGACATAAGAGGGTACAGACTTATCCTGGCTCATTGTTCGGAGAAGAATGTTGGTCTTTCTTCCAGAAATGTTGAGTTTCCCCATCAGATCCTCTGTGCAGAAGCTCGCTGAGCTACCAGGATCGAGAAAGGCATAGGTCTGAACAATCTTACTTCCCTTTGAACTTTTAACCTGTACAGGTACAATCGATAAACACTCTATGCAACTTTGTGCGTGTCTGTCTCCTGCATGCTTATCTTGAAGGGATACCGGTGTACTACTCACAGGTGTTTTCTTCTGTTGTTTTGATTCCAATCCCTTGATGTGTAACACGCTTGGATGCTGTTTGTTGCATATGGTGCATTTAATGTGCTTTGTGCAGTCTTTACTCATATGTCCACCTTTGGTTAGACATCTAAAACAGATTCCATTCTGCTTTACGAAGTTTATCTTTTCTCTGTGTGGCTGCTTTTCAAACTGCAAGCATGACATCAACTCATGTCTATTGAAACAGTAGAGACATAATGCTGGCTGTGAATCCCTAGATTCAGTTTGTGGTGAGCTCACATGTACATTGGTAGCAAAAATGTCTTTGGATTTAGGTTTTACTAAGACCTTTTGCTTTCCTTTACTTTGGGTTGAGTCTTGAATATCACCAAATATTGGATCTGAAACAATGTTAGCTTGTTTTTCAATAAATCTAACAAGATCTACCATTTTCACCTTTTTGTTACTTCTTTGCTCTTGTAACTCAAATGCTCTTGTACGCCACCTCTCTCTGAGCTTGTATGGGAGCTTGAGAGCAATAGTCCTCATATTGGAGACTGTGTCCAGTTCTTCCATGAACTCCAAGTCTTCCATACCATTGCAGCAGCTTCTGAGAAACAATGCGAAAGCCTGTAAAGCTTTTGGGTCTTCTGATTTGATTGAAGGCCAAGAGAGTGCCTTCTCAATATAAGCGCATGAAATCCTATATGCATTTCCAAAGTGTTCTTTCAACAGTTGCTTTGCTTTTTGGTAACCCCTGTTCGCTGACGTGTGTTGACAACTTCTTACCAGCTCTTGAGGTAATCCCCTTGTATATTGGATGAGAAAGTGCAGCCTGTCTGCATTATCATCCGTTTTACTTTCAATGATACGTTCAAAGGAATGAAGAAATGATCTGTACTGCAAAATATCTCCATTAAAGATTTGAATTTCTCCTCTTGGTAATGTAGAGAGAAGTTGTTGTCTCACAAGCAGGTCTGTCAAGTTGTTTTGCCTTTGAAGGATTCTAGAAAGATCAGCCCCTTGAACGACATTAGATGGAGGTGATTCTCGATTTTCTTGAGATCTTGATTGTGTGCTCTGGGAGATTCGTGCTGAGGTTTTAGAATCAGCATTCATGGTGGTGTGTTGCCGTAACTCATTCCGGTTTTGGGAATATCCTGCAGTCATTCTTGTTGCTGTGGGGAGTTGTACATGAACAGTCTCCTTTGGGCGCACATCTTGTGCATATGTTGCACCGGATGGAATTTTATTCAACATCTCCTCACAATAATCATTCATGACATCTTTTATCACAGCATTTTCATTTGTCAGAGAAGTTTCAGCATTTTTGAGATATTCAATCTTTGCTGTATTGGCTGCAATTTCTGATTGAACTTCCCACATCTCTTTCATTTTGCGAAGTTCTTCCTCTTTCTTTTCTAGAGCATGCTTTTGTTGCAATGCATTAGCTTTGGCAAGTAAAGCTGCCCTTTCTGCCTCTGCACAGACACGCGCTGAAGCAGACATTGACACACTGGATCCGGTTGAATTTGATCTCCTAGATCTGCCAGATCTACTGCTGCGCACAGAAGAAACCACTGAGATATTATCGTCTTCATTTAGTTGGTCAGTAACTTCAACAGGAGAAGCTTGAGAGTCAGGGTTTTGAACAGTAGAAATCCACTTCTCTACTGTAGAAACAAATACATCAACTTGCTTCATTCTTGGCTCATACCAGCTTTTCAAGTCTTCAACTTTATCCTCACAACTTAACATTTGCTCATATGAGTCTTGAAGAGAGTTGAATTCATCAAGCATTTCATTGAACTTCAACATGTTTCCTTTTACTTCTTCCAGATATTCAGCATCATTCATTAAGGAATTAACAATGTTCATTCGCCTTGTAAGATGTGCCATCTTGCCTGATCTTGAGGCTTTCAAACGAACAGCAACCTCACTCAAGTCCCTTTGAGCTGAGCTTGGTGTTTGTTCCAGATCAAACTCTTCCATCTTCTTGGACAAGATACAAGACAATACCTTCCAATGATTCAAATTTCTTCAATTTTTTCTTTAAAACGGCACAGAGCAAGACACTTGATTTCTTTCTTTCATGAAATGAGTTAACTGTTTGCAGCATCAAACTTGAAAATCTTCCCAATAACATTCAAATTTAACTCAGCACCAGCTTGCCACAGTTCATTGTTTCCATAAGCACATACCTCTTTAAGACGTTTCCTTTGTTCTTTGTTTCCAATGCCATGCGGTCTCAAACAGTTCTTCTCTGCAAATCCAGATGAATCCTCAGTAGCTCAAACATATTCCATTCTCAAAGCATAGTCTTTTGACATTTTGTAGTGGTAAAAAACAAGTTTTGAACTGTCCTGTATTCAAACCCCATTTCTGTCCACTGTGGGAGGTGTAAGGTGCAAGTTTCTGACGCGTGCAAGGTACCAAGGAAGTCCGTTGAGGTTTCAAATCAAACTGAAGTTTATTAAGTCAAAAACAAAGATGAAAAATAACATAAAGCAAACAAACAACTTAAGCGCTTGAGCATGTGTTGGCTTCCATGTGCACGGTCAAAAGACTGTATGCTCTTGTACCAGCGCCCCCTTCCTGTCAGGGGTGTCCTTTCCTTTTATCCTCTTTTTCCCCTCCCACCTATAGAGGGCACACACTCAGAGATACAAACAATATTAAATCAAAATGATATTTAAATGATCACAAAAAATTAAATGAAATAGGATGGTACATATGGCTCCTACACCCCGGCCCCTAATTGAGGGTTTAAACATCAATTACAATAAATTAAATGTAAAAGGAGCCAAAAAATATGTCTATTCAAGAAAAAAAATAAATACTCATCCTTTACCATTCTTCTAATGCTTCAGATTTAGTTGTCTGAATCTTTTAATAGCAGGCAAAGTTTGGTAATAGGTCTTTCTAAGAAACCCGTCTTTGTCTTAAGTTTAACAGTTCTTACGAGTCCTTTGGAGTCAGGTAGAACCTCTGTGACTCTTCCAATAGGCCATGATCCACGAGGTGCTGAACTGTCTACAACTAGCACAATATCTCCTTTTAGCAGTCCTCTTTTAGCAGTAAACCATCTTTGTCTTTCTTGAAGTAGTGGTAAATACTCTTGTGACCACCTCTTCCAAAACAAGTCTGCTAAATATTGTACTTGCCTCCATCGACGTCTGACGTAAACATCTGACTTTTGAAACAATCCAGGTGGCAATGTAGGGTTAGATTTCAACAGTAGAATGTGATTTGGTGTGAGAGGTTCTAGGTCATGATAGTCATCAGACAATGTGGTAATGGGACGACCATTCAAGATTGCTTCAATCTCACAAAAGAGTGTTTGTAGTCCTTCATCATCAAGGGTGTGTTGTTGTAATACAGAGCATAAGATCTGCCTGACCATGCGAATAAGCCTTTCCCATACTCCCCCATGATGTGAGGCTGCTGGAGGGTTGAATGTCCACTGAACTCCTTTCTGAAGCATTGTTTTCTGGATTCTGCTTTGGTTCCACTCTGAAAGGGAATTCTGTAACTCTCTCTTTGCACCCACCAGGTTAGTTCCGTTATCAGATCGAATGTGCAGTACTTGACCTCTCCTGGCTATGAATCTTCTTAAAGCGTCAATGCATGAATCTGTATTTAGTGAGTGAGCCATTTCCAGATGCACAGCTCTGCTGGTCATGCAGGTGAAAATAACTCCATACCTTTTCACTTGACTTCGACCTCTCTTTGTTTCGAAGGGTCCAAAATAGTCAACACCAACATTGCTAAAAGGTGGAAGATCAACTTGTAGTCTTTCTCTAGGTAAATCTGCCATCTTTTGTTCTCCAATTTTTCCTCTTACACGCTTGCATACAACACATTTAGAAATTACTTTGCGTGCTGCAGAATTGGCATTTATAATCCAATATTTCTTTCTTAGGTGTGAAAGTACATGGTTTCTTCCAGCATGTCCAAGTTGTTCGTGTACGTGTTGAAGGATAAGTGTGGAGATGTGAAGATCTTTTGAAAGGATCATCGGTCGTTTGGTTTCCTCAGGCATTGCTGACTTGTCCAATCTTCCTCCAACCCTCAAAACTCCATCATCCATCACAGGATCTAGCTTGTATAAGCTGCTGAATTTATTCAAGCGCTTTCCACCAAGCGATGACTTTTCAACTCTCGACATTTCCTCTGAATACCTTTGTCTTTGGCAAAACATAACAATAGCCTTTTCGGCTGTCACAAGATCATTCAGGCTAATTGTTTGTCCACAAAGTGATGTTTTGAATGCTTTAATTTTGTCGCCTTGCTTGTGTTGGCTCTTTGTATTCACGCAGGTTGTTTGAATTTTTTTCCTTTTTGCAATGAGCAAGCGAAGGATACTCTTGAACTTTAGTAACCATGCTACCGCCATCTTCAGCTTTGTCCAACTTGAGAAGTAGTGAAGCAGTTGGCTGGTAGGATTTTCTGTTTCTTTAATGATAGTACTATACACAATGGTGTTCTTTTTAACTTCAAGGTCATTGAGAGAAAGAGATATGGGTACCATGGATGTCTTAGGCCATTCCTCTTCTTTCTTCCATAGAAAGTCTGGTCCATGGATCCACTCTTTGCAGTTCACCAATGTGTTGGCACTCACTCCTCTTGATGCTAGGTCAGCAGAGTTCTGCTTTGTTCTGATGAATCTCCACTGAGTTACATCTGTATTTTCTCTAATAATAGAGATCCTGTTTGCTACAAATGTGCGGAATCTTGTATTCTCATTTGCAACATATTTCAATACTGATTGACTATCAGTCCAGAACGTTGAGCGTTCGAGGTCTAGCTCCAATGCTTTCCTTATCATAATGTCCACTCTGACTGCTAGCACTGCGGCTGTAAGTTCTAGACGTGGAATTGTGATTTGCTTAAGTGGGGCCACTCTGGCCTTCCCCAATAGAAAAGAAACATGTATAGTGTGAATGTCATTGGTTAGTCTCAAGTAACTCACTGTGCCATATCCAAGTTCACTGGCATCGGAGAAATGATGCAGCTCTGCTTGCTTAAGCACTCCGAATCCTATTGGTTTTACACAACGTGCCACTCTGAAATTTTGTATTTCATCAAGATCCTTTATCCATTTTGTCCACTTATTTACTGCAACTTGTGGTATTTCCTCATCCCAACCACATTTACTCCTACAGAGGTCTTGGAGAAGTAATTTTGCAGGTAAAGTAAAGGGACTCAAAAATCCAAGTGGATCGTAGATGGAGCTTACAACTGACAGCAAGTTTCTTCGGGTGTGAGATTTGCACTTGACAGTGATATCAAACTTGAACACATCATGTTCCACACACCACAACAATCCTAAAACTCTTTCAGTGGGAAGCTTTTCCCTATCAAGATCCAATTTCTTTACATTTTGAGCTCTGTCTTCTTTTGGGATATGTGCAAGAACAGTACGACTGTTACTCACCCACTTTGTAAGATGGAATCCTCCTGTTTGACAGAGAGATGTTAGATCTTTCACCATCTTTACTGCCTCATGCTCTGTTGGTAGTGATTTCAAGCAGTCATCCACATAGAAGTTATTTTCAACAGTTTTTGTTACCTCAGATTGAAAACGGTCTTTGTTATCTTTGGCAGTTTGCCTCAGAGCAAAGTTAGCACAACTGGGGGATGAAACCGCTCCAAACAGATGTACCGTCATCCGATGTTCTACAGCAGGCTTGCTGATATCACCTCCTGGCCACCAAAGGAAGCGTAGGAAGTCAACATCTGATCTTGACACTTTGACTTGATGGAACATTGCTTTGATGTCGGTCATAACTGCTATAGGCTCTTGGCGGAATCTGGTGAGGACATTGAAAAGTGTGCTGGTCAAATCTGGACCCTGAAGAAGTTCTGAGTTGAGTGATTTACCTTGATAGGTAGCACCACAGTCAAAGACTACTCTTATGATCTGTTTCTGGGGATGGTATACGCCATGATGTGGGATGTACCACAACTTTCCATCTGATCTTTTCAGCTCTTGCTGTGGCACCACTTCAGCGTAACCTTTATTTATGACTTCTGATAGAAATTCAGTGTAGTCTGTTTGGAATTGTTCGTTCTTTTTGAACTTTCTTTTCAAACTTTGAAGCCTTAGTTCTGCCACTTGATAATTGTTAGGAAACACAGTGTCATCTTTCTTGAAGGGTAAATCAAGAGTGTAATGTCCATCTTTCAACTTAATTGATTCTTCTGCAATTTTCATGAATCTTTTGTCTTCAACAGACATTTCAACCTTGTCTTCTCTTGATCTCTCATTGAAATCATGGTTGTATTGTTGAATCAACATTTCTTCCAGACTTGAAACAGAAATCTTGTTAACAACAACACTATCACAACTGTTCCTGTTCGTTTTACCTTTGTCTTGTAAAGGACCATTAATAACCCACCCCAGTAGGGTCTTAACTGCATATGGGCCTTCCCCTTGGCTGTTAAGGACTTCCCAAGGTTCGATGGCTTTGGGAGTATTGCTTCCAATCAACAACTCTACCTTGGCTGGAATCCTTGGAAATTTGACTTGACTCAAGTATGGCCATTTAGACAGTCCTTCCTTTGTAGGAATGTTACAGGTGTCAACAGGCATGTTCTTTTGTGTGTAGACTTCAGGCAATGGAATGAAGTTATCTTCTTCCAGTGAAGAAACTTCTAATCCACTGACGACATAAGAGGGTACAGACTTATCCTGGCTCATTGTTCGGAGAAGAATGTTGGTCTTTCTTCCAGAAATGTTGAGTTTCCCCATCAGATCCTCTGTGCAGAAGCTTGCTGAGCTACCAGGATCAAGAAAGGCATAGGTCTGAACAATCTTACTTCCCTTTGAACTTTTAACCTGTACAGGTACAATCGATAACAAACACTCTGTGCAACTTTGTGCGTTTCTGTCTCCAGCATGCTTATCTTGAAGGGATACCTGGGCACTACTCACAGGTGTTTTCTTCTGTTGTTTGGATTCCAATCCCTTGATGTGTAACACACTTGGATGCTGTTTGTTGCATATGGTGCAGTTAATTTGTTTTGTGCAGTCTTTACTCATATGTCCACCTTTGGTTAGACATCTAAAACAGATTCCATTCTGCTTTACGAAGTTTATCTTTTCTCTGTGTGGCTGCTTTTCAAACTGCAAGCATGACATCAACTCATGTCTATTGAAACAGTAGAGACATAATGCTGGCTGTGAATCCCTGGATTCAGTTTGGTGCGAGCTCACATGTACATTGGTAGCAAAAATGTCTTTGGATTTAGGTTTTACCAAGACCTTTTGCTTTCCTTTACTTTGGGTTGAGTCTTGAATATCACCAAATATTGGATCTGAAACAATGTTAGCTTGTTTTTCAATAAATCTGACAAGATCTACCATTTTCACCTTGTTGTTACTTCTTTGCTCTTGTAACTCAAATGCTCTTGTACGCCACCTCTCTCTGAGTTTGTATGGGAGCTTGAGAGCAATAGTCCTCATATTGGAGATTGTGTCCAGTTCTTCCATGAACTCCAAGTCTTCCATACCATTGCAGCAGCTTCTGAGAAACAATGCGAAAGCCTGTAAAGCTTTTGGGTCTTCTGATTTGATTGAAGGCCAAGAGAGTGCCTTCTCAATATAAGCGCATGAAATCCTATATGAATTTCCAAAGTGTTCTTTCAATAGTTGCTTTGCTTTTTGGTAACCCCTGTTCGCTGACATGTGTTGACAACTTCTTACCAGCTCTTGAGGTAATCCCCTTGTATATTGGATGAGAAAGTGCAGCCTGTCTGCATTATCATTCGTTTTACTTTCAATGATACGTTCAAAGGAATGAAGAAATGATCTGTACTGCAAAATATCTCCATTAAAGATTTGAATTTCTCCTCTTGGTAATGTAGAGAGAAGTTGTTGTCTCACAAGCAGGTCTGTCAAGTTGTTTTGCCTTTGAAGGATTCTAGAAAGATCAGCCCCTTGAATGACATTAGATGGAGGTGATTCTCGATTTTCTTGAGATCTTGATTGTGTGCTCTGGGAGATTCGTGCTGAGGTTTTAGAATCAGCATTCATGGTGGTGTGTTGCCGTAACTCATTCCGGTTTTGGGAATATCCTGCAGTCATTCTTGTTGCTGTGGGGAGTTGTACATGAACAGTCTCCTTTGGGCGCACATCTTGTGCATATGTTGCACCGGATGGAATTTTATTCAACATCTCCTCACAATAATCATTCATGACATCTTTTATGACAGCATTTTCATTTGTCAGAGAAGTTTCAGCATTTTTGAGATATTCAATCTTTGCTGTATTGGCTGCAATTTCTGATTGAACTTCCCACATCTCTTTCATTTTGCGAAGTTCTTCCTCTTTCTTTTCTAGAGCATGCTTTTGTTGCAATGCATTAGCTTTGGCAAGTAAAGCTGCCCTTTCTGCCTCTGCACAGACACGCGCTGAAGCAGACGTTGACACACTGGATCCGGTTGAATTTGATCTCCTAGATCTGCCAGATCTACTGCTGCGCACAGAAGAAACCACTGAGATATTATCGTCTTCATTTAGTTGGTCAGTAACTTCTACAACAGGAGAAGCTTGAGAGTCAGGGTTTTGAGCAGTAGAAATCCACTTCTCTACAGTAGAAACAAATACATCAACTTGCTTCATTCTTGGCTCATACCAGCTTTTCAAGTCTTCAATTTTATCCTCACAACTTAACATTTGCACATATGATTCGTGAAGAGAGTTGAATTCATCAACCATTTCATTGAACTTCAACATGTTTCCTTTTACTTCTTCCAGATATTCAGCATCATTCATTAAGGAATTAACAATGTTCATTCGCCTTGTAAGATGTGCCATCTTGCCTGATCTTGAGGCTTTCAAACGAACAGCAACCTCACTCAAGTCCCTTTGAGCTGAGCTTGGTGTTTGTTCCAGATCAAACTCTTCCATCATCTTGGACAAGATACAAGACAAGACCTTCCAATGATTCAAATTTCTTCAGAATTTTCTTTAAAATGACACAGATCAAGACACTTGATTTCTTTCTTTCATGAAATGAGTTCACTGTTTGCAGCATCAAACTTGAAAATCTTTCCAATAACATTCAAATTTAATTCAGCATCAGCTTGCCACAGTTCATTGTTTCCATAAGCACATACCTCTTTGAGACGTTTTCTTTGTTCTTTGTTTCCAATGCCATGCGGTCTCAAACAGTTCTTCTCTGCAAATCCAGATGAATCCTCAGTAGCTCAAACATATTCCATTCTCAAAGCATAGTCTTTTGACATTTTGTAGTGGTAAAAAACAAGTTTTGAACTGTCCTGTATTCAAACCCCATTTCTGTCCACTGTGGGAGGTGTAAGGTGCAAGTTTCTGACGCGTGCAAGGTACCAGGAAGTCCACTGACGTTTCAAACCATAACTGAAGTTTATTCAATCAAAACAAAGATGAAAAAACAACATAAAGCAAACAAACAACTTAAGCGCTTGCGCATGTGTTGGCTTCCATGTGCACGCTCTGCTGGTCATGCAGGTGAAAATAACTCCATACCTTTTCACTTGACTTCGACCTCTCTTTGTTTCGAAGGGTCCAAAATAGTCAACACCAACATTGCTAAAAGGTGGAAGATCAACTTGTAGTCGTTCTTTAGGTAAATCTGCCATCTTTTGCTCTCCAATTTTTCCTCTTACACGCTTGCATACAACACATTTAGAAATTACTTTGCGTGCTGCAGAATTGGCATTTATAATCCAATATTTCTTTCTTAGGTGTGAAAGTACATGGTTTCTTCCAGCATGTCCAAGTTGTTCGTGTACGTGTTGAAGGATAAGTGTGGAGATGTGAAGATCTTTTGAAAGGATCATCGGTCGTTTGGTTTCCTCAGGCATTGCTGACTTGTCCAATCTTCCTCCAACCCTCAAAACTCCATCATCCATCACAGGATCTAGCTTGTATAAGCTGCTGAATTTATTCAAGCGCTTTCCACCAAGCGATGACTTTTCAACTCTCGACATTTCCTCTGAATACCTTTGTCTTTGGCAAAACATAACAATAGCCTTTTCGGCTGTCACAAGATCATTCAGGCTAATTGTTTGTCCACAAAGTGATGTTTTGAATGCTTTAATTTTGTCGCCTTGCTTGTTTTGGCTCTTTGTATTCACGCAGGTTGTTTGAATTTCTTTCCTTTTTGCAATGAGCAAGCGAAGGATACTCTTGAACTTTAGTAACCATGCTACCGCCATCTTCAGCTTTGTCCAACTTGAGAAGTAGTGAAGCAGTTGGCTGGTAGGATTTTCTGTTTCTTTAATGATAGTACTATACACAATGGTGTTCTTTTTAACTTCAAGATCATTGAGAGAAAGAGACATGGGTACCATGGATGTCTTAGGCCATTCCTCTTCTTTCTGCCATAGAAAGTCTGGTCCATGGATCCACTCTTTGCAGTTCACCAATGTGTTGGCACTCACTCCTCTTGATGCTAGGTCAGCAGAGTTCTGCTTTGTTCTGATGAATCTCCACTGAGTTACATCTGTATGTTCTCTAATAATAGAGATCCTGTTTGCTACAAATGTGCGGAATCTTGTATTCTCATTTGCAACATATTTCAATACTGATTGACTATCAGTCCAGAACGTTGAGCGTTCGAGGTCTATCTCCAATGCTTTCCTTATCATAATGTCCACTCTGACTGCTAGCACTGCGGCTGTAAGTTCTAGGCGTGGAATTGTGATTTGCTTAAGTGGGGCCACTCTGGCTTTCCCCAATAGAAAAGAAACATGTACAGTGTGCATGTCATTGGTTAGTCTCAAGTAACTCACTGTGCCATATCCAAGTTCACTGGCATCGGAGAAATGATGCAGCTCTGCTTGCTTAAGCACTCCGAATCCTATTGGTTTTACACAACGTGCCACTTTGAAATTTTGTATTTCATCAAGATCCTTTATCCATTTTGTCCACTTATTTACTGCAACTTGTGGTATTTCCTCATCCCAACCACATTTACTCCTACAGAGGTCTTGGAGAAGTAATTTTGCAGGTAAAGTAAAGGGACTCAAAAATCCAAGTGGATCGTAGATGGAGCTTACAACTGACAGCAAGTTTCTTCGGGTGTGAGATTTGCACTTGACAGTGATATCAAACTTGAACACATCATGTTCCACACACCACAACAATCCTAAAACTCTTTCAGTGGGAAGCTTTTCCCTGTCAAGATCCAATTTCTTTACATTTTGAGCTCTGTCTTCTTTTGGGATATGTGCAAGAACAGTACGACTGTTACTCACCCACTTTGTAAGATGGAATCCTCCTGTTTGACAGAGAGATGTTAGATCTTTCACCATCTTTACTGCCTCATGCTCTGTTGGTAGTGATTTCAAGCAGTCATCCACATAGAAGTTATTTTCAACAGTTTTTGTTACCTCAGATTGAAAACGGTCTTTGTTATCTTTGGCAGTTTGCCTCAGAGCAAAGTTAGCACAACTGGGGGATGAAACCGCTCCAAACAGATGTACCGTCATCCGATGTTCTACAGCAGGCTTGCTGATATCACCTCCTGGCCACCAAAGGAAGCGTAGGAAGTCAACATCTGATCTTGACACTTTGACTTGATGGAACATTGCTTTGATGTCGGTCATAACTGCTATAGGCTCTTGGCGGAATCTGGTGAGGACATTGAAAAGTGTGCTGGTCAAATCTGGACCCTGAAGAAGTTCTGAGTTGAGTGATTTACCTTGATAGGTAGCACCACAGTCAAAGACTACTCTTATGATCTGTTTCTGGGGATGGTATACGCCATGATGTGGGATGTACCACAACTTTCCATCTGATCTTTTCAGCTCTTGTTGTGGCACCACTTCAGCGTAACCTTTATTTATGACTTCTGATAGAAATTCAGTGTAGTCTGTTTGGAATTGTTCGTTCTTTTTGAACTTTCTTTTCAAACTTTGAAGCCTTAGTTCTGCCACTTGATAATTGTTAGGAAACACAGTGTCATCTTTCTTGAAGGGTAAATCAAGAGTGTAATGTCCATCTTTCAACTTGATTGATTCTTCTGCAATTTTCATGAATCTTTTGTCTTCAACAGACATTTCAACCTTGTCTTCTCTTGATCTCTCATTGAAATCATGGTTGTATTGTTGAATCAACATTTCTTCCAGACTTGAAACAGAAATCTTGTTAACAACAACACTATCACAACTGTTCCTGTTCGTTTTACCTTTGTCTTGTAAAGGACCATTAATAACCCACCCCAGTAGGGTCTTAACTGCATATGGGCCTTCCCCTTGGCTGTTAAGGACTTCCCAAGGTTCGATGGCTTTGGGAGTATTGCTTCCAATCAACAACTCTACCTTGGCTGGAATCCTTGGAAATTTGACTTGACTCAAGTATGGCCATTTAGACAGTCCTTCCTTTGTAGGAATGTTACAGGTGTCAACAGGCATGTTCTTTTGTGTGTAGACTTCAGGCAATGGAATGAAGTTATCTTCTTCCAGTGAAGAAACTTCTAATCCACTGACGACATAAGAGGGTACAGACTTATCCTGGCTCATTGTTCGGAGAAGAATGTTGGTCTTTCTTCCAGAAATGTTGAGTTTCCCCATCAGATCCTCTGTGCAGAAGCTTGCTGAGCTACCAGGATCAAGAAAGGCATAGGTCTGAACAATCTTACTTCCCTTTGAACTTTTAACCTGTACAGGTACAATCGATAACAAACACTCTGTGCAACTTTGTGCGTTTCTGTCTCCAGCATGCTTATCTTGAAGGGATACCTGGGCACTACTCACAGGTGTTTTCTTCTGTTGTTTGGATTCCAATCCCTTGATGTGTAACACACTTGGATGCTGTTTGTTGCATATGGTGCAGTTAATTTGTTTTGTGCAGTCTTTACTCATATGTCCACCTTTGGTTAGACATCTAAAACAGATTCCATTCTGCTTTACGAAGTTTATCTTTTCTCTGTGTGGCTGCTTTTCAAACTGCAAGCATGACATCAACTCATGTCTATTGAAACAGTAGAGACATAATGCTGGCTGTGAATCCCTGGATTCAGTTTGGTGCGAGCTCACATGTACATTGGTAGCAAAAATGTCTTTGGATTTAGGTTTTACCAAGACCTTTTGCTTTCCTTTACTTTGGGTTGAGTCTTGAATATCACCAAATATTGGATCTGAAACAATGTTAGCTTGTTTTTCAATAAATCTGACAAGATCTACCATTTTCACCTTGTTGTTACTTCTTTGCTCTTGTAACTCAAATGCTCTTGTACGCCACCTCTCTCTGAGTTTGTATGGGAGCTTGAGAGCAATAGTCCTCATATTGGAGATTGTGTCCAGTTCTTCCATGAACTCCAAGTCTTCCATACCATTGCAGCAGCTTCTGAGAAACAATGCGAAAGCCTGTAAAGCTTTTGGGTCTTCTGATTTGATTGAAGGCCAAGAGAGTGCCTTCTCAATATAAGCGCATGAAATCCTATATGAATTTCCAAAGTGTTCTTTCAATAGTTGCTTTGCTTTTTGGTAACCCCTGTTCGCTGACATGTGTTGACAACTTCTTACCAGCTCTTGAGGTAATCCCCTTGTATATTGGATGAGAAAGTGCAGCCTGTCTGCATTATCATTCGTTTTACTTTCAATGATACGTTCAAAGGAATGAAGAAATGATCTGTACTGCAAAATATCTCCATTAAAGATTTGAATTTCTCCTCTTGGTAATGTAGAGAGAAGTTGTTGTCTCACAAGCAGGTCTGTCAAGTTGTTTTGCCTTTGAAGGATTCTAGAAAGATCAGCCCCTTGAATGACATTAGATGGAGGTGATTCTCGATTTTCTTGAGATCTTGATTATGTGCTCTGGGAGATTCGTGCTGAGGTTTTAGAATCAGCATTCATGGTGGTGTGTTGCCGTAACTCATTCCGGTTTTGGGAATATCCTGCAGTCATTCTTGTTGCTGTGGGGAGTTGTACATGAACAGTCTCCTTTGGGCGCACATCTTGTGCATATGTTGCACCGGATGGAATTTTATTCAACATCTCCTCACAATAATCATTCATGACATCTTTTATGACAGCATTTTCATTTGTCAGAGAAGTTTCAGCATTTTTGAGATATTCAATCTTTGCTGTATTGGCTGCAATTTCTGATTGAACTTCCCATATCTCTTTCATTTTTCGAAGTTCTTCCTCTTTCTTTTCAAGAGCATGCTTTTGTTGCAATGCATTAGCTTTGGCAAGTAAAGCTGCCCTTTCTGCCTCTGCACAGACACGCGCTGAAGCAAACGTTGACACACTGGATCCGGTTGAATTTGATCTCCTAGATCTGCCAGATCTACTGCTGCGCACAGAAGAAACCACTGAGATGTTATCGTCTTCATTTAGTTGGTCAGTAACTTCTACAACAGGAGAAGCTTGAGAGTCAGGGTTTTGAACAGTAGAAATCCACTTCTCTACAGTAGAAACAAATACATCAACTTGCTTCATTCTTGGCTCATACCAGCTTTTCAAGTCTTCAATTTTATCCTCACAACTTAACATTTGCACATATGATTCGTGAAGAGAGTTGAATTCATCAACCATTTCATTGAACTTCAACATGTTTCCTTTTACTTCTTCCAGATATTCAGCATCATTCATTAAGGAATTAACAATGTTCATTCGCCTTGTAAGATGTGCCATCTTGCCTGATCTTGAGGCTTTCAAACGAACAGCAACCTCACTCAAGTCCCTTTGAGCTGAGCTTGGTGTTTGTTCCAGATCAAACTCTTCCATCATCTTGGACAAGATACAAGACAAGACCTTCCAATGATTCAAATTTCTTCAGAATTTTCTTTAAAATGACACAGATCAAGACACTTGATTTCTTTCTTTCATGAAATGAGTTCACTGTTTGCAGCATCAAACTTGAAAATCTTTCCAATAACATTCAAATTTAATTCAGCATCAGCTTGCCACAGTTCATTGTTTCCATAAGCACATACCTCTTTGAGACGTTTTCTTTGTTCTTTGTTTCCAATGCCATGCGGTCTCAAACAGTTCTTCTCTGCAAATCCAGATGAATCCTCAGTAGCTCAAACATATTCCATTCTCAAAGCGTAGTCTTTTGACATTTTGTAGTGGTAAAAAACAAGTTTTGAACTGTCCTGTATTCAAACCCCATTTCTGTCCACTGTGGGAGGTGTAAGGTGCAAGTTTCTGACGCGTGCAAGGTACTAAGGAAGTCCGTTGAGGTTTCAAATCAAACTGAAGTTTATTAAGTCAAAAACAAAGATGATAAATAACATAAAGCAAACAAACAACTTAAGCAACTTGAGCATGTGTTGGCTTCCATGTGCACGGTCAAAAGACTGTATGCTCTTGTACCAGCGCCCCCTTCCTGTCGGGGGTGTCCTTTCCTTTTATCCTCTTTTTCCCCTCCCACCTATAGAGGGCACACACTCAGAGATATAAACAATATTAAATCAAAATGATATTTAAATGATCACAAAAAATTAAATGAAATAGGATGGTACATATGGCTCCTACACCCCGGCCCCTAATTGAGGGTTTAAACATCAATTACAATAAATTAAATGTAAAAGGAGCCAAAAAATATGTCTATTCAAGAAAAAAAATAAATACTCATCCTTTACCATTCTTCTAATGCTTCAGATTTAGTTGTCTGAATCTTTTAATAGCAGGCAAAGTTTGGTAATAGGTCTTTCTAAGAAACCCGTCTTTGTCTTAAGTTTAACAGTTCTTACGAGTCCTTTGGAGTCAGGTAGAACCTCTGTGACTCTTCCAATAGGCCATGATCCACGAGGTGCTGAACTGTCTACAACTAGCACAATATCTCCTTTTAGCAGTCCTCTTTTAGCAGTAAACCATCTTGGTCTTTCTTGAAGTAGTGGTAAATACTCTTGTGACCACCTCTTCCAAAACAAGTCTGCTAAATATTGTACTTGCCTCCATCGACGTCTGACGTAAACATCTGACTTTTGAAACAATCCAGGTGGCAATGTAGGGTTAGATTTCAACAGTAGAATGTGATTTGGTGGGAGAGGTTCTAGGTCATGATGGTCATCAGACAATGTGGTAATGGGACGACCATTCAAGATTGCTTCAATCTCACAAAAGAGTGTTTGCAGTCCTTCATCATCAAGGGTGTGTTGTTGTAATACAGAGCATAAGATCTGCCTGACCATGCGAATAAGCCTTTCCCAAACTCCCCCATGATGTGAAGCTGCTGGAGGGTTGAATGTCCACTGGACTCCTTTCTGAAGCATTGTTTTCTGGATTCTGCTTTGGTTCCACTCTGAAAGGGAATTCTGTAACTCTCTCTTTGCACCCACCAGGTTAGTTCCGTTATCAGATCGAATGTGTAGTACTTGACCTCTCCTGGCTATGAATCTTCTTAAAGCGTCAATGCATGAATCTGTATTTAGTGAGTGAGCCATTTCCAGATGCACAGCTCTGCTTGTCATGCAGGTGAAAATAACTCCATACCTTTTCACTTGACTTCGACCTCTCTTTGTTTCGAAGGGTCCAAAATAGTCAACACCAACATTGCTAAAAGGTGGAAGATCAACTTGTAGTCTTTCTTTAGGTAAATCTGCCATCTTTTGCTCTCCAATTTTTCCTCTTACACGCTTGCATACAACACATTTAGAAATTACTTTGCGTGCTGCAGAATTGGCATTTATAATCCAATATTTCTTTCTTAGGTGTGAAAGTACATGGTTTCTTCCAGCATGTCCAAGCTGTTCGTGTATGTGTTGAAGGATAAGTGTGGAGATGTGAAGATCTTTTGGAAGGATCATTGGTCGTTTGGTTTCCTCAGGCATTGCTGACTTGTCCAATCTTCCTCCAACCCTCAAAACTCCATCATCCATCATAGGATCTAGCTTGTATAAGCTGCTGAATTTATTCAAGCGCTTTCCACCAAGCGATGACTTTTCAACTCTCGACATTTCCTCTGAATACCTTTGTCTTTGGCAAAACACAACAATAGCCTTTTCGGCTGTCACAAGATCATTCAGGCTAATTGTTTGTCCACAAAGTGATGTTTTGAATGCTTTAATTTTGTCGCCTTGCTTGTTTTGGCTCTTTGTATTCACGCAGGTTGTTTGAATTTTTTTCCTTTTTGCAATGAGCAAGCGAAGGATACTCTTGAACTTTAGTAACCATGCTACCGCCATCTTCAGCTTTGTCCAACTTGAGAAGTAGTTAAGCAGTTGGCTGGTAGGATTTTCTGTTTCTTTAATGATAGTACTATACACAATGGTGTTCTTTTTAACTTCGAGATCATTGAGAGAAAGCGATATGGGTACCATGGATGTCTTAGGCCATTCCTCTTCTTTCTTCCATAGAAAGTCTGGTCCATGGATCCACTCTTTGCAGTTCACCAATGTGCTGGCACTCACTCCTCTTGATGCTAGGTCAGCAGAGTTCTGCTTTGTTCTGATGAATCTCCACTGAGTTACATCTGTATGTTCTCTAATAATAGAGATCCTGTTTGCTACAAATGTGCGGAATCTTGTATTCTCATTTGCAACATATTTCAATACTGATTGACTATCAGTCCAGAACGTTGAGCGTTCGAGGTCTAGCTCCAATGCTTTCCTTATCATAATGTCCACTCTGACTGCTAGCACTGCGGCTGTAAGTTCTAGACGTGGAATTGTGATTTGCTTAAGTGGGGCCACTCTGGCCTTCCCCAATAGAAATGAAACATGTACAGTGTGCATGTCATTGGTTAGTCTCAAGTAACTCACTGTGCCATATCCAAGTTCACTGGCATCGGAGAAATGATGCAGCTCTGCTTGCTTAAGCACTCCGAATCCTATTGGTTTTACACAACGTGCCACTCTGAAATTTTGTATTTCATCAAGATCCTTTATCCATTTTGTCCACTTATTTACTGCAACTTGTGGTATTTCCTCATCCCAACCACATTTACTCCTACAGAGGTCTTGGAGAAGTAATTTTGCAGGTAAAGTAAAGGGACTCAAAAATCCAAGTGGATCGTAGATGGAGCTTACAACTGACAGCAAGTTTCTTCTGGTGTGAGATTTGCACTTGACAGTGATATCAAACTTGAACACATCATGTTCCACACACCACAACAATCCTAAAACTCTTTCAGTGGGAAGCTTTTCCCTGTCAAGATCCAATTTCTTTACATTTTGAGCTCTGTCTTCTTTTGGGATATGTGCAAGAACAGTACGACTGTTACTCACCCACTTTGTAAGATGGAATCCTCCTGTTTGACAGAGAGATGTTAGATCTTTCACCATCTTTACTGCCTCATGCTCTGTTGGTAGTGATTTCAAGCAGTCATCCACATAGAAGTTATTTTCAACAGTTTTTGTTACCTCAGATTGAAAACGGTCTTTGTTATCTTTGGCAGTTTGCCTCAGAGCAAAGTTAGCACAACTGGGGGATGAAACCGCTCCAAACAGATGTACCGTCATCCGATGTTCTACAGCAGGCTTGCTGATATCACCTCCTGGCCACCAAAGGAAGCGTAGGAAGTCAACATCTGATCTTGACACTTTGACTTGATGGAACATTGCTTTGATGTCGGTCATAACTGCTATAGGCTCTTGGCGGAATCTGGTGAGGACATTGAAAAGTGTGCTGGTCAAATCTGGACCCTGAAGAAGTTCTGAGTTGAGTGATTTACCTTGATAGGTAGCACCACAGTCAAAGACTACTCTTATGGTCTGTTTCTGGGGATGGTATACGCCATGATGTGGGATGTACCACAACTTTCCATCTGATCTTTTCAGCTCTTGCTGTGGCACCACTTCAGCGTAACCTTTATTTATGACTTCTGATAGAAATTCAGTGTAGTCTGTTCGGAATTGTTCCTTCTTTTTTAACTTTCTTTTCAAACTTTGAAGCCTTAGTTCTGCCACTTGATAATTGTTAGGAAACACAGTGTCATCTTTCCTGAAAGGTAAATCAAGAGTGTAATGTCCATCTTTCAACTTGATTGATTCTTCTGCAATTTTGATGAATCTTTTGTCTTCAACAGACATTTCAACCTTGTCTTCTCTTGATCTCTCATTAAAATCATGGTTGTATTGTTGAATCAACATTTCTTCCAGAGTTGAAACAGAAATCTTGTTAACAACAACACTGTCACAACTGTTCCTGTTTGTTTTACCTTTGTCTTGTAAAGGACCATTAATAACCCACCCCAGTAGGGTCTTAACTGCATATGGGCCTTCCCCTTGGCTGTTAAGGACTTCCCAAGGTTCGATGGCTTTGGGAGTATTGCTTCCAATCAACAACTCTACCTTGGCTGGAATCCTTGGAAATTTGACTTGACTCAAGTATGGCCATTTAGACAGTCCTTCCTTTGTAGGAATGTTACAGGTGTCAACAGGCATGTTCTTTTGTGTGTAGACTTCAGGCAATGGAATGAAGTTATTTTCTTCCAGTGAAGAAACTTCTAATCCACTGACGACATAAGAGGGTACAGACTTATCCTGGCTCATTGTTCGGAGAAGAATGTTGGTCTTTCTTCCAGAAATGTTGAGTTTCCCCATCAGATCCTCTGTGCAGAAGCTCGCTGAGCTACCAGGATCGAGAAAGGCATAGGTCTGAACAATCTTACTTCCCTTTGAACTTTTAACCTGTACAGGTACAATCGATAAACACTCTATGCAACTTTGTGCGTGTCTGTCTCCAGCATGCTTATCTTGAAGGGATACCGGTGTACTACTCACAGGTGATTTCTTCAGTTGCTTTGATTCCAATCCCTTGATGTGCAACACGCTTGGATGCTGTTTGTTGCATATGGTGCATTTAATGTGCTTTGTGCAGTCTTTACTCATATGTCCACCTTTGGTTAGACATCTAAAACAGATTCCATTCTGCTTTACGAAGTTTATCTTTTCTCTGTGTGGCTGCTTTTCAAACTGCAAGCATGACATCAACTCATGTCTATTGAAACAGTAGAGACATAATGCTGGCTGTGAATCCCTAGATTCAGTTTGTGGTGAGCTCACATGTACATTGGTAGCAAAAATGTCTTTGGATTTAGGTTTTACTAAGACCTTTTGCTTTCCTTTACTTTGGGTTGAGTCTTGAATATCACCAAATATTGGATCTGAAACAATGTTAGCTTGTTTTTCAATAAATCTAACAAGATCTACCATTTTCACCTTGTTGTTACTTCTTTGCTCTTGTAACTCAAATGCTCTTGTACGCCACCTCTCTCGGAGTTTGTATGGGAGCTTGAGAGCAATAGTCCTCATATTGGAGACTGTGTCCAGTTCTTCCATGAACTCCAAGTCTTCCATACCATTGCAGCAGCTTCTGAGAAACAATGCGAAAGCCTGTAAAGCTTTTGGATCTTCTGATTTGATTGAAGGCCAAGAGAGTGCCTTCTCAATATAAGCGCATGAAATCCTATATGCATTTCCAAAGTGTTCTGTGCTGCACCAGATATTGTACTTAATGGAGCGATGGATGTCGTCCTCAGAGTAGCTCTTTATGATGAAGACGCGACCGTGCTTAGGGTTCCAGTCAAAGTCCTTGGGATTATAGTTGTTCACCATGCGCAGCTTCTCCAGAACTGGGTGAGGCTCTGCTGGCACAGTAACGCCACCCATTCCTGAATTTGGAGGGGATTGGCCAGGACCACCCGCTGCATCCCCAAATCCATTGGCACGGTTACGCGGAGGCACCCAGCGGGTCGGCTGGGAGGGTTGGGGAGCGGTAGGGCCCTGGGATAGTGGAGGTGGGACAGCACCCGGCTGGCCACCTGGAGGAAGAGGGTGCTGCCCAAGTTGACCCGTAGGAGGCCCAAGCTGTCCGTTGCTAAGAGGCAGCTGCGGCACTCCGCCGGCAGTAGCACCTGGTTGAGGAGACGACTGATTGGGCGGCTGTCCGTTAGTTGGCAGGGGACTCTGCTGTGGGGCTGCTGGTTTAGGCATAGTCCCCTTGTTATCCCAAGTCCCAATATCCATGCCATGTTTGAGCTACTGAGGATTCATCTGGATTTGCAGAGAAGAACTGTTTGAGACCGCATGGCATTGGAAACAAAGAACAAAGAAAACGTCTTAAAGAGGTATGTGCTTATGGAAACAATGAACTGTGGCAGGCTGGTGCTGAGTTAAATTTGAATGTTATTGGGAAGATTTTCAAGTGTGATGCTGCAAACAGTTAACTCATTTCATGAAAGAAAGAAATCAAGTGTCTTGCTCTGTGCCATTTTAAAGAAAAAATTAAATGAAATAGGATGGTACATATGGCTCCTACACCCCGGCCCCTAATTGAGGGTTTAAACATCAATTACAATAAATTAAATGTAAAAGGAGCCAAAAAATATGTCTATTCAAGAAAAAAAAAAAAAATACTCATCCTTTACCATTCTTCTAATGCTTCAGATTTAGTTGTCTGAATCTTTTAATAGCAGGCAAAGTTTGGTAATAGGTCTTTCTAAGAAACCCGTCTTTGTCTTAAGTTTAACAGTTCTTACGAGTCCTTTGGAGTCAGGTAGAACCTCTGTGACTCTTCCAATAGGCCATGATCCACGAGGTGCTGAACTGTCTACAACTAGCACAATATCTCCTTTTAGCAGTCCTCTTTTAGCAGTAAACCATCTTTGTCTTTCTTGAAGTAGTGGTAAATACTCTTGTGACCACCTCTTCCAAAACAAGTCTGCTAAATATTGTACTTGCCTCCATCGACGTCTGACGTAAACATCTGACTTTTGAAACAATCCAGGTGGCAATGTAGGGTTAGATTTCAACAGTAGAATGTGATTTGGTGTGAGAGGTTCTAGGTCATGATGGTCATCAGACAATGTGGTAATGGGACGACCATTCAAGATTGCTTCAATCTCACAAAAGAGCATTTGAGTTACAAGAGCAAAGAAGTAACAACAAGGTGAAAATGGTAGATCTTGTTAGATTTATTGAAAAACAAGCTAACATTGTTTCAGATCCAATATTTGGTGATATTCAAGACTCAACCCAAAGTAAAGGAAAGCAAAAGGTCTTGGTAAAACCTAAATCCAAAGACATTTTTGCTACCAATGTACATGTGAGCTCGCACCAAACTGAATCCAGGGATTCACAGCCAGCATTATGTCTCTACTGTTTTAATAGACATGAGTTGATGTCATGCTTGCAGTTTGAAAAGCAGCCACATAGAGAAAAGATGAACTTCATAAAGCAGAATGGAATCTGTTTTAGATGTCTAACCAAAGGTGGACATCTGAGTAAAGACTGCACAAAACAAATTAACTGCACCATATGCAACAAACAGCATCCAAGTGTGTTACACATCAAGGGATTGGAATCCAAACAACAGAAGAAAACACCTGTGAGTAGTGCCCAGGTATCCCTTCAAGATAAGCATGCTGGAGACAGAAACGCACAAAGTTGCACAGAGTGTTTGTTATCGATTGTACCTGTACAGGTTAAAAGTTCAAAGGGAAGTAAGATTGTTCAGACCTATGCCTTTCTTGATCCTGGTAGCTCAGCAAGCTTCTGCACAGAGGATCTGATGGGGAAACTCAACATTTCTGGAAGAAAGACCAGCATTCTTCTCCGAACAATGAGCCAGGATAAGTCTGTACCCTCTTATGTCGTCAGTGGATTAGAAGTTTCTTCACTGGAAGAAAATAACTTCATTCCATTGCCTGAAGTCTACACACAAAAGAACATGCCTGTTGACACCTGTAACATTCCTACAAAGGAAGGACTGTCTAAATGGCCATACTTGAGTCAAGTCAAATTTCCAAGGATTCCAGCCAAGGTAGAGTTGTTGATTGGAAGCAATACTCCCAAAGCCATCGAACCTTGGGAAGTCCTTAACAGCCAAGGGGAAGGCCCATATGCAGTTAAGACCCTACTGGGGTGGGTTATTAATGGTCCTTTACAAGACAAAGGTAAAACAAACAGGAACAGTTGTGACAGTGTTGTTGTTAACAAGATTTCTGTTTCAACTCTGGAAGAAATGTTGATTCAACAATACAACCATGATTTTAATGAGAGATCAAGAGAAGACAAGGTTGAAATGTCTATTGAAGACAAAAGATTCATCAAAATTGCAGAAGAATCAATCAAGTTGAAAGATGGACATTACACTCTTGATTTACCTTTCAGGAAAGATGACACTGTGTTTCCTAACAATTATCAAGTGGCAGAACTAAGGCTTCAAAGTTTGAAAAGAAAGTTAAAAAAGAAGGAACAATTCCGAACAGACTACACTGAATTTCTATCAGAAGTCATAAATAAAGGTTACGCTGAAGTGGTGCCACAGCAAGAGCTGAAAAGATCAGATGGAAAGTTGTGGTACATCCCACATCATGGCGTATACCATCCCCAGAAACAGACCATAAGAGTAGTCTTTGACTGTGGTGCTACCTATCAAGGTAAATCACTCAACTCAGAACTTCTTCAGGGTCCAGATTTGACCAGCACACTTTTCAATGTCCTCACCAGATTCCGCCAAGAGCCTATAGCAGTTATGACCGACATCAAAGCAATGTTCCATCAAGTCAAAGTGTCAAGATCAGATGTTGACTTCCTACGCTTCCTTTGGTGGCCAGGAGGTGATATCAGCAAGCCTGCTGTAGAACATCGGATGACGGTACATCTGTTTGGAGCGGTTTCATCCCCCAGTTGTGCTAACTTTGCTCTGAGGCAAACTGCCAAAGATAACAAAGACCGTTTTCAATCTGAGGTAACAAAAACTGTTGAAAATAACTTCTATGTGGATGACTGCTTGAAATCACTACCAACAGAGCATGAGGCAGTAAAGATGGTGAAAGATCTAACATCTCTCTGTCAAACAGGAGGATTCCATCTTACAAAGTGGGTGAGTAACAGTCGTACTGTTCTTGCACATATCCCAAAAGAAGACAGAGCTCAAAATGTAAAGAAATTGGATCTTGACAGGGAAAAGCTTCCCACTGAAAGAGTTTTAGGATTGTTGTGGTGTGTGGAACATGATGTGTTCAAGTTTGATATCACTGTCAAGTGCAAATCTCACACCCGAAGAAACTTGCTGTCAGTTGTAAGCTCCATCTACGATCCACTTGGATTTTTGAGTCCCTTTACTTTACCTGCAAAATTACTTCTCCAAGACCTCTGTAGGAGTAAATGTGGTTGGGATGAGGAAATACCACAAGATGCAGTAAATAAGTGGACAAAATGGATAAAGGACCTTGATGAAATACAAAATTTCAGAGTGGCACGTTGTGTAAAACCAACAGGATTCGGAGTGCTTAAGCAAGCAGAGCTGCATCATTTCTCCGATGCCAGTGAACTTGGATATGGCACAGTGAGTTACTTGAGACTAACCAATGACATTCACACTATACATGTTTCTTTTCTATTGGGGAAGGCCAGAGTGGCCCCACTTAAGCAAATCACAATTCCACGTCTAGAACTTACAGCCGCAGTGCTAGCAGTCAGAGTGGACATTATGATAAGGAAAGCATTGGAGCTAGACCTCGAACGCTCAACGTTCTGGACTGATAGTCAATCAGTATTGAAATATGTTGCAAATGAGAATACAAGATTCCGCACATTTGTAGCAAACAGGATCTCTATTATTAGAGAACATACAGATGTAACTCAGTGGAGATTCATCAGAACAAAGCAGAACTCTGCTGACCTAGCATCAAGAGGAGTGAGTGCCAGCACATTGGTGAACTGCAAAGAGTGGATCCATGGACCAGACTTTCTATGGAAGAAAGAAGAGGAATGGCCTAAGACATCCATGGTACCCATATCGCTTTCTCTCAATGATCTCGAAGTTAAAAAGAACACCATTGTGTATAGTACTATCATTAAAGAAACAGAAAATCCTACCAGCCAACTGCTTAACTACTTCTCAAGTTGGACAAAGCTGAAGATGGCGGTAGCATGGTTACTAAAGTTCAAGAGTATCCTTCGCTTGCTCATTGCAAAAAGGAAAGAAATTCAAACAACCTGCATCAATACAAAGAGCCAAAACAAGCAAGGCGACAAAATTAAAGCATTCAAAACATCACTTTGTGGACAAACAATTAGCCTGAATGATCTTGTGACAGCCGAAAAGGCTATTGTTGTGTTTTGCCAAAGACAAAGGTATTCAGAGGAAATGTCGAGAGTTGAAAAGTCATCGCTTGGTGGAAAGCGCTTGAATAAATTCAGCAGCTTATACAAGCTAGATCCTATGATGGATGATGGAGTTTTGAGGGTTGGAGGAAGATTGGACAAGTCAGCAATGCCTGAGGAAACCAAACGACCGATGATCCTTCCAAAAGATCTTCACATCTCCACACTTATCCTTCAACACATACACGAACAACTTGGACATGCTGGAAGAAACCATGTACTTTCACACCTAAGAAAGAAATATTGGATTATAAATGCCAATTCTGCAGCACGCAAAGTAATTTCTAAATGTGTTGTATGCAAGCGTGTAAGAGGAAAAATTGGAGAGCAAAAGATGGCAGATTTACCTAAAGAAAGACTACAAGTTGATCTTCCACCTTTTAGCAATGTTGGTGTTGACTATTTTGGACCCTTCGAAACAAAGAGAGGTCGAAGTCAAGTGAAAAGGTATGGAGTTATTTTCACCTGCATGACCAGCAGAGCTGTGCATCTGGAAATGGCTCACTCACTAAATACAGATTCATGCATTGACGCTTTAAGAAGATTCATAGCCAGGAGAGGTCAAGTACTGCACATTCGATCTGATAACGGAACTAACCTGGTGGGTGCAAAGAGAGAGTTACAGAATTCCCTTTCAGAGTGGAACCAAAGCAGAATCCAGAAAACAATGCTTCAGAAAGGAGTTCAGTGGACATTCAACCCTCCAGCAGCCTCACATCATGGGGGAGTATGGGAAAGGCTTATTCGCATGGTCAGGCAGATCTTATGCTCTGTATTACAACAACACACCCTTGATGATGAAGGACTGCAAACACTCTTTTGTGAGATTGAAGCAATCTTGAATGGTCGTCCCATTACCACATTGTCTGATGACCATCATGACCTAGAACCTCTCACACCAAATCACATTCTACTGTTGAAATCTAACCCTACATTGCCACCTGGATTGTTTCAAAAGTCAGATGTTTACGTCAGACGTCGATGGAGGCAAGTACAATATTTAGCAGACTTGTTTTGGAAGAGGTGGTCACAAGAGTATTTACCACTACTTCAAGAAAGACAAAGATGGTTTACTGCTAAAAGAGGACTGCTAAAAGGAGATATTGTGCTAGTTGTAGACAGTTCAGCACCTCGTGGATCATGGCCTATTGGAAGAGTCACAGAGGTTCTACCTGACTCCAAAGGACTCGTAAGAACTGTTAAACTTAAGACAAAGACGGGTTTCTTAGAAAGACCTATTACCAAACTTTGCCTGCTATTAAAAGATTCAGACAACTAAATCTGAAGCATTAGAAGAATGGTAAAGGATGAGTATTTATTTTTTTTCTTGAATAGACATATTTTTTGGCTCCTTTTACATTTAATTTATTGTAATTGATGTTTAAACCCTCAATTAGGGGCCGGGGTGTAGGAGCCATATGTACCATCCTATTTCATTTAATTTTTTGTGATCATTTAAATATCATTTTGATTTAATATTGTTTATATCTCTGAGTGTGTGCCCTCTATAGGTGGGAGGGGAAAAAGAGGATAAAAGGAAAGGACACCCCCGACAGGAAGGGGGCGCTGGTACAAGAGGGTACAAGGCTCTTTCAGCATGCTCACTGACCAATCAAAATGTTGCTGATCAGTGTTTCTACTATCGATTCATATCCCCTTTTAAACCAGCACATGAACACGCAATGATCTCAGATAACTCAATCCAGCTATACTAATCATCAAGAACAGGTGCGTTCAAAAATATTATTGGCACTACAGTGGTTGGAAGGAAATAACAAAATGCAAAATGTAGTCATAGCTTCTGACAGCTTATCTGCTCTATTTAGTATTCAATCTGGGAAAACATCATGCAGACAAGATATCATATACCAGATATTTCACTTACTTTTAATACTGAGTGGTAGGGGAATGGATGTCTTCTTTCTGTAGGTTCCTGCTCATGTAGGGGTGGAAGGAAATGAGATAGTAGACACTTTGGCAAAAGGATCAATAAATCATGAAGTAGTTGATATACAAATACCATTATGTAGAGCAGAAATTAAAACTATTATTAAAGGACATGTAAATAGAATATGGCAAGAATATTGGGACATAGCTGACACTGGACGTCATCTATACAATATACAAAAACAAGTAGGCATAAATATTTGGCATAACAGAAATCCAAAGGAAGAAAAGATATTTACACATCTCAGAATAGGTCATGCTGGTTTAAATTCTACATTACATAGAATAGGAAAACACCCCACTGGTCTTTGCGATCACTGCAACACACAAGAGACGGTCAAACACATTTTAATGGACTGTAAAAGATATGAAGAAGAAAGGAAAGAATTGGAAACACAAGTTGGAAAGCAAAATATGACGTTAGGAAATCTACTAGGGAAAACAATGGCTGGGAAAATAATCAACCTTCTAATGCAGTATTTGAAAAATACTAGATTATATGAAAGAATTTGAATAAGGAATATATATATATAATTTTTTATTTTTTTATTTTTTTTATTTTATTTTTTATTTATTTTATTTTTTAACTGCGTTAAGTCCTTCCTTCTGTCAAATTGTTGTCCACAATCAAGTCCAGTAGGTGGCGGTAAATGCACCTTCAGTTGGTTTGCCATCCGCCAAAAAAAACCAAAGAAGAAGAAGAAGAAGAAGGTGCGTTCAAACTGAAACGAATCATCCAGATCATAGTAAGCGCGATTATCTCATCCCGGATGTGTCAACTGATCTTGGATGTAGTAAGCGACGTACGAAGAATATGCCTCAGGAGTGAAGCAGTATGTTTGCTTCAAACGTCATTTTCACGTGACTAGTGACATAATGATTCAAGCTCCGAAGCAGAGGTTCATTGCAAGGAGCGTTCGAGTTTGAAGCAAGCTTCGGAACATCGGTGTCAGACGGAACATCACTAGTTGAAGTTACTAGTAAATGCATCGGTGTTTATTTAGTTGATCTCTGTGTCTAGAGCGCCTCGATTGGAATCTGAGTTTTTGGTTGGCGGCTGCCTACCCCTCATCAATGCGCGTTCAGTTTGTCCTGTTGTATTGGCCGTGCGTACATTCTCACGCTGTATTTGGCGACAATGGTGTGACTGCGCGTGATATTAACAATATACAGGTATGTGAATCCGCCGCTGTTCGCGCAGGTTTTATTTTATTACTGTGATAACATGTTTTAAAAATCATTTTAGTAGGAATGATCAGGCGCCAGCTCATTGTTGGTTAGATACAACCCAACGTATAAGAGGAAGAATCTACAGAGCCTGCAGGGCAATATATTTGACACTGCTGTTTTCTTCACGTTGTTTCCTCCACACTGTTTCTTCTATCCGTTGTTTTCACGGACGTCACAAAACCTGCGTAGTTACCCACCATGCACTGCGCACCGCCATTTTGATTCCCTACTGTCAGTGTCAACTCGTATATCTTATTGACGATCGTCGCTAATTTTACTTGTTATCATACTCTTTATTACTCTAATACTACATATTTGTAGATTGTAAATCAAAAACAATTAACATAAGTGACTTCTGTTGTGTTTATGGATACAAGCGGTGTAATGAGGACAAGTTACCGCAGTTTTAGAACGCTCTGTACTTTCACATTCATGAACCTCTCCATGGACTGAATTAACATGAACAATAGTGTTTTCATCACTGCTCTGTGTCTTTAACGCCTAAAAAGGAGATATAAAATATAACGTTAGGTGTTATTTTAACTGCTGAATCGAATTTCAATATAAAGGACGTTAGACAAATTGGTTGAATTTAACTTGTATTATTTTAATTGTTGAATATGTTTCCAATTTATAACAATAAACAAAAGGTAAAGGAATGTCAAATACTGCTAAAGGTTAAGTTTACTGAGTTACGAAAGCATTTTGGGGGAAGTTACTAATTAGGACAAAGTGGGTGGGTTATTGTCTGTCGACTGTAACACATTTTTACTTTTGGTATAAATTGCAGCTTCTAAACATATTAAATATTGTCAATACATTTAAACTTACCCCCTACAAAATGTTTAGAGCATATGATCGTTCTATTCCATTTTTCTTCAGTCTGAATGTCAGCCCTGTGATCGCAGCTTTCCATACACGTCGCCTTTCTTCTGACAAAATTTGTGTTCTTTCACATTGTCCAGTTATCACTTTTGGAAGTTTAAACAAATCTTACATCTGTACTTACTCCTGGCCTATTTGAACATCCAAAAATTCCACAGATAGGCATTTGTGAGCATAAGTTTTGAATATACAAGCTTTGTTGTTGCTTTGCATAGGGAATCAAAATGGCGGATATGCCGGTACGCAAGTTTCGATGACATCACGTGAAAACAACGGATACCATTCCCTCCGTACTGACTTTCCCGAACATTAATCCTCCCTGCGAGCAATCGTTGTGTGTTTGCTTTCCCGGAGATCTTGTTCCTTTAGTAGTTAATGTGGTTTTTTTGGTCTTGTTATTTAGTTTCATTTTGTGTGGATTTTTCTGGTTTGTCTAATTTGTGTTGTCTGTCTTGAACTTGCTTATTTCGTTTGCTGATAATTCATTCAGCGTTCGTTTTGTTTAATTTATTGTTTATTTCTTTTGGCCTCTGGCCTTGTGTTACGCCCACTTGGGTTACCCAGCTAGGACCCACATGGGTCCACCCAGGTGGGCTCCCCATGTGGTTCCCAGGTGGGTATTTAATGGGAAATTTGTGCATGGGCTAAAAATGGGCTACACATGGGACCCTTTTTGTTTTATCAAATACAAACATAATTGCATAAGTGAAAATATAATTAATTCCATAGGTGATTACAATGTGCATATATGCCTTTAAAATTATATTTGTTGTTGTTGTGACACTTGAATTAATTTTAGCAATCTTAATTTAATCATAATTTAAATCAAAATCAAATAGTACATATATTTGTTGCTTTGACACTTGGACTAACAACCTACTTAAAAATTAAAAAATGTGAACACTCATGCAATTGTACCACATTTTCTGATTTTAAAAAGATCAAGAGCCCACGATTTGAAAAAAATACATTAAATAATTGTGAGGTCAAAACTATTGCAGGAACTCACGCAGCAATTCCCATCCCCCTGTCGACTATATCGCGAGATCTTAAACAACACTACCATCCCCCACCCGCTGTTACGCGCCACTTTCGTCTATTTTCCGTTGATGATTTTGCTGTCAACTATACTTAAGGTAAGAACTACAACACTACATAAAAACTGAAAAGTAAAATGTATTAGAAATACCTTGTTTTTACAACATAGTGTCAACCAAAGCATTAGTTTAACTATTGTCTCGTTAGAATGTTGACAATTACAGTTAGACATCTATCCTCAGAAATCGCGCCTCTTTTTGAAAAATGTTCGCCGTTTTTTTTGTGGCTCCCCATAACAAAAACGATAGGAGTTACAATATTAGAGTAATATATTTTCTTATAATTTACAAACTGTTATTAAATTGTTTCGAGTTGAGGCTTATATTTGACTACTGTTTTACGATATACCTCAATGGCATTTATAGTGCGCACATCAAACGCCCAAAAAGAATTAACGTTATCGGTATTTTGAATGTAACCTGTTCAATCTGTCTGCTCCCGTTTATTTTTAAGCACAGAATTATACGTTACACAAAACACAGACCATAGCGCTTTTAGTCCAAAAATTGGGCACATTCATTGAGATATAATGCACTTTCATGTGTTTAATAGGCATTTATTCACTGAACTATAATGCACATTGATTTTCCACTGAATTATGCGATCTCCGCGTTCTGCACATTCGGGACTGGTACACATGAGAGAGAGAGCAGGCCCGTAGCAGCTAGCTCACTCAGTACATGTTTCATGTTTAAAATAAAATTTGTTATCTGAATGACTAATTTGCTGTTTAAAACCCCTCAGTACTCATGAATGTGTTTATGTATAATTTTATCATGTATAAAAATCTTTAGGAATGTCTAATCTCTAAAATGTTTATTGTCCGTGTATGAAAGGAATCGAGGCTGCTTGAGAGCTGAGTGAGTGAGGACGCATCAGCAAGGCAGTAAAGGATGAAGTTGTGAAATTCTGACTGGCCACAGTTTAAAGTGCGCATATTGGGAAAAGCAGGTAATGTTTTTATTGAGTGTGGAATGGTGATAGTTATAATGATAATTATGTGTCAAATTACACACAAATAAGGTATGCTTTTTTATGCCTATAACCTACAGGAAACTATGCCCATGCCACAGCAAAGCTTCTAAAGTCTGAAGTGATCTCTGACTTGTAGGCGGAATCAGATTCTGGAGGAAATATGGGAAAAGGGAAGCGAAAAAGAAGGTAAGACTAAATTTATATATTGATATATTTACACACTCTGTACTAGGCATGTAATAATATCGGGGCGCTACAGTGTGACCATTACATAATCCAGTGAGATTTTTGTCAGGTAGGTTTCTTGAAGCATTTTGGAGATTTATGTCAATATTGTATTTGATACCATTGTTTTGTGGAAAACAGTAAAATTGGAGAACTGCTTCTTTGATGCAAGTGGTCAAATATGGAATTTAATCTCTATTATGCTCTTTGTTTATATGCATTTCACAGGCAGCTTGAAAAAAAAAAAAAGCCCTTACGAACCAAATAAACAGAAAAGAAGCAGAAAAAGCAGTGTCAAAGTGGCTCATTGGTGCCAGGGACAGGGGAGGAAACGATTTTTGCACTTTAATGTTACATCTTCTTCGGCTTTTGCCGTGGTACTGCGGGTCACACATCAACATGCCCGTGGACACGTATAAATTATAACCGATGCACAGGCTACGGCTTATGTCGGACGCAGAAGTATAAATCAGCTTTTAGACATTTTGCTGTCACTTAGTTGTTTTTGGTCGCTGTGAATGTAATACTAGACGCTGTGTCTAATACTTATTTTTGACACTTATTTATGCAACTGACCCCAGGTCTTGGGTTATCCACTAATAAACTGATGACCTAAATCAGGTGTGTTTGATTAAAGAGACATGCAAAATGTGGTTTAGAACCACTGATTAACAGCGTGATGTGAGATACGAAAGGCTAATCAATCTGACATGTTTAAACTAAAAGTATTATATAACATTTTAGATATTTTAATATAACGAGTGGTAAAATATATTAATTTGTTCTATCTTTTCAAAGGGCCACTGGGAGAGTGAGAACGGAGGACTGAGGAGCCACACTGTTGCTTTGGCTTGTTTTGTCTTGGGAACTCTTCAGTTCAAGAGGTTATTATAACAAATATGTTACTGGAGCATTACTGCACTTTGTGTTTTGTATTTGAGTTTTAAAAAGTTCTTAATAAATGAAAGCATGAGCTACTGGTCTTTCTTCATTGACTTTTCTGGACATTTTACTGTACTTTATTGGGTTAAATGTAATATTTGTAGTTAGGGGTTTACTGTAAAATAAGGTAACCCAAACAAACAAGTATGTTAGCCCATATATATAGCTGTTGTGGCCCACACGAGACCTACATAAAACCTAGCCAGGTCCCATCATTAACCCATGTAAGCAGCCTCCTATGGGCCCCACATGGGATTGCCCAAATGGGCCCTATATGGTGCCCATCAAAGGCCCATCATAAACCCATCTGGGCTAACCCATGTCGGGCCACCATGGAAACTGAGGACAAAATTAGCTGGGTCCCAGTTGGGTAGCCCAGGTGCAACCCCTTTGGGCCCCACATGGATGTGTTGGCTGGGGAGTTTCCCGGACATGCGCGTGAAACTGAGAATTTTAGTTTACGCTCATCTTTGTTTCTCCGCAAGTTTAATGGATTATTTAAAAGAAAGGTAAATATAGTTTCAGCGTGAATTTATGTCTAAGTAGCCTACGCTTCAATTGTTTGTTGTTTCATAACAGTTTATAATGTTTTTATTAGTTCGCACGTTTTGTGCAGTTCCTGAATATATACAGAAGTATTCATTTCATATAATATCAAGAAAATGCACTGCAAACGTCAACTAGTGCTGTACAAAGATTACATGTTATTGTGTTCTTCCTTTGTACCTTGTGATGATTTAAACATACTAATCATCTGTTGAATGTGATGACTGAAATAAACCTCAAATGTATCTGTGAACTACAAGTTTTTATTATTATTATTATTATTATATTCTTGCTCATTTTGTACATATAGGCCAAATAACGTTAGACCCAAACACAAACATGAATGTGTTGCCTTAATACATAAATCAATTTTGATTTAATATTGTATGGAAAAAATTGTAAAAAAAAAACAACAAAAAAAACATCCTTTTACAGAATATAGTAACCAATTTTATGTTCAAAATAATTTTATTTAATTATGTATACTGGCAAAAATAATGTAATTTTGATAAAAATAGACCTACAGTACTGTTCAAAGGTTTGGTATTAGTAGTTATGTTCACCAAGACTGTAATTGAAAAAACTATAATATTGTGAAATCCTGTTTTATATATATATAATTTATTTATTTAATCTTGTGATGGCAGAGCTCATTTCTCCAGTGTCACGTGATCCTTCAGAAACCATTCTATGATGATTTTCTGCTTAAGAAACATTTCTGATTATTATCATGTTTAAAAGAGATGTGCTGCTTAATGAAGTATGGAATTCGTTATACAGTGTCTGTTTTCTGTATTATTTGAATAGAAAGTTCAAAAGAGCAGCATTTATTTGAAATCACATTGCAAATGTCTTTAATGTCACTTTTGATCAATTTAATGCATCCGTGCTGAATAAAAGTTAACATTTCTTAAATCATCATGATTCCAAAATGCAAATCTTAAAAGTGATTAAGAAAAAAAAACATAAGAAGCACAGTAAGAAGTTTATGAAGTTTTCTGACTGAAATCAAAATGGACCCTTTGCTGGTACACGGTGCAAAACATGGTCAAAGAAAGAACAGATGGCAGCGAGTAGCACCACTGTAGGTTGTGAAGTGTTTATGAGACACTGATATGGTTGTGGATGTTATTTCAGTCATTGTCTGAACAAAAGACCATAGCAATAAATAGATTCAATAGTTTATGTAATTTAAGAATATTCTATATCTGCTCTTCTATTATAAATCAGTGTATCTAAAATCATTCAGGTGTTCTGGAAATTTTGGTTTCACTGTGCAAGTGGAACCTTAAACCATAATTTTAATTTGTAAGGATTTAGTTTTAGTTTGTTCTGTTTCTTCATGTAATCATTATATTGATGATGTTGAGATCAGATCTCTGTGTGGAGCACCATCTGTTGTCAGACTCCTTGTGCTACAAAAATCGTATTGAATTAATTAAAAGTAAAATGAATGCCAAAAGGGATACTTTGAAACGTAAACTAATATTTCCTACTGACACACTACAGCAAAATATAGAAATAACTGCCTTAAAACACATGTTTGGGGTGAAAATACTATCATGCACAAGACCTTTCCACAATATTATATACATATATATAATTGGAAACATAGAAAAAACTATGAAATTTCATCAATGTTTTTCAGTACTGTATGACTTTTCCAACCAAACAACAGAGAGACAACAACCAGAGGACATGGAGAATGATGAACAGTCTGAGTTAAACACATCACATATGATACATTTAATTATGTTTATTGCAGTTGTTACAGTCAGTGACGTATTCAATATATGAAAACAACTAATAAAAGATGGTTTTAAAGCATCACAGGGTACAAAGAAAGAACACAACGAAATGTAATCAATGTATAGCACTTGTAGTTTACAGTGCTTTATCTTGATATTATATGAAGTGAATATGCCTGTTTTCATTCAGAAACTGCACAAAACATGCAAACTGCAAAAAAGATTACAACCCAGTAAACACAGAACGTTCCTCTACTGTTTCCATTTAGTTCCTGATAGTGTTTTGTTTTGTATTTTTGTGTGTTTTTTTGTAACCTACAGGGAACGTTCTGGGAACATTCATGAGTCTTTTGATTTGTCCAGTGTGCTAAAACAACCTGTTTTAATAAAATATTATCTGGGACACTCTTGTATTTGATTCCACACATAACACATCAAGTCATGCATGAGCTACATTAATTGAGTAAATTCTTTGTTATGGCAATATTTTGAGTAATATTTATACAAACATACAATGCAAAAGATAAGAATGTGTGCACCAGGGTCTTTTCCATGTTCATGTGTACAGCCTATGGCAGCAGAATAATCACACCAGTGTAAATTACAAATGGTTTATTGGGATACAGATACATTTGTCGCAGTGCTCCAGGTTCACAAAATGAGAACGAGTTTAAGTTCTACAAATAAGATACAAATGAAAGTAACGGAAATTAATGTAGGCTCGTGTCAGTTTAGTACGTTTATCTTACTTAAGGGCGAATGTCTGTAATCATTAACATCTGTAATCAACAAAGCAAACAAAAACAGTTGTGGTTTGTCGTTTAAGATCGAATTACCTTTTCTCAATGTAGAGTTCTGAGTAAGCATTGACTGGCATTTTCAGTTTCACGCGGAACGCGCATGCGTAGGACTCTCATGAATATTCATGACAACTCCGCCCACTGAAACCAAAAATTTCAGAAACCAAAAATCTCGTAACACCTTGTCATATTGTTTATTTTGTTTGCTGATAATTCTTCCAGTGTTTGCTTTCGTTTAGTTTATTGTTTGTTATATTGTTTGCTTGTTTTTCATTTGTTATCCCTGGTTGTTTTGCTTTATTCAGATTCATTCGTTACATTGTCTTGTAGTTATTCGTTATTTATTTTCCTTGATGGTGTGCAGCTGTCTCTTGTTTCATTCCTGTCTGTGCTTACTATTTGTTTGTCTTATTGTGTGAATATGTATTTTTGATTTCATTTAAGTATTGTGGAACATATCATTTTGTAGTTGAGTTAAACCGTTAACTTTCCCTTCTTTTGTTATAGGAACTGAGACTTCGAGGTAGGCCTTTAGTGGACTCTCGTGTGCGGTGGTGAGCCTTTGTCACAGTGTGTTTGTGTGTTCCTGTGTGAGATTACCCTTGTGTGCAGTGAGACCTTGCACTTGGTGGTAAGATTTCTTCTTTTTGTAGAGACTTCGTGCTCTCTTTATTTACCTGTTATAGGTAAGCCTCAGTTCCTCTGGGTAATCTGATGTAGGGCTGATAGCCAAGTCATTCTAACTTAGTTTTAAGAGTTTCTATTTGTCAATAAAATGTAAGATATGGACGGTGCTCATGAATGATCGATCAGATTCATTCTTTGATTGAAAAGTGATTGGACAGGATCGGCTCCAGCCCGTCTGGGAAACTGACAGCTTAATGCCAGAGCAACACAAGCCATCACCCTGTTACTGCCTCACTCCTCTGCATTTCAAAGGACCCCTCATAAAACCCCCATCCTCACACACACACACACATACATACCAAGAACACAAAGACTGTGCCATGTGACTTTTAACTTAGTTACTTTCCATTTTTAGATGTGTTGTGTTTTACCTATATGTATGCATGCTTTTTATGATAACCATTTTAGATGTGTTTGATAATTTAGAAGCTTGTAATCAGTAATTACCTATGCATAACCATGCCAATCTTTACCTTGCCTTCATGCTAAGAGTTAATATAGCCATGAATGGTCTTGAAATCTTTGTCTTTCAATTTGCAGACCATCTATGCTTGTTTCGCGGTGCTAGGATGCATCAGACTCTTTCTTTTATGCCAAAACCCAAAAGTTTGCTGTTCTCAATAGGCCATAAAAGATGTTAATCTGATGGTTTCCAAGAACAAAGCAAAGATTCCCGCTTCTCAGTTCCTTCACTCTGATTGGCTGTCCCAACTCTTAGAGGCATGCTTTGTTTATTCCTTTATAAGCACCCGTAGGCCAAGGATCAACTCTCTCTTGGATCTCTTCTTCTTGTTCTTCCCCTTCCTCTTGAACCTCTTCCTGCATCTTCTCTTCTCCGGCGCGGATTCTTGGATCCAGCGCCATTTTTCACAAAGGACCTTACCAGACAAAGAACCAAATTTGAACTTACCGCGGACTCCAACGGACCCGCCCTGCAAGCGCCAACTCAAACCAGATCACGGAATTCACACGCACAAATTCCGACCAGCCACAGAAAGAAACACATGCAAGTAGCCTCGTTAGAGAGTTTTGAGTTATACTTATAAGTTGGTCTGATTTCTGGCTTGTTCTCAATAGGTTCTTGTCTGTAATACTACCTTTGTCTCTCCCTCTCCTACTCTCTCTCTCTTATTCTCTCTTCTTCAATTAATCTGTGTATGTTTGTCTATTGTTTGTTGATTATTAAAATATATATATTCACACGTGATTGCCTCTGAATTGCTCATCCATAATTCACTTTAATGGTGACCGATCCTTGTTACAAATTAATGGAAAGATCATTCTTTGTGGCCAAAAGAGACCTTTCCAGAGCTTCCTAAGGTCTGGATAATTTGCTGGACAAATTATCCGTCCTTTGAACTCTTTTCTAGAATTAAAAGAAAATTCTACAATCCGAATCAAGCCATAGATATTAATAATTGTTATAATCCGTTATAATTAACTGTTAATATCCAAATTCCCCTTTGTGCAGATTTATGTGTGTTTGATCACAAAACGACTCACGCACACATAGATCCGCACCATTTCCCTTAGGCTTAGACTCTCTACAAAAATTTTTATTTTTCTATATCCACGTCTCTGGTCCTCTTTCAAAACCACAGACCTGTGTCCAAGAAATATTCCCTTTGACAAGGGTGGCCTAGTCAGCTGTTATTCCAAGTGGTATCTTTATCCGTTTCAAGGGCCCGCTACATAAGCATTAGTATAAGCACATGACTTGGTGCTTTGAAACACTGATAAACAATAGGTAGCCCATTATGCTCTGAGTTATCATGCATATTCATGTCTTCATCAGTACTCACCATTAACTAAGCATTAGTTCATCATGACTTCATCATACGTGTGGCCCCTCAACTAAAGTGGTGACTTGGTCCTTTGAAACACTGATGAACAACGTGTGCTTAAGGCATAATAGTGAAATGACATGAATATCCACATGAAAGTTCAAACTGTTACACACAATGATCTGTGGACACAAAAGGACATTCATCTTTACTTTATTCTTAAATAGTATAAGTGCACGAACTTTTAAGTGCCTGGATTTATGAAAACAAACTAAACAAATACACAGAACAGAACATATGCAAACTACTGCAAGCCATGCTTAATGCTGGTGCATACCTTCCATAAAAATAAAAAATAAATAGAATGACATCACTCTGATGAATTTGATCTCTGAAACTAATATACAATTCCTTTGTTCACTCTATACCCTACAAATGAAGTACAGTTATTAGCTAACAGGGAAACTATTGCCGAATGTCCTTCAATAAACGACCAAGTAATCCTTTCTTATGTGTATTTCCAAACCACTAGGTCCATTCTATAACTGCAAGATGTTCTTGTTCAAGTTGCATTTCTTCTTCATCTTCGTCGTGTTCTGACACAATCTTATTCGATTCTTCAACAGCTTATTTTTCTGCAACCATTTAATTAATTTTATTGTTCTCCTCTTGGTTGGCTTTCCCTCCATTAAAGACAATATTTTACTGACTAAATGCATTTTTGAATGTTAGTTTTTCATTTAATTGTACATAACCGATGCGACTTCCGCTTACGTCTTTACCGTTGTGGCGCCAAATTTGAGGATCGGCAGATTCGCACAGGAAGAGGAAGAGGAGCGCGCCAAGTCCAAAAAGAGATGCAGGTAACCACCTTATACTTCGCGCACGTGCAACTTACTGTTAACATGGACTCTGTGGCCATGCGGAGAGGCAAAAGAAAGACGAAAAACACGGTATGTGGACTGGCAACCTCAAATGTGTCGATATTGATGTATGCATTAAGTTGGCTATGTGTGAAATGTAAATTCGTTAGCTGCTGGATAACGTTAGCTTTCTTTAATGCTCAGTCTAATAATCGGCTGCAAAAGCGAATTACTTTTTTTATAATATATAATGGCCCATAGTATTATTTTCCAGCTTTCTGGTGCCTGGTAGCATTAGTCGATGGTGAAAAAACATTTTAATTATGTAGGTTAGGCCAATGGCTGTATTATCATTCCCTTGTTAGCTAGCTAACATTTTACATAGTAATGTACACAAGCTGCATTATCAGGCTATAATATACTCTTATAGTAAATAAAACTGTTTATAAGGTGTTTGTATCTTCAGTTTATCCCCAACAAACATTATATCTGCTTCAGTCCTAAGTACATCTGTTACAGATTTAAATATAAATGTAAAAATAGAGCTGTTTTGTGTGTTGAGTTGAGTCTCAAGCTGTTGACCCAGCTCCCATACATTAGCATACATCACTTGCTAAAAGGAACACTGATATCTGTAATATTAATAATATGTATTTATCATCTGTCATTGAAACTTTACAGTGCTTTCACCTCTTTTGGAGGAACCACAGACCTCTGCAACAGAAAAGGTTAAAGAAACTGGTAAGCATGTGTTTCAAAGTCAACTACACTTAACAGAACTTTGAAGTGTGGGATTTTTAATCTCAGCATTGCTTCTCATGTGCTTTTACGTTTGTTTGATCACTTGCTATTTAACACTGTAGATGGAAAGTGTTAATATTTAAAAATGTGTAAATCTGCATAACAATATCTAATTACGGGGTCTTAATCGATGGCAGAAGCCCCCACTCTGCAAACAACACTACAGGAGGCGAGGCAAACCATTGAAGTCCAGTTGAGAGAGATTGCCAACTTAAAAGAATGGGTTGAAAATGGGTAAATGGGTTTACTAAAAGAGGAACGAAATTTCCTCCGGGAGAGACTCAAAGAGGGTAAAACTGATTTGAGTGCATTACAGCCTTCAAAATGTTGATTATCATAACACCATTGCTAAGTATTATTATGGTCAAACAATTCCTATACTGTTTGTTTTTCCACAGCTCTTGCAGTAAAGAGTGACAAGGGGTGAGATGTGGCCAAAAATGTCCCACTTGTGAGGAAACAGAAGTCAGATATAACTGATTCCTCATCCTCTGACTCGTCATCCGAGCCTGATTCTGAGTCCTCGGATGCCAAGAAGCCCAAAAAGACAAAGAAAATGGGCAAGAAACTAAGAGGTATGCAGTATCAATCTCTAACTTTGCAGTAGGTCAAAATCAAAATCTAAAAACCGTTTAACATACTTTACATACTACTATACTATGTTCTTATTTTTGACAATTAAAAAACAAAAGGTCCATAATCTATTTCCCCTCCCAACGAACTGGTTTGGAATTGTTCCTAATATTGATTAAGTTAGTGAATCCCTGAAGTACACCAAATCACCATTACTGCAGTGCTGATCCCTCCACTGAGAGTAGTTATGTGTATCTTTGTACCTGAATTTCACAACTTTTAAGCCCTATAATTTTTGTATAAAATGAGTTACAACAGAGACCTGTCAAAAATGTTTAATAACTGATGGGTTTTTTAACGTTTAACAGAAATGTAATGTTTGATTTATTTTTGTTTGATTAATTAAATGTAAAATTGAACTATAGTACAGCATTACTACTAGGCTGGTTCAATTGAATTGGATTTAACCATTAATACTTTCTCTTGTCCTACAGTCAAAACCCCTGATGACTCTATTCGCCGCTACAACATTGTATTGGAAAAAGTTAAAGAGGAGAGCATCAGCCAAGCTGAAACTTATTCTAGGCTTGGAGTTGATCTGAACACTATCGTGTATCAGGATCCAATTACAGAACTTAAAGCAACTCACCCAGATCTGTTCAATACCTTGAGATACAGTTTTATAAGAAAGGACAGCCTGAAAAGGTTTGCTGAAACTTGCTGGGGGTTTTGTGAGCAGGAGTCAACAGCTTCAGCTATTCTAAAGAAAAAAGATGATGGATCCTTACTGGATATTTTCAAAAACTATAAAAATATATGTTCTGTTCTGTGTTTGTGCTGTGTATTTGTTTAGTTTGTTTTCATAAATCCATGCACTTATACTATTTAAGAATAAAGTAAAGATGAATATCCTTTTGTGTCCACAGATCATTGTGTGTAACAGTTTGAACTTTCATGTGGGCATTCATGTAATTTCACTATTATGCCATCCTTAATCACACGTTGTTCATCAGTGTTTCAAAGCACCAAGTCACCACTTTAGTTGAGGGGCCACACGTATGATGAAGTCATGAGAAGCTAATGCTTAGTTAATGGTGAGTACTGATGAAGACATGAATATGCATGATAACTAGCCTGCATGCATAACTTAATGTGTATTTTTGTGTATCCCATTAGTAAATTACCTTTAGTAGTAGCTTTTCTGTATCTCAAACAGTAGAGAGTGGGGCTTGCAACACCAAGGTCATGGGTTTGATTTCGCAGGGAAAGCAAGAATGATAAAAATGTCTGCCAAATGCATAAATGTAAATTTCGTTCATTTGATTAAATTCAAAATGAATTCATAATGACTCATCCATAACTATAGCTTTATCCCAGGGGTGGGCAAACTGCGGCCCGCCAGGCTTTTTAATCCGGCCCGCCGAACTTGCAGAAGTTATATTATTAATTTAAAATTTATTATAATTAAACCTCCTTCATTTGACTTTTCCCTGTAATGTCAGTGTTTCCCCAACAGATCTCGCACTCCAAAGACATTGAGCTTTGTTTGAGTGTGATGTTTTGCACTTTGAGCTCCTCAGTAAAAATGAGCGGACCGAAGACAGTTAGTACGTTTTTCGCTGACGTCCGATTAAGGGCTGCATATCTGATATGCCAAGAAACTCTAGCGGTTTTTAAAGAATACAACATCAGCCGTCATTTTGCCACAAAACATGCCAACTACGCAAGCAAACAGTCTCCAAAAAAACCGGACGGCTACGGTACTGGCGGCAAATGTACAGACTCAGAGTCAGTACAGAAGATGCTGACGTTATTTGGCTCAACCTATGTGTGTGAACAGACATTCAGCGTCATGAACATCTTCAAATCCCGTCACAGAGCCCGAGTTAACTAGCCAACATCTATTTCTCAGGCTTTCTGGTGTGCACATTTTGGTAGCCTTCAGCGACTGATTTCATTGGTTTAACTGCACCTATCAGGAGCGAGCACACCTGGCGGCGTCGCCATTGGTTGAGATGTGTGCCTCTTCGCTCTGATTGGTGTTTGATTCCCCGTGTTTTCAGCTGATTTGCATCTCTCTTACGGGGATTGAACACCGCTATCGAAATGGAACTCCGGTTTCTATCATAACCTCTATTTACCAAGAGTCGAATATAGGAAGTGATATTTAACGTCGTGTTCGCGCTCGTCAAGTTTGGCAGAGTTCAGTCATGATTTTCAATTATTTGAACGGCCACACTTATGCTGATAAAACTGACTTTCAGCAAGAGTTGATGCGCGACAATTGCGCTGGTGTCAACTGGTGTTATCCCGTGAGGGATAATTATGTGAAGGGATGGAGTTCGATTCTGTCTTGAGAATCGCCACAACAAAACTAACTCCAGACTTTGATGCACTTGCAGATAAAGGAGATCAACAACACTGTTCTCACTGAAACTGAATGGGAGTTTATCTACTGTGTTATTAAATTAATACATTTGGAAAACAATTTGTCAATGAATCCTGATGTTTTGGTGCATGTTAAAGGCCAAATCTTTTCATGTAATGGTTTTTACATTTCATTTATATTAGTTCAAACAAACACACTATCCTTCTATTCTGGCCCGGCCCCTTTGTCAAATTTTAGAAACCAATGTGGCCCGCCAGACAAAAAGTTTGCCCACCCCTGCTGAAGATTAAATTTTATTAGTATTTTTATTAGAGCGCTAAACTTAGTATTATTTTTTCTTTATTAATGTTCATAATCAGTTTTATTATATAAATGTATTGTTTTATTCATAATTTGTTGTATTATGTTTCTAGTATAAGCTAGATTGTAGTTTGCATGAACAAAGGTTTGAGTGTGATACAAGCATAGGAATGTGCAGTTTAGGTTTTCACAGGACAAGGAGACTTGCATGCATGTTTATGTTGGGGGCCCATAGGATCACTTTTCCAGATGTTCCTTTAGCAATGTATAAAACCCAACGTATGTTACAGAGAACCAGAGAAAGACGGAAGAAGACCACCTCTCCAGTATACTCTTTCTCTCCTATGTCTTGACATATAAAAATAAATAAGAGATCTCTTGGCAAATTTACTGGTGTCCGGTGTGATTTAAACCACAACGGGGACAAAAGCTTGATTTTCAAGTCTACATTTTGGCGTCACGAACAGGATCTGCATCTCAGGCATTGTCTCAATCATTTCAGGTAAGAACTTTAAAATTGTACAAAGTCTACCTGATAATGAAAGTGATATGAGACATTGACTGAAACTGCTGAAAAGAACTGTGTTGATAAAGAAAATACATACCAGTTGTTTTGCCAATGAATATATGTCAGACATAGTTAAATTTAAGTAATTGGATTTGATGTGGTTTGTTTAAGTTGCTCTGATCAGTTGACCTCAAAGAAGTTGAATGAAGCTGGGGTAAAGGTGGATCTTTTTTAGAAAGAAGACCACTTAGTCAAATTTTCGGGAGAATGAGCCATAAGGCGATTTGGCAATTAGCTTGTCACGGGTGTGGCTTGCGGTGTTGATGAAGAAGCGATTTAAAGGTTTAAATACGCTGAAGTAGCTGAAATCGCGGGCATTCTGAAGTTGACATTAAGCTGTTCAGCATTTGATGGGGAGACTGATCTGAGTTAACTGAATAAAACACTAAAAGAACAGGAAAAAGTAAAAAGTTGATTTGAGTTAAACAGAAAAAAGGATAAAAAGAAAATAAAGAAATTGATCTGAGTTGAACAACAACAACAAAAAAGGAAAAAAGCAAATTGGAAATATAAAAATTAAGACTTATTTAGAGTTTTTCCTTTCCTTTGTCCGTCGAGTGGTCAGAGGAGGGAGAGTGAGAAAGGCAGGGTAGCCCCTCCCTTTAGAATTTACACACACACACACACATATACCACTATCACCTCTTCATTCACTCATACGCACACACATACACATATCCCTGCTGTTTCTGAGTATAGAGTGACCAAAGAAAATTTGCAACATGGCAGAAAGTGGCTGTACCAGTAAAACAATTTCTCTGTGGTTCTTGGGAAAGAAGAACAAGAAACAAACTAAGTTTTTGAAAAAAGAACTTGATGTTAATGCATCTATGGATGAGCAGTTCAAATGGTTTGAGACCCAAAAAGACGGTCAAGCTAAAAGTATTTCCAATAATGGCAGCTAATTGGATTGTGAAACAAGGTGGAATTTGTTGCAACATTGATGATTGTCCAGTTCCACTTGCTGAAGCAATGAAGCCTCAAGTTGAAGCATTTAACAAGTTGAGTAAAATCATGTCTATCACATGTTCAGAAAAAGAAAGCATCACAAACGATGATTTATTTGATCCCGATTGGACAAATATAATTGCCGAAGCTGAAAGGAAGTATTCGCAAACACCAGAAAAGTCGGCAGAAACAGTAATGCCTCCTCCTTACAAACCAATTTATCCAACTCTACCTGAACAAAGTACAAGTTCAAGCTCAAATGGAGTCCCAGTTGACCAAATGTATATAGCTTCTGCACAAGCAGCTCCAATAATTACCAGATCAAAATCAAACCAGCCAAATAAAGACATGCTACATAGTTCACCAAGGCCTAATTATGGATCTGACTGGGGTGATGAGATCAGAGATGACGGCATGATCACAATTGATAAAGTCGGTCCTGAATTTTCCCCACTTGCTCTCAAAAAGGAAGTCTTAAAATCTGAAATAATGACAGAAGAGAGACCATTCACACCAGGAGAACGTCAAGCCATTCTCTCAGCCTTGCCTCATCTGAAGAGACAAGATCCTAACACAGAGTTTTGGAGAGAATTAGATTCCTTGGTTGAAGCACATCAAATGACGTTGAGAGACGTACACACCATTGTGAAAGCTAAAAAAAGCTAAGAGACCGATGGGAACGCATGCCAGCACCGATAACAACAGCCCAATGGACAGACTTGTGGGTAGATGGCCAGGGACGACCCCTGGGTCTTTGGCAAGCATTAGATTAGTTCCGAAAAGAAATTCAAATGATCTTGGGCAGTGGAAAAATTCCTTTCACATCAGTGACACTGATCAAGCAAAAAGACGATGAATCTCCAGACGAATACGCACTGCGTAAATGGAATGCTTATGAACGATGGGCTCTCTGTGCTAAGAAAGATCCAGACAGAGACGATGTACAATTCACTGACACACTTGTTGATGGATTTAGCACAAAATACCAACAAGCTTTATCACTTGGAGTCAATCCAGGAGAAACGTTTGATCAAATTATGCAATGGGCTGGCCGTCTAGAGATGGCTATGAGATCAAACAAGGATGAAGGAAATAAGCTGAATCGAAGAGGAGTGGCATCAGTCCAATATAACGTGGTTTGCCGCAATTGTGGAAAGTCTGGCCACTTCAAAAGAGACTGCTGGGCTAAAGGTGGAGGAGCAGAAGGTAAAGGTCCTTCATTTCAACAGGACAAAGCGAAAAGCAACAGTGAGACCCCTCAAGGAAAGGTGTGGACGGATGCACAAGTCCGTCAGCTCATTGAGGGAATTATGCGTCCGCAATAGGAATTAGCGGCCCCCTGTATGAGCAAGAAGAGTGACAATCGACTTTTCATTCAGGCATTAATAGGGGGCCACCCATGTGACTGTCTAGTTGACACGGGAGCAGCTATTTCGATAACGGATCTGAACCTACCAACAACACGTGAAACCATGGAAGTTGAAGGAGTTGGAGGTGGAATTACAACATTTCGCAAAAGTATACCAGTTCCTCTGCAAATACATGAAGATGAAGTCTTATGGACATCTTTCTGGGTGGGACCAAATTCACAAGGAAGCATTATTGGCATGGACATTCTACCATTGTTGAATATGATCATATTCACCGACAGTCGTCAAATCGCTACAACAGCTGGAATAATCCCACATGAAGATCACACATGTAATTTAAGTTCTGTTGGCGCAGCAACACCAATCACCAGAGACTGGGGGAAAGAAGGTGTGTGGGGACTTCTGTGCAGTTTATATCCAGATGTTTGGGCTAAACATAAATTGGACTGTGGAAAAGCCAACATTGATCCGATTGTGATTGAGGGTCCAATACATCCCCCTCATAAACAATATCCCATTCGACCTGAAGCAAGAAAAGCTGTGGAAGAAATCGTAGCAGATTTGGAAGCCGAAGGGATTGTCAGACAAACTTCTTCTACGACAAACAGTCCTGTCTGGCCTGTCAGGAAATCTGATAACTCATGGCGATTGACCATTGATTACACAAGACTGAACAGTGTAACACCAAAACCACACCCTATTGTGGCCAATCCAGCGACCATTCTGAATGACATCCCAGGAAATGCAAGAATCTTCACAGTACTTGATGTCCTGTCAGCTTTCTGGTCTGTACCGATTGATGAAAGATCTCAAGAGAAATTGGCATTTACGGTGGGTGCAAAACAATATGTTTGGAACAGACTACCACAAGGTCTTAACATCTCTCCTGTTGTATTTCATAGAGCTTTGGACCAGTTCTTAACTGAGCGAAAAGCTGAAATTGAAAGCTCAGGAAGTGTTTGCCTCCAATATGTTGATGACTTGTTGATTGCAAGCCCAGACGAAAATAGCCATGTATCAGCTCTAAATGTTGTTCTACAAGCTCTTAGGAAGGGTGGATTCAAAGTCAACCCTAACAAAGCACAGCTGGCCAAAACCGAAGTGATCTATCTAGGCCAAGAAATATCCGTCGAAGGAAGAAGAATGACAACAGAGCGTGTAGAAGCATTACGACAATTACCAAAACCTCTGACAGTTACAGGAATGAGGAAGGTGATGGGACTTTTCAACTATTGTCGTCAGTATATACCTGATTTTGCCAGCATCACTAGCCCCCTCATTGACCTGTACAAAGGAGGGAGACCTGGAGTGGAACAGATAGACTGGACACCAGAAGCTGAGGAAGCATTTACCTCTATGAAAGAGAAACTGATTTCAGCACCAGCTTTGGGACTTCCTGATGGTCGGTTGCCATTTCATTTGTGGACCAGGGTGGGAGACGAGACTTATTCAGCAGTGTTGTGTCAAAAACCAGGTGATCGCTACAAACCAGTTGGATACTTTTCCACAAAGATTCCTGTCACCATGATAGGTCAACCACGATGTATACAAGCCCTCGATGGTGCCACATGGGCAGTGGATGCAGTGGAAAATCTGATAGGAGCACAAACTGTCATATTGCACACTCCGCACAGTATAGTAACGCTGTTGAACAACACAAACATCAAGACTATCACTGATGCGAGGAGAGCAAAATGGGAAGCGACATTGCTGAACAAAGATTTGAGAGTGGAAATCATCAGAGACACCTCACTTAACCCTGCGACAATGATGCTGGAACCACATGAGGGAATACCACACGAGTGTGAGAAACAAGTGGAAAAAGAAAGTCTTGGTCCAGTTAATCCAATCCCTCTTGAAAATCCAGACAAAGAGTTATACGTTGATGGATCCAGTTACTACGTTGATGGAAAGCGGCATACTGGATGGGCTGTAGTGGAGGTTGATGGAACTGTTGTGAAGAAAGGAGCTCTTGCTGGACAATTTTCAGCACAAGTAGCTGAGCTCATAGCGCTTACGGAAGCTCTTGAACTATCGGAAGGAGATCGAGTCAACATCTACACAGATAGTCGTTATGCTTTCGGCGTGGTTCATGACTACCTTGCGCTATGGAAAAGACGAGGACTTATCACTAGCAGTGGGAGTGAAATCCAACATGCTTCCATAATCCGTCGCTTAATTGCAGCATGCCACTTGCCGAGAGAAGCAGCCGTGGTTAAAGTAAAATCACATCAATCTGACAAGTCCAAAGAAAGTCAAGGAAATGCTGCAGCAGATGTAGCAGCCAGAGAAGCAGCTTTACTCTCTCCTACTCCTGTTACCTTGGTTAAGGAAAACAGGACATAAAAGCCTGAGCTCCACCTTCTGTCATATCAAACAGAGACAGATCAAGAAAAAGAACAATGGATAAAAGTGGGAGCGAAGGAAGATGATCAAGGTATCTGGAGAATCCCAACAGGACAAGTGGTGATGCCTATCGGAACAAGAAGAGAACTAATGCAATTGTATCATGGGAAAGTCCATGCTGGAGCAAAAGCAATGAAAGCTCAAATCAGTGAGACGTGGTGGTGGCCACGAATGATGAGAGACATTGATGATTACTGTAGGAGATGCTTGATTTGCATGAAAGCCAATGTGGGAAAACCTGTAAAAGTGCGAATGTCACATGCACCCAGACCCACAGGACCATGGACAAATCTCCAAATCGACTTCACAGGACCTTTGTCACCCAGTGGAGGGTATCAATACATTCTAGTGATCATGGATCGATTCACTAGATGGGTGGAAGCGTTCCCCACGAAAACTTGCACTGCTGAAGCTGCAGCACGAGTAATGGTGGAAGAAGTGTTTCCTCGCTGGGGTCTTCCATATGAAATTGATTCTGACAATGGAACTCACTTCAGTGGAAAACTGATGAAAGAGGCAATGAAACTGATGGGGATCAAACAGAAGTTCCACATTCCGTATCATCCACAAAGTTCAGGAATGGTTGAGCGAATGAACAGATCATTAAAAACAGCTCTTACCAAAGCCATTCTGCAAACTGGCCAAGGTTGGCATAAGTTATTGCCTGCCATTTTGTTGGTGACTGAACAATATGATAATGATGTCTTAAGGCCTGAACTTGAGCAATGTGCATCCATCAGTTTTAAAGAATGGGAACCAAGAATTGATGTTTAATTATTTCTCTGCTTCCATTTCAGGAATCATTGACATTGAGTAGAGATGGTTACAAGTTAATGTTGACACACAACATCACAAACATTCAACACCTGCTTACTGATTTACAACCCCAAGGGATAGGATTCTTTAACACCAAAGTTTGTTTTAGTTTGTTATTTTGGGCCAGGAACTGGAGGATTTCAGGTACTGAATGAGTCCAGGCACTGGTGAAGACTTATTAAGTTTTATTTTCTTAGCTGATTGGGGTACTTTTTAAATGCATACACATAGACGATATGACACATAGTTTGCGGGGACACATCATGGGTTGGGAATTGTTTCTTTTGTATTGTTTTTGTTCCTTTTCCTTTTCATTTCTATTTTCTGTCTTTTGTACGTCTGTCTTCAGTGTTTCTTGGTCTTCTATTTCTCGCCTCACTATCGCTTTAACAGGTGGCCACCTGGGAGTGACGGTGTGGAACTTTTGGCCAAAGTTCCATTGGGGGGAGATGAAGATTAAATTTTATTAGTATTTTTATTAGAGCGCTAAACTTAGTATTATTTTTTCTTTATTAATGTTCATAATCAGTTTTATTATATAAATGTATTGTTTTATTCATAATTTGTTGTATTATGTTTCTAGTATAAGCTAGATTGTAGTTTGCATGAACAAAGGTTTGAGTGTGATACAAGCATAGGAATGTGCAGTTTAGGTTTTCACAGGACAAGGAGACTTGCATGCATGTTTATGTTGGGGGCCCATAGGATCACTTTTCCAGATGTTCCTTTAGCAATGTATAAAACCCAACGTATGTTACAGAGAACCAGAGAAAGACGGAAGAAGACCACCTCTCCAGCATACTCTTTCTCTCCTATGTCTTGACATATATATAAAAATAAATAAGAGATCTCTTGGCAAATTTACTGGTGTCCGGTCCTGTGATTTAAACCACAACGGGGACAAAAGCTTGATTTTCAAGTCTACACCTGCTTTATCCACAATGGGTAGTAAAGACCGATTTCTGTAAACAAAGTGTTGGGATTTTTGGTGTCTCTCTAGACCCTTATCCCCCCCGGTTCGTTGGATTCGCCAAAGAATGAGACACGATGTCCGGTAATAAAATTAACTTACAGATTTATTAAGAGAATCAGATATTGCCTTTGCTGAGCTCAGGATTACAGGACTACCACAAACATGACATCTGGGCAGTCCAGAATGTCTTACAAAGTGCCAACAACATTATTTATATTCTTGATCTCCCTTGAGTCCTCCTCTCCATACAGTGACTGTTGCCCGGAGCAATCAGTGTTATCAGGTTGATTCCTTCATCCCAGGTTACTCCATACCAATCAGCAGTCTGCACAGAACAGAAAACAAGAACCCCCCTTTCCCCGTCTCTTGCTAACTGAATCTTTTCTGGTGAACAGATAGCTTAGACAGTTACAGCCACTCTGGGTGCATTGTTCTTTGGTTAGTAAAGAAAGATTAGTTACAAAACATTAACTTCATGATTGAATCAGGAATGAACACTTCAGCACAATTTGAACCTTTTAAACTATTACAGTATCCAAGAATTCCAAACACACATATACATAAATAATAACACACTATGATCAATATATCAATTATTCAGAAACGTGTAAAAACATTTAATCCCTCAAAAGAAAACATGATCATGTGTAATTAATCATAATTCATGATGATGTTCTCACCTTAGTTAATGCATTAATTAAGGTGTTCTTCAACCATGAAGTCATGAATGAAACACTGTGAACTTCTATGAGTTCATGATAATTCATGTACCCTTACTGTAAAGTGTTACCATTTAGGGTCAAATGCAAATTTTAAGTACACAGTTATTCCTGGAATGAAATCCTGTTCAAAGATATTCGTGAACATCACATACATGACATTATGAGTGTGTTTGGTGTTTCATTGCACTGGAGAAAATACAATCTTTCCTGCTTTGTCAGTGATCTCACCTTCACCATATTCATGTAGAATATGTCCAATACGGGCCAGTAGCTGCTCACTATTACTCTCAAATACAGCAAAATACATGCAGAAAAAACATCTGTGAGATTAATGATAACAGGATAGCAACTATTGTAATGGCATTAATATAATGTCCACTCTCAACAGAAAACATGGTTTTGTGATTTCATGCATGCATGTATTTGTTATCGAGGGCAGTGTGTGATGTGGAAGGATGAGGAGATACAGATTCATCTGAAACTCACTTTATTAAACAAAAACAACTTAGTGTAAAAACCTGAGATAACTCAGAGAACATGGAACACGAAGAGGAATAATTCAAATATCTTGGACTTACTTTGGATAGCAAGCTCACTTTTGATCATCACATAAAAGACATCCATAAACGCTCACATCATCGTCTGCATATTCTGCGAAAACTCAGTTCTCTTTACATTGCCCCTCACCTTCTGTTATTACTGTACACGAGCATTATCCAGCCCATTTTGTTATACTGCTCCACTAGTTTCTACACCATGCTGTCAGTCACCAACAAAAATAAACTGAATAAAATAACACACATAGCTTCAAAAATAATACATTCCCCTACACCCAACATCTCAGACCTCAATGGCAGAGCAATAGCCCGCCTTGCACAAACCATAATAACAGACCCAGAGCACCCCTCAACTTCCACTTCACTCTCCTGCCCTCCGGTTGCAGGTACAGGACTCTGACATGGAGAAGGGCTCGCTTCAAAAAGCGGGTTTTGTTCCATCTGCTATTTCAAATTAGATTAGATTAGATTAGATTCAACTTTATTGTCATTACACAAGTACAGGTACAAGGCAACGAAATGCAGTTTAGGTCTAACCAGAAGTGCAATAGCAGCAAGTGCAGGATATATACAATGGTTGCATAAGTGCAGGATATGGAGATGTACAGGATTTACAGGTAATATGTACAATGAATATAAATATACAGATGGTTATTACTATGACAGGTGAGTGTGTGTTATAAATATAATTACAGGTGTCTATAAACAGCATTTACAGGTGAATATGTGCTATAAATGTAAATGTATATACAGATGTCTCTAACTATAAACAGAATTTTACAGGTAGAATTTTACATGTATACAATTGTATGTTAGCTTAAGGTGAGCATTAAATTTAAGGTAGTGCAATGAGCATGGACAGTGCAAATAAGTGAGATGCGAAATGTAAGCAGTTGGTACTGTATGAACAGTTGGTAGTGCAAATGAGCATGTTCCAGCTAAAGTACAGTAGTGCAAGGTGCAAGTGTAAACAGTTGTTACTGTAAGCAGTAAACAGTTGTTGTAAACAGTTGTTACTGTAATGAACAGTCGGCAGTGCAAATGGCACAAATAAGTAACAGAGTGAGCGAAGAGTCTATAAGGGTAGTAGTGGGGGGGGGGCAGTGAAGGAGTCTGGTGTGGTGGGGGAGTCTGTGAGGGGAGTGGGATAGTGGTGGGGGGGGGAGAGAGGAGTCTATGAGGGGAGTGGGATGGTGGTGGGGGTAAGAGAAGAGTCTGTGAGGGGAGTGGGATGGTGGTGGGGGTAAGATGAGAGTCTATGAGTGGAGTGGGATGGTGGTGCGGGAGAGATGAGTCTATGAGGGGAGTGGGATAGGGGGGAAGGAGTCTATGAGGAGAGTGGGATGGTGGTAAGAGGAGAGTCTGTGAGGGGAGTGGGATGGTGGTGCGGGAGAGATGAGTCTATGAGGGGAGTGGGATAGGGGGGAAGGAGTCTATGAGGAGAGTGGGATGGTGGTAAGAGGAGAGTCTGTGAGGGGAGTGGGATGGTGGTGGGGGGGGGAGAGAGGAGTCTATGAGGGGAGTGGGATGGTGGGGGGGTAAGAGGAGAGTCTGTGAGGGGAGTGGGATGGTGGTGGGGGGGTAAGAGAAGAGTCTGTGAGGGGAGTGGGATGGTGGTGGGGGGGTAAGAGAAGAGTCTGTGAGGGGAGTGGGATGGTGGTGGGGGTAAGAGGAGAGTCTATGAGTGGAGTGGGATGGTGGTGCGGGAGAGATGAGTCTATGAGGGGAGTGGGATGGTGGTAAGAGGAGAGTCTGTGAGGGGAGTGGGATGGTGGTGAGGGAGAGAGGAGTCTATGAGGGGAGTGGGATGGTGGGGAGGAGTCTATGAGGAGAGTGGGATGGTGGTAAGAGGAGAGTCTGTGAGGGGAGTGGGATGGTGGTGGGGGAGAGATGAGTCTATGAGGGGAGTGGGATGGGGGGAAGGAGTCTATGAGGAGAGTGGGATTGTGGTAAGAGGAGAGTCTGTGAGGGGAGTGGGATGGTGGGGGGGTAAGAGGATAGTCTATGAGGGTAGTGGGATGGTGGTGAGGGAGAGGGGAGTGGGATGGTGGTAAGAGGAGAGTCTGTGAGGGGAGTGGGATGGTGGTGGGGGGGTGAGGAGTCTATGAGGGGAGTGGGATGGTGGTGGGGGGGTAAGAGGAGAGTCTGAGGGGAGTGGGATGGTGGGGGGGTAAGAGGAGAGTCTGAGGGGAGTGGGATGGTGGTGGGGGGGGTAAGAGGAGAGTCTGAGGGGAGTGGGATGGTGGTGGGGGGGGGTAAGAAGAGAGTCTGAGGGGAGTGGGATGGTGGTGGGGGGGTAAGAGGAGAGTCTGAGGGGGGTGGGATGGTGGTGGGCGGGTAAGAGGAGAGTCTGTGAGGGGAGTGGGATGGTGGTGGGGGTGGGAGGAGAGTGTATGAGGGGAGTGGGATGGTGGTGGGGGAGAGAGGAGAGTCTGTGAGGGGAGTGGGATGGTGGTGGGGGGGCAGGGGGGTGAGAGGAGTCTATGAGGGGAGTTGGATGGTGAGGGGGAGAGGAGTCTATGAGGGGAGTGGGCTGGTGGGGGGGTTAGAGGGGAGTCTGTGAGGGGAGTGGGCTGGTGGGGGGGTAAGAGGAGTCTATGAGGGTGGTAGGATGATGGTTTAGCGGGAGAGGGGAGAGTCTGTGAGGGGAGTGGGATGGTGGTGGGGGGCAGGGGGGTGAGAGGAGTCTATGAGGGGAGTGGGATGGTGGGGGGTGAGAGGTGAGAGGAGAGTCTGGATGGGAGTGGGATGGTGGTGGGGGTAAGAGGAGAGTCTGTGAGGGGAGTGGGATGGAGGTGGTGGGGAGAGGAGTCAGTGAGGGGAGTGGGATGTTGGGGGGGGTAAGAGGAGAGTCTGTGAGGGGAGTGGGATGGTGGGGGTGGGGGTGAGAGGAGAGTCTGTGAGGGGAGTGGGATGTTGGGGGCGGGGTAAGAGGAGAGTCTGTGAGGGGAGTGGGATGGTGGGGGTGGGGGTGAGAGAGGAGTGGGGTCAGCAAGGGTTAGAGTTCAGTAAAGAGACAGCTCTGGGGAAGAAACTGTTCTTTAGTCTGCTGGTTCTGGTCCGGAGGCACCTGAAACGCCTGCTGGAGGGAAGGAGGGAGAACAGTCTGTGGGCTGGGTGAGAGGAGTCCTTGAGGATGCTGCGAGCTCGACGCAGACAGCGTTTCCTCTGGACGTGCTCGATGGCAGGAAGTGGAGTCCCTGTGATGCGTTGGGCAGTTTTCACCACCCGCTGCAGTGCCTTGCGCTCCGCGACAGAACAGCACCCATACCACACTGTGACACAGTTCGTCAGGATGCTTTCTATTGCGCAGCGGTAGAAGTTCACCAGGATAGCCGAGGAGAGCTGATTCTTCCTCAGTGTCCTCAGGAAGAAGAGGCGCTGGTGAGCCTTCTTGACCAGGCTGGAGGTGTTGGTTGTCCAGGTCATGTCAGCCGAGATGTGGATCCCCAGGAACTTGAAGCTGGAGACACGCTCAACGGCCATTCCATTGATGTGGATGGTGTCGTGTGTGCCTCTTGACTCTTTCCTGAAGTCCACGATGAGCTCCTTCGTTTTGGTGGTGTTGAGGAGCAGGTTATTTTCGTTGCACCATGTGGACAGGTGCTGGATCTCTTCTCTGTAGGCAGTCTCATCGTTGTTGCTGATGAGACCGATCACCGTAGTGTCGTCTGCGAACTTGACGATGGCATTAGATCCAAACACAGGTTTGCAGTCGGAGGTGAAGAGGGAGTAGAGAAACGGGCTTAGCACACAGCCCTGTGGTACACCAGTGTTAAGTGTGATGGATGTGGAGCAGGTGGATCCAGATCGGACATTCTGGGGTCTGTTGGTCAGGAAGTCCAGAATCCAGTTAGAGAGTGAGGTATTGATGCCCAAGTCTTCAAGTTTGGCTATTAACTTGGTCGGGATGATAGTGTTGAATGCTGAGCTGAAGTCAACAAACAGCATCCGTGCATAAGAGTTCTTATTGTCCAGGTGTGTGAGCACAGAGTGCAGTGCCATGGCAACAGCATCCTCTGTGCTCCTATTGCTGCGGTAAGCAAACTGATGTGAGTCCAATGTGGATGGTATAGAGTCTTTTAGGTGTTCCAGGACCAGCCGCTCAAAGCACTTCATGATGATGGGTGTGAGTGCTACAGGGCGGTAGTCGTTAGGGCACCTCGGACTAGAGTGTTTTGGCACTGGCACAATGGAGGTGCATTTGAAGCGTGTTGGTACAGCTGCTTGGGCAAGAGACAGGTTGAAAATGTCTGTAAAGACCCCAGCGAGCTGCTGGGGTCTAATCTAAATCTAAACAGGCTACAAAACTGACTCTTTCACACTTTGTTGTTTTTATGTGTATATATGTTTTTGCCAGTAACGTGTACTGTACTGTACTGTATGACAGTTTGTGGAAACAAATTTCCCGTTAAGGGACAATAAATTCTATCTATCTAAATTCTATCTATCTATATCCACACACACGTTAACATAGTCAACAATCCACAAAGACACATGGAAACATGAGGGTTTACACATGAGGAAGTGATGTTACACAGTTTTTGATCACAAAGTACATCAAATGATTGAGACTCCTCATTAAAAACAGCTGAAAATTCAGTGCAGGTAGTCGATGTAATCATACTAAACCAAGAAAATACCTTGTCATGTAATGATAAAACAAGTGGGGATTTGGAAAATAATAGCCTAGTGATCAGCATAATCATCTATTGCCAAATCACAGCCTGTCAGGCCGTGAGAAAAAAAAAGAAGATCAAGAGCGTGACCATGAATATGAAAATAAACATTCACAAGCTGTACAAATCCAAAATCAAATCAAGCCCAAAGAGTCAATAAGGTTGAAAAAATTATTTGGCTGTTGTAAATAATACATTTAATTATTATTAAATGTATGTTGAACTCACCAAGTATTAAAAGTTGATTGAAAATGGGTTTGGAAACTCATTTATAAAGTCTTTGTGTAGTTTAGATGGTCAGTAAATGACTGAAATCAACACTGGATCTTCCTCATGTTTTGCAGCGCTTCCTTCTCTGCAAAGGTCAAGGTCAGCGGTGCAGAAAGTCAGATATAGATACCAACGTAGAAGCAAACAGTGCACAACACTGGACATCATGGAGTAGCGCATATGGGACGTCTTTATTATTAAACAGTGTTTGACAATAATTAAACATTAATTAAACATTTCATAAATTAGCTAATATGAAACATATTGAAACAAACACAACAGGCAGCGGACGGCAGGACACACACATCAGCGCCGTCTGGATCTCAGACATTTTCCTTTAATCTAATGTCTAGAATATACAGAAAATTATAAAATGAAGCATTTCTATATAATGAATTGAGCTTACGGGGTTTTAAAAGACGGAAATCCTAATAATTTTTAATACAAGCAAATTCTTGACAAGATGCAATGAACTCTAGTATTCACAAAGAAATCTGAACTTCTCTGAGCATGAGACATCATTCCAGTTTTCCAGTACAGATTTTAGATTCATTATAACGCAGTCTTCTTTTCCATGTTGATCATTCGGCTCACCTTTCATCCAAAACCTAAATAACATGTATTAGATTTTCAGTAAATTCACAAGTAAAAGAGAGAAGAAGAGTTGTGTTTTATTATATTTCCTGGAACAGTCATTGATTGTGTTTGTACTTGTGTAAGGTAAATCATGTCGTGTGGAGATGTGACGCTGTGGGAACTGACTGCGTTGAGAAGCACGTGTGAACTCAGTTTAATGACTATAAAGCATACTGTAACAAGGCAACACTAAATTCTGTCTCTGAATAACTTTATCTATCTATCCATATAGATATGTGTGAAAGATCAGAAATTTGGTCTCAGCATGAAAAGTATGCTTTTCATAAAAAGCATACTGGGCCACGACAGGTCCACGAAGGCTCGGGGACACAGTTCATGCTCGGCCGCGGGCAGTTTGGAGGTTTGCGCCGGGAGGTTTGCGCGCCGCTCGCCATCTTGCCTTGTGGATGGGCAAAAACCCGGTCAGTCGTTCTGTTACACTTGTGTAGCTGGCGTGTGATGCGGAGACAGGCGCGGAACACGGAGTCCAAACAAAAAAACACTCTAATACAAAAACGGGAAAACAAACGGCACATGGGAGTGCAAACTAGAAGGCATCCACACATGGGCTTCAGGCACATAACATTAACGACTGACAATGACAATGGAGCACATGAGGGTTTAAATACACTAGGAAAATACAAACAGGTGGCGAAACTAAATGAGTAATCAAACTAAAGACAGCTACGGCAACACATGAGGGACAAACAAGAGGATCATGACAAGACTGTGACAGTTATGGTCCTGTGAAATGTTTTTCTCTTATTTGGTTGCAGGGTTGGGTAGGTTACTTTTAAAATGTATTTCACTACAGATTACAAAATACTTGCTTTAAAAAGTAATTTGTAACGTATTTCGTTACATTACTCAAGTTTAGTAACGTAATCTAAATACTTTGGAATACTTTGAAATACAAGTGGTACCTCGAGATACGAGCAACCTGACATACAAGTTTTTTGAGATACGAGCCGGAGCTCGGGCCATATTTTCGTTCAAGATACGAGCTCAAATCCGAGATACGAGCCGTGTTTCCGGAGCGTCCCGCTAGTTAGCGCGCAGGGTCGAGCATCATCCGAGAGCATCTCTCGCTTGAAGCAGAAGAGTGCTACACCAGCAAAAGGAACCACAATTCTTTCCCAATTAAGCCTTTCGCACGTACAATCACACCAGTGTGATCAGTCTTGGCTGGGCCCTGAAGGGTACGATCACACCGGTGTGATTAGAACGCTCGTGCTTCACGTCATCAACTGCTAAATTCAAACGTGTTTTTGCGCGTCATCTGGCGCCGATTCAGAGATGGACGCACTCAGAGCTTGTCATATATCACAACTACTCTATGTTTTCAACCACATAAGGTTTATTTTCGGTTTCAGACATTTAAATACTCATAAGTACTCGCATCTATAGTTTATAAAATACACACGTCCATAAAAGCAGAAATGGCAATCGTACAATTATAAATTGATCAGATAAATCAGATACACATTGCATAGGTAACTATAAAGTTCACTGTATTATTCTCTCACTTCAACGGTCACTTACTGTCATGTTTTTCGGGAGAAGCGACTGAATTTGAGTTATAAATCAGACCGATCATATTCTCCAAACTGCGGCGCCCATCGCGCATCATAGATCAGCTAACGTGATCATTATAAAAGTTTTTAAACAACAAAACACATTCACTTCCACATATTTGAGAATCAAAATATCAGGTAGTTGATAACAGCCAACAAGTTGGTGAATATTTTGAATAAATAAGACATACACTAAATAAATGCGATGCACATGTCATTCAGCGTTTTGAGGCTGCGGTGTGTCAATGTGACAAGCATGACGCGTCGCCATGGGAACAATAAGGTAAACATTCTAAAATAACGGTCGCCTAGAATATTTAGAACTTGCCTGCGAAAGGGTTAAGGACAAATATCCACGAGGAAATGGAGAAGCTTCTGCTCGTGTGGGTGAAAGAGAAGGAGTTGGCAGGAGATACAGTGACGGAGACGGTAATATGCGAGAAGGCACGGAGTATTTATGCCGACTTAGTGAAGAAAGAAGCATCAACTTCTAAAGAGGCATCAGAAGAAGTGTTTAAGGCAAGCCATGGCTGGTTTGATCATTTTAAGAAGAGAACTGGCATCCATTCAGTGGTGAGGCATGGTGTAGCTGCGAGTGCGGACGTGAAAGCACCCTTCCTCCTCCTCGCCGTTCACCTTCGTTAGCCGCACTCGTCTGTCTCCAAAGTAAAACTATTATGCTAAATAACTCTTTTATTTCTTTATTTCATATTTTGTTATGTATTTGTTAATTATACATGTTTATTTGTTATTTAAAAACATATCTTTATTCATAATCTACAATAGTTTGGGGATTTTTCATAGGTCCGGAACGGATTAAATCGAATTCAGTTATTTTAAATGGGAGAAATTTGTTTGAGATACGAGCCGTTTGAGATACGAGCTCAGTTCTGGAACGAATTAAACTCGTATCTCGAGGTACCACTGTACTTAACACAAAAGACCATATTAACTTGATGTCCTGTTATCATCTTTATAGCAGAGGCACATCTAATAGGTTTGAAAAAAAATATGACAAAAGTCATTTTGTGTCATTTTAACTATCCCTAGTATAAATATGTTTTTATTGCAGCAAGAATCAGTCAGTAAGTGTGGTCTTAACAATAAAAGAAAGCAAGAAAAAAACAACTACAATTCTCCAAGTAACACAACAAATTTAGGTAATGAATGGAGAAAACTTTGAATGATTCTTTCACTTATTATCCTCTCTTTGGAAAGACTACCGCCACAACAGAATTGAGAGAGTCAACAGTCAAACTTAGTCAGGATGCGTTTCGCAAATCAAATATGGACGCAATGAAGTTCAATTTATGACTATAGTTATCTAGCCATGCTTTTGGGAAACACGCCCCAGATCTATCAAATTTGTGAATAATTAATTGACAAAATTTTTGTAAACAAAACAAATGATTCATTTAAAAAGATGAAAAAAACAATTTGTTCACAATTCGGATAATGAACTCGCACAAAGGCGCCATTTACCTGAACATTTGTAATGAATTATTAAGATTTAAAGTTTGTCTGTTAAGTACATAAAGCCATTGGCTTTATAACAGTGGTCCCCAACCTTTTTTGTGCCGCGGACCGGTAAACGTTTGATAATCCTACCGCGGCCCGGGACCGTGCGAGATTGTTGACGGGGGGGATGGGTGCGCGCGATTTTTGAAGCACACCTCCTTACCGCCGAAGCTATGGCGCCAGAGACGCTTGCAGGCGCGGACCGGTCCGCGAATTCGGTCCGCGGCCCGGTACCACTTCTTCCACGGACCGGGGGTTGGGGACCACTGCTTTATAAAACATTATTTAACGCATGATTAATTGGATATCAATTCTATGTTGTATTTCTACGTAGGCTAATGATAACCATACAAAGTTCAACGTATGAGTAAATGGGAAAATAAGGAATAAATAAAGAAAATAATTTTCAAAGACCAAGAACAACTTACTTCAAGATGCTTTTTCAGATTAGATGTTGAATCCTTTGAAGCCGATAGAAGTTTTGTTGCAGGTAGACATAGCTTGCATTGCACTGTGATGTTACGTCCTTTTTCTTGTTTATAAGTAAAATTGTCTTTGAATTTCCACGAAAGAAATGCATTACGCGCTGTTTTCCCGTCCATTTTTTATGCGATTGCAGGTCTACACTCTCCAGCTTGCTAACTGAACAGGCTGCGCGCGTTTTTTTTTTTAAAGAAACAGAGTCGGAGAATCATCAGACAGCTTACGTTAATATTAATAAATAAATGACATTAAAATTCAAAGTAATCACTTTGGTAATCTAAAATACTTTTTGAATGTAACTGTAATTTGATTACCATCAATTTAAAATGTAACTGTAACAAAATACAGTTACTCAAATTTTGTATTTTAAATACGTAACGTCGTTACATGTATTTCGTTACTCCCCAACCCTGTTTGGTTGGCTGTATTTTTCGCTCTGACATTGATATTTAGTTGGTGCTTTGTGGCAATTTAAAAAGACATGCAAGGCCACTGGAACAGGATTGCAAGGTCATCTTTATAGTCACACAAGCGTAAGCAGCTCACAATGAAAGTCAGTTTCTAATTTTGCTAGTTTTCACTAACATTGTTTTACTAGATGTATTTTTAAATTATGCTTATTCTAGGCAGTTTGCATAACATTTTGACGTAGCATTAATTACAATTGGGACGTTTCTCAATACGTTTGAACATTTGCATCCAAAGAATCCTCGATATTAAGATCACATCCAGGTACTTTCATATGCCCTTAGTACTTGCATTTTTGAGTATTGGTATTTAACTTCAATAGTTGGTAATGATATAGAGTGAGAACAGAAGAATGCAAGATAATTGCACATATTGAGAAACAGCCATTTTATCTTCCCTGATTCAGTCATCAGCTCATTAGAAACTCTGGCGGATATCAGACAAATGAGACACTGAATGTGTGTTGTGTTGGAGAGACTCCAGGAACAGGTTTGGGAACCACTGATCCATATAAATGTGCAGAACTGTGCTTTAACTACACAAGGTTACTAATTTTTGATGTTGAATTGTTTGGTGTACAGCAACACTAGCAACTGTTTATGCAAAAGGAAAAAGGTCAGTTGTAGAAAGCGGAACTGTTATCTGTATGTGTAAGAGTTCACACCCGTCTGTCTGAAACTGCATTCAGAGATTATCAGTTGTGTGTGGGTTAAACTGGTGTGGTCAAACTTACTGAGTTCTCACAGCTAGCAGTAACATATGTCTGAAAATACTAGTCAAAACACAACCATTACTATTGACAGTGAAGTGTCCTATTCTGGAATCCACTGCCACTTCAATATTTATAATTTTGAGTGATTTGTGATGAGTGATTTATGATAAAATTATTGATTTATAATTTAAGTTTTTGAATTACTTCAAATGTATCTACACTTCAGTCTGTCACCTACATGACAGATTCTGTATATAGCACTTTACTTTGGTTTTATGTATTTTTCAAGAATGTTATCAACCAACTTCAACCTTGCAGAAACTGTGTATCATGTCTACCTTTGTGTTACTGTGCTTTATTACGGATTAGTGTTGGTGAAATGAATGCCATCTTGGGGAGATGAAAGGACTTGATTTTCTTGACAATCTGTTGCCTATAAATGCATTTCTGCAACCTGGAAGGTCACCTAAAACAGGGGCCTTGCTGTCATCCATGTAATCGATGACAGATATTCTTTCGTGCATGAGTGGATGTTTTCTAAGTTTATCTATTTCTTAGTCAGTCAGAATCATTTAACCTTCAGTAATGATGTAGTTAGTAGTTTCTGTCAGAGAAACATTGCTGTAACAATGTGATTGTATGTGGGGCGGCCCACGAACTACATGTGACACTTGAAGCTTCTGCTGATGAAACTGCAATCTATTCTTACTAAAATTCTAGTAATTTAAAAAAAATGTCATTATATTTTATGAACACAAAGTGGACCCATTTTGAGTATCTTCAATTCATGGTGCCAATGGCTTGTAAAATATAGAAATGGTTTATACATTTTAATTTTTTTTAAACAACAACAACAACAGTTGACTGAGAACTATCAGCCGTCAGAGCAGCTCGTGCCACTGCAAGATTTACTGGCCAAAGGGAAAATGGTGTAAAAATTGGTGTTTACAGTGTTTATAAAGGAGCCTGGATCTGATACATTTTCTCGGGGCTGGGGAGATTAAAGTGGCATTTTATAATCTGTGTGAATAAACTAGTAAACTAAACTAACTCTTAATTAGAGACGCTCATGAAGTGTGTGCAAATACTTTCTGTTTTACCAAGCTGAAATTTTTGTTAATTACTTGAAAATCGTCTCGCTGCGTCAAAGCGCTAGGGCGAAGCAATCTGCCTGTCCTCTGAACGCGGAAGTAGCGGAGCGATCGAACTGTGGACGGGGGGGGTGTGGCGTCAAAAGAGCCATATGCAGCCGTCAAAAGAGCCATATATGGCTTGCGAGCCATAGGTTCCTGACAGGGGAAATACCCTGATGTCAGTCACGTGAAGATCTGTGCAACCAATGAGAGACAAACGCGTGTGAATGCGTCACAGTCAGTGACGTCATGAGAGAGCATAAAGGCGCGCCGAACTCCAGGAAGCGACAGCTAAAGAGTGTCTGAAGCGGGCCTGGATGCGCAAGGAGCTGAGGCAGAGACGCAGTGTCTCGTTCCCCTTCAGGGAACCAAGGTTACATACGTAATCGTGACGTTCCCTTTCATGGGAACTCGAGCTGCGTCAAAGCGCTAGGGGAACGCTATACCAACGCCACCTCAGCGACGCCGGCATACGGGTGTGTCCCAGCTCACTGAGAGAGCACCCTCGTTCCCAGGGCGGAATCGAGGTCTAGTTGGTAAAACCTTTTCAATGTGTGGGGCGAGGACCAGCCAGCCGCAGCACAGACATCAGTCAAGGAGACTCCCGAGAGGAGAGCCTTGGAAGCCGCCACGCTCCAGGTGGAGTGGGCCCGGACCCTCAAAGGAGAAGCATGTCCGGCTGACTCATAAGCTAAACAGATAGCCTCGACTATCCATCTGCTTAAGGTTTGCTTGGAAGCTGGAGCCCCATGAGGGGACCCAAAGCAAACAAACAGTTTGTCCAACCTACGCCATGTGACAGTCCTGAAGACGTAGGCGTCCAGTGCTCGCACTGGACAGACCTTGTTCTTGTGCTCCTGCTCATGATCGTCAAAAGGGGGCGGGCAGAAGGCCTGCAGCTTGATAGACCGAGCCACGTTAGTGAGAACCTTGGGGACATAGCCTGGCCTGGGGTGGAGAAAAGGCTTCGCCATCCCGGGCGCAAACGCGATGCACCTGGGCGCCACGGAAAGAGCCTGAAGGTCCCCAACCCTCTTTAGCGAGGTCATAGCCAGCAAAAGAAGGGTCTTCAAAGAAAGGAGTTTGATGGGAAGCTCCTCCAGAGGTTCGAAGGGTGCCTTGGACAGACCTTGGAGTACCAAGGACAAGTCCTAGGCCGGTACCCTGGTCTGTGCCACAGGTCTCAGCCTTAATGTGCCATGGAGGAAACGAGTGACTAGGGGGTCTCTGCCCAAGGACGCCCCACCCAGAGGTATGTTGTAAGCCGATATGGCAGCCACATAGACCTTCAAGGTGGAAAGGGACAGCCCTGCCATGAATCTTTCCTTCAGAAACTCCAGAACTTTGCCAACCTGGTAGGTAACTGGGTTCACCAGCCTCTCGTTACACCAAAAAGTGAAAAGTTTCCACTTCAAGGCGTAAAGTTTCCTCGTGGAGGGAGCTCTGAACTGGAGAATGGTCTCTACAACCTCGGCTGAGAGACCGGCTTCTATGAGCTGGACCCCCTCAGGGGCCAGACCCACAGCTTCATTAGCTCTGGGCGGGGGTAAAGTATGCAACCCTCCGCCTGGGACAGAAGGTCCCTCCTGATCGGAATCTCCCAGGGGACTCCGTCGAGGAGGGACACGAGGTCCGAAAACCATATCCTGGTAGGCCAGTGGGGGGCCACTAGCGTGAGACGGACCTTGTCCCGGCAAACTTTGGCCAGAACTCCCGGGAGCAGAGCGATTGGGGGAAAGGCGTACAGCCACAGCCTCAGCCACGCATTTACCATTGCATCCCGCCCCAGAGGCACTGGATGCATCAGCGAAAACCACAGAGGGCAGTGAGAGTTCTCTATGGAGGCAAACAGGTCCACCTGTGCCTTCCCATATCTCATCCAATTCTGCTCCATCACCTCGGGGTGGAGCTGCCATTCCCTGGGCCTCGGCACCTGTCTCGGCAGGTGTCAGGGCGTCTGCTCCTACATTCTGGACCCCAGGAATTTAGGCCGCCCTGAGAGAGAGCAGCTTCCTCTGGGCTCAGAGGAGGATCTGTCGCGCCAGCTTGTACATTGGCCGTGAGCGCAGACCCCCTTGATGGTTGATGTACGCAACCACTGATATACTGTCGGTGAAAACAGTGGCATGGTGGTCACGTAGGTCCGGGAGGAATGCACACAGTGCTCTGCCTCAATCGGCCTCCTCGGGAGCCGCACACAGGAGACACCACCTTGTTGAGGCTTGGTGATTCTGGCATCAGGACCGCTTATTTTTAGCCTTCTAGGCGTCGAGAACAACCCTCAGATCAGTCCTTTTGCCCGAAGGCTGAGCCTGAGCGTGTCGGCCCGACCTCCCAGGATTTACTGGAGGAAGCCGGGTGGCGACACTCTCCTTCTGAGTGGCCCTGTATGAGGAGCTGTAAGACCACGCTTGGCTGGCAGATTCACGTGAAGGGCGGTGGGGAAGGACCTTGCTGAATGCCGCCTGCTGTCGTGCATCCTCCTGGAACTTGTCGACGACACTTTTTATGGCATCGCCGAACAAGCCCGAAGGGGACAGAGAGGCGTCCAGCAGAACGAACTTGTCCTTGTCTTTTATGGCCGATAGATTGAGCCATAAATGTCTCTCCATAGCCACCAGAGCTGCCATGGAGCGGCCGACAGAGTAGACCATCTCCCTAGTGGCCCGGAGAGACAAATCCATGGCCTGGCGCAGCTCTGCCACTGCCTCTGGGCCAATACCACCACCCTCATCGAGGTGCGCCAGCAACTCCGCCTGGTAAGCTTGCAGCAGTGCCGAAGTATGAAGACATTCTGCAGCCTGGCTGGAAGCAGAGTATGCTTTCCCCACCAAAGACGACGTGACGCGCATCGGTTTGGTGGGGAGCGCCGGGGCTTTGAGAGAGGATGCCGACGGTGGAACGAGGTATCCCGCAAGAGCCTCGTCCACTTTCGGCATCCCTCCATAACCATAGGGCTGAGCTCCGACAAGAGTGGCATACATAGCACTCTGCGGTGTATGCAATATGTCGGAGGCTGACCTTCTCCATGATCTCCACACCTCGGCAGGGCCCGGTGCTGGGGAGTGACGCGAGCAAGCAGGTAGCGCTCGTCCAACTTGCTCTTTTTAGGACGAATACTCCTTGTCTCCGCCGGCCAATCGATCTCCAGACGAGAGACCGCTCGCGTCACAACCTCGACTAGCTCCTCAAATGCCGGCGAGGAGTGTGGCGAATCCTCCTCGACCGAATCGACACTAACTCCTCAGAACTAGACAAAGTCAGTGCCGGAGTCCCAGCGCGATCGGAAGAAACCGTGCCCAAAGTGCGTACTCCCGGACTGTGACTGGGACCCGCCTCATCCATATCTGAGATGTGGGAAGGCCCATCTCAAGTACCTCTGCAAGATCCATTTGCAATCCCCAGGAACGAGAACGCCGCAGAGCCTCAGCTGCTGCAGGTCCCGAGCCTTGGGGAACGCGAGCCTGAGCGGCTTCATTAAACACCGCCAGGCTCTCCCAGACAGACAACGCACATACTCTGTGTATCCCTGCCCGTTAAGAAATGCAGACAGTGAAAAACACACGGTTTAAATGTCTGCTCTTCCGCCATTATATCACACACGCACAAAGTTTCCCTAACTTTTTAAACTAGATAGTGAAAACTAAACCACTCTCAGACACAGCACGCTGAAGACACTCAGAGCTCTCGCTTCCGGTTTTCGGCACGCCTTTATGCTCTCTCATGACGTCACTGACTGTGACGCATTCACTCGCGTTTGTCTCTCATTGGTTGCACAGATCTTCACGTGACTGACATCAGGGTATTTCCCCTAGCGCTTTGACGCAGCTCGAGTTCCCATGAAAGGGAAACTTAATTTTCTACAGGTGAGTCATGGATAGTGGATACCTTTTCAGAATAAACCAATTTTATCACTAATAATTTAATCATTTCATTTTTAGAATTTAAAAAACATGCAGAAAACTGCTAAAATAAAGAAGAAGAATATAAAACAAAACAGTAATCCAGAAGTTTGTGCATAAAAATACAGCCTTTATCTACGTTTAGATCAGATGTGTGTTGAATCAGTGTGGTTAACAATATCCACTTTCTCACTCAAACAAAAAGCAACATGCCCGGTTCACTCGCTATCACAGCCCAATGTTCACAATCACCAGCAGCTCACTGAGCATCCATCAGCCACTCCATAAAGACTCATCTCACTCTCCAGTCGTCGTCCAGTCTCGCTTCAATGCTCATGGACTCACCCCCTCAATTTTCTTTACTTATCTGATCCAACGTCTCTCAGCATCTCCACTATCCCTACCTGTCTCCACGCATCACCTCATCTCCATCACCCAGCTGCACGGTCTCCTGCCAGAAACAACCAGGTTACACTTTCACGCCTCTCATTGCTACAGTTATCATTCCATTGAATAAACTTCATTCATTTATTCAATAAAGCTATTCTGTGTGAACTTACCATCCTGTCGGAGTCTCTGTGCCGTAACAATAGCAACTATATACCAGAATTTAAACCCTCAGTAGGTCATTTAGGGGGAAGGGACGTTAAAAACCACAGTAGGATGTAGGAAAACAGTAGTGTTATGATCTCTGGTCTAGGTCGGGGTGTAACATAAATGACAAGACCAAACTTCATAGTTACCCATTTTTTAAATGTATTATTATTTCCTTGTTGCCTAAATGTTTAGTGCAACAGTCTGTAGGATATCTATTTGACAAAAATAAAAAAGTGAGTAATGATTTAAACAAAGAAGAGAAGTTTGGAAGCAAGATCTTCAGGGGTGAGCTAAATGCCAAAACAACAAACATAATAAAAACTAAACTTCCTAAGAAAACTAACTTCCCTATGAATCAAACAAAAAGAAAGGAACATACAATGAACACCCCTATCCCCCTAACTAATATAAAACAGAAGAAAACTGATGGCCTCTGGGCCTACAAAACAAAATAACCCACTACGGTTTCTCAGGTCACAACACAGAAATCACAAATTAGATTAGTACAAGACTGTTATGCATTAAGATCACTTTCACACAGGCGGCTAACAGCACTAAGAAAGTAACTATATGATTAAAGTGGCTAAAAAGCAGAATCCAAAAAACATATATATATATATATATATTAACCTTAATAAATGCAAATTACATCCAAATAAAAACAGTATGAATTCTTAAATTAATGGTATTGTTACATATTTGGGTATACATATAACTAAAGATATGTGCTTTATGTGCTCTGCAAATTTTAACCCAGTTATTATAAAAAACAAACAAGAAAAGTTGAATTGCTGGCTACAGAGAGAGTTTTCCTTGAAGGAAGAGGTTCACTTGTTAAAGCAGAGCTTCTCGCTTTGCTTTTGCTGCTCAGTCACTGTACAATAATAAACCCACATGTAAAGTAATAAATGGAATCTTATCTAAACAATTTTTGGAAGAACAAGTCCCTTTATCTGAAGAAATCAGCTACATAAAATATGACAATAACGGTGGATTCAACTTTATTGATTTTAAATCATTAAATAATACAATTAAAATAAATTGGTTCAATCGTGTCCTAAAAAAATCCCACCTGTTTGGAATACTTTCTTTCAATTAGTTTTCTCACAGCTTGATGGTGCAAATGTAACCCACCCCAAGTCATTGAGGGTGGATTTTTATGTTTGTTTTTTAACTTATTGTAATATTTTGTATTGTTATATATACACATGTAAGTATATATTTAGTTTTCTTATTGCATAAAACATATATATACGTTTATTAATGTTGCTTTCGCGAATGTAGAATGAGGCATAGTTGAGCGCGTCCACGTTATTTGATGTCACAAGATGTGAGAATCCTGTTCATTTTCGCACATTTCTAATAAAATAGTTGTCTGAACTTTTTTTTGCAATAGCGCGTGGAATGGGAGCAAACGACTGTTTCAGGCCATCCATCAGATCCGAGGATAAATTTCTGTTCCACTCATTCCCGCATAATCTGCAGGCAAACTCGCACATTCACAATTGAACTGAGTTTATTGTTTATTTATTTATTTTATTTTTTTGTTATGGTTTATTTTCTTATTTTTATGTTTTGTCATAACGCAGTTATGTTTATTGAAAGGTTTGCAGAATATATATATAATTGTTCATTGAGTTCAAATAGTTTTTCCTATATACTTTGATACACATATTTTCTTTCAATTGTATTTATGTATTTAGGCAGGAGGAACATTTTGTAAAAGTAAGGGGAAAAAAACAAGAGCAGACACATTATATCATAATACCGTAGTTTTATTTTAATACTGGGGTATGATGTGAGACCCTGAACCCGGGACTCCAAATAGCAGTATATATTTTAACATGCACATTTGGGGAGCTCAGACCCAGTAGACATGTATCCTCCATTCTTGTACTGATAGTAAACCGAATGTTACACAGACTTGGACTTAATGTGTATTTGTGATGCCAAAAACTCCTTGTCAAGTGGTCTAACTTTCAGCAACAGCTTCTTCTGGCGTGGACTCTGATTTACAAGCATAACTTTAATCCCCATCAGTGTTACATATGTGTAACCCGCGTCACGTCATGAATGCAACCCTCGGTCTCAAACGCTAATAAAAGGATTCGGACCCTATGTCACTTTATTATTATAACTAATTATTAATTTATATAATTAATTCCTAATAAGATTTATGTTTAGAACGGTTTCAATTTAATATTTCAAATTCATTTCAAATACAACACACAAAAGGAAAAGAATAAATAAAATAGTAAGATCAAGTTTCAAAAAATAAAAAAAGAAAGGAAGAGAATGAATTAAATACACATATAAACTCACAATTAAACAAATTAGAATAGCAGTTCCAATGTAAATTTGAGTGACACTCAATCTGTTCTGTCTACTGAATTATAATTTCAAGAGTTTTAGGTTTGTTGTTTGGGACTCTTATTTTGAAAATTACCTGACTAATCAAGGGAGCAGCCATTATTGTTCAGTGTGATCAGTCTTCCCTATCAATAAGCTACATGTGACTGCTGCTCCAATTTTTCTCAAAGTTCATGCCTTCGAAAGCATTGTCAGTAAGTTGTTACAGTGAAACATGTTAATTGAGAACATCTTTTCTTTGATTTTGTGCTGTTTTTATTTTGTATTGCTAATAATTGTTGTTTTATACACTAATTGCACAATGGTTAACTGCTGTTTCAGCCTTTATGCATGTGTTTATATTTTGCAATCAATATACTAAAAGCATCTTATTTCTGTGTTGTTTTTGACACTTTTACTCTCATTCAATGCATGTTGGAGTAAACATCAGGAGTTTTGGAAACTATAACCTGGCTCCAGTCTTTATTTGAAGGGAGTTTGGCTTGCTGCTGAATTGTGTTCACTCACATAGAAACACACAAGGAGAGCAGTACAGTAAAATGACATAAACTCAGCTGGCTGAACATCGTGGCAGAAGCATACAGCAGCAGTTAGCGAGCATCATGGCTGAAAAGTGTACAAGAGACACCACATCCGGGAAAATGCAAAGTAAGAGTAATAGAGCATCTCACACATCCTCTAAAGGTTCCATAAGGTCTTCGAAATCCTCAAGATCTTCAGTTGGTGTTGCTGCAGCACATGCTAGAGCAAAGGCAGAGGCTGCACGAGCACAAGCTACTTTTGCAAAGAGAGAAATTGCAATTAAGGTGGACAAAGCCAGACTAGAAGCAAACTTGGAAGCATTGCATCTAGAAAAAGAGGCCGCAGCTGCTAACGCAGAAGCAGACATTTTAGAAGCGGCAGCAGAATTTAACGATGAGGAACTGTATGACAGGAAAAGTCATTCTTCATTAGCACGAAGTACAGAAAAGCGCATTTGCGATTATGTCAGAGACCAATCTACACATCTTTGTGAACAGGTCAACAGGATCGCAAATCTGAACCAGACCAAGTAATGGGTCAGAACCAATGTACTTCTCAAGCCGAACCAAATATAGTACACGTGAATGGGACCCAGTATGTCGTACTTGATGCATGTTCTTCATCATCATCTCAAAGAGTGCCAAAAATGCAAAAGACAAAATTCCCAACAAACATAGAGGAATCAATGGGAAAACCAGTTAGCAATAATTGGCAGCAACAGCCAAAATACGGTGATGTATTCAGTTCTCTGCCACAACACTCAGAAACTTCAGCTATGCTGGACCTCGTGAAATATCTTGCACGTCGCGAGCTGGTGAGCAGTGGTTTAACATGCTTTGATGATTGCCCTGAAAGTTACAGAGCCTGGAGGTCCTGTTTTCTCAACACAGTAAAAGACTTGAGTCTCACAGCCAGTGAGGAGCTAGACTTGTTGTTAAAGTGGCTCGGCAAAGAATCTTCAGAATATGTGAGACGACTAGGGGCAGTTCACATAGGAAACCCAGACACGGCCTTGAAAATGGTCTGGAACAGACTTGATGAATGTTACAGCTCACCTGAAGTTATAGAAAGTGCACTGTTTAAGAAATTAGACAATTTTCCTAGGATTTCCAGCAAAGACAACCTCAAATTAAGAGAGCTCGGAGATCTGTTAATGGAGCTGCTCTCAGCCAAAGAAGATGGCTATCTACCAGGCTTAGCCTATTTAGACACTGCTCGTGGCATCAGGCCCATTGTTGAGAAACTGCCATATACCTTACAAGAGAAATGGATTTCTCAAGGCTCAAAGTTCAAAGAAGAGTTTGGTGTCACTTACCCTCCTTTCTCATTCTTTACTCAGTTCATTTGCAATCAAGCCAAAACACGCAATGATCCCAGCTTTGCCTTTTCCAGTAGTTCCCATCCTCAGTATGAAGGACCCCCTTTGAAACGCACCAACTTCAAGACGCCAGTGCTGGTACATAAAACTGAAATCTCTCAAAGTGCATCGCAAGACAAAATGCCAAGTAAAAATGATCCAGCCAAATACTGTCCCATTCACAATAAACCCCACCCTTTAATGAAATGTCGAGGTTTCAGATTGAAGACAATTGATCAGCGAAAAGCTTATCTGAAAGATCAAGGGATTTGCTTCAAGTGCTGTTCATCAACATCGCATTTTGCCCGCGATTGCAAAGCCTCCCTAAAGTGCGATTAGTGCAACAGTTACACTCATAACTCAGCTCTGCATCCTGGTCCACCCTCATGGGCACTCAGAACTCGAAGTCCTCCATTACAGCATGGCGGGGAGGATGCAGGAGAAATTCCTGTAACACAAGAAGTGAGCTCTCTTTGCACCGAAGTTTGTCATGGCCTTTCCACAAAATCTTGCTCCAAAATATGTCTCGTCAAAGTGTTTCCTGAAGGGCATCCTGACAATGCAGTAAAGATGTACGCTATGCTTGATGATCAGAGCAACAGATCTCTGGCCAGGTCAAAGTTTTTTGACTTATTTAATATTAATAGCAAGACATCTCCTTACAGCTTAAAGACATGTGCTGGATTGACTGAGTGCTCTGGAAGAAAAGTGAATGGCTTTCGGATCGAAGCAGCAAATGGTGGAATTAATCTTCCACTGCCAACATTAATTGAATGTGATGAAATACCCAACAACCGCGATGAAATTCCAACACCTGAAGCTGCTCTTCATCACCCTCACCTCAAGAATATTGCATCTGAAATTCCAGCTCTGAACCCTGAAGCCCACATTCTCTTGCTGCTTCGCGTGACATACTCAGAGTTCATAAGGTGAGAAAACAAATTAACGGCCCACACAACACACCCTTTGGCCAAAATCTAGACCTAGGGTGGGTTCTGGTCGGCGAAGTATGCCTTGGAGATGTGCACAAGCCTAGTGTGTCCAGTTTCAAAACAAACATCTTAGAAAATGGAAGACCCTCACTGTTTATTCCTTGTACCAGTCACGTACACATTAAAGAAAAGATCACCAGCAACTTAACTACTGTGTATACAGCTCATGGCTTTGGAACCCACTGGGATATGGGCAAAGACAAAATAGGCCAGACTCTATTTAAGAGTACAGAGAACGATAGCAAGCCCGCATCCTCCATCGAAGATGAAGTCTTTCTAAAGATTATGGAGAAAGAGGTTTACCAGGATAATTCCAACAGTTGGGTGGCACCTCTGCCCTTTAAGTCCCCACGGCCAGTTCTTCCAAATAACAGGGATCAAGCTTTAAACCGCCTCTCTTCATTGCGACGCACTCTAGAGCGGAAGCCAGATATGAAAGAACAGTTTGTAGCCTTCATGCAGAAACTATTCGACAGTGGCCATGCAGAAGTTGCAGCTCCACTACCAAAGGGAAGAGAGTGCTGGTATTTGCCACTATTTGGAGTCTATCATCCCAAAAAGCCTGATCAGATCAGGGTGGTATTTGACTCCAGCGCACAGCAAGAAGGTATTTCTCTCAATAATGTACTCCTTACTGGACCAGACCTGAATAACAGCCTTATTGGCATCCTGATGCGTTTCAGGAAAGATTGTGTAGCAGTGATGGCAGACATACAACAGATGTTTCACTGTTTTGTTGTGAGAGAAGACCACAGAGACTACCTGCGCTTCCTATGGCATCGAGATAATGATCTCAAAAAGGACATTGTTGAATACAGGATGAAAGTCCATGTGTTTGGCAACAGCCCTTCCCCAGCGGTAGCAATTTACTGCTTAAAGCGAGCATCAGAGAAGGGTGCGCAACAATATGGTCCAGACACCAGACGGTTTGTGGAACATGAGTTCTATATGGATGATGCACTAACTTCCTTGCCAACTGAAGAGGAAGCGATAGACTTGCTAAAGAGAACACAAGCATCCCTCTCTGAATCAAACCTGAGGTTGCATAAGATTATATCCAACAGTTTAAAGGTACTCCAAGCATTTCCAACAGAGGATCACGCAAAAGACATTAAAGACCTTGATCTCAGCGGAACAACCATGCCTACACAACGCAGCCTTGGTCTGAATTGGGAAACTGCGACTGACACATTTACCTTTAAAGTATCAGTGAACGACAAGCCATTCACACGCCGTGGTGTCCTATCCATAATCAATAGTCTCTTTGACCCTCTTGGTTTTGTGGCTCCTGTCACTATACAGGGCAGGTTTCTTCTCAGAGAGCTATCTATCGAAGGACCAGACTGGGATGCACCACTTCCACAAGAGATGCGTGGTGAGTGGGAATCATGGAGAGATTCTTTAAAAGACTTGCAACACCTTCACATTTCTCGTCCTTACACACCCAACTCTCTTTCAAAGGCAAATCGCAAAAAAATCTGTGTATTCTCAGACGCATCAATGAAAGCTATTGGAGCTGTAGCATATCGCAGAACAGTAAATGGAGATGGACAGATCAGCATTGGCTTCATCTTAGGAAAAGCAAAACTGACACCGAAAAACCAACCTACCATACCCAGATTAGAGCTTTGTGCAGCAGTCTTGGCAGTGGAGGTAGCAGAACTCATTGTTCAAGAGATTGACTTCAAACCAGATGAGATTACCTTCTATTGTGATAGCAAAATTGTACTTGGCTACATCTACAACGAAAGTAAACGCTTCTATGTCTATGTCCACAACAGGGTGCAGAGAATCAGACAATTTTCCGAACCAAAGCAGTGGCGATACGTACCCACAGAGCACAACCCCTCGGACATTGCTTCTAGGTCCATCCATGCATCTCAGCTCATGAAATCTAACTGGCTCACAGGTCCAGCATTTCTACGTAAGCCGCATGGAGATGACTTCATTATGACGGACAACTTTGCGCTTGTGGACCCAGATTCAGATGCAGAAATCAGACCAACTGTGTCAACTTGCACAACAGAAATAAAGGATAAACAACTCACCTGTGACAGGTTTCAGAGATTTTCCTCTTGGAAATCCCTACAAAGAGCCATCGCATCTCTGATCCATGTTGCTTGTTCTTTTAAATCCACCAATGAGTCCAAAACATGCAGCGGTTGGCACCTGTGTCCACGACCACATACTGTAAGTGAGCTGTTAAAAGCCAAGAATGTGATAATCCGCTCTGTGCAAAGGGAATCATTCAACAAAGACATTGAAACACTCTCTAAGGGAGGAAATATTAGCAACAAAGTTCCACTCTCAAATCTGAATCCCTTCTTAGATGAGGACGGTCTACTCAGAGTCGGAGGCAGATTGAAATTGGCAGATCTAAGCCATCCAGAAAAGAACCCAGTCATCTTACCTGGAAAGCATCACGTTTCTGCGTTACTCATCCGCTACTGTCATGAACGTGTGGAACACCAAGGCCGCATGTTCACAGATGGGGCCATTCGTGCAGCTGGATTATGGCTCATTGGAGGCAAGAGATGCATAAGCAGTATTCTTCATGCATGTGTTACCTGTCGAAAACTACGAGGTAAACTAGAAATGCAGAAAATGTCAGACTTGCCACCAGAACGACTAAGTGTGTCTCCGCCCTTCACTTACACTGGCTTAGATGTCTTTGGCCCTTGGACAGTGGTAGCTCGCAGAACAAGAGGAGGTCAGGCTCACAGCAAACGCTGGGCAGTGCTTTTCACCTGCATGAGCACCCGTGCAGTCCACATCGAAGTAATCGTATCCATGGACACTTCAAGTTGTATCAATGCACTTCGCAGGTTTTTCGCATTCCGTGGCCCTGCAAAACAACTACATTCTGACTGCGGGACCAACTTCATTGGTGCTTGCAATGAGCTTGAATTCCACAAAGTAACGGAAGACTCAAAGTTGCAAAGGTACATCAATAATGAAGGATGCACATGGGTTTTCAATCCGCCACACTCTTCTCATATGGGAGGTGCATGGGAGCGAATGATTGGTCTGGCTCATAGAATTCTTGACTCAATGTTGATGCGAGAAGGACACGCCAATCTCTCAGATTAAGTGCTTTGCACACTTATGGCGGAAGTGACAGCAATCATTAACAGCAGACCTCTGGTACCCGTTTCTATGGATGCAGACTCACCCTTGATACTTACCCCTGCAATGCTTCTAAAACAAAAATCAAGCACTCCACCTCCAGCAGGGAACTTCTCTGAAAAGGACATTTATAAACGCCAGTGGCGGCAAGTACAGAGCCTAGCCAACCAATTCTGGTGTCGCTGGAAACAAGAATACCTGCAAACACTGCAGGTTCGTCACAAATGGCAGGAATCATACCCGAATATCCAGGAGGGTGACGTAGTGCTACTAAAGGACACTCAAGTAGCCCGAAATGAATGGCCTATGGCGCTTGTCACAAATGTTTTCCCTGGTCAAGATGGAAAAGTCCGCAAGATTGAACTTAAAGTGACTAAAGAAGGGTCTAGCAAGACTTTCCGGAGGCCTATATCCGAAGTAATTCTCTTGCTTAGGAAATAAGTTACTTTAAACAGTTTGTTATAGATGACATCTTCATAGATGCCAGGCGGGGAGTGTTCTGTCTACTGAATTATAATTTCAAGAGTTTTAGGTTTGTTGTTTGGGACTCTTATTTTGAAAATTACCTGACTAATCAAGGGAGCAGCCATTATTGTTCAGTGTGATCAGTCTTCCCTATCAATAAGCTACATGTGACTGCTGCTCCAGTTTTTCTCAAAGTTCATGCCTTCGAAAGCATTGTCAGTAAGTTGTTACTGTGAAACATGTTAATTGAGAACATCTTTTCTTTGATTTTGTGCTGTTTTTATTTTGTATTGCTAATAATTGTTGTTTTATACACTAATTGCACAATGGTTAACTGCTGTTTCAGCCTTTATGCATGTTTATATTTTGCAATCAATATACTAAAAGCATCTTATTTCTGTGTTGTTTTTGACACTTTTACTCTCATTCAATGCATGTTGGAGTAAACATCAGGAGTTTTGGAAACTATAACCTGGCTCCAGTCTTTATTTGAAGGGAGTTTGGCTTGCTGCTGAATTGTGTTCACTCACATAGAAACACACAAGGAGAGCAGTACACAATCTTCAGTCCACTTCAGTACTGATACGCGAGATCCTTCTTCCGGTAAGACAGGGTTAGAAACTCAGTTCGTCAGAAAGAAATCAAATGTTGTGCACAAATCCTACCACTCCGTGAATCACTTTCTCCTCAAGGCTCATTCCTTATATGGGCATGGCTCGCCAGTTCCTGCTAAAGGGCTCTTTTTTTACCTCAGCAGGGACAGTTCAAAAATCGACGAAATCGTCCGATGGTCAGTGGTGAGGATCATCCAACTCAGGAAGTGATGGAATAGCAAAAGGTGGACAGTGATAAAACAAGGAAAAATAAATAAAAATAGAAAAGGGAAGGAAATGAAATGAAAAAGGCCCATCCTTGCAAAAGACAAGGCCAGAAATACAATTAGACATTACTGTACATAAAACACATCATTAAACAGTTAACTTGTACAGAAATCAACATGTATCAACCATTACTGTATCTATATCCAACATGAACACATTAAAGTTGGATAAATGCGCAAAGAACATCTTTTCAAATGGCGCGCTTTTTCCCCCTCATCCACTCGTTTCACAGGCGTCACAGGTGACAGTTTACTCATGGCTCACATACATGACGAACATTTTGAATAAAACATGTACACTACTCAAGGTCTGGAATATTAAACACATTCATGAATATTCCTCCCGTTTTCAAAGGAAGATTAACTCTATATGTATTTTACATACAACTTCACACAACAGCATTCGATATTTGAATAACTTTCGGTAAACCTGCGATATAGCATCGGAAATTACCTACTACCACCAGCAGGGGGAAACCTCCGCTATAGCGTTGGTAATTAGACGCTATAACTGGGATATTTCTGGGGATGTTCATACCCAGAACATCAAAAACATGTGGATGAGAGCGAAGCGGACGTTGAGAAGACAATTTGGAACTTGTCATGCATTGTTTCCGTCATATCTGCAAGAATTTGCCTATCATAACCAGTTTCGGCGCACAGACATGTTTCATATTCAACTTCCTGAATATGCTTGTGGATAATTATCCGTGATTAGTGAATGGTGCTTTAAATAAACTTGAAACTGTGTTAACAACAGCTTTGTTTGGTGTCTTTTCATGTTATTAAAGCTGTTTTGGGTCTATTTTAATGTTATTAATTACCGACGCAATAGAGGAATTACCGACGCTATAGCGGAGGTTTCCCCCTGTTGGTGCTAGTAGGTAATTACCGACGCTATAGCGGAGGTTTCCCCCTGTTGGTGCTAGTAGGTAATTACTGACGCTATAGCGGAGGTTTCCCCCTGTTGGTGCTAGTAGGTAATTACCGACGCTATAGCGGAGGTTTCCCCCTGTTGGTGCTAGTAGGTAATTTCCGACGCTATATCGCAGGTTTACCTAACTTTCCAACCCTTATGCAAAATAATCTCAGTAATTGAGGATTAAAATCTTTCTACTCACCAAGAGAATTAAATTTTTCAATAAAGATGTTTCCAGAAAGACAACACTTTTGGTCTCGTTCGTTTCTCTCTCCGTAGCACTCACACTAACATTGACTCAGTCGCATCGACTGATGACGTTCACTCACTGTTTTTACCTTGTATATGTCACGGTTTATGAATGCATTGTTTCCTGCTTGTCTCATGTCGTGTGTGTGTGTGTCAGTAGGTGTGCTCCAAGTCACTTGGATAATCAGCATAGTCAGCTGTCACTCATCATGGCACCAGCTGCAGCTCATTCACTCACCCTACAAATACTCACTCACTTCTCATCTCCATTGTCAGATCGTTGTTGACGTCCATGGTGTGTGTCCAGTCTGTTCCTGTTTGGTGCTCAAGTCTCAAGTCTCAAGTCTCAAGTCTCAAGTCTCAAGTCTCAAGTCTCAAGTCTCAAGTCTCATGCTTCTAGTTCCAGTTCCTGTTCCTGTTCGGTGTCTTTGTGGATTTGTTCTCCGTGTGGATTTGTCATCACCTGCACTCGTCACATCACCAATGCACCTGATCATCTCAGTCCCTGCGCCATCCTTAATTCATCTCTCAGTGACGTTATTTCATAATTTTACAATAAATCATTTTCACTTGCAAATGCTTCCTGTGATACATCATGACAGAATGATCTGACCCAAGCATGGAAGCAGCAAGTAATCTATCATCACCTCTGGAGGAATTCATCAACCGCAGTATTCATCGAATGGACTTGCAAGAGAAAGATCTGAATGAAACAGGTCGTGCTGTTCAAGTCCTGGTGGCGCAGGTGTCCGAGCTCACCCAACAATTCCAACTTCTACGTGCTCCCACTGCGCCACCCACACCGGCCGTTCTCCCCACACCTCCTGAGAGCCCCCCCCAGTCTGAGCCCCATCTGCCGGTTCCAGAATCTTGTTCAGGTGAACCTAACTACTGCAGAGCCTTCCTTACCCATTGTTCAATGCACTTTTCCCTTCAACCCAGGACTTTCAATACCGGACAGACCAAAGTTGCTTTCGTCCTGACACTCCTGACTGGGAGGGCGTCGCTATGGGGAACGGCGGTGTGGGAAAATCAAGATCCGTGCTGCGCCTCGTTCCAGACACTCTCCGCTGAGATGAGGAGAGTATTTGACCGGGCCGTTTCCGGGAGGGAAGCGGCCAGAATGTTGGCGGATCTTCACCAGGGAGAGAGATCGGTTTCTGATTTTTCCATTGAATTTCGGACCTTAGCGGCAGAGTGTCATGGGTTGTGAGATGGGTTGGCTGACCACGTCCAGAAGGAGATTTATATGCTGGACCTTCCTCCTTCGCTCCATGGACTGATAGAATTGGCTCTGAGAGTAGATGCTCGTTTGAACAGGGCCGAGCGTAGGACTCTACCTGACCGTGTTGCTGGAGGTACTGAGAGTTCCCGTTTTAGCGGAGGGGACGCAGTCAGCCCCACCCACGAACACAAACCCATGCAGGTAGGGCGAGCTCGGCTTTCCAGGGAGAAGAAAGAGAGGCGGAGATCTCAGGGCCTCTGTCTGTACTGTGGAGGAGCCAGGCACGTTGCTTACAACTGTCCGGTGACAGGGCCAAGCTCGGTAGTAAGTATGAGGCTACTATTGGGTGGGATCTCCGCCGAGAAGACCTCATCCACATCTACGCTCCTCCCGGTAAGACCGAGATGGTCATTCAACACGCACAACTGTCAAGCACTTCTGGATTCTGGAGCCGAAGGGAATTTCATGGATCACGCATTCGCTATCAAGCTTCAGATTCCCCTCAAGACTCTCACTAACAAGATTGCTGTTCACCCACTTAACGGTCAGGAACTTCCCACCATCGCACTTATCACGGAAGACCTCACTCTCATCACTTCAGACAACCACTCTGAGACTATTTCTTTTTTTATTTTGGCCTCTCCCCTTGCACCCATCGTTCTCGGTCACCCCTGGCTCATTCAACACAACCCCAAAGTGGACTGGATTCAGAAATCCATTGTGGCTTGGAGCATTAAGTGTCATGAATCTTGTCTTGCGTCTGCATGTCCGTCTGTTTCTGTTTCTGTTTTTCAGGAGGAAACAGTGGATTTATCTAACGTGCCCGCTGAGTACCGCGACCTGAAGGAGGTGTTCAGTAAGTCTCGGGCTGCTTCTCTCCCTCCGCATCGTCTCTATGACTGTGCCATAGATTTATTGCCAGGTAAATCTCCGCCTAAAGGCAAGTTGTATTCACTTTCTGCTCCAGAAAGGGAGGCTATGGAGAAATATATTTCTGATTCACTGGCAACGGGGTTCATCCGCCCTTACTCTTCTCCAGCGGGGGCGGGGTTCTTTTTTGTGGGGAAAAAGGACGGGTCTCTGCGACCTTGTATTTATTACCGGGGACTGAACAACATCACGGCAAAGAATACTTATCCTTTGCCGTTGATGTCTTCAGCCTTCGAGAGTTGCAGGGAGCGTCAATTTTCACAAAATTGGACTTGCGTAACGCTTATCATTTGGTTCGCATTAGGGAGGGGGATGAATGGAAAACCGCTTTTAATACCCCTAGGGGGCACTTTGAATATTTGGTTATGCCTTTTGGGCTTTCCAACGCCCCAGCGGTCTTCCAGGCTCTCGTCAACGACGTGCTGCGAGACATGGTCGACCAATTCACATATGTCTACCTGGATGACATATAGATTTTTTTTCCTCGTCTCTCCAGGAACACGTGCAGCACGTCCGACGAGTGCTTCAGAGGTTGTTAGTGAATGGGCTTTTTGTCAAGGCGAGTACTGAGGGAGTATGCATGGATCCTGAGAAGGTCAAGGCTGTGGTGGATTGGCCAAGTCCAGATTCCCGTAAGGCCCTACAGAGGTTTCTGGGGTTTGCCAATTTCTACCGGCGTTTTATTCGCAATTTCAGCCAACTAACCACACCTCTGATTGCCTTGACCTCCCCCAGAACTACGTTCAGGTGGTCAGACACAGCTGAGGCTGTGTTTGCCAAACTGAAGGGCTGCTTTGTTTCAGCCCCCATTCTCATTGCCCCTGACCCATCACGGCAGTTCGTGGTGGAGGTCGATGCGTCTTAGGTGGGGGTAGGTGCAGTGTTATCCCAACGTTCTACTACAGACGACAAGATGCATCCTTGCGCGTTTTTTTTCCCATCAGTTATCTCCTGCTGAACGTAATTACGACATTGGTAACCGAGAGTTGCTGGCGGTCAAGCTTGCATTGGAAGAGTGGCGCCACTGGTTAGAAGGGTCAGGGGTACCTTTTATTGTATGGACCGACCACAAGAACTAAGAATATATCAGAACCGCTAAAAGATTGAACTCCAGGCAGGCTCGTGGGCACTTTTTTTCGGTCGTTTTGATTTTACCCTCTCGTACCGCCCGGGTTCCAAGAACATCAAACCCGATTCTTTATCGCACATTTTTGACCATTCCGAATGCCCGTCTACTCCCGAGTGCATTTTACCAGAGACATTAGTTGTCTCTACACTCACATGGGAGGTCGAATCGAAGGTCAAGACGGCCTTAGAAGGGGTAACGCCTCCGCCCGGGTGCCAACCGAATCGGTTATTTGTGCCGGAGGGATTACGGTCCATGGTCATTCAGTGGGGACATTGTTCTAATGTGGCTTGTCATCCAGGAGTTAAACGCACAGGATTCCTAGTCAAGCAACGATTCTGGTGGCCGCTTATGGCTCGTGACGTTCACAGTTTTGTTTTGGCTTGCTCAATTTGTGCCACTGGTAAGACTTCCAATCGGTCCCCTGATGGGTTTCTTCAACCGCTGCCTGTCCCTTCGAGACCCTGGTCCCATATTTCGCTAGATTTTATCACCGCCCTTCCGCTTTCTCAAGGAAACACGGTAGTTTTAACCGTGGTGGACCGATTCTCGAAGGCGGCTCATTTCATTCCCTTGCCCAAATTACCCTCAGCCAAGGAGACAGCGTTGATAGTCGTTAATCAAGTCTTTCGCTTACATGGCCTCCCGACAGACGTGGTTTCCGACAGGGGACCCCAGTTTGTGTCCAAATTTTGGCAAGAGTTTTGTAAATTGTTGGGGGCGACTGTCAGTCTGTCCTCTGGGTTTCACCCCCAGAGCAATGGCCAAACTGAGAGAGCCAACCAAGATTTGGAAAGGACGTGGTGACGTTTGGTCTCCAAGAATCCTTCCTCATGGAGTCAGCAACTCTCTATGGTGGAGTACGCCCACAACACATTACCGGTGTCGTCCACGGGCCTATCTCCGTTTGAATGTAGTGTAGGTTACCAGCCACCCATTTTTTCTAGTCTGAAGTCCGAGATCGTGGTCCCCTCCGCTCACGCTTTCGTCCAGAGGTGTCACCGCACTTGGACTAGAGCCCGTGAGACTCTACTCCAAGTGAGGGAGCGCACCAAGGCCAAGGCCGATCGCCACCGGTCTAAGCCTCCGGTATACGTCATGGGTCAAAAAGTGTGGCTTTCTACCAAGAACATTCCTCTGCGCTTCGTTTCAAATAAACTTGCTCCCAAATTCATTGGCCCGTTTACTATCACCAAGATCATTAGTCCGGTGACGGTCCGCCTCAAACTCCCTCCAGTGTACAGGAGGATTCATCCCGCCTTTCATGTATCAAAAATAAAGCCCGTTTTTCGTTCTAGTATTAATCCGCCACCCCCGGTTCCTCCACCGCCGCGACTCGTAGATGGGGAACCCACTTATTCGGTTAATCGTATTCTGGACTCTAGACGGAGGGGACGCGGATTCCAGTACTTGGTGGACTGGGAAGGTTACGGTCCGAAGGAGAGAAGTTGGGTGCCTGCCATTGACATTCTGGATCACTCCCTTATTGATGATTACAATCGACAGGTAATGGAGTCTGGGAACGCCAGGGGGCATTCCTAGGAGGGGGGGGTACTGTCACGGTTTATGAATGCATTGTTTCCTGCTTGTCTCATATCGTGTGTGTGTGTGTGTGTGTGCAGTGCCGGCCCGAAGGGTTATGGGGCCCTAGGCGAGATAAAAAAATTGAGCCCACTGGTATAAAAACAGCGAGAAGAGAGCACAAAAAATTAAATTTCAATATTTAAGTGTATACATTTTTATTACCTGTAACAAACTCAACATGTAATACATGTGTACAAATATTTAATCAGATTTAAATAAGTTTGCAAGTACTGCAAAGTATTGTAAAATATTGTAAATGAAAGAACAAGTGTGTTTGAGAAACACAAATAATTTAAATATTATAAAAATAAAGGATACATAAACAAAATAAAATACAAATAAATTCTATATTTAAAAAAAAATATATATATAAGGGAATAGATTGGACATGACACAGAATCTCAAGTTATATGAACTATTTTTTTTTATGTAAGCAAACATGTTAATTGTGCTTCCATTCTGGTAAATAAAACTTTTAGCACTTTATAACTGAGAAATGTTGCTTTGGCTGTTCAAGGGTACAGATTGCTTTGATGATTTTGCAGCCAAGAAGTCACGCAAAGTAAAGATCTATCACCTCATCATATGACACAGTCTCACATATTTCATGGTTGATACTCAGAACAGCAAGTCCTGATAATGTGACCTAATTTTCTCTCACATATCACAAAAGTATGTCTGTGATCATGGGCATCATCACATTTATTAAATCAAGTATTAATACTACACTAATAAATAATGTACTGTATTATGTTTAGCGAAACATACCTTTACTTTGAGCCTGCTTTTCTTCATCTGCTTTTCTCTTCTTTCTTTTTTCGGCTCCGGAAAGATATCGTTTTGGATGCCATTTAATTTCAAATTAAAATAGCATCAATGTGCATTGCATAAATTAGAAATACAGTAATACCTCGGTTTACGAGTTTAATTCGTTCCAAGAGCGAGCTCGTAAACCAAAATGCTCATACACCAAAACAATTTCCCCCATAAGAATGCATTAAAAATCAATTAATTCGTTCCACACGACCATAAATGCCCATTTTAAATATTTTGTTTTTGTTTTACCCTATTAATTACAGTTAAAATTATAAACATTAAGATCTCATATAAATACTAATTAGTAATTGACAATTAAACTCTAAAAATACTTGACAATTTACTGTAACTCACTTTGAGCAGCGTCTGCTTGCATGAAGGAGATGAGAGACAGAGGAGGGAGGAGGAAAACACAAAACTTGGATTCAAGTGCAAATGAGTGAATTTATTATAATAGTGCAGAAAACAAACGAAGTGATAAAAGTCGTGGAACGGGAGGGAGACACCCGCGAGCTCAGGGAGAGACTCGCGCGGGACACCCGCGAGCTCAGGGAGAGACTCGCGCGGGACACCCGCGAGCTCAGGGAGAGACGCGCGCGCGACCACCGCGATCTCTGGAGTGGAGAGAAGTGAGGCAGATGATATAACAATCAGGTGTCCCACTCACACAGACAGGCAGAACTAGGAGACAATTGAATGAAATTCATGACAAATGAATTCATGAACCACATATATATTTCACTACGTGAACATTAGCAATCACAATTAATTCATGTTATCACTTCTAAAAGTATTACTGTGGTGAATGATGCAGCCAAACAGAGGGAGGCTGAGAGAATGAATGCTTTAAGGGGTGATAAAGGGGTTGGAACTGCGTGACTGTGTTATGAGAGGCTGTCATTAGGATATTTCCAGTAAAAATGCCCGCGACGATGCTGAGCGTTAGGACAAAAATGCGAGAGGGTGACAGAAAAATTTGCTCGTACACCGATACAATGCTCGTAAACCGATTCGACCCTCCATGCTCGTAAACCGATTTGCTCGTATACCAAGTCGCTCGTAAACCGAGGTACTACTGTACGTCGATCAAAATAGCATCCAGACTTATGACGTTATATAACTTTAGACTTATTTAAGACACTTTCTCGAGTATATATCGAAAGGAATTTACAGAGATATGTGGCTAAGTGGAATATGTGGAATCTGTACTAGGAATACGTTACGACATTCTAGTTCATCCAATAGCCTATTGCGGGAGGTGTTATGCTAAATAGAGTGTGGTGCTGCTGTGTATGTTTCTAATCTTTTTTCCGCTTTTATTTAGACAGTTTTTTTTATTATTATCGTTTTCAGCTATTTGTCATGTATGAATTATTCAGAGATATTCTTTTAATAAAATATGTTTTATATTTTGCTCACCGTCATTGTGAATTGTATCGTGTTTAATGGGGTCTGTGCATTACAAAAGTGTCATAATTGACACATACCCACTCATACTATATGTGGATATTTGACAAAATAAAACTGCTAAAAATCAAAGAGGGGCCCCAGGCAACCGCCTGTATCGCCTGTTGGACGGGCCGGCACTGTGTGTGTGTGTCAGTAGGTGTACTCCAAGCCACTTGGATAATCAACATCGTCAGCTGTCACTCATCATGGCACCAGCTGCAGCTCATTCACTCACCCTACAAATACTCACTCACTTCTCATCTCCATTGTCAGATCGTTGTTGACGTCCATGGTGTGTGTCCAGTCTGTTCCTGTTTGGTGCTCAAGTCTCAAGTCTCAAGTCTCAAGTCTCAAGTCTCAAGTCTCAAGTCTCAAGTCTCAAGTCTCAAGTCTCATGCTTCTAGTTCCAGTTCCTGTTCCTGTTCGGTGTCTTTGTGGATTTGTTCTCCGTGTGGATTTGTCATCACCTGCACTCGTCACATCACCAATGCACCTGATCATCTCAGTCCCTGCGCCATCCTTAATTCATCTCTCAGTGACTTTATTTCATAACTTTACAATAAATCATTTTCACTTGCAAATGCTTCCTGTGATACATCATGACAGTATATCTCAAGGATATTTTCTCTTCTGAAACTCTTAGTTATAACTGTTCTAATTATTGATTTCTCTTCTTTCTTTTTTCCAGGATCGCACGCAGGAGCAGATTCTCTAGCTGTTTTCTCTCACAAACAAAACTTTATTATTTTTCACCCGTCTCTCTTTGACTCCGCCCCCCAGAACAGGGCTAACTTTCCACTCGTCTAATTGGACCAATCTTCCACTCATTTAAATAAATATTTTAAATTAATTTCTGGTTTTATTTTATTACATTTAGTCAACTAATCTTTCACAGCCATACTTGTTATAGATGTTCATAAAATAAATGTACATATTCATGAATGTTGTTTAGTAGTTTTTTCATATTTTTTTCAACTTATACAGGATTTCTATTGACCTGGTTTACATATGGATCTACAGGAATATTTTATTGAAGAATACATATTTGTTCTATAATCAATGGTTCAGTATAATTAATCTGATGTCATGGATGTTACAGAAAGCCAGACCCAGTACCCAGTTTTTGTAATTGAATGAGGTTCAATAGCAGCACTGATATTTTCCCTGTATTGTATTGAGGCAAAAATCATATTTTATCTTTATGAACACTGTCTCTGTGTTGTCATGCTGTCTGAAACCATTCAAGTGTAAGAAATAGTTCAGGTGATTGAATGTTCAACTTTTTTAATGATCTCGCCTATGAAAGTAAGATTTGAGATTGGTCTGTGGATGCTCAACATGGTTGATCCAGACTTCTCTTTTTCAGGAGGAATTGAACTGATGTGGTTTTCAGGCAGTTTGGAGAAGTCCTACAAAGAAGTGAGTTATTTAACACTTCTAGGAGATCTGCTTCTAAACAGTTAAACACACTTTTGATAAATTAAGTAGGGAGTGTGTAAATCTGAAATCTTAAAGAAGCACATGCATGTCTTTATCACAGTCTTTACCACAAGATCAATAAATTATGGTGAAATGCAAATCAATTTTAATGCAACTAAGAAATACATTCTTTAAATCAATGTCTAAATGATTAATGTAATGATTACAAATCATTTTAAAAATGTCAAGAGAAGCTCTGTGCGGTTTATCTGTGTAATCTTGATTACGAGCTTTGAAAAGCGTGACAGAAAGCATGGGATCTGTGTGTCACTCAGTGATGGCGGCTGTGGACGAGCGCTGAGGATTGATCTTCTTCAGCTTCTCCATGATAGACACGTACTGCTTATTCCTCTCCTCCTCAGAGAGAGAAGATGGATTGATCTCCAGGAATTTATATGCATCGTTGGACTGAATGCTGAAGACGGCCTGCGCTGTTTGAGAGCAAACACCGAACCTCTGCCAGAACTGAAAGAGTAACGACACACATGCATTAATCAGATCACATTTATTAAAAACACACTGACATAAACTTATGATGTCTGAAATCACTCACTGTTGCCTTCATAGTGAAAGACTGAAAGTCATGGCAACGTTATTTATTCCACCATCTATAATTTAACTTCAATAATGAGCTGCATGGATAAATCATTTATAATAAACACTGCAATGTTACAATGTTACATTGTCTTTTCATTGTGACTTTATGGGATTAGTTCACCCAAAATATAATTAATACTCATTAATACTCGCCCTGAGGTCAATCCAAACTAAGACTTTCATTTATCTTACAAAAACAAATAAAGATGTCCATCCATTGACAGCTACACAACTGACACTTTCCAGAAAGGCAATAAAGACAGCTGTGAAGTAAAGCATGTGACTCCAGTGGATAAAAATCAACAATTACATAGTTATTAACAAAATATATATCTCAGATATGCATTCACTGCTCTCGCACAAACACACAAGGTTCCAACATGTGTTCCAGTTGTATCAGGTGTGTCTTTATCTGATGTTTGTGATGCGGCGGGGTGTTCTTCCCCCGCATACCTTTCTGAGGTTTTACGAGCTTGACCTCAACTCCGCTCCGGGAACACGAGTCCTCCCGTAGTGAGCTACGAGACACTCGTCGGCCTTCGTCACTGAGGTGGCGTTGGTATATCGTTCCCCAAAGCGATCGAAAGACGCAGCGTGAGTTCCCTTGAAAGGGAACGTCTCAGGTTACGTATGTAACCATAGTTCCCTGAGAGGGAACGAGACGCTGCGTCTTTGGCCTCAGCTCCTTGCAGAGCTTGCTCAGACACCTCTAAGCTGCCGCTTCCTGGTTACCGGCGCTCTTTTATGACCTGGTTCGTGACGTCACCGAGCCGCGACCGTCACTCACGCACGCGACGGAAGTTTACATATTGTGCTTCGCGAGACAGCGCGCGAGTATTCCCCAAAGCGACCGAAAGACGCAGCGCGAGTTCCCCTGAAAGCGAATGTGTCATGTTTGCTGTGATCTTGCATTTACACGCTTTGAACAGCGGGTGACGCTAGGGCGCCGCTCCCTTCTGCTCCGCTGCTCTGCGCATGGGTACAAGCACGAGAAGTTAAGTCATTATTTCAAGAAACTTTCTCATTATTATGACTTAAATAATCTTTTTTTTTTCTCAACTATGGCGGAAACGGGCTTCCATAGCATTTATTTCAGCTTATTTTTCAAATAATTGTGTTGATGAAAATCTACATGCTCTGCATAAGTGTATATCTGGACATATTCGACAGGCTTCCTCATTGAACTCTAAAGCAGTTAAAATGGTAATAACATTGATTAGACATAAGCATTTTGTTAAGTGTTTTATGCTCTCCACTTTGCATCCTGGAAAATATAGCATAATTAAGTTGGCTGAGAAGCAGCCAACTTACTGATGTTGTAATAAACTATATAGTTAAGTTGGCTGAGAAGCAGCCAACTTACTGTTGTTCGACTTAAACTTATTATTATTATTATTTTTATGACACTAAAATTTCTGACTGTAACTCGTCCTACAGCTTTAAGTGCTACAGACCCCAAAATCAGAACAGGCCGCAGGTTCTGACCTAGGCCTGCTCTGACCTAGTGTGCTATATCTTTTCTAAGGGATCGGGGGTACGATGTTCGCCCCAGGGGCGAAAAAGCGGCCGAAAAAACGCATTGACTTTGCATTGCGACAAACTTTGACGATTAATAACTCAGAGCGAGGATATTGTAGAAACATGTGAAACGCGACATTTGAAGAGGGTGACAGCCTCTGTAAAATCATACCACACAATGGGGTGAAAGTTGTACCCCTGGGGTGCTAGAGCTGCCCAAATTTGCCCCATAGAGATGAATGGGGAAGGCCGTCCCATGAAACACCATCTACTATGGCAAATTGCATTGGGATTTTGAATTGAACATAGCTCTGCAGCACAGCATCACAGAGACAAGGGGGAGGGCTCATTTTACTCAGGCGACCAATGAGTGTCTCAGGATCACAGTGAAGCTATTAGGCCACGCCCTAGCAACCATTTAGGGCACCTTAGCAACCCATCCCATAGACTTCCATTCAAATTGATCGACTTCTATCTCTGGATAGAAAAGTCATAGAAATTTGAGGGTGGGCTCGTATGACTCGGGCTAGCAAACTGTCAATCATCAACTTCTTCAACACTTCCTAGCCATGCCCTAGCAACCATTATGGAGCACCTTAGCAACCAAATACAAAGTGAGATATCTTCAGTTTTGAATGTCGTAGAGGCATTCTGTTTGGTTTATATCGTTCATACTCACAAGGAGCCTTTGGAGTAACATCACTGTAGCTGTGAAGCCAATCCTTAGCAACCAAACAGAGAACCCTAGCAACCATTTAGCCATACCTATATCTCTGCTTCTGAGTGTTGTAGAGACATGTGGGTTGGGTCTATTGACTCATGCTAGCAAACAGGACTTCCAACATGCTACATATGCTAGCAGTGAATAGCTACATGCTAATAGTGGTTAGCTAAGTGTTAAATTGTGCTAGGAATGCCATAGTAACTACCCAGAAGACCTCACAACTAACTAGTAACATCCTAGCAACCACCTAGCAACACCATAGCAACCACCCCAAATACCCTAGCAACCACCTAGCAACACCTTAGCAACCACCCAGGATACCCTAGCAACCACCTAGCAACCATCCTGGTTACCCTAGCAACAGCCTAGCAACACCCTAGCAACCACCCAGGATACCCTAGCAACCACCTACCAACACCCTAGCAACCACCCAGGATACCCTAGCAACTGCTTAGCACCACCCTAGCAACCACCCAGGATACCCTAGCAACTGCTTAGCACCACCCTAGCAACCACCCAGAACACCTTAGCAACCTGTTAATTTCTGGTTTCATAACGTACTTGTGCTACCAACATACGGAAATAAAGTTTTCCGGTGCGACTTTCTCAGCCAACTTCTAAAGTTTGTCTCGACGAACTTTATCCTCTCTAGTTTGTATTGTTATGCACTATTAATCAGAATGCATTATGGGCAAACGAAAATGATATAGGTGATAAAAACCGAGAATTTTGAGAATATTAATAAAGGGTATAATTAACTTTCACCAGAATTATTAGATCAGTCTCTCACTTACTTTTCCTGCATCTTCAATGGATTTCAGAAACTCATCCTTCATGTCTTCCATGTCAACGAGTTCCTCCCCAGCAAAGGTCTTTTCTTTCAGTGTGTCCAGCGTAACACCCACCTTCTCCCAGAACTTTTTAAGATCAACCAGAATTTGCTGGATTTGTGAAAGACATTTCTGGACTTCCTTCAGATGGACAGGACTGGGAATCACACCTGGAAAAACAACATACAACACATATAGATTTATGAGAGATACTGACTGAGATTCAGACTGTTTCACACGAAGTGGAGAAGAACATGTAAAGAGCAACACATGCATTCAGATGTAGGTTTGCAACAATAATTTAAACACAGTGAGAGCCTCTCACCCATTTTTATTTTGGAAGTGGCCAACTTCAGCTGAAAATCAGTCTGCTGGATTTTGATGTTCCATTCTTTGTTTCGCAGACTGTCCTTTTCATAACTGAGACGAGACAGCTCATCTTTCTTAGCAGAAACACCAGGAATCTTCGAAACATCTTGAGAGCCTCCAAACAGTGCCCTAATGAGGTTCAATATAGTGGGACGTTTTTGCTCTTCTTCATATTTTCTGATGAGATCCTGCAGCTCAGAGGTGGTTTCTTCAGTTTTCGTCTCATTTTTCTTCATATCGTCAATATGTTTCTCCATGTCCAGTTCAAGCTTGGCCAACTCATCCTCCAGACCCTTCATCTCATCAGAGTGTTTCGTTAGCTTTTCTTCTGTCTTTTTCTGTTCATCAAACACACCACTGGTGGACTTTTTCACACTTTGGTTTTGTAGAACATACCTGAATAATATTTAATACAAATTGGTGAATATGAGATCTCTCAAACACTTAATTTTCTTAAAGAGGACTTTGTTTTCAGAATCCTATTCCAGAGTATATTCAAAAACAAGGGATTTGTTGTAGTTTTTCTGTTTTCTGTTTGCTCTAGGTACAAAAATTGTGAACAATTGCAAATGTACCATTGTTAAATATTAAATGAGATGTTATGATAAGGGGCTTTAATTACGGAACAAGCTTGAAACCTTTTCCGAAACACAACACACTGGGCCAGCCAACCAATCACAGCACATTTCGTATTTCAGAAGGAGGGCCTAAACATGAGCTAAATGGGCCATTTGGGCCAGATTGGGAAGAAAGGAACTGCAGTAATGTAAAATGTGAATAATAATGCCTTTTCAACAAGTAAACATGAAAACCATTATCAATTAAAAAAACTTTTATTTATTGTGAAATACTGAACTTGTCTATACAAAGGTTTTATTAATATTTTCACCTCTCCACCATGTCATCCACCGCTCTTATGATGTCATTGATCCATGTTCTGGCTTTCTCCAGGAACCTCACTGCCAGAACGGGTTTGTTCAGCTCAACAGCTCTCTTCAGCATTGGGAAGAGGGAGGTGACCAGGTTGGAACTCGTGCCAACACACTGTGAGAAAACAAGATTCATCTTCATGAGTTTGATGACAAAAACATAAATGTAAAAACGATTAAAACATCATAACAGTATCATATCAATAGTCTGTGTAATCTATAAACCATTATAACCTATTATAAGAATTATTAAGTTGTGGTGCTGACATGGCTTATTGTGTTAGTTTCTTATTCTGAAGTGTTCTGTTCCTGTTCTAGTTTGGTTGTGTCAAGTTTGAGTCAACATTGTCACATAAATACACATTGTCCCGTGTATTTATAGTCTTTATTTATTCAGTTTGCTGTTGGTTGTTGTTTTTGTCTATTGATGCAAATGTGTCATGTTTAATTTGACCTATTGTATTATTAAATATCCAGTGCACTGGCTTTTCACTGGTTCTATCTTTCTCCTTTCCCTACGTCCTCCATTTGTTCCTTGTATTTCCCTGGCTCTACCAGGTCATCTAACCATTTCCTCTGTTGGTTCCATCCGGGTCCCTGGTTCCAACTTCTCATCTAGTCCCACTTCCTTTGGTGGTTTCATCCAGATTATTGGCTCCAGTTCTTTAACTGATTCCAATCTGGTCTCTTTGCCCTGCCTCCTCTATTGATTCCATCCAGTTCCCTGGCTCAACCTGCTTTCCTGGCTCCATCTGGTCATCTAGCCCTGTTTCCAGTGTTGGTTCCATCCAGTCTTTTACACCTGCCTCCTCCAGTTCCCTGGCTCGATTTCCATCCCTGGTTCTGTCTGGTTCCAATCCAGCCCTGCCTCTTCCACTGGCTCCATCCAGGTCCCTGGCTCCACTGTTTCCTTCTCTGGTTCCAACTGGTCATCTAGGTTCCACTGGTCATCCTCTGTTGGTTCCATCCAGTTCCTTGATAGCATCTGGTCATCTAGCCTTTCCTCCTCTATTGGTTCTATGTCGTTCCTTGGCTCCACCTCAATTACTGGTTCCATTTGGTCTCCTAACTTTGCCTCCTCTGCCGGTTCTGACCAGCTCCTTGGCTCTTCCTCCACAATTTTCTCTCACAGCACATCCATATTTTTGTTTATTTTGCTAAAATGTGCAAGCGTGAAATAATTGGAGTGACTCCTCAAAGTGCAGAATCTTGACGAATGTTGTTCTAGTGACAGAAAGCCACAAATTCTTGTTTTTATACAGAAAATATGAGACCGATATCTGATTTAGGACCACGATTGAGGTGGTACAAATCAGAATAAAAAAGATGAGATTGCATGTGATCCATACTTTTCAAAGGGTTATAAAACAAAAACAAAAATATCTGCATCACACATGAAATTTCATCCAGTTGGATTTTGGCCACTTTTGCATGCAGTCTGAAACATTTTTGCAGTTTAGTGGTTATGAGTGAGCATGTGTCACTGCATTGGCTAAAATATGATATGCTGCAATAATATTGTTATTAGAAATCTTTGATACGTAACAAGAATCAGGATCAGACTCTGGCTCTATCATCGTATCTTCATATATCTCATAGCAGAGGGTGTTTACATTAAAGTCTTAAAAGGGAAATGGTCCTTCTGGGATAACTTTTAAATCAGAAGACACTGAATACATACTCATAAAGAGTTCGGCCTCACCTTCAGCAGAACGGCCTCAGAGGATCCAAACAGCAGTTGTGTTTCAATAGCTTGTTCTCTGATCAGACGCTCCAGCTTTGGGAATTCACCGAGACACAGGAAAGAGAGATGATAGAGGAGAGCCGTTCTCTCCGCAGACGGGAGAAGCTCCTGGATGAACTCTGGACCACTAATGACAAGCTCTGAGGTATTTAAAACAATAGTGATGGTTAACAACCTTTGAAATTCAATAGGTGAGATGGGTGAAATGGGTCCGTAATCATTTATAACTGAAAAACTGATATTCAGTTTTGGTTTTTACAGTGTGTATGGGCATATTGTTGGTTTTGTGTCAACCTGCTAAACTGATTTTTTACATTACCCATTCTGTATGGTTCTTATTGGTTGATCATTACATTTAGATGTGGTATTGATTTCCGCATTGCCAAGTTCTGGATTTTTTCTGCATAATTTAGCTATTTTTAAACTGTTGCCAAGGGAAGATGATTTCCCAGAAGGGATAAAGTTTTTGATGAATTGTATTTCTAAATTCTACTGATTATAAATCAGAATATTTTAATATTTTAGTTAAGCTAACCTCACATCATAACTCTTGTGTAGCCACCCCCAGTCTACGCACAGGTGTTGATTTTCTGCACAACAGTAACCACAAAATAAAAAAATATAACTGAAACTCTCATAAATGTCCAATGTAACTGAACATTAAAAACTAAAAACCCTGTACTGAAAAACACTTACAATAACATATATGTTACATTGGCTTAAAGGTGTTAATATTGTATATAAGAATAACATTCTTTTATTTTGTAACTTTAACTCAGTCAGGTTTTTTGTTTCCTGTTTCTCATGCTTCCATTGCTCCTAATGTTATTCTGCCATGTCAAAGCTGCTGGAAGGAAAGCATGCAAGCTATAGTCAAAAAAGTGTAACAACGGCTAATGCTAACACTCTGTCTGTGGAGGAGACCAGATGCCACTTGTTTTAATGGATGTAAATGCAGTAGAACCTTTAGTGGATCTACATTACATTATTATATTACACAGTATTGTATAATATTCAAAATTATTTACATTAACAGTCAGTGATAGTTATAAATTCTACTGATTTAAAACCTGGGGTGTTTTTTTAAGATTTGATTGCATAATGTCATTTGGCAGCAAAATTAAATATCTGCTATATTCTCTTAAATGTCTTTAAGGTGATAAAACCATAATTGCTTAAGTTATTCCACATATCTTACAAGAACATGGTGACATGATAAGACTTGCCATGTATGATAAATTTGCTTAAATAGTTAAATATTTGCTAGAGAAGTACAAAGAATTTCAATAGTTCGTTTCACGAGTCTCTTTCTGTCACAGACGCACAGCACGTAAATGTTTAGTGTCAGAAGACTCTGGGCTTTTTCTCTAATCACATTCTGTAGAAATCTTCTTTCTGAGTCCTTCTTTCTCCACACTCTGATCTTCACATCTATTTTTACTTTGAAAATTAGTCACTATTACAACTTTCATATTTACTTGATTCAGTTGTTTGTCTTCATAATTTTATATTTTATTGTATATTTTTTTAATTGCTTATTCAAATGTGATCTGTGACATTATCATTGCTCATCCGCTTGGATAGCAGATTCCTAAATATTTATGTTGCAAGGCGTGATACCAAACAGGAACCCATAGAAATATAAAAAGCCAATACCTCTAAACCAGTCATTTAACATGACTGCATATGACTACTATACAGATCAATTCAGGATCCAACAAACCAAAACACACATATGTAAATTAAAACCATTGTAGCCATGTTTAAACTCAGCGATCTGATTGCGGCTCGAAATCATCAGTGAAAGTTCCTCTGTGTGTGTCTGTAGCCACTGACCTTTATAAACTCCCCCAAAACAAGGTTCAAAACAACACTCAACCATACTGAAATGTGCTTGTGTCTTTACCTTGACTGTAATCAAAAATTTACTAGAGACACTGGTTTGCTTGTCTAGCACCTACTCTTTAATTTTTTTAGGAAAAAAAAACAAAAAAACATTTTCATATTGTTTTCTGCAGATACTGGATAAAGCTTTCAGTTCACATGACAAAACACATACAATATAAAATCATACATATTCTATATGTTTTATCTATAATGAATTTTTTTTGTGTGTAGAGTGCTAAATAAATTAGTTTGAAATGGAAACATTCTCACCTTCACAATCAGCCATGTTTTTTCAATGAATGTGCACTGGGAAGGTATTCAAGAGCAAGATCTCTAGAAACACGAGAGAAGGTGTGATACAAGTTGATTCAACAGAAAAATAAAAAACGTTTAGAACTGAAGAAGTGAATTTACAATCACCTCTTCTCGTACTATATCATTAGTAGGTAATCAGATAACCACTTAGTTTTCTATATGATTTTCCTCCTATATTTCCATAATTATAACTATTATTTGTTCAATATGACCATTGCCCAAATGTCGCATTCACCAGCGCTCTTGAAAACACGTTATTCGTGCAAGTCATTCTTAGTGTGATGTCGATGATAAAGTACATGAACCAAATTAATTCAAACACTATGAAGAAAGTAAAACATGATCTAAAACAGCCTCATGAAGTAAACACTGGTGAGAAAGAGAAAACCTCATTTTCATGAATTAGAAAGATTTTTTTTAGAATCATCACGTTTTAGTCTAGTAAAAATGATCTTTGTTTATGATAATCTGTTAAGGGAATAGATTTTTCTATTTAAATATGTTAAAATGTAACAGTAAAATACTGGAAGTAAAAAATACTTCCAAATATTATAAAATACATCATATGTAAACAAGTAATAGTTCTGCAAAAATAAATAAAAAATTTTTACTTACGTATTTTTTTTCCAGTCTCTGTTTCCAGCCGCATCAGCCACTTCAGCCACTTCAGTCATGTATTTATACAGACTGCAGACCAATCGGAGAGCAGATGGCTCGGTCTCACCATCACCACTTCATGTGGAATTTATTTGAAATCACGTGGTTTATAATTTCAGCATCTCCACAAGAAAACCCCGGACAGTCCCAGTCCATCAGACTGTTAGTTAGGCAAGAGGTCAGTCTTGATAGACACAGATTCCAGGGCGGATCCTCTCTCAAGTTGCAGCTCCACACACATTTCAGGGCACATTTCTTTTGTGTGCTTCAGCAATGGTTGGCTTGATTAGATTGATAAATGTCTGCAGCATGATAAAGCTTTTAGTGAGGGTGGAGCTGCAGCATACACACACACACACACACACACACACACACACACACACACACACACACACACACACACACACACACACACACACACACACCCATCAGTGATTAATGGCTATAGATGGATAAATGTCTGCAGTGTGAGAGCTTTTAGTGAGAGTGGGGCTGAAGGACTGCATCATCTGAACAAACTGATGAAAACACACATTGTCAGCTGAACATTATCTGTAATAAACTTAAACTTGATAAAGCACACTAGTGCTGGATACAGCATGAAATACAAACTAAAGCCTATGCAAACATCGTAATGAAAATTAAACACAATGATAAAAACGTGATTTATTTGGTCTTGTTTTTCATAATGCAGTGTATTCTTTTTCCCTTTATTTCCCCAAAAGAATGGAAGTGAATGTGACAACATGCCCCAGAGGTGGGTTTCGTTGCAACACGACCATATAACAGCTTAAAATAATATCTGATAAAAGAAAAAACAAAACAAAAAACTCAAATGTCTCATCAATATTTTGAAATTATAAACTTTTTCATATAAAATAATGCCAATTATAATAATGTTACAGTCTGAAAAGGAACACACCACTAAAGAGTTAAAAACAATGTTGGCAAACAGATGAAGAAATGTCTTGGTTACGTATGTAACCTTTGTCTCCTGAAAAAGGAACTCGTCCTGCATCAAAATGCTCTGGGAACGTCTCTGTGTGATTACGTCATAAAACGCATGTGAAATCATAGTTATAAACTGGTGACGTCATTGACCAGGAAACATCTCAGGTTACGTATGTAACCATAGTTCCCTGAGAGGGAACGAGACACTGCGTCGAACGCTTTGGGGAATACCTGGACGATATCTCGCAAAGCACAATATGTAAACAATCGAACGATTAATCGACTGAGTGTGAGGTCTGAGCGGAGTTGAGATCAAGCTGGTAAAACCTCAAGAAGGTATGCAGGGAAGACCATCCCGCCGCATCACAAACATCAGATAAGGACACACCTGATATAAGGGCCTTAGAGACAGCCACACTCCTAGTGGAGTGGACATGGACCCTTAGAGGAGAGGGGAATCCGGCCGACTCGTAAGCCAGGGTGATAGCCTCGACTATCCACCTGCTTAAAGTAGGTTTGGATGCTGGGGCCCCATCGGGGGTCCGAAAGCAAACAAACAATTGGTCTGACTTTAGCCAAGGGGCAGACCTGTGGACGTAAGTGTCCAGTGCTCGCACTGGACAGACCTTGTTTTTAAATTCCTGATCCTGGTCACCGAAGGGGGGAGGGCAGAAGGCCTGCAGTGCTATCTTACTGTCCGTGCATACAGCGTTTTCTCGCTCGCGCCTTTTTTTCCCGACTTCATCAAACAACTGGTCAACAAGTTGGATCAACACACGCGGTGAGTCATGTTATCTTCTCTAGTAATTGTTATGTGCACTGCCTGCTTCATGCATAGTCTGTCTGTCTCTGTCAGCTGTGAAGGCTTGTAGGGAACATAGTCAGGCTGAAAGAATGTAGGGACATAGTCAGGCTGACAGAGAAGATTTCAGAATTAGAGACACGCATCCAAACTTTAATCGAGGATAGTAAGAATAAAAGGGCTTTAGATACTACTTTGGATACGACTAGCTTAGCAAACCCTGTACATTGTTCGGTTCTGGCTATAGAGCCCGTGCAGCAGGGCAACTGGGTGACTGTGAGACGGCATAATCGCGGGTCAAAAAACGTCTCGGGTTACGAATGTAACCCTGGTTCCCTGAGGGGAACGAGCCACTGCGTCAAAGCGCTAGGGGAAATAGCCTTGCGTCTGTCACGTGAAGATCTGTGCAACCAATGAGAGAAGAACGCGTGTGAATGCGTCACTGCCAGCACGTGCCAGTGACGTCATGAGGAAGAGCATAAAAGTGCGTCTGAAACCCGGGCGCGTCAGCATGAATGTCTGAAGCGGGCACGGAGGCGCAAGGAGCTGAGGCAAAGACGCAGTTTCTCGTTCCCCTCAGGGAACCAGGGTTACATTCGTAACCCGAGACGTTCCCTTTCAGGGAACTCGAACTGCGTCAAAGCGCTAGGGGAACGCTATACCAACGCCACCTCAGCAACGCCGGCATCCGGGTGTGTCCCAGCTCACTGAGAGAGCACCCTGGTTCCTGGGGAGGCATCGAGGTCCAATTGGTAGAACCTCATGAATGTGTGCGGTGAGGACCAGCCAGCCACAGCACAAACATCAGACAAGGACACTCCGGAGAGGAGAGCCTTGGATGCCGCCATGCTCCGAGTGGAGTGGGCTCGGACCCTCAGAGGAGAAGCATGTCCAGCCGACTCGTAAGCTAGACAGATAGCCTCGACTATCCACCTGCTTAGGGTTTGCTTGGAAGCTGGAGCCTCCTCAGGAGCCCCAAAGCAAACGAACAGTTGGTCCGACTTACGCCAAGTGGCAGTCTTGAAAACGTAAGCGTCCAGTGCTCGCACTGGACAGACCTTGTTCTTGTGCCGGTGACATCATGAGGGAGAGCATAAAAGCGCGTCTGAAACCCGGGCGCGTCAGCATGAATGTCTGAAGCGGGCACGGAGGCGCAAGGAGCTGAGGCAAAGACGCAGTTTCTCGTTCCCCTCAGGGTTTTCATACTGCTCATGATCGTCAAATGGGGGAGGGCAGAAGGCCTGCAGCGTGATAGACCTAGCCACATTAGTGGGAACCTTAGGGACATAGCCTGGCCTCGGGTGGAGAAAGGCTTTCGCCATCCCGGGCGCAAACTCGAGGCATGAGGGAGCCACCGAGAGGCCCTGGAGGTCCCCGACCCTCTTAAGCGAGGTGATGGCCAGCAAAAGAAGGGTCTTAAGGGAGAGGACCTTGATAGGGAGCTCCTCTAAAGGTTCAAAGGGTGCCTGGGACAGGCCTTGGAGTACCACGGACAAGTCCCAGGCAGGCAACCTGGTCTGTGCCACAGGCCTCAGCCTTAGTGTACCACGGAGGAAACGCGTGACTAGGGGGTCCCTGCCCAAGGACACCCCACCCAGTGGTACATGGCAAGCCGCTATGGCATTCACATAAACCTTCAAGGTGGAGGGGGACAACCCTGCCGCAAATCTTTCTTGCAGGAACTCCAGCACTTTGCCGACTTGACAGGTTACTGGGCTCACCTGCCTTTCACTACACCAGGACGTGAAGAGTTTCCACTTCAAGGCATAAAGTTTCCTCGTGGAGGGAGCTCTGGACTGAAGGATGGTCTCCACAACCTCGGCTGAGAGACCGGATAACAGAGTGCTCTGCGGACCGCCAGTAACTCTAGCATGTTTATGTGCCATGTCTGGTGCCGACTGCTCCACAGACCTTGCGAGGAGCGATCCCTCAGGACCGCCCCCCAGCCCGAGAGGGAGGCATCTGTCGAGAGAGATATTCTTCGACCCAGAGCCCCCAACACAGGGCCTTGAGACAGAAACCAAGAGTTCTTCCACATACTCAGGGTGCGTAGGCATCGCCCCGTGACCTTGATAGTGCGAAGCGGGTTCCCCTTCGGGGAAAACCCCTTGGTCTTTAGCCACCACTGCAGGGGTCTCATGTACAGTGGCCCAGTGGGATAATACTGGATGCCGCTGCCATGAGCCCTAACACTCTCTGAAAGTGTTTCACCGTGAGTGGCTGGCCCAGCTTGCTGCTTTTGACGGCTGAACGGATGACCTGGATGCGCCCGGGGGAGAGCCGAGCAGACATGGCCACTGAGTCCCAAATGACTCCCAAGAAAGTGGTTCTCTGTGCAGAAGAAAGTACACTCTTCTTGGTGTTCAGCCTCAACCCCAGCTCCTTCATGTGTGCGAGCACAGCATCTCAATGTTGTGCTGCTAACTGCGGCGACTGGGCCAGAATAAGCCAGTCGTCGATATAATTTAAGACACGGATGCCCCGGAGTCGCAGCGGAGCTAGCGCAGCATCCACCACTTTTGTGAACGTGCGGGGCGAGAGTGCCAGGCCGAAAGGAAGCACCCGATACTGGTACGCCTTTCCCCCGAAAGCAAACCTCAGGAACTTCCTGTGTTGCGGAAGGATGGAGACGTGGAAATATGCATCCTTGAGATCGACTGTGACAAACCAGTCCTCGGACCTGACCTGCACTATGATCTGTTTGAGCGTCAACATTTTGAATTTTAGACGCCTGACCGTACGATTAAAGAGACGTAAATCCAGAATAGGCCGCAACCCTCCATCCTTCTTTGGAACTATGAAGTACCGGCTGTAGAACCCGGACTTGCTTTCCGCGAGGGGTACATACTCGATGGCCCCTTTCGCCAGCAAAGTGTCTACTTCTTGCTCCATGACCAGAGCCTGCTGGGGGCCTACCACAGACTGTAGGACCCCCGAGAACTGGGGTGGTGAAACCCCGAACTGGATGGCATACCCGGAGGTTACCGTGCGCAGGACCCACTGAGAGATACCGGGTAGCTGTGACCACGCAGCCCGGAATTCTACTAGGGGAACCATACCTCTGGTACTGTGAACATATCCACCACTGAGCCGGGATTCCCGGATTCCCGGGTGGACTGCTCTAGGACCCTCCTTAGAGGGGGTGGTTTTCCCATGGCGGGCTGACTCTGGAGCTGCACATGGGAGACACCACCTTGTTGCGGCTGGCGTCAGGGCCGCTTAGTCTTAGCCTTTTTGGCATCCAGGACAACTCTCAAATCACCCTTTCTACCGGCAGACTGACCTTGTCGGTCCGACCTCCCGGGGACTACCGGAGGAAGACGGGTCGCGACACTTTGTTTCTGAGCGGCCCTGTACGAGGAGGTCTGATACCGCGCTTGACTGACGGTCTCACGTGGAGGGCGGCGGGGAAGAACTTTACTGAACGCCGCCCGCTGTCGTGCAGCCTCCTGAAACTTGTCGACGACGCTTTTTACGGCATCGCCAAACAAGCCCGAAGGGGACAGAGGGGCGTCCAGCAAAATAAATTTGTCTTTGTCTTTTATCGCTGATAAATTGAGCCAAAGGTGTCTCTCCGTGGCCACCAGAGCTGCCATGGAGCGGCCGACAGAGTAGGCCGTCTCCCTAGTGGCCCGAAGAGACAAATCCACGGTCCGGCGCAGCTCTGCCACTGCCTCCGGACCGATACTGCCACCCTCGTTGAGGTCCCCAAGCAACTCAGCCTGATAGGCCTGCAGCAGTGCCGTAGTGTGTAGGCACGCCGCAGCCTGACTTGAAGCTGAATATGCTTTCCCCACCAGAGACGATGTGACGCGCATCGGCTTGGAGGGGAGCACCGGAGCTTTAATGGAGGATGCAGATTGGGGAACGAAGTAACTCGCAAAAGCCTCGTCCACTCTCTGCATCCCCCCATAACCATAATGTTGAGCCCCGACAAGATTGTTATACATCGCACTGTGAGGTGTATGAACTTTGTCGGAGGCTGGCTTTTTCCAAGATCTAGATACCTCAGCATGTAAATCCGGGAGAAAAGGCATAGCTCGGCGCGGGGGAATGACGCGAGCAGGCAGGTAACGCTCGTCTAAAAGACTCTTCCTAGGACGAGCGCTCCTGGTCTCCGCCGGCCAATCAATGCCCAGACGAGAGACCGCTCGCACCACAACCTCAACCTCCTCCTCAAAAGCCGGCGAGGAGGGTGGCGAATCCTCCCCGACCGGGTCAACACTAGCTAAATCCATTTCACTTCCTGAACTTGATAGAGCTAGTGTTGGAGTCACAGCATGAACATCTCTCGGGGAGTGCTCGTGACTGGGACCCGGCAGATCTCGTGAGGGCTGAGGTAAGAGAGGATCCACCCCAGCTGCCTCAGCGAGATCCATTTGTGATCCCCAGGACTGAGAGTGCCGCAAAGCCTCAGCTGCTGCAGGTCCCGACCCCCGGGGAACACTAGCCTGAGCGGCCTCGTTACAGACCGCCAGGCGGGAGCGGAGAGCATGCAGAGAGAACCTCTCGCAGTCCTTACAGCCGGCGTTCTCAAGCGCCGACCGTGCATGCTCCACTCCCCAACAGATAACACACATCACATGTGTATCCTAGTCCGTTATGAAACGCGGACAAGGATAAACACACGGTCTGAAACTCTGTTCATCCGCCATTTCACACAATATTCCTGATTTTTAAACTAGCTTAGTCTCAAAATCACTCTCACACAGACAAAGCACGCTGAAGACATTCAGAGCTGACGCGCCCGGGTTTCAGACGCGCTTTTATGCTCTTCCTCATGACGTCACCGGCACGTGCCGGCAGTGACGCATTCACACGCGTTCGTCTCTCATTGGTTGCACAGATCTTCACTTGACAGACGCAAGGCTATTTCCCCTAGCGCTTTGACGCAGTTCGAGTTCCCTGAAAGGGAACCACTGTTCCATTCCGATCAGAACATCAAACAGGTTCTCCCTACTCAGTGATGCACCCACTGAGAAACCTGTTGTCAGTGCCCTAGTGATTGGCGATTCTATTACTCGGAATGTGAAAATAGAGACTCCAGCCACCATAGTCACATGTTTGCCGGGAGCCAGAGCGCCTGACGTCAAAGCAAATTTAAAAGTGCTGGCTAAGGCTAATCGTAAATATTCTAAGATTTTTATTCACGTCGATGCTAATGATGTCCGACTTCGCCAGTAATTTGGCATATAGTCTTAGAGCTGAACCTTGACTAACTGGGCCCCAGGTCAGGAAGCAGAAAAACTGGCTAAACCGACCGTCTGCTAGCTGTCTCACATCACAGAGGTCAGATAAATTCCAACACATAGAGACTCTTTCACCTAGATATCATCCTATAGAGACTGTGTCTGTTCTCCCGAATTAGCAAATACAAAAAACTCTCAAAACCGTTTAAGGGTAAAAATTTAATTGATTTACAAACAACTAAGAACGGATATAACACAAATGAACAAATGATAAACTTGGGTTACCGAATATACGATCCATTTCCTCAAAAGCACTTATTGTATATGATGTGATTACAGATCATAAACTAGAACCTGGCTAAAACCAGACGATTATATTACTTTAAATGAGTCCACCCCTCAAGATTACTGTTATAAACATGAGCCTCGTCTGAAAGGTAAAGGAGGAGGTGTTGCTGTAATTTATAGTAACACGATCAGTACTGCTCAAAGGTCTAATTTGAAATATAATTATTTTGAAGTGATGGTCCTTAATGTAAAATTATCTAGTGCAAGTAATAATTCCTGTTTAACTTTTGTGCTGGCTATTCTATACAGGCCACCAGGGCACCATACAGACTTTATCAAATAATTTGCTGATTTTCTCTCAGAATTAGTAATGTCTGCAGATAAAGTCATAATTGTTGGTGATTTTAATATCCATGTAGATAATGAAAAAGACGCATTGGGATTGGCATTTAGAGACATTTAGAGACATTTTGTTGGAGTTACACAACATGTATCAGGACCCACTCTTTCTCGTTATCATACTTTAGATCTAATAGTGTCATATGGGATCAATGTTGATACTGTTCAAATTCGGCAGCAGAGCGATGACATCTCAGATCATTACTTAGTTGCGTGTAGATTACCATTAGCCAAAGTCGAAAAACTAACTCCCTGTTATAAATATAGTAGAACTATCACTCCTAACACAAAAGATAGCTTTATAAATAATCTTCCTGATCAGTTTCATCTAATTAACATCCCAGATTGCCTAGAAGAACTTGATGTTGCAACGGAAACTATAAACTCTCTCTTTTCCAGCACTTTAGACACTGTTGCTCCATTATGCTTAATGAAGATTAAAGAAAATAGTCCAACACCGTCGTACAACGAGCACACCCGGGCCCTCAAGAGAGCAGCCAGAAAAATGGAGTGGAGCTGGAAAAAAACTAAGCTTGAGGTTTTTCGCATTTCATGGAAAGACAGCTCTATTGCATTCAGAAAGGCCTTAAGATCAGCTAGATCTACTTACTTTTCTACCCTCTTAGAAGAAAACAAATACAACCCTAGGTATTTATTTGATACAGTGACTAAATTAACAAGAAATAAAGCCTCAACCCCAGATGCTTTAAAACAGCACAGCAGTAATGACTTCATGGACTTCTTTACTTGCAAAATTCATAATATTAGAGAGAAAATAATAACCATGCAACTGTCTACTACAATATTCCAAAATACAGTAAATTTTAGTGTCCCTGAAGAAAAACATGTATGCTAGAGCCAATACCAACTAAGCTACTGAAAGAGATGCTTCCAGAGATCATAGATCCTCTTCTTAATATTCTTAATTCTTCTTTGTCATTAGGATACGTACCAAAAACCTTTAAGCTAGCTGTAATTAAACCGCTTATTAAAAAAACTTGATCAACTACAGAATTAGTTAATTACAGGCCGATATGGAATCTACCTTATTTGTCAAAGATTCTAGAAAAGGCAATATGTTTACAACTATGTTCCTTTCTAAAAAGAAACAGCATCTACGAGGATTTCCAGTCAGGATTTAGACCATATCATAGTACTGAGACTGCTCTCATTAGAGTTACAAATGATTTGCTCTTATCATCCGATCGTGGTTGTATCTCTGTTAGTGTTACTGGACCTTAGTGCTGCATTTGATACAATCGACCACAAAATCCTTCTGAATAGACTTGAAAATTATGATGGCATTAGTGGAGTTGCATTAGCCTGGTTCAAATCATACTTATCTGACCATTATCAGTTTGTAGCAGTAAATGAGGAGATGTCATATCGGTCACGGGTTCAGTATGGAGTTCCACAAGGTTCAATACTAGGACCATTGCTTTTCACCCTGTACATGCTTCCTTTGGGTGCAGTTATTAGGAAGCATGGCATTAGCTTTAATTGTTACGCTGATGATACTCAGCTCTATATTTCTTCTCATCCTGATGAAACGAACAAATTCACCAAATTAACAGAATGCAGAACTGATATAAAAAATTGGATGACTAATAACTTTCTACTGCTTAATTCTGAAAAAACAGAGATTCTAATTATTAGACCAAAAAGTTCAGCACGTAATAATCTAGACTACTGCCTAACACTCGATGGCTGCTCTGTCACGTCTTCGTCGTCGGTTAGAAACCAGGGTGTGCTCAGCCAAACAAACTTTGTTTATATTGTTTTTCCTGTGACCAGTGTAAAGCTGCTTTGAAACAATCTACATTGTAAAAAGCGCTATATAAATAAAGGTGACTTAATTTGACTTTGACTTGACCTAGCCACATGAGTGGGCACTTTGCGCACCCGAGCGGGGCTGCATGCAAAATTGAATACCATTACGCGTCGACAAGGAGCTCCCAATACGGGTCCTTGAGACAGAAACCAGGGTTTCTTCCACATATCCAAGGCACGTAGGCATCGCCGCGTGACCTTGATAGTGCGGAAAGGGTTGCCCCTCGGGGAAAACCCTCTGGTTCTGAGCCACCACTCTAATGGCCTCATGTGTAGCAACCAAAACGGGATGACGCTGGAAGCTGCTGCCATGAGACCCAATACTCATTGAAAGTGTTTTACAGTGATGGACTGGCCTATTTTGACTTTCTTCACGGTTGATAGGATCGAATCGAATCGATGCGGGGCGGGGGATAGCTGCGCCATCATTGAAACTGAGTCCCATACAATGCCTAGGAAAGTGGTTCTCTGGAGAGGAGAAAGCACACTCTTCTTTGCGTTCAACCTCAACCCCAGCACTCTCATGTGTGCGAGAACAACATCTCGATGTTGAACCGCTAACTGTGGCGACTGGGCCAGAATCAGCCAGTCGTTGATGTAATTTAACACTCTTATGCCTTGGAGGCGCAACAGGGTTAGCGCTGCATCCATGCATTTCGTGAAAGTGTGGGTTGATAAAGCCAGGCCGAATGGAAGTACTTGAAATTGGTACGCCTTCCCCCAAAAGGCGAACCTGAGGTACTTCCTGTGTTGTGGAAGGATGGAAATATGGAAATATGCATCCTTCAGATCGATAGTGACGAACCAGTCCTCAGACCTGATCTGCATCACTATTTGTTTTAATATCAGCATTTTGAACTTCAGCTTCATGACAGACGCAAATCCATGATGGGCCCCAATCCTCCATCCCTCTTTGGAACAAGGAAGTAACGGCTGTAAAAGCCTGACTCCCTGTCTGAGAGAGGTACATGTTCTATGGCTCCTTTCCTCAGTAGAGAGCCTACCTCCTGCTCCATAACCAGAGCCTGCTCGGGGTCCACCACCTTTGGTAGAACCCCATTGAACCTGGGTGGCCGAGACCCGAACTGGATCGAATAACCTTTCCTTATAATTCGCAGAACCAACTGAGAAACTTCTGGAAGACATATCCATGCTGGCAGAAATTCTACTAGGGGAACCAACCTCTCGAGGCTGGCCTCCGGTATCTGTGTAGCACAGACGCCAGGGCCCGGTTTTCTGGGGAACGCCTGAAGTGAATGCTCTAGGACCCTCCTTGGAGGGGGCGATATCCTCAGTGCATCCAGTGTGATGGGCTGCAACTGAGGAGGGACGCCCCCAAGAGGCCTGGCGCAGGACCTATTCGAGGTAGCCTTCTTGGCAAGGATGACGGTCCTCAGATCTGTCCTCCTGCCAGAAGGCTGAGGCTGGGAACGTCTGCCTGACCCCCCGGTTTTCTGGGGAGGTTGGCGGGTTGAGACGCCCTGCCTTTGAGTGGCCCGGTGTGAGAATGAGGAACTCTGGGGTTGTGGCTGGCTCACAGCCCCAGGTTGAGAGCGATGAGGCAAAAGTACATTGAACACCACCTGATGCTTTGCCGCCTCCTGGAACTTCTCGACGACCGTTTTTACTGAATTGCCGAAAAGCCCAGAAGGCGACAGAGGGGCATCCAACATAAACATGTTCTCTTTGTCTTTTAGAGATGTAAGATTTAACCACAGGTGCCTCTGGCATCAGTGATCTAAGATGGCGGCGCGAATACATCGCGAGGCTCGGGGTCTCTCCAGTTTCTGCAATTTTGCAGTATTACTCCTGCTTATCTCGGGTCTGTTTGTGCAGAACAGTTGTGCAATTACATCGTACACCCGAAATGAGCTTTTGGATATTGGTTTGCATATTTCTGACGGTTTTATGGGCAACCTTCGACTCCTTCCTGAAATTGCTAGGACGCCCGCAATGTCCGCACTCCCCCCATAGACTCTCCTCTCACTCCCCCCCACAATCCCACTCCCCCCATAGACTCTCCTCTACTCCCCCACTATCCAACTCCCCCCATAGACTCCTCCTACCCCCCCACCATCCCACCACCCCCATAGACTCCTACCCCTCCACCATCCCACTCCCCTCATAGACTCCTCCTACCCCACCACCATCCCACTCCCCTCATTGACTCTCATCTCACCCCCGCCACAATCCCACTCCCCCATAGACTCTCCTCTTACCCCCCCCCACCATCCCACTGCCCTCATAGACTCTCCTCTCACCCCCCATCATCCCACTTCCCCCATAGACTCTCTTCTTACCGCCCCACCATCCCACTCCCCCCATAGACCCCCACCATCCCACTCCCCTCATAAACTCTTCTCTCAGCCCCCCTCCCAACTCCACCATCCCACTACCCTCATAGACTCCTTTCTAACCCCCCCTCCTCCCACCACCATCCCACTCCCCTCATAGACTCCTCCTACCCCCACCACCATCCCACTCCCCTCATAGATTCTCCTCTTACCCCCCCACCACCATCCCACTCCCCTCAAAGACTCCTCTTACCCCCACAACCATCCCACTCCCCTCATAGACTCCTCCTACCACACCACCATCCCACTCCCCTCATAGACTCCTCCTATCCCACCACCATCCCACTCCCCTCATAGACTCTCCTCTCACCCCCATCATCCCACATCCCACATAGACTCTCCTCTTACCCCCGCCCCCACCATCCCACTCCCCCCAGAGTACCCCATCATTCCACTCCCCTCAAATACTCTTCTTACCCCCCACCATCCCACTCCCCTCATAGACCCCTTCACCCCCCCACCATCCTACTACCCTTATAGACTCTTCTTACCCCCCAACCATCCCACCATCCCACCCCCCTCATAGACTCCTTCACCCCCCCACCATCCCAGTCCCCTCATAGACTCGTCTTACCCTCCCACCACCATCCCACTCCCCCCATAGACCCCCACCATCCCACTCCCCTCATAAACTCTTCTCTCAGCCCCCCTCCCAACTCCACCATCCCACTACCCTCATAGACTCCTTTCTAACCCCCCCTCCTCCCACCACCATCCCACTCCCCTCATAGATTCTCCTCTTACCCCCCCACCACCATCCCACTCCCCTCAAAGACTCCTCTTACCCCCACCACCATCCCACTCCCCTCATAGACTCCTCCTACCACACCACCATCCCACTCCCCTCATAGACTCCTCCTATCCCACCACCATCCCACTCCCCTCATAGACTCTCCTCTCACCCCCATCATCCCACATCCCACATAGACTCTCCTCTTACCCCCGCCCCCACCATCCCACTCCCCCCAGAGTACCCCATCATTCCACTCCCCTCAAATACTCTTCTTACCCCCCACCATCCCACTCCCCTCATAGACTCCTTCACCCCCCCACCATCCTACTACCCTTATAGACTCTTCTTATCCCCCAACCATCCCACCATCCCACCCCCCTCATAGACTCCTTCACCCCCCCACCATCCCAGTCCCCTCATAGACTCGTCTTACCCTCCCACCACCATCCCACTCACCTCATAGACTCCTCTTACCCCCCCACCATCCCACCATCCCACCACCCCACCACCCCCATAGACTCCTACCCTCCCACCATCCCACTCCCCTCATAGACTCTCCTCTCACCCCCCACCACCCCACTCCCCTCATAGACTCTCCTCTCACCCCCCACCATCCCACTCCCCTCATAGACTCCTTCAGCCCCCAACCATCCTACTACCCTCATAGACTCTTCTTACCCCCCAACCATCCCACCATCCCACTCCCCTCATAGACTCCTTCTGTTTATATATACATTTACATTACATATGTTTACATATACATATACACTCCCCATAGACTCGCACCACACTTATTTGCACTGTCCATTCTCATTGCACTACCTTAAATCTACTGCTTACCTTTGTATACATCAACAATTGTATACATCTACCTGTAAAATTCTGTTTATAGTTAGAGACATCTGTATATTACATTTACACTTTAGTCTAAGTGTACACTTTAGTCACATATACAAGTAATACCTCGGTTTACGAGTTTAATTCAGTTCAAGAGCGAGCTCGTAAACCAAAATGCTCGTACATCAAAACAAATTTCCCCATACGAATGCACTAAAAATCAATCTATTCTTTCCACACGTCCATAAATGTCCATTTTAATATTTTTTTTGGGTTTTACCCTATTGATTGCAGTTAAAATTATAACCATTAAGATCTCATATAAATACTAATTTAATAATTGACAATTAAACTCTACAAATACTTTACTGTAATGCACTTCAGCTTTGAGCAGCGTTGCGTGGAAGAGACAAGAGGAGGGAGGAGGGAGGAGTGGATAGCGGGGAAAGAAAGGATTCAAGTGCAAATGAGTGAATTTATTATAATAGTACAGAAAACAAATGAAGTGATAATCCAGAGTGAAGGTCATGGAACATGGGAGACGGGGAGCTGCGAACGAACGCACGGGAGCCGCGAACAAACGCACGGGAGCTGCGAACGAACGCACGGGAACCACGAACGAACGCACAGGAAACGCAAACGAACGCACGGGAGATAGGCGGAGAGATAGGCAGATGATATGAGAATCAGGTGTGTCAGTGCTCAGTGACTGGTCCCTTTCACACACAAACACACACACACACACAGGCAGAACTAGGAGACAATGAATTCATGAACCGTGACAGTTACTGCTTAGAGGTACTGTACGTGTATATTTCACTACGTGAACAATAGCGATCACAATTATTAATGTTAACAACAGGAGGTAAAACCGCTGTAAATCACTTATAAAAGTATCGCTGTGGTGAATGATGCAGCCAAAACAAGTGACGCTGAGAGAATGAACGAGTGAAGGGGTGAAAAAGGGGTTGGAACCGCGTGACTGTGTTATGAGAGGCTGTGTTTAGGATATTTCCAGTAAAAATGCGCGACAATGCTGAGCGTTAAGACTTTTTCAACACAAAAATGCACGTGGGTGAGGGAAAAATTTTCTTGTACACCGATACAATGCTCGTAAACCGATTTGACTCTCCATGCTCGTACACCGATTTGCTCGTATACCAAGTCGCTCGTCAACCGAGGTATTACTAAACTGCATTTCGTTGCCTTGTACCTGTACTTGTGTAATGACAATAAAGTTGAATCTAATCTAATCTAATCTCTCCGTGGCCACACAGGCTGCCGTAGAGCGACCAATAGAAGCAGCCGTCTCCCTGGTGGCCCAGAGAGAGAGATCTGTGGCTTTGCGTAGTTCAGCCACAGCCTGTGGACCAATATCTGCCCTCATCGAGGTCCCCCAACATTTCTGCTTGGTAAGCCTGAAGCAGGGCGGTGGTGTGAAGACACACTGCTGCCTGGCTAGCTGCAGAATATGCTCTGCCCACATGAGCTGATGTAACTCTCATAGGCTTAGTGGGCAGCGCCGGGACTTCAAACGATGACACCGATTGTGGAGAAAGGTGGCTCGCAAGCGCCTCTTCCACTTTCGGCATCGCGCCATAACCATAGTCACAAGCACCAACCAGAGTGGCATAAGTGTTATTTTGCGGAGTAAACACTCTGGAGGTCGCTGGCCTCTTCCAGGATCTAGACACCTCAGTGTGAAGATCTGGGGAAAAAGGCAGGTCCCGGCGGGGGGAAGGCTGGCAGAAATCGCTCATCTAACTTGCTTCTTTTTGGACGAACAACAGTACTTTCTGCTGGCCACTCAATATTTAAAGTGGCCACAGCGCAAGTCACAACCTCAAGCAATTCCTCATATGCTGGAGAGGAGGTTAGCGAATCCTCGCTCTCCGCGTTGACACTAATAACGTCTAACTCCTCAGAGCTAGACAATTGCAGTGCCGGTGCTTCAGCCTATTCGGAAGTAACTTCCGGTCGAGCGTGCTTCCGAGACCATGCATGAAACACTGGATCCACCGGGTAAGGGTTGAGATAGGGGAGCGCCGATCTCAGACCTGGCCGACAGATCCATTTGCGAAGCCCCATGACCTAGATCGCCGCAGAGCCTCAGCTGCTGCGGGACCCGAACCCTGGGGAACGCGAGCCTGTTCGGTCTCAGTGTCAAACACCCGAAGCGGTAGTTGGCTGCAGTGATCACGAGCGCTGACCTAGCATGCTCCGCTCCCAGACAGACTACACATAACAAGTGCGCATCTCCCCCTGAGAGATAGCGAGGGCAAGAAGACGCGCACTGTTTATATGTCTGGTTCGCTATTGATATAGATATATATATATGTCTGGTTATTGATATAGATATATTGTTTACATATTGTGCTTCGTGAGATATCGTCCAGGTATTCCCCAAAGCGTTCGAGGCAGCGCAAGTTCCCTTGAAAGGGAACTATAAAGCAGAGCCAAACCATAATGCACTAGTTAATTATAGTCTGAAGCAAGATGCTGACAAGGGGGAAAACATACAGGTGTAGCATCCAGCCAAAAGTGGGATTGGATGAGTTAGGGAGAACCTCCTGGATTTGAGCCACCACTGCAAAGGTCTCTTGTACAGCCGACCAAAAGGTATCATGTTGGATGCAGCTGCCGAGTTCCTGCTGAGGAACTGCTGAGTTCCTGAAACGGCTGAAAGTGAATGACTGGCCTAGCGTTAACTCCGGCTGAGAGATGATATGTGATATGAGGTGATTGAGGTGATATGTGCAGGAAAAGAATTACACAAAACTAAAAATAATTACAAAATATTTTATTGTAATTGTTATTAAAAACAACACCTTATGAATATTTCATTGAAATTGTTATAATAAAAATTCCCTAAAGGGAAATGTTTGTCTCCTCACATATTTAGTTTCCAGTCTCCTTTTCCAACTGCAACAGCTACATCAGTCATGTATTTATATGGACTAATAAATGCATATACAGTGCAGTCATGATTGTTCTATGTTACAGTACAAGAGCATGTGTCTAGTTGACCACACTAGTGTCACTATATGTCACTACTGTAACGTCCCTAAGGGCGCAAGTATTATTTTATTTCAATTATATTGTGTATTTGAGGTGGATACTGTTTTACTGTTTTCCTGTGACTGTTGTGTTCCAGGTTCTTGCTCCACCTACTGTCTCCCTAAAAGGCTGATGAGTGCCACCTGATGTCTGTTCCACTTCATTAAGTGGAGTATAAAGAACCTAATGAAGTCCAACCCGGAGAGAGAGACGGCCATCTTCTGGTCCCTCTGTGTGTGTGTGTGTGTGTGTGTGTGTGTGTGTGTGTGTGTGTGTGTGTGTGTGTGTGTGTGTGTGTGTGTGTGTGTGTGTGTGTGTGTGTGTGTGTGTGTGTGTGTGTGTGTGTGTGTGTGTGTGTGTGTGTGTGTGTGTGTGTGTGTGTGTGCGTGTGCGTGTGCGTGTGCGTGTGCGTGTGCGTGTGCGTGTGCGTGTGCGTGTGCGTGTGCGTGTGCGTGTGCGTGTGCGTGTGCGTGTGCGTGTGCGTGTGCGTGTGCGTCTGTGTGTGTCTGTGTGTGTCTGTGTGTGTCTGTGTGTGTGTGTGTGTGTGTGTGTGTGTGTGTGTGTGTGTGTGTGTGTGTGTGTGTGTGTGTGTGTGTGTGTGTGTGTGAGAACTTTTTTTAGGGCGGTGGATGCCTCATTTTCTTTTAAACCACATTTTCTCCTGTGTTTGGTATCCAGGGAGCTAGGATATTGCTTGTCTTTTCTTTCCTTTTTCTTTAGGTTTCAGTAGGTAAGTTAGCCATCTAAAAATCCTAGTAAGAACCCTTTTCTTTTTTTTGTTGTGTTGGCCTCTCCCCTCCTGAAGACTTGGTTGTTTATGTTATCCCACTATGTAATTAATAAACATTTATCTTTTCGCGTAACACTACTGAAAAAGTTCTGGTTAAGTGAATAATCGCTTGTACCAATAATCAACAATCATAAGATTCATTCATGCTCCTTCGATGCCAGGTTAGGATTACACATTCATTTTCTTTGTCATGCTCTCTGAAGCCCCTGAAGTAACCTTGACCAGCCTCTGGCGACCTTGTGAAGAAAACACCAGTGTCAGCACTGGAACTAAAATGCTGAAAAACAACTTATGTGGTTTTGATTCCTTTCCACCATCACATTTGACTTGCTCATTGAAGGTATAAAGACACATTTGAAGCTGTATTGAAACGCTTAAAGTGTTAGTTCACCCGAAAATGACATTTCCTCACCCTCTCACACTCACAGCTCATCATGGCTCTTCCAAACCATCTAGACGGCATGAATCATTTGGACTTTGATTATTTTTAAGCTCTTTGTCTTCTTCATTATTCAACAAAGACAAGCAATAAATCATTGTGTAGTATGACTAATTTTGTAATACAATAGATATATTAAACATAAACTGTTTAATATATCTAGGCCTATATGTATGATGACATTAACTGATGGGTGAATTGATATGAATGGTATGTTTTCACAGTAGAACTACGGAAGCCCATTTGGGTCCCATAAAAAAAAAATTGAGCATGAAGAGTTGAAATTATGACATACTTAAGTAATAATTATTGCCAGCTTCAGAATATGTTATAAAGCACAAACTTGTTTGAGAAGGAATAAAGTAAGGCATGGAGCATAAATACAAAACAGGTTTACTTATTGTGTGCACCATTTACACGTACAAATCAACCATAAATATGTATATATTGATAACCAATTACAATATATTATAATGAATTATGCATATATATGGCTTAACACTTATTTTAGAGTTCATTTCAAAGAGGCCAGCTGGTTTGTCCCTCAAACCAAACCGTACAATAGATTATTATTCTGTGTGGAAGAAGAAACCTCCTATTCTAGTACCAATAATACAAAAGCAAGAGGTGAAATCAGATGTTCTAGTGACTTATTTATGAGCAGTAGAGAGACAATCAAGCATTCATTTAATACACAACACTATGAATACAAATAGCTAAAGCAGGAGAAGTGACTAGCCGCTGGAGACGATCAGATTTTTGTAACTGTCTGCTTAATGCGTAGTTTTGTTCTTTTGCGCAGTATTTGCTGGCAGGAAGGAACATTACGTGGCGTTCTGTCCTGCATTTGTTTCCATTTCTCCCAAAACAAAACTGATTTTATTCCAGCCTTTGCTACTAATTTTACTCTATTTAATTACTAATATTTACTCTCAATCTCTTGAGTTTGACTGAGACATGGATTCGTTCAGAGGACTCAGAAACTCCTGCTGCTCTCTCTAACAACTTCCCTTTCTCTCAGTTATTACATGTATTCATTTAGCAGACGCTTTATCCATAGCTTACAACTTACAGAAAACAGAAAGCGACTCATCCTGAAGATGCAAAAGCTCATAAGAGTCTCACAATATAAAGTTTCATACATTGCTTAAAGTATTACAAGCCTGGAGAATGGAGGGACTAAAGGAAAGTGAAAAGAAAACTGTCATTACACTGTTTTCAGCACAAACTCTGTGACAATAAAATATGAGCAACATGTTTATGTGTAGTTATTAAAAAAGCAAAAAATGTAAGTCTGTGAAATAAGACCACAAAACATAATAAATATGCAGCAAAAGCTCAGTTTTGCTTGCAAATAAGGATTGTCCTGCCAACTTGTTCACATGAAAAATTATATTGATTTTATATTGATATTATTTTATATAGATTGCTTTTCTTTAGAAAGACAATATGTGACTAAACGTGAATGATCCTGAATAATGCAGTGATTTACATCTGAGAGACAATGAGCCACATAACGACACTTTCTGTCAAATATGTGAGAGGGAAACACAAAGAATATGAGGACAAAGGAAATATATATATATATATATATATATATATATATATATATATATATATATACATATGAAGTTTATTTAGAATATACTTAACGATATAAGTTAGAGTCAAAGGCACATTTTAAGTACACAGTTATACCTGAATGAAACCCTGTTCAAAAATATAAGTGAACAGCACATACCTGACATTGTGAGTGTGTTTGGTGTTTCATTGAGAAAATACACTGTGCAATGCGGAAAGATGAGGTGATACAGATTCAAATGAAACTCACTTTATTAAACAAAAGCAAAAAGAGATTTTTGCAAAAACCTGAGATAACTCTGAGAACATGGAGCACAGAGAGGACTATCCACACACAAGTTAATATAGTCAACAATCCACAAAGACACGGGGAAACATGTGGGTTTGCAGGTGAGGAAGTGGAGTTACACTTAACAGTTTTTCAATGATTTGTGAATCATCACAAAGAACATCAAATGATTGACACCTCATTAAAAACAGCTGAAAAATCAGTACAGGCAGTCGATGTACTAATCCAAGAAAATACCTTGTCTTGTAATAATAAAACAAGTGAGGAGTTGGGAGATAATACTCTTATGATCAGAAATAGCAGAATCATCTATTGCCAAATCACAGACTGTCAGGCCATGAGAAAAAAAAAAAACACATCAAGAGTGTGACCATGAGTATGAGAATAAACATTTACAAGCTGTACAAATCCAAAATCAAATCAAGTACAAAGAGTCAATAAGGTTCAAAAAATGATTTGGTTGTTGTAAATAATACATTTAATTTAAACATTTAATATTAAATGTATGTTGAAATCTCATTTCTAAAGTCTTTGTGTAGTTTAGATGGTCAGTAAATGACTGAAATCGACATTGGATCATGTTTTGCGGCACTTCCTTCTCTGCAAAGTTCAAGGTCAGCGGTGCAGAAAGTCCGATATAACCACCAAAGAAGAAGAAAACAGTGCACAACACTGGACATCATGGAGTAGCGCATCAGCGACGTCTTTAAAATCAAGCAGCGTTTGGCAATCATGTTACAAGTAATGAAACATTCTGTAAATGAGCTAACATGAAACACATTGAAACAAACACAACAGGCAGCGGACGGCAGGACACACACATCAGCGCCGTCTGGATCTCAGACATTTGCCTTTGATCTAATGTCTAGAATATACAGGAAATTATTAAATGAAGCATTTATATATAATGAAATGAGCTTACAGGGTTTTAAAAGATGGAAATGTTAATAATAATTTTTAATACAACTAAATTCATGACAAGATGCAATGAACACTATTATTCACAAAGAAATTCGAACTTCTCTGAGCATGAGACATCATTCCAGTTTTCCAGTAGCGTGGGTTTTAGATTTATTATAACGCAGTCTTCTTTTCCATTTTGGTCATTCGGCTCACCTTTCATCCAAAACCTGAATAACATGTATTAGATTTTCAGTTATTCATAACCTCAAATTCAGAAGTAAAAGAGAGAAGAAGAGTTGTGTTTTATTATATTTCCTGAAACAGTCATTGATTGTGTTTGTATTTGTGTCCTCAACTGTTCCATTTTAAGGTAAATCATGCCGTGTCGAGATGTGACGCTGTGGGAACTGACTGCGTTGTGAAGCATGTGTGAACTCAGTTTAATGGCTATAAAGCTTACACCAGGCAACACTAAATTCTGTCTTGAGTGAGCATTCCCTGTGAAAATGTGTCTGATTTGGTGTTGTCTGTCTCTGAATAACAAGTCACGCCATTGGACTGATTTCACACATGCTTCAAAACACAATCAGGCAAAGCATCCCTACAGCGTCAATTCCTGAAGAAGCTTCTTGTTCCCTTTTAAGGGAACCAAGGTTACATTCGTAACTGAGATGTTTTCTGAATGTTGTGATGGTGTAATTGCTGGTCCTCCTAATGCATTATTTGGTTGTTTTTTATTTGGTATGTTTTTTATTCACAAAAATCCATATTTTAAGGATGAAAATTAAACTTTTGATAGGTATTAAGACTCTCAAAGTATAGATTTCTTTTTCAGACTTTCAAATAACAAATATAAACAGTGGATCCAGTGTTTCACATTTTGCGTTCACATCGATTTTGAGTAGGAAATGAACTGTGACTTTGTACATAAAATCTTTAATTTATTTACTTATAATGTATGTAGAAAAGGAATAAAAATACGTCTCAAACTACAAATAATTTTTCTAAAAATACAGCAACATCAAAACAACATCAGTATTACTGAAACATTTTCAAACAAAATATATGCATTTTAATTGCATAAACTAACTTTCAGATGGCAAAAGGATAAACAGCCCGAATCTCCTTTTCATGCTGAAACAGTTCACCAACAGGTGGTTCACGAGTTCACACTTACAAATGATTCAGGAGCAGTAAATGGTATGCGTATTTGGCGTGCTGTCCGAGGAGAGGGCTCCGAGCTCGGTATTAGCCCGAACCTGGAGCACTCCCCCCGTATCCTGACTTTGATAGGAACAATTAAGTGTGAGGAGTTGGGGTGGTGGAGGGATGCCGAAAAATGTCAAAGAGCTGTAGGTGAGTCAAACGTGTCTATATATACGTGCTTCCTCTCCTGCTGATAGGATGAGGTGTAATTGCTGATGACGTGTTGATTGCGTTAATCATATGAACGTGCTCCTCCCGAACTTTGTTAATAAAACATCATTTCACGAGTTCACACTTACGAATGATTCAGGAGCAATGGATGGTAAGCGTATTTGGCGAGCTGTCCGAGGAGAGGGCTCCGAGCTCGGTATTAGCCCGAACCTGGAGCACTCCCCCCGTATCCTGACTTTGATAGGAACAATTAAGTGTGAGGAGTTGGGGTGGTGGAGGGATGCCGAAAAATGTCAAGAGCTGTAGGTGAGTCAAACATGTCTATATATCCATGCTGATAGGATGATGTGTAATTGCTGATGACGTGTTGATTGCGTTAATCCTTTGAACATGCTCCTCCTGAACTTTGTTAATAAAACATCATTTCACGAGTTCACACTTACAAATGATTCAGGAGCAGTAAATGATAAGCATATTTGGCGTGCTGTCCGAGGAGAGGGCTCCGAGCTCGGTATATAGCCCGAACCTGGAGCACTCCCCCAAAAATTGCAACCTAGTCGGACAGCCGCTGGGAAGGTGTTGCTGCGGCAGTGGAGAATTTGAGAGAACTGGCTGGGCGTCTCTGCTGCGGCAGTAGAGAATTGAGAGACCTGGCTCCTGCAGGAGCGTCACTGCTGCGGCAATGGAAAAGAAGTGGCCATGAAGTTGTAAGTGGAGAGGAGCTGATGTTTAACTGTGCGATCTGTCTGTTCTGATGTAGCTCTTGAAGCTTCTGAAGACCAGCGGCCCAATGCTTGTATTTGCTGTTGGGAAAGGCCTTTTTTGTGCAGCCGTGGTTGCTGCGCTCATGCGAAGGAATGGCTGGATAAATGGTCTGTAGGGAATCCGGTTTGGAGTAGCGTAGCTTTAAGAAGTTTTGGACCAAAACGTGTAATGGGGTTGGAATCATGAAGAGTGGGTCGGATGGGAGTTTAGCCTGCGAGTTTCTGACATGGAGGTAGGGTAGGAGGGTTTGATATGGTTGGATTGGTGATGGAAGATTAAAGATGTAGGTGAAATGGCCTTTCTTCATTTGATGAAGAAGAAATGGTTTCATCGTCCAGTACTGACAAGTCGTAATTTGCAGGATGTAATTTTGGATTAAAGCTGGATGTGATGGTGAGTTATGAGCATGTGAGGAAACCGAAAAGCCAGTATGAACATGGCTTCACTGCTGCGGCAGTGGGATAATTTCCCCTTGGCTGACTCCTGGGGGAGTGTGGGGGAACATCATCGCTGCGGCAATGGAGGCGGCAGTGGAATAATTTCCATTTGAACTGAGCTCATGCGGGAGTGTGGAGGTGCATCACTGCTGCGGTAATGGAGAACTTCATCTTGAAACTTATCACATGTTGGATAATGGAGATTGTCTCTTTCCTCAACTTCTGTTGTCTCTTGTGGCAGTGAAAGCCATTTCGGAGAGATGGATTTGATCAAATGTAACTCCTGAAAGCTTCCGATGACCTGCGGCCCAGTGCTTGGATCTGCTGGTTTTGGAACAAAACATGTGATGGGGTGATTTGAGTCGTCTGTGAAGAGAGTGTCAGATGGGAGTTTGACCTGATCTCTTAAATGAAGGTAGGCTACGAAGGATTGTTGCTGTTGGTGGAAGATAAAGGCCTTTATGGTTTGGTTTACCTTACTTTCATTGTGCAGCGCAGACGATTCAGAATATGGATGGATTTTGATTAAGGTTGGATGTGATGGAATCTGAATAAACTGAAACCAATATGGCTCGACCATGGTCTGGGGAGTGCTCGCGCCGTCTCTGTTAGTGCTCGCGGCGTCTCCGTTAGTGCTTGCGCCGTCTCTGGTTGTGCTCACGCCGTCTCTGATTGTGCTCACGCCGTCTCTGATTCAGCTCGCGCCGTCTCTGGTTGTGCTCGCGCCGTCTCTGATTGTGCTCACGCCGTCTCTGATTCAGCTCGCGCCGTCTCTGGTTGTGCTCGCGCCGTCTCTGGTTGTGCTCGCGCCGTCTCTGGTTGTGCTCGCGCCGTCTCTGGTTGTGTTCGCGCCGTTCGCACTGTCTCTGGTTGTGTTCGTGCCGTCTCTGTTAGTGCTCGCGCCGTCTCTGTTTCAGCTCGCGCCGTCTCTGTTTCTGCTCGCGCCGTCTCTGGTTGTGCTCGCGCCGTCTCTGGTTGTGCTCGCGCTGTGTCTGGTTGTGCTCGCGCAGTCTCTGTTTCTGCTCGCGCCGTGTCTGGTTGTGCTCGCGCAGTCTCTGTTTCTGCTCGCGCCGTCTCTGTTAGTGCTCGCGCCGTCTCTGGTTGTGTTCGCGCCGTCTCTGGTTGTGTTCGCGCCGTCTCTGGTTGTGTTCGCGCCGTCTCTGTTAGTGCTCGCGCCGTCTCTGTTAGTGCTCGCGCCGTCTCTGTTTCTGCTCGCGCCGTCTCTGTTTCTGCTCGCGCTGTCTCTGTTAGTGCTCGCGCCGTCTCTGTTTCAGCTCGCGCCGTCTCTGTTTCAGCTCGCGTCGTCTCTGTTTCAGCTAACGTCGTCTCTGGTTGTGCTCGCGCCGTCTCTGTTTCAGCTCGCGCCGTCTCTGTTAGTGCTCGTGCCGTCTCTGTTTCTGCTCGTGTAACGAGTTAGTGAATTATGAGTATGTAATACTTTTTCTTTTCACTAAAATCCTTTTTTATTGGTTTTATCCTGTTTTCTTTGAGCGTTATTCGCTTATTTTTCTGTTAACTTTATAGGGACTTTTATTTTGACACTATTTCTGGTGGTCTGTTGACGCCATTTTCAAGTGAGCGCGCTTCTCGCCAGTTCACATTGCATGTGCTGGGGAGAGGTAAGCGGTTTTCTGAGCTCTTGGAATTCGGGACGAATTAAGTTTATAAAGTATATAATTTGATTCAATATCTCATTGTAAAGTATACTGAGACTGTTAGCAGTGTTTTGATGTACGTTTTATATATATATATGTGGATCGGAAATGTGGGTTATATCGAGTGGATCACATGAAATGTTGTTGGCATGTTTTTGAGTCTTCTATTAACAGTTATCATGTCATATAGGAACATCTTGTGAGACATCCATGAGAGGATATGACTTTTGTGCATATTGATCCACAGGTATTTTACTTTTATTGTTGTTTTATGTTCTTGTGCTGTGAATAATCGTTATGTCTCAATGTTCGTGTTAATTGTTTCAATTGTTAAACTTTGGATTTCAGTTCACATTGCATGTGCTGGGGAGAGGAACATCTTGTGAGGCATCCATGAGAGGATATGACTTTTGTACATATTAATCCACAGATGAAACCTGGTGTTGGTATGAATAAACTCCCCATTGATGAACAGCAGTGAGAGTGTCCCTGTCCTTGATAATACACAACGCAGAGATAGAGAACGTAACGGCGGTCAGCAGAGGACCGGTTACACTCGCGCCGTCTCTGTTTTTGCTCGGGCCGTCTCTGTTAGTGCTCGCGCCGTCTCTGGTTGTGCTCGCGCCGTCTCTGGTTGTGCTCGCGCCGTCTCTGTTAGTGCTCGCGCCGTCTCTGTTAGTGCTCGCGCCGTCTCTGTTAGTGCTCGCGCCGTCTCTGTTAGTGCTCGCGCCGTCTCTGTTAGTGCTCGCGCCGTCTCTGTTAGTGCTCGCGCCGTCTCTGTTAGTGCTCGCGCCGTCTCTGTTTCTGCTCGCGCCGTCTCTGTTTCTGCTCGCGCCGTCTCTGTTTCTGCTCGCGCCGTCTCTGTTTCTGCTCGCGCCGTCTCTGTTTCTGCTCGCGCCGTCTCTGTTTCTGCTCGCGCCGTCTCTGGTTGTGCTCGCGCCGTCTCTGGTTGTGCTCGCGCCGTCTCTGATTGTGCTCACGCCGTCTCTGATTGTGCTCGCGCCGTCTCTGATTCAGCTCGCGCCGTCTCTGGTTGTGCTCGCGCCGTCTCTGGTTGTGCTCGCGCCGTCTCTGGTTGTGCTCGCGCCGTCTCTGGTTGTGTTCGCGCCGTTCGCGCTGTCTCTGGTTGTGTTCGTGCCGTCTCTGTTAGTGCTCGCGCCGTCTCTGTTTCTGCTCGCGCCGTCTCTGGTTGTGCTCGCGCCGTCTCTGGTTGTGCTCGCGCCGTCTCTGGTTGTGCTCGCGCCGTGTCTGGTTGTGCTCGCGCAGTCTCTGTTTCTGCTCGCGCCGTGTCTGGTTGTGCTCGCGCAGTCTCTGTTTCTGCTCGCGCCGTCTCTGTTAGTGCTCGCGCCGTCTCTGGTTGTGTTCGCGCCGTCTCTGTTAGTGCTCGCGCCGTCTCTGTTAGTGCTCGCGCCGTCTCTGTTTCTGCTCGCGCCGTCTCTGTTTCTGCTCGCGCCGTCTCTGTTTCTGCTCGCGCCGTCTCTGTTTCTGCTCGCGCCGTCTCTGTTTCTGCTCGCGCCGTCTCTGTTTCTGCTCGCGCCTGCGTTAAACCCTGCATTAATGAGAAGGCACTGCTCATTGGTTACACTGGTGGCGCTGTTTCCCCCTACTGAGTTAAGTAATCTACAGCAGAGCTAGAGAGAAATGCTGTGGGTGAGTGGATTATGCTCCACTGTAAAAGTATAAAAATATACATTTTGTCACACATGTTGGATGTTATGTGGAAAGGATTGTTTATCATAGAAAATTGTGTTTTAGGGAGTGTTTTCTATTCAAATTTGTGAGTGTTTTGTGTTTTTATTTCTGTTCTCGTGTGCTCCCAAATCTCCCAAAGTGTACTGTATTTTTAATTGATGGAGCTACATCTGTGTGCGTCACCTCACTGTTTTCAATGCTCTGTGTGCAGGTAATCGTTTTTTTTTTTTTTGTTAAATTGTGTTTAAGAATGTATTATATTGTTTAATTAATGAGTTATGTTTACTGAATTTGAGCAATCTGCAGCAGAGCTAGAGAGAAATGCTGTGGATGGAGCTACATCTGTGTCTGTCTCCTCACTGTATTCAAGGCTATGTGCGCAGACAAATAAATAACTAAATCACCCACATCTCGAGTGTGTGTCCTGTCGAGTAGTGTGGCGACTTGGGCCAGAGAAAAGCAAAGGTCACACATAAACCTGATAATGCATTAGGAGGGTTAAAATTTGAATAAGACTGAAACAAGTATATTCCTAGTGTTTTTTTAATCTTTTTTTCAGCTCTTACCCTTGACTCGGTCTTGAATTATCGACCCACTTCATGTTGCCCTCGCTCTCTGTGTCAGACAAACCAATCCAGACAGGGTATGAAATCTTGTCATTGACAAATGAAGATGAGTCTCTGTGTGTGAATACAAACACAAATAAATGTGATTCTCTAATTCATTAAGCACTCATATAATCCACTCACACAAACCCACCTGCTTCTCTTCACTCTTGATCATGACCAGATCAGCGCCGTGATCCCTGCAAAACTGTCTGCTGTCAGACCAGTTCTTCGGTTCCAAGGAGATGATAAAACCATCTAAAGCACGCACGTTTCCTGACAGAAACACACATCTCTTCAATTACAGGAAAGATAAAGAAAACTTGAGCAAAGACACCACTGACACAGAGTTTGATCAATGCTGACCTTGTGTGGAAGCGTTCTTCTTGAGTCCGTCACTCAAAGACGTAGCGTTGCGTCCAGCTACATCCAGCTTCTTCTGCGCTGATTTAGTGAAGTTGGCATGTAAGCAGAACATGGTTTGGTTGGACTCTTTGACTGTGTTCTTGCAGCTGTTTATCGTGTCTCTCTCTGCTGTGTTCATGAAATACTGCAGTATGACGGTGATCGACAGAAGAAGACAGACAAGCCCAAGAATCAGTGTGATCGACACCAAACATCTGCTTCCTCCTGCCAAATACACACATCAATTAATACTACTGTACTAGATGTGACATCTCAAATCAACCTTTATATGTAACCGATAGAGTAAAATATGCCATGCTAAAAACAAATAAACAAGAAAATAATTCTATCACATTTCATATAAAAACAAATATGCAGACACACTTATCATTTAATACAATATTTTCTCATCTTGTCAAACATTGTTTATACCATTTGTACTTCAAATGAAACTGTCTGCTTACGGTGCTTTTGAGCTTTTCCTTCATCATCGCTGTGACTCTGTGTTTGAAGTCCATGTGCATTATTACTATTTGTACGAATATCGAAGCCCTCTGGTTCCATTTATTTGCTCTTTCTGTACGTCTTGCAGTATGTCTTTACAGATGAATTGTGGTTAAACGAAACAAACACAGTTTTTAAATAATTCCTAACACAGGAAGTGGTTTCTAGTTCAGACACAGAAACCGTTTGATCGGGAGCCCAAACCTGCTCTTGGAGAACCGTTGTCCTGCTGTCACACAGAGTGAAGAGCTGGATCCAAATGTAGTGAGTTTAATAATAAAATAACAAATCCAGCACAGAGAAGAGTAAACCAGACAGAAGAATGAATACGCCAAACATATTATCTATGGTGCAGAACAGAAACACAGGCCTGGGATCATGAGAGGGAGTTCAAAAAGCAGAGGTAAAAGAGCTGAAAGGACAGCTAGAAATTACTTCCAAAGACTTTTAGTTTAAAAAGCTAAAACTTAACACCGCTGAGTTGTTGTAGTTCCATTATGGCTGGATTATGAATGAGATGTTGTTTTGGCAGACTATATGCAAATCTCAGTTGTTGATAAATTATTGTGTTCTCACTGTTTTCCACTGCCAATCTCTTGTCTTCTCTGCAAAATGTTTTTGAAGTCTTATTCTCAGAATTTCTAGGACTTTCTTGTGATGGTCTTGTGAAATATTTATAATTTTGTTTTTGGTTAGCTGTATTTTCACTCTGACATTGACAGTTAGTGCTTTTTGGCATTTTAAAAAGACACTGCAAGGCCACTGAAAAACGATTGCATGCTCATCTATTTTCTCACAGAAGCAGGAGCGCTAACTCATTTTTTTAAATAATTACTGTGTGGTGGGGGGTGGATACATTTGTACATGTTGTACAGTAGGGATTGAAAGTTTGGGGAAAATGTGTATTAATGTGCATAAAGAAGCCAAGAAAATATAGAAAAATCTCCAAAAGGCATCAAATTACAGATTAGACATTCTTATAACATGTCAAAAAAGTTTGATTTTATTTCCATCATTTACACTTTCAAAATAACAGAAAACAAACAAAAAAAGGCATCTGCAAACGTTTGGGCACCTGCAGAGTTTATAGCATGCACTGCCCCCTTTGGAAAGCTGAGACCTGACAGCGTCATGGATTGTTCTCAATCATCGTCTGGAAAGACCAGGTGACGTCAATCTCAAAGGTTTTAAATGCCCAGACTCATCTGACCTTGTCCCAACAGTCAGCACCATGGGTTCATCTAAGCCAGTGGTTCCCAAACTTTTTGCAGCATGCACCCCTTTCTAGTGTTTGACACCTGTCAAGCACCCCCCAACACTTTACTCTGGTTAAACTTCACATTTTTAATTGCAATAACTAAATACAAATATTCACTGTAGATTAGAAAACATAAAAAAATCTGTTATAAACACAAAAGATTACTACCTTTTTTAGTGAGATGGATGGGCCTGCATGTTTGCACACAGATCATCAAAATTCGGGGTAATGGATGACAGTTTTGTTAAACTTCACATTTTTATTTGCAATAACTAAATACAAATATTCACTGTAGATTAGAAAACATAAAAAAATCTGTTATAAATACAAAAGATTACTACCTTTTTTTAGTGAGATGGATGGGCCTGCATGTTTGCACATTTTTTTCTTCTTCTGCAGTTCTGCCAATTTTCCTTGGAAAAAACTTGCAGGCATGTCTTGTAATTGACTATGTCTTGTTTGTAAGTGCCGGACCATATATGAGGGCTTGAGACTGCTATTAGCTAAAACTTCACCACAGACTACACATTGCGGGTTTGGACTTTCTGCATCACCAATCCATGTAAACCCGAAAGCAATGTAACTGTCACTGTATTTGCGTTTCTTACTTGACATTTTCTCCCTCTGGCATGCAGGCCTATTTCTCTTGACCAATACATCTCTGTTAGGTTTCTCTGTTCCCGCCTCTTCACTCCGTTCATTATCATCTGAGTCTGTTTGATCGGGTTTTTCAATATATTCAGCGCCGTGGTCGGTGCACATCTCCACACAAGAGGCCGATGTAGATGGCTCATTCCTGTCCCTTGAGTTCTTTAAAGTGCCCGTTTTTAACCATGTGTCCATTTTGATGAATGTAGTAAGTGAAAAAAATAAATGAACGAATTATCAGTTAGCGCCTAATATGAACAGGGCGGGGCTATTGTGACAGAGACGTGCTTGTAAAATGAAATGAAATCATGAGTAATTCATAGCTTGTAATGTGAAATTTTATTTCTTAATAAAACTTTCGCATGTGAAGTTTACCTCAGTTAAATACGTAAAAATAATAAAGAGACAATCTTTTTCCCCGCCATTACAAACATTCTCTGGTGCACCCCCGGTGGTCAGTCTGCGCACCACTAGGGGTGCGCGCAGCCCACTTTGGGAACCACTGATCTAAGCAGTTGTCTATAAAACTGAAAATAGTTGATGCTCACAAAACAGGAGAAGGCTATAAGAAGATAGCAAAATGTTTTCACATGTAATTAAGAAATGGCAGTCATCAGGAACAGTGGAAGTTAAAGCAAGATCTGGAAGATCAAGAAAAATATCAGACAGATCAGCTCTCAGGATTGTGAACAAGTTGATCTTGCAGGATCAATCATGCTTTGGGGTTATATTGTAGCCAGTGGCACCGGGAACGTTTCACGAGTAGAAGAAAAAATGGATTCAATAAAATTTCAGCAAATTTTGGATGCTAACTTGATGCCATCTGTGAAAAAACTGAAGTTAAAGAGAGGATGGCTTATACAATTATCCTAAACACAGCTCAAAATCCACAGTGGATTACATCAAGAGGCATAAACTGAAGGTTTTGCCATGGCCTTCACAATCTTAACAGCCCAGAAATCTCAAAGAACTGGGAAAAGGGAAAAGATACCTCAAACAAGAATTGAAAGACTCTTGGCTAGCTACAAAGTGTTTACAAGCTGTGATACTTGCCAAAGGGGCAGTACATGCTATGAACTATAAACTGCATTTTTTTGCTTTCTGTTATTTTTTTGAAAGTGTAAATGATGGAAATAAAATCTAACTTTTTTTGGACAAAAATGTCTAATCTGTAATTTGATGGATTTTGGAGATTTTTCAATCTTTTCTTGGCTTCTTTATGCACATTGATACACATTGTTACCTGGGGTGCCCAAACTTTCCGTCCCGACTGTATACACATTTTGAATGTTGCATCCAAAACGTTCTCGATATCAAGATCACATGCAGATACTTTCATATGCCCTTAGTCCTTGCATTCTCGAGTATTGGAATTTAACTTCAATAGTTGATAACGATGAAGAGTGAGAACAGAAGAATACAAGATAATTGCACATATTGAGAAACAGCCATTTTATCTTCCCTGATTCAGTCATCAGCTCATTAGAAACTCAGACAGATATCAGACAAATGAGACATTGAACATGTGCTGTGTTGGGGAGACTCCAGGAACAGGTTTGGGAACCACTGGTCCATATAAATGTGCAGAAATGTGCTTTAACTTCATAAGGTTACTAATTGTTGCTCCTGCAGAGATACTTTCCATCTCTAATTAAACACACCTGAATCAACTAGCCAAGGTCTTTGAGTTTCCTTGAAAATGACAGCCAGGTGTGTGGATGAGGAACCCTGCTTTACATGAAATCAAGAAATAAACACTGTAGACACATTGCATCAATGAAACAAACAGTGAGTCTGTAAACAGCAGGAAAAATGGCAAATGTTTATGTGAAAGTAAAAAGTCGAGCTTCTCAGTTGTAGAAAGCTGTTTTAAAGAAAGAAGAGGAACTGAACTCTGAATGTGTGAGCGTTCACACTCGTCTGTCTAACCTGCATTTATCAGTTGTGTGTGGGTTAAACCAGTGCGGTCAAACTTACTGAGTTCTCACAGCCAGCGCCAACATGCTTCTGAAAATACTAGAACTCAAATCAAATGTATCTACGCTTCAATCTCTCGCCTACGTGACCAATTCTGTGTATAGCATTTACTTTGGTTTTCTGTATTTTTCAGTATGTTATCAGTTGGTTTGGGGAAAGTTTCTTTTTTGAGCCAACTTCAACCTTTTAGAAACAGTGTGTTAGTATGTGTATCTCTGTGTGTGTGTTAGTGAGCTCCGTTACAGATCAGTATTGGAGAAATGAACGACTGGCACCTTGAGGAGACGGCCTTGTTTTTCTTGACAATCTGTCGCCTAGAAACACATTTCTGCAACCTGAAGGTCACCTAAACCAGAGGCCTTGCTGTCGTCCATGTGATCGATGATTCTTTTGTCCATGAGCGGATGTTTTCTAAGTTTATCTGTTTCTTAGTCAATCAGAATCATTTAACCTTCAGTAATGATGTGGTTAGTAGATTCTGTTAGACTATAATTGCTGTAACAATGTGATTTTAAGAGGTGGGGGCTACGAACTGTTCTTCAGTAAACTCTCATCAATGATCGGACTTTTGACTCGTGGTCGTTCATTCATGAGATCTGGTCCTCTGGTCTTTAATTGTAACATCCCTTACAACAGCAAGTTACTTTTGACTAAGGCATGAGTTGTACCATTGTTTTCTGTATGACTCAAGATATCTATCAACACCAGTTTCATTACAAGAGGATAAATGTTAATTATTGTCATTTTTTTTTTAAATGTCTATCTTTTCTTAACACAAAGTGGAACATCTTGAGTATCATCAATGCATGGTGTCAATGGCTTATACAATATAGCGTTTTACAGCAAAAAACAACAACAATTGACTGAGAATTATCAGCTGCCAGAGCAGCTCGTGCCACTGCAAGATTACCAGCCAGTGGGAAAATGTGCTGGCATTTGGTGTTTGCAGTGTTATTAAAGGAGCCTGGATCTGATATCTGAATCTGTGTGTATAAACTTATCTTAATTAGAGACGCTCATGTTGAAAAATGTTCAAAAATGATTTATTGAGCATACATCATGACAACATTTTCCAAACCGTGTTTTTGTCTTATCCTGAATAACTACGGTACACCTGCAATCAGTTTTTATATTGCAGAGGAGCACAGTACCTGCGTGACTCTCATAGACATGAATAAGAAAAAGTTGCTCCGGCTGCAAAGAGACGCATGCAGTTCTATATATTAACCGCCAAAAGTTACAGTCTGTAGTCAAGGCAACTGGTTTTGTTTTAAATGTACATACATCAGTGACGGTGCGTGTGACCGCATACACCTTCACTCACAAATGTGGTCACAATTACATTTGCCATCAGGCTACCTACATTTGTGAACAAACATTCACAGTGATGAAGTTTAACAAATCCAGATACAGATCCTCTCTCAGTGTTGATCACTTGTGTGCTGTCCTTCACATATCCACCTCAGATATTCAACCTGACCAGTGCACTTGAGGCTAGATTTCTCTCACTGAACAAGAAAAGAAAACTGTTTTTGTGAATGTTCATTAAACAGTGGTATAATTATGTGCTCCACATTTTCATCAGAATGTTTCATTTAACGTTTTTTTTATAAAGAGATACACAATAAATTGGGCAGAACTGAGTTAAGTGTTTTAGTCCGGCCCTCTACAACTGCGTCAGTTTCTCATGTGGCCCCATGGGTAAATTAATTGCCCACCCCTGCTGGAGGCCAAGACTGGTTGCCCACTGAAGCTAAGCAGGGTAGTGACGGGGACACTGTACTGCAACAAGCACCGTCCATCGGATGAGACGTTAAACCGAGGTCCTGACTCTCTGTGGTCATTAAAAATCCCAGGATGTTCTTCGTAAAGAGTAGGGGGTTTAACCACGGCATCTTGCCCAATTTGTCCATCATGGCTTCCTAATAATCCCCTTTCCCGCCGAATCTGCTGGCACAATTGAACTGAGTCGATTCCATTTGCTGCGAGTCGGTTCTGATCAACTGATCTGAACTTAAAGAACATTGAACCGATTCAATGCCAATGCAGCCTATTTGTTTTATTTTCAGACTTCTGTTGTGAATGTTTTGTATTGTTTATTTTGTTGTTGTTGTTTATTTTATTATTTTTTTCTGATGAATATGTTTTGTCATAACGCAGTTATGTTTATTGAACGGTTTGCGGAATATATATAATTGTCATTGAGTTCAAATTGTTTTTCCATTTCAGTTTTCCTATATACTTTGATACACATATTTTCTTTTAATTGTATTTAGGTATTTAGGCAGGAGGAAAATTTAGTAAAAGTACATACACAAGAGCAGACACATATAATAATACCATAGTTTTATTTTAATACTGAGGTATGATGTGAGACCCTGAATCCGGGACTCCAAATAGCAGTATATATTTTAACATGCACATTTGGGGAGCTCAGACCTAGTAGACATGTATCCTCCATTCTTGTTCTGATAGTAAACCTGACGAAGGGGTTACACTGACTTGGTCTTGATGTGTATCTGTGATGCCCAAAAACTCCCTGTCAAGTGATCTAACTTTCAGCAACAGCTTCTACTGGCATGGACTCTAATTTACAAGCATAACTTTTCTCCCCATCAGTGTTACATATGGATCTACAGGAATATTGTGTTGAAGAATACATCTTTGTTCTATAATCAAAGGTTCGGTATTGATCTGCATGTCATGGATGTCCACTTATGACCTATACTCATGTATGAACCTCTCCCTCCAAAGTATGAACTGAACCATTTTAGGATCATCCCACAAAGCCAGACTCAGTTTCCCAGTTTTTGTAACTGACTGTCAGATGCAGAATTGAGGTTCAGTAGCAGCACTGATATCTTCCCTGTATTGTATTGAGGCAAATATCATATACTATCTTTATGAACACTGTCATTGTGTTGTGATGCTGTCTGAAACCATTCAAGTGTAAGAAATAGTTCAGCTGATTGAAAACAACTTGTTTTAATGATCTTGCCTATGAAAGGAAGATTTGAGATTGGTCTGTGGTTGCTCAACAACATTTATATCCACATTTTTCAGGAGGAATTGAACTACTGTGGTTTTCAGGCAGTTTGGGAAAATCCCAGAAAGATGTGAGACATTTATCACTTCTAGGAGATCTGCTTCTAAACAGTTAAACACACTTTTGATAAATGAAGTGGGGAGTGTGTCAATGGTGCAGGTTGATGTTTTAAAGTGCTGCTGTTTCTTCCGTAGTTTTGCATCAGTTGCAATCAGACATCGTAACTTTACTCTGAGGTTTGTGGTCTGATCTGTCTTACCTCATCACAACTCAATGTGCTGATCACTTTCCTGATATTAATGATCTTCTCAGAAAAAAGGAAGCCAACTCACTGCATTTAGTATTACTCTGCATTAAAAGTTGTGTACTAAATGCCAACAATTTATTTATTCCAGTTTCAAAGACATGTTTTTCTGTTTCAGTTTATATTTTCTTCGCTTTCTTCATTAGTTTATTTTTTAATTAGTTCATGTTTTCAAATTCAATATTTTTAACACACATTTATTTCCATATTTCATGAATGGGAGGGAGACCTTTTTTATTGTAATAATGAAATATATTGTATAGAATTTGATAATTTTAATTTAATTCACTCCTTTTTTACGTTTTTCGCTTTAGGGAATCGGATGTTCTTCTTTGCAAGTAATGAGAAACCGAGTCCACTTTAACTACTGATCTTCTAGAATTTAGAGATTTAAATGTTATTATAATATACTATTAAAAATGTAAAAAAAAAAAATTGTGTGTAAAAAATAAAATGTAATGAAAAATAATTAGGGGCCTAATGAACCTGTGCCTGTAGGCGACTAAAACCCTGTTTCTCTGATGCAAAGCTCATCTCAAACTGTTTTCTCACCTCATTTTTTCTCATCTCATTTCTCATCTCACCGTCTGCTTACGGTGCTTTTGAGCTTTTCCTTCATCATGCGTTATTACTATTTGCATGTATATCAAAGCCCTCTGGTTCCATTGATTTGCTCTTTCTGTACGTCTTGCTGTATGTCTTTACAGACGAATTGTGGTTAAACTAAACAAACACAGTTTTTAAATAATACTCGACACAGGAAGTGGTTTCTAGTTCATCCCCGAGGGCCGGTGTCCTGCTGTCACATAGAGTGACTCAGAAATCAAGAAGAGCTGGATCCAAATATAGTGAGTTTAATAATAAAATAAACATAACAGAGAGAAAAGTAAACCAGAGAACATAATAAACATACCAAACATATTATCTATGTAGGACAAGACTAGACAAGGAACATGGCGCAGAACAGGAACACAGGCTTCTGAGTTCAAAAAGCAGAAGTATAAGAGCTGAAAGGTCAACTAGAAAGAACTGCTAAAGACTTTTAGCTAAGAAAGCTCACAATTGTACTTTAACACCTGATGTTAACAAGCAGAATCACTGGACGTCAAACTGGACATCAAACCAAAGCAATGGTGACTCTTTCCTTCAGTGATTCTGCTTGATTCTCCCCATATATGCATTTGTCTTCATCGGATGGCCAGTTAAGCAGACTTAGAGCAGCTGCAGCACATATACCTCTCTGAGCAGTCATCTGTCTCCAATAAACATGAGCACATTACGACAAGCCTTGTCAGAATGAAGTGTGTTTCCCAGTTTAAACCGTTGAGTTGTTGCAGTTACACTGTGACTGGATTATCATGTTCCACAGTGTTTGGAGAGTCTGTTTTTCTTCACCTTTTTTCTGTCTCTTACACTCACTTCTCACAGGAACTGTGATTGGACAACGCTCCTGTCAATCTCCATTATTTGTGGTGACACTCTCTCCTCAGGAGCCAATCAGAAGGACCAATGAAGTATAAATACTCAGGATTATCTTTCAACTGGAGCTCGTCATTCTGGCGTTAGCTCCTGATTTCCTGTCTGGCTGGTCAAGTGTTTGTTTAGTTTATTTTTGATATCTCAAATAGTTTGGATTAAGAAGTTTATATCCGAAGGATTCTTTATATATCCATATTATATCTCACAAGGATTAACACGTATTAATTGTGAATATTTCATAAGACATGGTGACCTTTCACATGGTTAATGTTTTACTCTTTGTTTGTGATAATCACAAGACGTTCTGACATGTCTTCGTGTTCTCGTTCTCTAGACATCTCCTATACTTTTGATGCGATTCATGTTTACGTTGTGTCAGGTCAACCTAACTTGTATCAACTGTTGTATGATTATATTGTTCGACGAAACGTGGCTAAAGTGATGTCAGCACGAAGTAACCTTGGACCCGCTGGAGGGAGGACAGAAGCAAACCCTATAAAAGCTTGTGTATTTTTGTAAGATGTTAAGCAACAGTCAATAAACCAGAAGTTGATTTCACTCGTGTGGTCTTGATTCTTGCTTCAAAGAGCGCTCTTTTAAAACATTCTGGTGGGTTAAAATATATCTTCAGGAACAGCAGAGAAACTATAATCTAACAATCCTAACAATATTTTTTTGGATTTCTTTATTTCTTTGCTTTTGCTCCGCTCATTGTTTCTCACACTTATTTTTATGCTTAATTTTTCTAAATATTGTTTCTTTGATTAAGTAATTTATTTTATTGGATATCACTGTTTGTTTTCTTAGTGTAACACTTCATACTAAAATGATTTATGATTTCATTTTGATTTTCTCCGTTTCAGTCATCACACCACACAGTGTTGCGAACAGACGTTTCTCTCCCTACTCTGAAATTGCTTTACTATTTAATTTTTCTTTTTCTTTCTTTGTGTTACATTCCTATGCCCATGGGCTCCAATAATAGGAAGCTGTGACAATTGTGAATAAGACGCTGTTTTGGCAAATCATATAGACTGTACACATGAAAATCTCACATGTTAAATTGTTTTCACTGCTTTCCACTGTCAGTCTCTCGTCTTCTCTGCAAAATGTCTTTGAATATCACATTACTGATTTTCTAGGAATTTCTTGTTAAGGTCATGTGAAATATTTTTTTCTTATTTGGTTGGCTAGATGTATTTTTAAAATATGCTTATTTTAGCCAGTTTGCATAATCTAATTTTGAAGTAGCATTAATTACTACTGGGACATTTATCGATCCGTTTGAACATTTGCATCCAAATAATCCTCGATATTAAGATCATGCAGGTACTTTCATATGTCCTTAGTACTTGCATTTATTAATTGTTGCTACTGGAGAGCTACTTTCCATCTCTAATGAAACACACCTGAATCAACTAATCAAGATCTTTGAATTCACTTGAAAATGACAGCCAGGTGTGTGGATGAGGAACCCTGCTTTACATGAAATCATAGAAATAAACGCTTTAGACACATCAATGAAAGTTGCAATGAATCTGTAAACAACAGCAACAATGGTTTGGTGTACAGCAACACGATAGCAAATGTTTATGCGAAAGGAAAAAGTTCAGTTGTAGAAAGCTGTTTAAAGAAAGAAGAACTACTGTTATCTGAATGTGTGAGAATTCACACCCGTCTGTCTAAACTGTGTCCAGAGGTCATCATAGTTGTGTGTGGGTTAAACCAGTGCGGTCAAACTCACTGAGTTCTCACTGCTAGCAGTAACATGCGTCTGAAAATACTAGAACTCAAACAACAAAACATGACCATTAGTGTAGGGTCCTATAGTTCAGTAGTGCTGGGCAGAGTGAGGCTTCATGCCGTATTGTGACGAGGCTTCAAAACGATACCAACACCCGTCTCCACTGCGACACCTAGTGCTCAATTGCACATGTTGCACAAACTACTGTGGTTTTCATGGAGTTTGGGAAAATCCCAGAAAGAGGCATTTATCACTTCTAGGAGATCTGCTTCTAAACAGTTTAACACACTTTTGATAAATGAAGTGGGGAGTGTGTTAAGAGGTGCTGCTGTTGTTTTAAAGTGCTGCTGTTTCTTCCAAAGTTTTGCCATCAGTTGCAATCAGAAATCATAACTTCACTCTGAGGTTTGTGGTCTGATCTGTCTTACTTCAGCGCAACTCTATATGCTGATTGCCCTTCTGATATTAATGATCTCTTCAGAAAAAAAGGAAGCCAACTCACTGCATTAAATGAGTATTAAACTGCATTAAAAATTGTGTACTAAATGTCAACAATGTATTTATTCTAGTTTCAAATACTTTTATTTCTGTTTCAGTTTATATTTTCATTAGTTTCATGTTTTCAAAAGTTCAATTCATTCAATATTTTTAGCACAAATTCATTTCCATATTTCATGGCTGGGAGGGAAACCTCTTTTTATTGTAGTAATTAAAGGCCTAATTTGATCTTTTTACTCTCATTCTTCTTAATTTGCTACTTTTTCACGATTTCGCTTTAGGGCATTGAAGTGTCTATTTCATGTCATGTCATGTTCTTCTTTGCAAGTCTTTGATGGGAGACCGAGTCCACTTTCACAAACAATTTAGTGAATTTAAACTTATTTTAATACACTATTAAAAGTTAAAACATGTTCCGTGTGTACAAAATACAATAGTTTAAAAATAATTAAAAGTTTTGCTGTAGGTGCCTAATGGACCTGTGACTTTAGGCAACTAAAATCCTGGTGCTCTGAATCACAGCTCATTTAAAACTGGAGAAATGGTAAAATGATGGTGTTATTTATTGTAGTGTTACAGTCTGGATGGAAGCAGAGCTGTGATGGAGACCATAGATTTCCTGTAGCTCAACCAGTAAAGAGTGACGCTTGCAACACTAAGGTCATGGGTTCAATTCTCCGGGAAAGCAAGAACTGATTAGAATGTAAATATGTTTCCTGAATGCAAGCTTTAGATAAAAGAGTTTGATAAATGCATAAATGTAAACTAACTCTAAATCTGAAATATTAAAGAAGCACTTACAATGCAATGTCTTGTATTGTTTAATCTTTTGTCTTTATTGTGTGACATAGATGGACCACAAGATCAATAAATCATGGTGAAATGCAAAGGAATTTGAATGCAACTAATATACATTCTTAGACTAGTAATGATTAAAAAAAAGGCAAGAGAAACTCTGTGCGTTTGAACTGTTTAAGTTGTATGAGCTTTGAAAAGCGTGACAGAAAGCACGAGATGTGTGTGTCACTCAGTGATGGCGGCTGTGGACGAGCGCTGAGGATTGATCTTCTTCAGCTTCTCCATGATAGACTTGTACTGGTTATTCCTCTCCTCCTCAGAGAGAGAAGACGGATTGATGGCCAGGAATTGATAAGCATCCTTGGATTGAACGCTGAAGACGCCCTGCGCTCTCTGAGAGCAAACACCGAATCTCCTCCAGTACTGAAAGAGGAACGACACACCAGCATTAAATCACTAATTGCAGCGTATTTATTAGAAATACACTGATATATAATTCATATTGGTCAAAATAACTCACTGTTGCCTACATAGTGAAACTCTGAAAGTCATGGCAACATTATTTTTTCCACCATCTATAATTTAACTTCAATAATGAGTTGCACAGATAAATCATTTATAAAAAAACAAGAATCCTACATTGTTTCTTCATGGTGACTTTAAAGGATTAGTTCACCCAAAAAATATGTAATTAATGTCTGTCATCGTTCCAAACTGTAAGACTTTATTTATCTTAGTAAACATAAAAAATAAAGACCTTTTCAATGAAATCTGAGAGCTTTCTGTCCATCCTTTGACAGCTACTCAACGGACACTTTCCAGAAAGGCAGTAAAACAGCTATGAAGTAAAGCATGTGACTCCAGTGGATAAAACTCAACAATTGCACAGTTGTTAACACAATATATATCTCCGATGTGCATTCACTGCTCTCGCACGAACACACAAAGCATTCATAAAGTTGAGGTTGAACCACTACTAACTTTATGGGCTGTAGGAGCGGAAAGCTTTCAGATTTCATACGTTTTGCAGATGAACAAACAGGTTTCCTACATGTTTTCCAGTTCAAAGCTCTCTGTCAATCACAGTGTCATGCTGTTACATTCCACATTGTTTAGGGATGGACATTTAAAAATCATTTCATCCAGAAATCAGAACAGATTGCAAATATAACAGTTCAGAGTAAAATATGTTCACCAACTCTTAAAAGTGAGGGTTTCAATGTCAAACCTGAGAAACAGCCTGCAGTTAAAGTCCTTAAATAAACTGTATAAGTATATATGTTTTTTTTGTAAGATTACCTGATTACCTATACATAAGTGTATATCTGAACATTTCGACAGGCTTCCTCACTCAACTGTGAAGCAGTTAAAATGGGAATAACTTGATTAGACACAAACATTGAGTCTGCAATTCTCTCCACACGCTGGAAAATATAGCATAATTTGTACTGTTGTAAAGTATTCATCAGAACGGATTATGGGCACACAAAAATGACATGGGGAATAAAAACCAAGAACTCAGAATATTAATAAAAAAGGTCTAATTAACTTTCACCAGAATTTTTGGCTCAGCATCTCACTTACCCTTCCTGCTCCTTCTATGGATTTCAGAAACTCATCTTTCAGTTCTTCCATGTCAACGAGTTCCTCTCCAGCAAAGGTTTTGTCCTTCAGTGTGTCCAGTGTAACACCCACCTTCTCCCAGAACTTTTTAAGATCAACCAGAATTTGCTGGATTTGTGAAAGACATTGCTGGACCTCCTTCAGGTGGACAGGACTGGGAATCACACCTGGACAAACAACATACTGATATATGAGAGATCACTGTGTGTCTTCAGATGGTTCACACGAAGTGGAGAAGAACATGTAAAGAGCAACACATGCATTCTGATGAAGGTTTGTAACAATATTTAAAAACAGTGAGAGCTTCTCACCCATTTTTATTTTGGAAGTGGCCAACTTCAGCTGAAGATCAGTCTGCTGGATTTTGATCTTCCATTCTTTGTTTCTCAGACTTTCCTTTTCAGAAGTGAGACGAGACAGCTCGTCTTTTTTAGCAGAAACACCAGGAGCATTCGAAAAAATATCTTTATAGCCAAAAAGAACGTAAAAAGGATACACACTGGAAAACACTTTTTTATATTTTCTGAAGAGAACCTGCAGCTCAGAGGTTGTTTACAGATCCTACAGAGCAAAATCATCGGTGTTAAATGAACACTGCTGGTGTTCATATGAGTTCAAACTCAGAATGTTTAAAGGTAACACTGAATCAGTGTTGAAGTTCAAGATAATCAAGTGATTAATTGAATGATGATTGAGCATCAATGACAAACACTTTATGATGTATATTTATATATTAATTAAATGATATACATTACTTATGATACAGATATTTCATATCTGGAAGAAAGGCGTATGCACTTTTTTCATGCATTTTTGCATTTTCTGAATTAAACATACACACAGTGTAGGATGGTTTCTGCGTGAAGTTTTATGAATGAGGCCCCTGGTGCTGCAGGATGTATGGCAAGACGGACAGAGAGTTTTGCAGAGTGAAGATGAAGAGCTGCATGAATCAAAATAAAAACAGATGCAAAAATACAAAAGAGAATTAGTTTCACAACAGCATTCGAAACCTGCAGAAGATTTTAATTGCATTACAGGGGTTAAAGCAGAACATTTATTATTAATATGAGACGATTCATGCATGTACTAACATGCAGCGAAGCTGCTGTTATTCATGTTTGATAGTTCATGCATTCATTAATATTTAGGGCTAAGCTAAATCAGTCACGCTTCATAAGAAGGAATAAGGAAGCAATTTTACCTTCAGATCAATTTAAACAATTTACTGTTCATCATTCATCATAAGCATTACTGAATGGCAACGGATTAGTTTGTCATTACTTTCACTGATCCTACTTGTGAAATGTAAAAAACACAAAATACACGTATAATTTATCTTAACAGGTCTCAATCTGTTTTGTGTTGTTCTAGTTCCCATCAAACTCATTCTACTGAAAATTATACACAACTAAATGAAAAATAACAACCTACAAGCAACATTTGTTAAGCAGTTCTGGAGGAGGAATTCCCCCAAAAATAACCAAACATGAATGGATTCTCTCTTTTCTTTTTCTTGTTTCATCTGTAAATTGGATATAATACGCTCTTGTTCATTTTTCATCTTTTCTTGATCTTGTCTGTATTTCTCTTCTCTTTTTCTCTCTTCTTCTTCTCTTTCTTTTGTCTGTTTTTCATACTGTGATCTTTGATATTAATTTTCTCTCTTCATTTTTTCCATTTTTCGATCATATTCAGTTCTTTGCTGTTTTTCCTCTTCTAATCGTTTTTGGTTTTCAGTCTCTTGTTTCCTCTTTTCTATTTTCTTTTTTTCTTCAAAGCATTTTCTGAGTTTTCCTCTTTTTCTCTGAATCGATTCTCCATGTAAATTCTCTCCTCTTCTGCTTTTCTTTTCTCTTCCTCCAGTCTTTTCTTGAGTTCTTCCATTTCTGTCTTATATTTGACACTCAGTTTCTCATGTTGAGTCTTAATTTCTCTCTCTCTCTCTCTTTCATTATTTCCTCCATTCTCTTTTTAATGCACATCTCTGCCTCCTCAAACATGCTGTTAGCGAAGTATTGGCCCTCATTCATGTTCTTCACTTCTTCTATCATGTTTATCAGATTAATCATTTGAGTTTTGTCTTGTTTTTCTCTGTTATTGCAAACCAGGAATCTGTCAGATCTATAGTGTCTGTTTCTTCATTACTGTGCTTTTGTTACTCTTAGACTCTTGCTTCCTTTCCTATAACATATATGTACTGATCATGAAGCAATAAAGAGTTTTCCTTAAGTGTGTGAGGGAATTCTGTTAAGTTAAGTTCTGTTAGCTTTCCTGTCGCTCAATCAGTAGAGCATTGGTGTTTACAACGCCAAGGTCATGGGTTTGATTCCAGGGAAAGCAAGATTTGATTCAATGTGTTCCTTGAATGTAATGTAAGTCGCTTTGGATAAAAGCGTCTGATAAATGCATAAATGTAAATGTTAATAAATCCTGCATACTTCTCCTTTGGAGATTCGTTGGTATATCGTTCCCATAGTGCTATGATGCAGCTCGAGTTCCCTTGAAAGGGAACGTCTCAGGTTACGTATGTAACCATATTTCCCTGAGAGGGAATGCGATGCTGCGTCATTAGCCTAGCTCCTGCGCATGCCGGGCTTGTTTCAGACCCTGGACCCCGGTGTCGGAGTGTCCTTTGTCTCCTGGCTCATGACGTCATCCGCGTCATTCTCACAGGTGTTTTCTATTGTGCTTTAAGAGTTGATTATGCAGGGCGTTCCCATAGCGTTATGACGCAGCTCGAGTTCCCTTGAAAGGGAAACACAGTTTGCACAATATAAATTCTATTATGGAGGTCTGTGGAGACGCCCAGCAAAACATGTTTGTGTGTACTTGTTTTGATATGTCCTCAATTATATAGTGAATTATTATTTCAACATTTTACCAGTCACTAGTTAAAAAGACTTTTAAATCTGCCAAAATATAATTTTAATTAAATCTAGTTAAGAACTTTACACACACAGCTCTACCAGTCTCAGAGGACAGTTACACCTGTTTCTGTGATAGATCAGTTTGGACATTTTGGGAGATTTTACAAGGCATGAAATATGCTTTTTTTCTTTCCTCTTTTTTCACCAATCAGCAGCAGTCAATCAACAATCAATCAACAGCAGAACTGAAGCTGACGTCACAGTAATTCCTGCTCTTGTCTTACTGTGATTTCACTTTATAATGTTCTCTTTAATCATGCCACTAAAATTATTTTGAAGTTGCATAAAGGTGATTACAGTTTCATTAGCTTGTCATCCTTTATACTCATGTTCAAATTTCTGATCTAGACAATTCAGAATGTGAATAATTGTTACGTTCAGAGACATAGCATGTGCTGTTTTGGTCCATCAGAATAAATAAATGTTTTGGTCCATGTTGTGTGTTCTTTAATTTTTTTTTGGTTCCTCCTTGTGTTCCTCTCACTTGTTCTCAATGCGCTGTTACGACCCCGCTCTAGGGGTAACGGGGTGTACAGCGACTTACTTGCTTCAGCAAGTGTGGGTGCTACAGTTTGTACGAGAGCAACACTTTTCGGCTTGGGTGCGTTTTTCTCTTTCCACGCTTCACAATCCGCTATGAGATGGCCGGAATCAAGACAGTAAAAACATACCCGTTTTTGTGCGGTACGGACTGGCAGTGACCGACGACCGACCTGCGCTCTTCCATGTACCACCTGGACAGCATCTGGCTGTTTTGCTGGTACCTCAACCTGAGAGACATTAACTTTCTCACGGTGAACAGCATAAGGGAAAACCATCCTATGAGATAAAACAAACTCATCGGCAAGGACTGCCGCTTCTGCAAGTGAAGAGACTTTTTGTTCATTCAAATGAATCACAAGATTTTCCGAAAGACACCCCTTGAAATCTTCTAACAACATTAACTCACGCAGTTGTTGGAATGTGGTCACTTTACATGCCGTACACCACTTATCAAACAAAGCTTGCTTTTCTCTTGCAAACTCAACAAAGGTGTGTGCGACTGCTTTCTTGTGAGTTCTAAATTTCTGTCTGTATGCCTCTGGAACTAACTCGTATGCACGCAATACAGCTGATTTTATTGCATAATAATCTAAACTAGAGCTAACTGGCAAGGATGCACATACCTCTTGAGCTTTTCCGACTAGTTTACATTGTAACCGCAACGCCCACATTTCTTTTGGCCATCGAAGAAGGCTATTCGTTCAAATGCCGTGAAGTAGGAGTCGACCTCCGCCTCTCTAAAAGGAGGTACTAATTTAATATGCTTACCCACGTCAAAAATAGGTGCAACTGATGCATCTGCCCCTGGAAGATTTGGACTGGACGTGGCTGGCATGCCGGCCAATGGTGGTAAGGGAGCAAAAGAGCGTAACACTGGAGACTGCACATCTGCATCCTCAACCGATTGTTTGCGCACATCCAACCCTTGTCTTCTCAGGTCATACTCCATTTCTAACTCCCTCAGTCGTAGCAGCTTATTTTGATGCTCTTGCCGTTTTACCTCTAAGTCTAACTCCTTCAATCGGACAGCTTCGGCCGGATCTTGCGGTGGAAAGTGTGGGCTGGGGGGGCGGAATAACTGGGGAAGGTTTTTCTTCAACACCTAACGCGTCCGCACCAGCTTCTGCACCACCTACAAGTGATAATTCTGGCAATATCTGATTTTAATTTTGTTCTTTCTCGCATACCGCGGGACAGGAATTTTAAAGAAATCCGCTATTTTAATTAGATCGTCTTTCCTACAGCGATCAAACTCCTCAACTGAAGGTGACCGTGTGAATGCAGTTAAATCAAACTCCATTTTTATCTTTGAATTCTCCCCAAATTAAATTGAGGCAGTCGACAAAAAGGAAGTTGACTAACCCAAACCAAACGTTCGGATGAATATCCACTTTATAACCTCCAAACTAATTTCGATCTGGATTTCAAATTTTTCGATTCTATCCTTCCGAATTAAATCGATCCCGGACAAGCCCCCAATTATGTTACGACCCCGCTCTAGGGGTAACGGGGTGTAACATAAAGTAACTAAAAACTGAAAAGATATAACTTAAACTCCTTTATTTCGGGAACAGACTTTGAGTATTCACATCACTGTGCCAAAACAATAAACAAAACAAGCTGGCTAAGTTTTAAGATCTAAATGTCCTAACACAAAAAAAAGAAAATAGACAACACACTTCCCTTACCTCCTATCTAACGAAAAACAAGAGAAAACTTTCATAAACAAAAAGGCACACTCAAAGCTTGGAAGTGAAAGCAAACAAAAAGAAAGTATTTACAAAACTCACAACAGAGGGTTGGCAAAGCACACAACAGCATATTTACAAAGCACACAACAGCATATTTACAAAGCACACAACAGCATATTTACAAAGCGCTCAACAGCGCATTTACAGACACTCAACAGCGTTGGGCGGAAGCGTGGCGTTAGCTTACAGGTTACCGTTTAGTTACTTTGACAAACACCAAGCGAACAGGAACACAGACAACAACCTGCTCTTTGATCAAAGTAAATGAAATAAAGACAACAACACGTCCTGTCGGTACACCAAACACAGTTCACTCTGAGCCACTAGCTTTCTCTGTGCTTTCCACCACTTCCGCCGCCTTCCTCTGTGCAGACTCCAGCTTTAAAGGGCGGGCCTTTGGCAGCGAACCAATCCGAGGCCGTTGCCAATATCACTGGCACCTGGTAATAGTAAGAGATAGCGGGGAAGAGAGAGAGGAATACAGGAACTCCTGGCCACAATGACAGTTTCTCTGAACATAACGTCTGAGGACGTAACAGCGTCTATCTGATGACTTTAGCGGTATCTGCTTAACGTTCATGTGGAAAATAGAAGAATTATAATATATAATAAAGACTTAAACTAATTTACAGTTTGTATTTGCAAAAATAACATGGCTGTGACAGATTTTTTTTTTTCTTACACGTTAACTATAAGGTAAAACATTATAAATTATTTTCAATAATAGAAATAGATCATTGCATATAAAACATCCTGTTGCAAAAATAAACAAAATTGCAGATGATATGCAGATGATATCATTGCAATATGTGAGATGATAGATAAATGATCTATATATCTGTCATGTGTTCTGTGAATAGGTCACACTTGTGCTAAACACCTATGAACTAAAATAACCCTCAAACAGAAGCTGCTCTGGATCAGGATTTGTTCAGTGTGTAAGTTGCTACTTATATAAAGTTCCTCTGTTTTTGGAACTGAATGTTGAGATTCTCTTCTTACGTACCCTTAAAAATGCATGTCACATAACCTGCTTTGACTCATACAGAAAATAAAGCCGTTTCTTGGCACACTGAAACATTATGAATCAACATATGAATCTCAACAATCATTATAGATTTTTTGTGACATTAGTTTCTTGTTTCATGAGGTTCAGAGTTTTATCTGACTATTTTGTTGATTGTCACCATTGTTGAGATCCGAAAGCTATAATGTATAGAGAGGGATAAGTTTACACTAACTCACATTCCTGGCAGGTTTGGGCTTGACGAGATATACAAGTTTGATCTTGTTTCTTATCAGACTGAAATCTTTTCATAGGCCTTCTTGGAATTTCCTGTATTACTGACTTTCATACAGAGGAATTTATAGCTCCGTTGGCATGTTGTCTTATTTGAAGCTACGATCTTGGTAACTGCGTTCATTCTGAATATCATTCATTTAATGTGTTTGTGGGGTTAACTGAAAGAGTACATGTTTGACAAGATGTGAAGGGACACAAGCACATATCTACTGCAAATCAGACTGTAACAAGGTTCTGAGGTCATGGAAGAAGAAGACAGGGGTCGGCTTCGCTGAGGCTCGTAAATATTTATTGTGGCTCAACCAACTAAAAATAAACAAACAAAATGGTCGCCGTTCGGCAGTTTCACTACTGCAGTTAGTTTCCCTTTTGCTTCGCGTCCGTAGCTCACGCATGCCTCTCCGAGCCTCAGTCCCGGTCTCTCTCTCCCGCTCATTCATTTCCTGCGGGCTTTTATCCGGTCTCTCCAGGCCAGTTACTGCAAACGAGACACAGGTGTTTATGATTTTGCACTTGACCTACTTACGCACCGCTCGTCTCCTGCCTCTCTCTCCTGTTGCAGCCGGCGCTTAACCACGCCCCCCTCGCCACACAGACCATTAACTTTGGTAATAAAACTGATCAAATCTGAGAAAATAGATATTAAAGATATACAAGGTCATGTGGAGCTAAGAGCTTATTGGTTGGTCCCAAGGTTTAAAAGAGAAAGTGACGTGTAACACAGAATTTGTGCTCTGTATTTCAATCATCCAAGTGCACTCACACAGCAGTGAGAATTATATGTAAACACACACACCTTGCTCAAGGGCACTTTAGTTGTGGTTCATTACAGTGGAGGAGAGTGCTGTTCATTTACTCCACCTTAGTTCATTCCAAAGACGTCATGCATGTCTAAGTTGACATCTCTGAAAAAAATCGTGGGTCTTAAATTCATCAGGTGTTCATCATTAATGTTCAATAATCGCTTAATTAATATCCTAATTATCTTATTAACTCTAACATTTATTGAGTAGTACTTAAACCCTCAGTAGTTAACATTTTTTCTCTATATTATTTCATAAATCACACCTGTTTTAATCACATTTGACTAACAAATATGAATCACATTTAAATAATTATTTTAAAACTATGTGCTATGTTAAAACTATATCCAAATGGATGGAAATTTAATATGCCATTTAGATCCATGAATCTTACATTTAGGCATAAATGAGTGTAGAATCAGCACCGGCTTTTCTGTTTTTCAGAGCTTTATTTTTTGTTTTGTTATTTGCATCATACAGAGTAAGATCTGAAAAAAAAATACTGATTTACCTGTGAAGTATTCCAGATCAAGAAGCACTGTTAGATTTGAGGGGGATAATTCAACTGTTCAAGAGGGAAATGGCCTGTGGAAAGAAACTGTTCCTGTGCCTAGATGTTCTAGTGGCCAGTGATCGTAGTCGCCGTCCTGACGGCAACAGTTCAAACAGGAAGTGTCCAGGGTGAGCAGAGTCTGTGATGATTTTAACTGCTCTCTTCTTCACTCTGGAAGAGTACAGGTCCTGGGGGGCTGGCAGGGAAGCACCAATAATCCTCTCTGCAGTCCAGATTGTGCAATGTAGTCTCCCAATGTCAGATTGGTAGCTGAACCAAACCAGACAGTGATGGAGGTGCACAAAACAGACTCAATGACGGCCGAGTAGAACTGTATCAGCAGCTCCTGTGGGAGGTTGAGCTTCCTCAGCTGACGAAGGAAGTACAGTCTCTGGTGGGCCTTTTTACAATGGAGTCAATGTGATTGTTCCACTTCAGGTCCTGAGAGATGGTGGTGCCCAGGAACCTGAATGACTCCACTGCTGCCACTGTGCTGTTCATGATGGTGAGTAGAGGTAGAGCAGGGCTGTTCCTCCTGAAGTCCACTATCATCTCCACCGTTTTGAGTGTGTTGAGCTCAAGGTTGTTATAACTGCACCAGACAGCCAGTTGTTCAACCTCCAGTCTGTAAGCAGACTCGTCACTGTTTCGGATGAGGCCGATGACGGTGGTGTCATCTGCAAATTTCAGGAGCTTCACGGAAGGATCTTTAGAAGTGCAGTCATTGGTGTACAGGGAGACGAGCAGTGGGGAGAGAACACACCCCTGGGGGGCGCCAATGCTGGTAGTGAGAGTCCTGGATGTGAGCTTCCCCAGTCTCACTTGCTGTTGCCGGTCTGTCAGGAAGCTGGTGATCCACTGACAGATTGAGATGGCAAGGAGAGCTGGTTCAGTTTAGCTGTAAGAAGATCAGGCATGATGGTGTTGAAGGCCGAATTGAAGTCCACAAATAATATCCTTGCATAAGTCCCAGGTCTGTCGAAATGTTGCAGGATATAATGCAGTCCCATGTTGACTGCATCATCCACAGACCTGTTTGCTCTGTAGGCAAATTGAAGAGGATCCAGCAAGGGTCCAGTGATGTCCTTCAGGTCTTTCAAATGACTTCATGACCACAGATGTGAGAGCGACAGGTCTGTAGTCATTAAGTCCAGTGATTTTTTTTATTTTTTTTGGGGGGACAGGAATGATGGTGGAGCGTTTTGAAGCAACGGGGAACTTCACACTGCTCCAATGATCTTTTGAGGTTCCGCGTGAAGACTGGGGCCAGCTGGTCAGCGCAGGCTTTCAAACAAGCAGATGAGATGCCGTCTGGGCCTGAAGCTTTCCTTATCTTCTGTCTTTTGAAGATTTTGGTTACCTGCTCCACACAGACCTTAAGCTCTGGTTGGATGGCGGAGGGGAGGAGAGGGGGTGCAGGAGGTGTTGGGGGATGTGTGAAGTGCAGATCAGAGTGGGTGTGAGGTGTGAGATTGGGTTTCTCAAACCTGCAGTAAAAAGTATTTAGCTCATCAGCTCATTTAGCTCGGGGGGATGGTGGCTTGTAATTGGTGATATTCTTCAGGCCTGACCAGACAGCAGCAGGGTTGTTAGAAGAAAACTGGTTTCTAAGCTTTTCATAGTAGCTTCTTTTAGCAGCTCTGATCTCCTTTGTCAGTCTGTTCCTGGCCTGGTTGTACAAGACCCCACCCCCCCCCTTCTGTAAGCGTCCTCTTTGTTATGACGAAGCTGTTTGAGTTTCCCAGTAAACCATGGTTTATCATTAGGAAATGATAAGAATGTCCTTGTAGGAATGTGTGTATCCTCACAGAAACTGATGTATGATGTTACAGTATCTGTGAGCTCGTCCAGATCAGTGGTAGCAGCTTCAAAAACATTCCAATCCGTGCAATCAAAGCAGGCTTTTAAATTCTGTTCTGCTTCATTGGTCCATCTTTTTACAGTCTTTTTTGCAGGTTTAGCTGATTTCAGTTTCTGCCTGTGGGATGGTATAAGATGAACCACACAGTGATCAGAAAGCCCCAAAGCTGCCCGTGGGACGGAGTGATATGCATTCTTTATTGTGGTGTAGCAGTGGTCAAGAATATTACTGTCTCTGGTGGGACATGTAATGTGCTGTCTGTATTTTGGCAGTTCACGGGAGAGATTTGCTTTGTTAAAATCCCCAAGAATTATTAAATGAGAGTCTGGATACTTTTGTTCAGTCTCAGCTATTTGTTCAGCCAGCTGTTGTAATGCCATGCTGACACACGCGTCTGGAGGAATGTAAACATTAACAAGAACAAACGAGACAAACTTACGCGGTGAATAGAAAGGTTTACAGTTTATGAAGTGGGTCTCTAGGTTAGGAGAGCATATCTTCTTCAGCGTTGTTATATCTCAACACCAACTTTCGTTGATGTAGAAACACAAACCTCCACCTCTCGTTTTCCCGGTTAGTTCCGTGATGCGATCTGCTCGGAAAAGCTGGAAGCCCGGCAGATGCAGTGCATTGTCCGGTGTGGCTTCATTTAGCCAGGTTTCCTTGAAGCACAGTGCAGCAGAGTTGTTAATCCTTGTTAATCCGGGTGAGGAGAAGCAGTTTGTCCGTTTTATTAGGAAGAGAGCGGAGATTAGCAAGATGAATACTGGGAAGAGGAGTGCGGAAGCCGCGCGTGTGGAGTTTAACCAGCGCACAGGCTCGCTTCCCCCGCTTGTGTCTGGCCGCTCGGTTTAAAGAGACAGTCGCGACTCCAACAAGGATATCGAGTAAAACGGCTGAATAATCAAAAAACGCAGAAATATTGTCTGGTGTGTGTTTCCTAATGTCCAGTAGTTCGTTTTTGGTGAAAACGATCGGAAAATGACTAAAAGCAGAACAAACAAACAAAAACAAAACAATCACTGAAGAGCCCAACACCGAGGCAGCCATCCGCGGCGCCATCTTGTAAGCAAGAGGACACATACATAAGCAAAAGGACACATACATGTATCATATTAAATGAAATTATTCAATCAAAATGATGCAGACCTTATCCAACTGCCTTGGATATACTTTAATTCACATATTTCTATGAGTTTGTGGAGTGTGTGTTCACGAAAAGTGGACGTCCGTCCACCACCTGCCCTGCTGATGTTTTAAAAAGTGGAGAATACATAATTCAATTGAAGTGAATAGACTCAATCCTGACTAATAATTGCATATCAATATTTTGTTTAGTGTTTATTTGTCTTTTTCTTTTATATGTCTTTTTAGTGTCTAACTGTTACTCAATCACTGGGCTCTACCTTCACTTCCTCACAATGTTCACCATCACCTGAGTTCTAATCACCACCACTTGTCACCATTCACTGTACTCATCAACACCATCTACAAACACCTGCACCACACACAATCACTCATCATCTGGAGTTGACTAGGGCTTATCATAGCATTGGATGATCTCCTTAAGTGAACTACTGTACCTATCTCTGAATTGTTCTCCTCATCATCATTTCGGTTAGATTTCTTCTTGAAATTTATTCCCAAGAAACCTTTAAGAGAGATTAATATTCTTAATTTAAGCCATTTAGTGACATTTGTTTATATTTCTGTGGTGCAACATATCTGCATTTAACTGCTTCATTTTCATAATCTTATTCTTACTCTGTGAAAATACTGTGCCAGAAAAAAACTGTTGTTGTTTTTTTCTGACACTAACACCACTGTTACTACATGAGTTGTGTCTTACTCTACTGTGATGGCATTGGTGTTTACAACACCAAGGTCATGGGTTCAATCTCGGAGAAAGCAAGAACTGATTCAATGCGTTCCTTGAATGCAATGTAAGTCTGCAAAATGAATTAATGTAAATGACTGATTCACATCAAGTTTAAGGGAACATACAATGGAAGACAAAATACGGTTGTAAATGTTTTTACTTGTATTTCATTCTGTATTTAATAGTCATGCAATAATACCAATGTGCAATTGTCCAGAAAATAATTAGATTGATTACATAACATTTTTGTGGGTGATTCATTTTGTGTGAAAGTAAGACTGAAAGAAGGTTATTTTTCAATGATTGGAATTTTGCAACTTTTCATTCAGTTCAAATCAAAGAGAAATCATTAATCATTATTGCTACTTGAGTCTGATATTTAAGTGCTGAGAAATATCACAGAATAGCACAATTGGATTTATTCTTCAACTCTTCAACTTGTTTTTGTAGCCCCTTTATTTCTTCTCCTTTCTCTTCCTTCAGGTGTTCATAGAGTTTTTGCATTATTTCATGTTGTTTTTGATATTCTCTAAGCAGGTTTCTTTCTCTCAGATTAAATTCTTCTGCTTGTTTTCTGGCTTTATCTTCGTGTTTCTTCTTCATGTCCTTTATTTCTTCTTCAAATGCCTGCTTCAATTTGTTCCGCACTGTCTCTTCTTTTTCTTTCCTCTCCCTCCATTTTCTTCTTTTGATCTCTTCTTCTTGCTCTTGTTTCAGATCTTCAATAATTTTCTTCCATCCCTTTCTCTCTTCTTCTCGTCTCTCATCATCTGCTCGTTTTCTTCTCTCCCACTCCTCTTTTCTCTCTCGTTCCAGTTGTTCATAATGTCTTTTTATTTCATGTCTCTTTTCCTCATATTCTCTCTCTTTTTCTTCTATTTCTCTTCTCTGTTTCTGTCTCTCATCCTCTATCTTCTGTCTTTCTTCTTCTCTCTCTCTTTCAAATCTAGTTCTCATTTTCTCAAGTTCTTCTTGTTTTTCCCTAAGTTGTTCCTCGTGTTTATATTTTCTCTTCCTATAATCTTCCTCTCGTTCCCTTATCTGTTGTTTCTTCTCATTCTCCCATTCTCTCTGCTGTCGTTTAATGTCCTCTTGAATTTCTCTTCTGTCATTTTCAGCCTTTTTTATTTTCCATCTATGCCTCTCCTGCTCTTCCTCTTCATGCCTCTTTTTCTCCTCAATATCTCTCTTCTTAGTTTCTTCTTCTTGTTTCATTTGTAACTCTTCTATAATGTACTTCTGTTCCTTTTTCATCTTTTCTAGATCTTGTCTGTATTTCTCTTCTCTCTTTCTATCTTCTTCTTCTCTTTCTTTTTGCTGTTTTTCAAACTGTGATCTCTGATTTTCAATTTCTCTCTTTATCTCTTCTATTTTTTGATGGTATTCAGCTCTTTGCTGTTTTTCCTCTTCAAATCGTTTCTGATTTTCAATTTCTCGTTTCTTCTGTTCTGTTTTCTCTTTTTCTTCAAACTCTTGTTTGAGTTTTTCCTCCTTTTCTCTGATTTGATTCTTTATTTTACTGGATTCCTCATCTGCTCTTTGTTTTTCTTCCTTGAATTTATTTCTCATGTCTTCCAGAACTCTCTCATATTTGGCTTTCAATGCATCCTTCTGATTATGAATTTCTTTCTCACTCTCTTTCAGTATTTCCTCCATTCTCTTTTTAATGGACATCTCTGCCTCCTCAAACATGCTGTTAGTGAAGTATCGACCCTCATTCATGTTCTTCACTTCTTCTATCATGTTTATCAGATGAATCACTTGAGTTTTGTCTTGTTTTTCTCTGTTATTGAAAACCAGGAATCTGTTTCCACAATCTCTGATCAGTTTCTTCAGATCTGCAGACTTACTTTCCTTCACATAATCCTCTATAGTTTCTTCATCAAGCTCATCTCCTCTAGTGAACAGAATGATGCTGAACTGAGCGGCTTTATGACCAAAGATCTTCTTCATCAGATCTATTGTTTCTGCTTCTTCTCTGGTGAATCTCCCCAAACTCAACACAATGACAAACACATGAGGTCCAGGAGACGACAGTGAAACACACTTCATTATTTCTTCCATAACTTGATCATTTGTCAGTGTCGTGTCAAAGAGTCCTGGAGTATCAACAACAGCCACTGATCGACCAGCGACTTCACCAACTCCCTTCTGACAAACTGTCGTCACTGAATCTAATCTTAATTGGCTCTGAAACTCATTTCTTCCCAGAATAGTGTTTCCTGTTGCACTTTTTCCACTGCCTGTCTTCCCGATCAGCACAATCCTCAGAAACGCCTGATCATCTGCTTTACCTTCAGCACCTGAAAAAAGGTAGGTAGAATTCATATAAGACCATGCATATTTAAGTTCAGGGCATTTCAATCCAAGAAAATGCCAGTAAAGTTTAAATGACATGATTTCTAGAAGGCCATTGTCAATCAAAGTTTTTCTACATTAGTGATGAAATGGATGTATCTTGCTATATTTAGTTGGTCTAAGAAGCATCTGGTTCCAGTTGGGATAAAGACTAATAGAAACAAAGTGGAGAATTTTTATAACGTCATCATAGCAGGAAATAATTTATGAATAAATCCCATGTGTTTAAAATCCATGAACGTTTGTTGACATTATATTACGATTTAGAGTATAGGTTGTATGAAACCCCTTAAATACTTTTAAATATCAGAAACAATTAGCGTTGGTCAATAGTGTTCAGTCCTGGTTATTAATCCCCTCTCCATAGTCTATACAAAAACATCTCAGGTTACGTATGTAACCATATTTCCCTGAAGGCTTAATCATATCGTCTGATGAAGCACTATCGAATCGATCAAGTGTGAATGCAGGTCGCGGGCTGATGACATCATGAACCAGGATGATAAAGGTGAACCAAAAACCGGAAGCAGAAACTAGACAAGTTTCTGAAGCAAGCCTGGCAGTCACGAGGAGCTCCCAGAAGCAGTCAAACAGTTGATCAGTCTTGTGCCCCAGAACTTATTTATGAGTTCTTGGTCATAAGAACTCATCTTGGGACAAGCCCTGGAGGACCAGAGACAGGTTGCAGGCCGGAACCTCAGTTTGTACTGCTGGCCCAGAGGTACGAGGTAAGCAGCAATGGCAGCCATGCAAACCATCAGAGTAGAAGGGGATAACCCTGCAGTGAATCTATCTTGCAGGAACTCCAGCACAGTGACAATATGACAGGTAACTGGGTTCAACTGCATCTAACTGTACCAGAAAGTGAAGAGTTTCCTCTTTAAGGTGTACAATTTCCTTGTGGAAAGAACTCAGGAGTGAAGAATGGTCTCAACCTCAGTTAAGAGACAAGAGTCTAGGAGCCAAGCCCATAGTTTCCACAGTTCTGGGAGGGGATGGACTGTGGAGCCCCCTGCCTGGGACTGGAGATCCCTCCTTATCGGACTCTCCCAGGAGGTTTCGTGGAGGAGGGATACTAGGTTCAGATACCTCACTCTGCCCGGTCAACGTAAGCAGAGCAATCAGGGAGAAAGCGTACAGACATAGCCTTGGCTATATCTGAACCATACCGTCCAGTCTGAGAGGAGCTGGATGAGTGAGGGTGAGTACACAGTGAATTGTTTCTAGCAAAGTAAACAGATCTGCTTGTGCTCTTCTCCCGAACTTCTCCCAAATCCACTCCACCACAACGGGGTGACTCTATTCCCCGGGCCTTGGCCCTTGCCTCGACAGGGTGTCTGCTCCCAGATTCTGGAGCTGAACTTCACCGAACCATAGACCAGTCTCTCCGAGCCACTAGGGAGATGGCCTTCTCTGTTGGCCGCTCCATGGCAGCTCTGGTGGCTATGGAGAGGTATCTGTGGCTCAATCTGACAGCCATAAAGGATGAGGATAAACATTTCCTCCTGGAAGCCCCTCTGTCTCTTCCAGGCCTGTTCGGCAACTCCGTGAAACCAGCTGTCAACAGGTTTCAGGAGGCCGCAAGACAGCAAACGATATTCAGGCAGCTACTGCCTCGACGACCTCAAGCTGGGGCTGGAGGTTGTGCTTGCTCTTTGCCTTCCTGGGGCACAGCCCGGAAGGCAAAGAGCAAGCGTTCCTGAAAACAGGAGTGTCAGGTCGCACCACGCTCGACGGGCAGAGCGTGGTTCGCGGATATTGCGTCTCTTCTGGACAGGGTCCCTTGGGAGATTCCTCTCAGAGGGTCCCAGGCAGAGGGTCTCTATCTTCATCCCTGCCTAGAACTGTGAAGACTTTGGGCCTGGCCTCTGAAGGGGCCCGGCTCATAGAATCTGGTGTCTCAACCAAGGTTATTGAGACCATTTTCCATGAGGAAACTGTATGCGTTGAAGTGGAAAGTATTCACTTTCTGGTGTAGCAAAAAGCAGGTTAAGCCAGTGACTGATTTGCTGCAGGATTGTCCCCGTCCAACCTGAAGGTTTACGTGGCTGCCACAGCTGCTTACCAAATACTTCTGGGTGTCATGTCCATGTGCAGGGACCCCCTCATAACACATTTCCTCCGTGGCACCTTTAGAATGATGCCTGCAGTACAGACCTGGGTTCCGGCCTGTGACTTGTCTCTGGTACTCCAGGGACTGGCCCAGGCCCCCTTCGAACCTTTTCAGGACATTCCAATTAAGTTCCACTCACTCAAGACCATTTCTTTTCTGACTATCACCTAGCTTAAGAAGGTGGGGGACCTACGGGCTCTGTTTGCATCCGGGATGGAAAGGTTTTTCTCCACCCAAGGATTTACTTGTCAGGGTTCTGCCTTATTCGGGCAGTCATGACTTGTGTGTTCATCCTTGTCGTGAGTGTGTGAGATGAGTGGTTGTGTGGGCGCGGTTTCAAGCAGCTGTGTCCTCTCAATTATCGTCACCTTCCCCTTGTACTCCCTATATAGTCTCCTCATGTTTGCTGTCCTGGGTCGCTTCGTTGTCATTCCTTGGCGTTAGTCGTGTATCTTGTCTAGTCCTGTTAGTCTTGTCTAGTCTTGTTATGGTTTCCCCCCCTTGGGGTGGTTTATGTTTGCATTTTGTTTCTTTTTTCAATAAAACCCAGTCCTCCCTGCAACTGAGTCCTCGCTCTCTCCCCAAACCCTGATATTGCTATATCCCTAAGGTGCCCACTAACGTGGCTTGGTCTGTTGTACTGCAGGCATTCTACCCTACCCCCTTTGACGATCATGACCAGGAGGCCAAGAACAAGGTATGTCCAGTGCGAGAACTGGACACTTGCATTCACAGAACTGGCACCTGGTTTAAGACTGTCCAGTCATTTGTGTGCTTTGGGGCTCCCAATGGGGGCCCAGCATTCAAGCCTATCATGATAGGAGGATAGTCGAGGCTATCTGCCTAGCTTATGAGTCAGCCAGACACTCTTCTCCTTTGAGTGTCCGAGCACACTCCACTAGGAGCATGGCTGCATCTATGCCATTCCGAACTGGAGTTTCCCTTGCTGACATTTGTACTGTGGCTGGCTTGTCCTTCTCGCACACATCCCAGAGGTTCTACCAACTAAACCTCGACTCCGCTACGGGAACAAGGGTGCTATCGTAGTGAGCTGCAAGCTCCTTATACCTCCGAGCTCTTTCTTCAGACACTTAATCAAGCTGCCGGTTCCAATTAATTTATGAGCTAGTTCATGACATCACTGACCCGTGACGCAAATTCACACAATATGCGTTTTATCGATTAAACAGTGCTCCATGAGACTATCGTCAAGGCATTTCCCTAGCATTTTCGACGCAGTGTCTCGTTCCCTCTTTGGGAACTATGGTTACATACATAACCTGAGATGTTTTCTCTCATTCTCATCATTCTTTATAGTTTATACTGTATGGCAGTTTTAAAATCAAATTTGTCTTACTCCATAGCGTTTTAAGTAGTAAATTCGCAATAGAATTCAAATGGGTCACACATTTTATCATTGACATCAGGAGGGGTTCACGGAAATAATAGGCTTGTTTGAGAGGCGCCTCGCTCCACTTGAATGAGTATGCGGCTGTAGTGAGGGGAGGAGTGAGAAAAGTGTAGCCAAGACAAACAGTTTTCTCTTCTCTTAGTGAAACAGAAACTTTCAAGATCAAAGACAGATATCGTGGGATTCACACTCATGCACAGTGTGTCTAATAAACTTGATGTAAATATACAATAAGTACACAAATACAATGGATTAATATTATTATATGGTGCTGTTGTAAAATATTCTGGTTACTGGTTAATTATTGTGCACACTGTAAATTTATTTTATCGCCTTTTGTTATTTAAATATAATCATAAATTGGAGAAGCTCACAAATGTGAAGATGCACATAAATTTTTATTTATTTTATCACTCACACTCTGGCTGATTCTCAAACTTTTCACTAAGTTTTTCTTCTGTTTCCCGTCTGACTCTGTTCTGTTGAGCTTTCATATACATCTGAAGAGAATATGGTTCAGTCTTCATCTTCTCTATATAATCCAGTAGTTCTGGGATCTGTCTTGAGTTTTCAGGTTCCTTTAACCCCATCACTCTGCAATGACATGCATATAATCTGATCTGAGATTCAAAGGACTTGGCAAAATGTAACGGAACTTCTTCAACAGCAAGCTCTGTTGTGAAAAGCAGAATAAAATGTTCTCTGGAGTCAAATATATTTTGGATTTTCCCCATTTCTGCTTTGTCTTCATCAGTAAGTGGACCAACTGGAATAATGATGAGGAAAACATGAACTCCCGGATCACAGAGAGAAACACAGCGGAGAGTTTGATGCATCACTTCCTCCTCTGTGAGCTGATTGAGAGCTGGAAGTTCCACCAGACTGATCAGACGACCATGTGTCTTCTCTCTCTTCACACACTGTTCACTGCTTGTTCTCTGATGTGAAGTTTTTATTTTTTTTCCGCATAAGATTTTTGATACCAGGATCTTGAGGGTTGCATCACTTCCACACAGCACTAGGTTCAGCTTTTGTTTTACAGAGAAATTCAGTGACACTAAAAACATATTAAGATTCATTAGACTCAGTTCAAGCTTATACTGCAAACTATCTTAAGACCAATCACTTTAAAGCAACATAATAATATATTATGCTGCTGTCGTTTAATTAATAACTTACTGCTGGAGTGAATCACTTTTGGAGTTTTCTTTATTGCATCTACTGTAAAAAAATGAACAAACAAATAAGAAAATAGTGTAAACAATTGACAGAATGTTTACATTGCATACTACAATTCCTGCTCCACAAGTGTAACAGTTAGTATCTTTAAATGACCACTGGGGATTTATGTGTCTTATTAAAAATGTTTTCTTGCACAATACAATTTTTATGATCTGTTCTGTTTGTGACCAAAGTGCTAACAACTGTTTACTTTTCCTCCAATGATCCTTCTATATTAGTTTCTTGTCACATATCTCCTCCTAGGATTGACCTTAAGAAATGAAAGGTTTGAGTTAGGTATAAACTTTAACTAAACAAAAAAAAGTTTCAGTAACGTGAGAAAGAAAGTGAAACCATGTACAACAAAGAGAAATTAGATTAACTATAAACTAACTCAAGGACAACTCAAGAAAATTTGAGGGGACTTGACCACTTTTGAACTTTGCAAGTTTAAATGAGACAATGCATTAAAGAGAAAACAATGTCTACAAATGGATGTCTGGTAATGTGGGAAAATCATCTCAGTTAATGCTGTAATCTTTGTTCCCTATCAGTCAGTCACGTTCGACGTTACATCGTACTAACTCCATGGGATCTCGCTTGGGAGACCAATCACCTCCGAGTTCAACAGTTGAACATTGGTTAGTGAGATTTGCATGCTGAGTCCCGCCCACCCTGTATCCGTGTATAAATAGGAACGGCATTACTCACCTCAGTCATAATTTTCTTCAAAGCCGAGCGGTTAACTATGTTAATTTTTCCTCTGTGGATCACTTCTGAAAATGAACAGGTTCTCTCAACTGGTTGGTTGGACTGGTTCAGCGGTGGTGCATGTGTTCCCGTGCAGTGTGTCATCTCTCTGCACTTCAATCAAAAGAGCATTTCCCTAAAAGAGCAAACACGGTCAATCAGCTTCTTTTTCAAGATTTCACACTTCCGTGTGTTTCTGGATGCGGTCGCTTCCTGAGCTCATCTGACGGCCATTATTGCTGTGTCACATGCCTAGGCAGAGGCTGCGATCACAACGCTCCTTCTTTAACAAGGAGGCACAAGTCTCCTCTGTTGCCAACCATCCTCCCTCTGCTTCTCGTGGTAGAGCTGATGGATTGGTTAGTACTCTGGGTAATCTGAGGGTCACATTGGCAGCTTTTTTCGTCGGGCCAGCCCCCATAAACCTCCAACTCCTCTTGCACTGCGTGTGCTGTCGAGTTGCCAGACGATCAGCCAGGTCTTTCAAGTGAAGTACCCCACGTTTTCCTTCGGCGCTCCAGATGAGGATCATATATATCAATCGCTACATCAGAGAGTGGGCTTTCATCCTTCGGAGAGGAAGCCGAGCAACCCCCCTCCGTGTGGAATCAGATCAGGAGCCATGCTTTCCCGGCCGCGGCAGGTATCGGGCTCGAGTGGAATCCTCCACCGTCGCCCGAGCACTCACGGCTGGATGATTGGTTTCTGGGGGCAGCGCGTGGTTCACATGTGTTCATGTGGTTGTTCCCGGAGGTACATGAGGAGACAAAAAGTTTACGAAGGCACCTTTTACTGTCTGAAGTCACTCTTTTACCTGCTCTGCTCTCACTACCCTCAAAGGTGGAGCAGCCAAGGGTTATTCAGACATTGCCCAGGTGAAGCGTGCAGTTGCGGTGCACTTGTGCCCGCAAAATGCTGCCACCTGGTGTAATTGTAGTAAAGCGAGGTGAATAAGACGAGTAAGCGCCGCTGGACAGGCAGCCTCTGCCCTGAATGCCATTGCCATCCTGCAGGTCCATCAGGCAAAAGCTCTCAAAAAGGGCAGGAGGTAGATCTGCGCCAGAGTTGAAGCAAGAGCTGCGCACGGCGACTGACTTCGCCCTCGGGGCAACTAAGGTCACGGTGCGGGCCCTCGGACAGGCGATGTCCACACTTGTGGTCCAGGAATGTCAACTCTGGCTAAACCTGGCTGAGGTGAAGCATGCCGAGAAAGTTCACTTTTGTTAACATCTGTCCTTCGGAAACCAAGGTCCTGACTCTCTGTGGTCATTAAAAATCCCAGGATGTCCTTCATAAGAGTAGAGGTTTAACCCCATTATCCTTGCCAAATCTTCCCATTGGCCTTGTTCTATCACGGCCTCCCAATCACCTCCATACTCTAACTGGCTCCTCTCCACCATTAAGCTGGTGTGTGGTGAGTGTTCTGCTGTCGCCCCCATCTCCCAGGCTAGCCTTTTCGGCGACACTGTTGAGGACTTTGCCCAGCAGTTCCCGACAGCCCAGAAGCAGACTGAGGCGATCGGTCACATTTTGCCCCGGCGTGCCACCAAGACCCCAAAGAAGTCCTCCTGCGGCCGTAAAGGAGGCCTCCCGTCCAGCCGGAGCCCCCTGGAGGAAGGCAACACATCCTGCCCAAGCCGCTAAGCCCTCCAAGAAGACATATAAGTGGCCCTGAGACAGGCAGCCTGGCTCAGGAGGGAACTGTTCTATGCCGGGAGCTGTTGAGCGCACTGCTTTTTCCCTCCAGAGGAGGGCCAGGTGAAGAATCCTTTGTTTGTTTTTGTTCCACCACTGGCCCCAGTGCCAGTGGTACCCACATTGTCAATAAAATAGCAGTTTCCTCTATCTCTGGGTCACACTGGGTCCGAGCTGACAGTGGCCTGGCCTCCATGTCCCTCCCTTCCAGGCCCCTCAAGGGGGCCACGGAGCCAGGTGAGTGCACCTCACTCACCGCCCGTACTCTGGGACGCCATCCTTCCTAGGTTGGGCCTCAGAGCTCCCTGCTGGTACGTCTTCCATCCCCTTTGTGCCACTCGTTCGGAGCCTGGAAGCCTGGCTAGAGCTTCCCTCTCCCTCCCACTGGCTAAATTGGACGATCAGACTCGGCTATGCGATTCGGTTAACCAGGCAGCCCCCTAGATTCGGCGGCGTTCTGTCCACCTCAGTGACAGGCGAAGACGCCCCTGTACTGCGAGCGAAGATTGCTGTCCTCTTGGTGAAGGAAGCAATCGAGCCTGTCCCTCTGGCCGAGATGGAGTCGGGGTTTCACAGTTTTACAGCTGCCACTGTAACGCCACTCGGGTTGATGCATATGAGACCACTTCAACACTTGCTGTGGGACCGAGTTTCGAGGTGGGCTTGGCACCATGGTATATTCTGTGAGGCAATCACACCGACTTGTCGCCAGACATTCAAGGTCCTTGGTCGGACCTTGCTTTCCTATGGGCTGGTGCTCCCTTCGGACAAGTGTCCAGGCACGTTGATGTCACAGCAGATGCCTCCACCACTGACTGGGGTGCCGTCTGCACCGGGCATGCTGCTTCAGGCTACTGCAGTGGCATATCAATTGCCTTGAGTTGCTTGCAGTACATCTTGCCCTATGTTGGTTCCGACCGTTGTTGCAGGGCAAACATGTACTGGTCCACACAGACAACACATCCACCGTGGTGTACATCAAACGTCAAGGTTGTCTACGCTCCTGTCGCAACTCGCCCGCCACCTCTTCCTCTGGAGTCAGCACTGGCTCAGGTTGCTGCGAGCCATTTACATTCTGGGTGAGCTTAATTGTGCAGCCGAGGCACAGGTAGACCTGTTTGCTTCTCGGGAGTCCTCCCACTGCCAGTTGTTCTTTTCCCTGACCGACGGGACCCTCGTTATGGATGCACTTGCAAGAGCTGGCCCTGGGGCTTTAAGAGGTGCCAGGAGGTTAAACTGAAGACAGTTTCTTCCTGTGTGTTGGGAATAAGCAGGTGATATTCGGGAAGACAGGCTCAGTGTCCTGCTTACAGCGCCATTCCCCTCCTGACAAGGGGATGCGAGCGATTACTTACTCTTCACGTAAGTTCCCCAGTTGGTGAACCCTGAATCGAGTTCCTCCTGCATCCTTCAGTGGTCAGACATGGCGGAGACATCCGACACTATGCCCAGTGGTCGTGTGCTTGCCCGCGTGGTCAGCCATTGCACTTGGCTGGATGCCCATATGATGAGATTCCCACTTGTCAATACCATATGTGTACACTCCACAAAATGGTTTCAGTCCGTATGTGCAACCACCATACATTACCTCCCCTATGGGCAGGGTGTGGTCTCCGCAGTGTCTCCCATTGGACGCTTCCCCGGCGTTAACAACACTAGTCAAGCTGATCACAATTGAATTGACATCCAAAGCACTCTTCCCTGTGAAGTTTAATGTTAAAGAACAGCAACTCGCATGGTTACCATCCTATGTCCTGTCTATTCCATCCCGGCTGGCATGGAGGACTAAGCTCGGGCTTACTCGGGGGGTGGGATAGGTTACGACTATGTGGGAGCAGTTGCCCGCTGCAACAGTCCTGAACCACTGCTGAGACCGGGATCCTCTCTCGGCTCCTCAGCAAAATATGAATGAAGTGAGTAATGCCAGTCCAATTTTTCCCATGCCGGGTGGAAATCTGGACTCGGCATGCAAAACTCACTAGCAAATGTTCAATGCCACGTTATGTTGAACTTGGAGGTGATTGGGCTCCCAAGCAAGACCCCATGACGTCAGTCTGACATTACGTCTCCATTCCCTCCTTCAGGGAATGGGGGGTTAGACTAGTAACCTCAACGTTTCCTGAAGAGGGAATGAGATATATGAAATCGAAACAATGGTGTGATTGTACATCAGAGAGGGGTAATGTAATGGACCAGGAAGCTATAAAAGCTATAAAATCTGGATTGGGGTCAGTTGAGTGATTATTTGAATGAGATTTTTTTTTTTTTTTTTTTTTTTACATTTTCTATATAATTAATTGAGAAATAATTACACATCACACTGAAGAAGGCAGAAAGCCAAAACACTTAAACATTTAACCTTCTGCTGCTGAATAAAGGTCTTAGAGTCCAGACCTTCCTTGTTTTCAAAAAGTCTCTTTGCATTTTCTGTAAATTTTATATAAATGTAATGAATCACAACTTTCTTAAACACAGACAAGATGAAAGTTTAACAACAGTGAAATCACGTATTGCTCAGATTATGCAAAGAGTATTTAATCAGAATCCGATCCCGCACTCGCCGACTCAGGGATAGCTTTTTCCCTCAAGCTATCAGATTATTAAACAGTCAAAACTAATACACCCTACAGCGTACTCCCACAATATGGCATGCCACACACCGCACTTAACTTTAACAGTCAACACTGGACTAAAATATACACACTGCATTTAACACTATCTACATGTTACCACTGTATGCCTACGAGGCACATTCATGACATTTCTTTCCAGTTCACGTACAATCTGTGGCACTTCAGCATTTTTAAATGTATGTATGTCAATAATGTAGTATGTGTACATTCTGTGTATAGAACCAATAATGTATAGTGTATAATGTGATCTTAACTGTGTGTATGTACATTCTGAGTATAATGTGTAGTGTAGCAATAACTGTGAGTATGTCTAATAGAACACTGTGTGTACTGACTATATGTATGTGCACATTGCACATTTTTACCTGTTGAAGTTTGTATGGTTATATGTTAACTGTTTCTACAAATTTCTGGAGCATGCTGTGACAATAAAAAAACTTTAACTAAAATGATACTTTTATTGTATCTTATATAGCTACTTAAATAAAACAGAATCAGACACTATTTAAACATTTGAATATAATATAAGATATGATATTATATATCAGCTATCAGCTTTCTCTGACAAAGAAAATCAGAAAACCTGAACATTTTTCAAAATGTATTTAGTTGAGCCTAACTAATGAATATAATCTTTAAAAGAAATTCTCAAAACTTACAAAAAAGACTTCCTTCACTTCTTCTCTGTATCTTTGTCTTCATCTTTTTGTGTTTTCCATCATTCTTATGGTAAAATCTCTTCTTGGTTTCTTCTGTGCTGAATGACTCTTCATCCAATGGTGCTCCTTTCACATAATCATGAATCTCACATGTGAGATGGTCTTCCTGGTCTCCGTTGAGAATTTTATCAATCCTCTTGTTTATCTCAAAAAATAATTCTGGTTTTCTTTCATCAAGATGAATATGCCCTCCTCCACACTCCTTTATCATCTGATGAATACTTCCATTCTTTGCCATTGAACTCATTTGTGAGCAGTCAGTATCTTCATCAGTTGTGAGCACTATAGTGCGTTTAATCGCTTTTTCACTGAATTCTTTCAGCACATATTTCACTCTACTCATGTCCTCTTCATTGAAGTCTTTATACTGCAGTATGAGTATGAACGCATGTGGTCCTGGATCAGACAGATTAACACTTTCTCTCATCGCCTGTGTGATCTGACGATCTGAAATGTTTGTCTGGAGTAGCTGAGGACTATTGATGAATGTCAATTGTCTATCCTTCACTGTTCGAGTGAACAGCACTCTGTGCATTAGTAAACCTGCAAATTCTTCACTGTCATGCACATTTATTTCCAAGATTAGGTTTCTAACTCTGTGGTTTTCTGAATCATTCTTGCCCATAAGAACAATCCTCAGATCACACACTGAAACACAAAACAAAATACTTAAAAAGTTTCATAGTTGCATCACTGAAAAAGAAATGGCTTGGTTGTGATTAATTTGTAAACAAGATTTAACAACAAATCTAAAACCTGAACAAACAATTCACTAGATCTAATAACAAAAATGCAGTAATATTTATATAGTACCTATTTGTTAAAATTAATAACTTAATCGACTTACTGTTAGGCGGGTCAAATATTTTACTTCCCCTTCCTTTTGTCTCTGAAACTAAAATAACCAATAATAAGATATGTTGACATATGTTTAAAACATTAACGTGAGTAAACTTATAGATGTACAGAACATGTTATTACATATATTACTATAAACACCATAAACAATTTTTGATGATAAATGTCAGAATGCCCGCATTACTCTCACAATTAGGAACATCCAATAAGATATGATATGTTATAAAGAAACATGTTTAAAAATATAACATAAATAAAGATTACAGCCTCCATGTGTTACTTAGTCTTTGTCTGTCGTCGTTAGCATTATCGTTCAGTCTTGTGTTTCTGTACTCCTCGCTGTTCCCCGTGGACTTTAAAATCCCCTGTTTTGCTCAAGTGTGCTTGTTTATTTTCTATTTAAAGTATTTCTTTTGTGTTTTTGAATAAAGTGAAGTTGCAGCTCATCCTGTTTCTTCTCCCCGTTCATCCTCCCACACTACACACCTAACATGAGCGAGCTTATTTTAAGTATTATTTTAAAGAAAGGAAAGTGGTGGTCTTAAGTCTACTGGAAGTCAGACATTTCATTTCCCTATTTCGGAAGACTGCCGTCTATCCTTTTCTTGAATTATGTATGAAAACATATCTAGTTTTTCTCTTGAAAAAGTTATACATGTAATTAGGATAAAAGCTTCTCATTTTTAACAAAAGCTTCTCATCTTAGGATATCTAAGATGTGTTTGTGAACTTAAAATATGGAAGCATTGAAAAGACTCTAGATATGTGAAGTTACAGAATATTTGTATATAATTTGTCGTCATTTATATAATAATTTACCTATTTTTATATTATTTTGATTTGATTTTCTTTATTATTTAAGGCAGGGGATGATTAAGATATTTTTATAATTAGTAAATTGTATACATTTAATAAAGATATGTGCAAATAAGCCAGCTGACTGCTTTCAAATTGCTCTTGCTATACTTTGATGACACACATCAGTCACATGAAAGAGCTGTCTCAAGTCAAACACAATTCCTAACTGGCATGCACTGCTTGAAGTAAGATGGTAATCAGTCTGCGCAGCTCAAGGTTAAGTAGAGACACGCCTGATGTCTTAACTCCAGCATGCTTATAATGAACAAAACCAGTTCTTTAGCTTTGGTCATATTTAATATATAATAGGATAGGTAATACTTATTTTGATAGTTATTAATCTTGGTGTAAACAGCCCTTAAAGGATCCTAATATCATTGAGAGCATTAAAACACTTTAAAACAAGTCTAACAATTAAAAAAAAAAATCTATGTTTAGTCCAATTTCTTAAAAAGAGTTCCCCTACAGATCGTAAAATTTATTTGGTTTAATACAGAACAAAAAATTATTTCTTATGCAATTTGCACTTCTTTACCCTTCTACCCATGTAGATTAACTGAAAGAGAAGATTTACCCGGAGGTAGTGTATTTGATCTTTGACATATTGTCTCTTTTTTCTCAGCTGGTCTTGAATTATCAGAAATCTTTAGATGATGGCCTCCGTTTTCCTCTACCATCTTTTCGATGCTCTTCAGAAGTTTTTGCACCTCTGATTGGTCTCCATTCCTCTGTAAATGGTGTGGTTGTCTGCAGGCCCGTTGGAAAGACTCAATGGGTCTGCTGATGTTGTTAGCATTTTCAATGCTTATGTACTCCTGCTCCGCATGCATGAAGATGACAATCACATATTCAGATGCACCTGCACCAAAAATTTTGTTAATGAGTTTAAGGACACCTTGCTCTAGATCTGTAAATGTTTCAGGCTTAAGGACAAGAAGTAGGGCATGAGGTCCAGGATAACTCAAGGAATACAATCTTTTCATGTCTTGTTTCTCAGGAGAAAGAATGAGATCAAGCAGGTCAGGAGTGTTAATCACGACCACACGTCTGTCCAGAATTGTCCCATCATGATTCTCAAAAAAATTCCAGGGGGACAATGACTCTGAGAACACATTTTTTCCCAGGATTGTGTTCCCACATGAGGCTTTAACATCTGCGTGCGACCCCAGCAGAACTATTCTCAGCTCTTCTTTAATCACAGACACTGAAATTACACAAACAGGTTTTGTGTAAGCAATTGGTAATGTTACAGTTTCAAAGGAAACACAAAAATGACCTTTTGGTATGTAATTAATTAAATCATGGTTTACTAACAAATATAAGTCCGACTTTATTTTTTTTTATTCGGTCAATATTCACTCTAAAAATAAAAAAATCCTGAAATAAGGCAATAAATGTTTTTAAATTTAAGAAAAATTAACTAGCCTAGAACTAAAAGTAAAGATAATTTTCATTGTTTTGAGAAAATCTAATTCCAATTTTCTTACTTCGAAAAAAAATTCCAATTCTGTTGATTTCTTTAAATCAATTAAGTATCTTTTTAAAGTGTATGTTAAATTTTGTCTCAGTCCATCCTGAAGTCAGAAATTTCAAATTTTTAATAATTTAAGAGCAGATTGATTCTTATGTTTTATTAAACAATGTTTAATAACGTCTTAATTTTTTTTTTGTATTATGTTCGAATGAACTTTAATTTTTTTTTAAACCAACCACAGATTTGAAGAAAAACATGCTTGATTAATATTTTTGCATTGGTTTCAAGACATCTGTACCACTCAAATCTAGTTATAATATCTAAAATTTATAAGCTTTTTTTTTGTTTTAAGAACTTTTTAAAGAAGGTTTTTTGTCTTGTTTTAACATGATTTATGTCATTGGCAGATAATTGTGCTTCATTTGAGTTCCCTGTGAAGGGAACTGCGTTGCGTCTCCAAAGCAAATGGGAATTAGCGTGATTGTTTCTTGAAGCACAATAAAACCAGCGTGTGTGAATGCACGTCGCCAAGATGACGTCATGAGCCAGGAGTATAAAGTTGTTTAGTGAACCCGGAAACGGAATCTTTATTGTCTGCAAGCTTTAGTGTTAGTTAGCTGAAAAAGTCAGGGATTTCACATTTGAACAAGTTTACAGACGTGTTACTCCCTGCCCTCATGTTATAACAGGCAACAATACACACACTATGTGTGTGGCTTGCATAGGAGAGGACATGCAGGCTCAACACTCAAAGGCACTGATTGTGCTGATTGGTTGCAGCTGCTGCTCCGATCCTGCTTGGCAGTCTTCGAGGAGACTGCTCAAGCTCACGGTCCTTGTGGTTTAGTGGTGAACGCGGGCTGGGTGACACCTAATACATTCGCGAGATTCTACAATCTCCGGGTAGAGCCAGTTTCTTCCTGTGTGCTGGGAACAAACAGGTGACCGGCTCGGTGTCCTGCTTGCGGCGCCATGCCCTTTAATAAGGGGATACTAGCGCTTATCTGCTCCTCAGGTGAGTTCCCCGTGTGGCGAACCCTGATTCGAGTTCCTCCTGCATCCTTCTGTCGCGGACACGGCGGAGGCGTCTGACGCCAGGCCCAGTACTCGAGTGCATGCCCCAGTGGTCAGCCCTTGTACTGGACTAGATGCCCATATGACGAGATTCCCTCTTGGTAATCACATATGTGTACGCTCCATGGTACGGTTTCCCTCTGGGTAAACCCGTGTCTTTCCCTTGGCAGTTCTGTTCTGCCAGTCTCTTTGGTACGCGTTCCTCCCTGGGGTAGGACCTACCATGGGGACTTTACATATGTCTTACTGCCCCTCGGGTCAGTCCATATGTGTCCTACCGCACATTACCTCCCCCTTGGGCAGGGTGTGGTCTCCGTAGCGTCTGTACGCTCCCCTATCGTAGACAACTAAGCAGGTCGAGCGGATCTGCGGAATTGAGATCCGAAGCTCTCTTCCCTGTGAAGCTCACGTAGGAACAGCAGCTTAGACCTTCCTCACGTTGGCCTTCCCCTCCATCCTTACGGGCGTGGAGGCCTAAGTCGGCTTACGCGAGGCGCTGGGTAGGTTACGTCCGCGGAGGCAGTTGTCATTGGCACGCCACTGCTTGCCAACATCTGCATCTCCGATTCTCGTAACACAGCTTAGTGCCTGTGGCGCTTTCCATAGGGACCCCATGACGTCAGTCCGACGTAACGTCGAACGTGACTGACTGATTGGGAACGTCTAGGTTACTATTGTAACCCCCGTTCCCTGAAGGAGGGAACGGAGACGTTACATCCCCCGGCCACAGGCCTGAACCACCACTGAGACCGGGATACACTCTCGGCTCCTCAGCAAAATATCAATGAAGTGAGCGATGCCGGTCCTATTTATACCCGGAAGCCGGGCGGGGCGGGACTCGGCATGCAAATCTCACTAGCCAATGTTCATTGGCGCGTTTAGTTATACTGGGAGGTGATTGGGCTCCCAAGCGAGACTCCATGACGTCAGTCCGACGTAACGTCTCCGTTCCCTCCTTCAGGGAACGGGGGTTTACAATAGTAACCTAGACGATCTTACGTTACAAACTTTTGAACTTTTTATATTAATGTTTATGGTACCAGATCGCAGCTTCATCTTTGTTTAAAAGTCCCAAGGGTATTCACTGAATTTGGAAAGCATGCTTTTTCTTTTTATGCCCCTAGGGTTTGGAACGGCCTACAAAATGTATTGAAATTAGAGTCTTTGCCATCTTTGAGCACTTTTAAATATATTCTGTATTCTGCATTTAAAGAGTCTTGTAAATGCTTTTCTTGAACTTTGACCTATTTTTGATTTGTTGGATTGTTTGTGTTTTAATTATTTATTTGTCTGAAACTGTGTGCTGCCGTTTTTGACCAGGTCTCCCAAGAAGAAGAGATTATTATATCTCAATGGGATTTTTCCTGGATAAATAATGGATACATAAATATATCCCATATGCATGTGCCAGCACTCATTCAGTGAAGTTTGTGAAGTTAAACAGACTCAACACAATATAAGATATTATGAAGAATGTTGCTAACCAGACAGTTAATGAGTGAAATTGCATTGTAGGAAAAAAATAATAGTATGGAAGTTAATGGCTACTGTCAACTGTTTGATTTGCAGCATTAAAATATATATACAGTGATCCCTCGCCACTTCGCGGTTCACTTATCGTGGATTCGCTATTTCGCGGATTTTCATAATGCATTTTTTTTTTTTTTGGTGCATTGTGCTCTGCATTCTGATTCGCTAAAAACTCACTCCCGCTTCTTGTATTAAAACATGCTACGAATTGTGCTATCATTTTGTCGTCTCGTGCAGTTATGTGTACGTACATAAAACAGCTTGGCAAATTTACATTAAGTTGGCCAAATTATCTTGTAATTTCAAACATCTCCTAAACCCATAATGTCGGCGAAACGGCCTGGACCGACAAAAGCACCTGCGGATGGGCCCAAACGGCGGAAGACGCTACCTATCTCAGATAAAGTTAAACTTCTGGACATGCTAAGGGAAGGTAAAAGCTATGCAGCCGTTGCTCGCCATTACGGAATCAATGAATCTTCCGTTCGTTACATAAAGAAGGAGGAAAAAAACATAAGGACGACAGCAGCAGTCAATTTTAATACGAATGCAAAAAGGGTTGTAACTGTCCGCAACAAGACCATGGTACGGATGGAGACGGCATTAGCTCTGTGGATTAATGACTGCAGGAAAAAAACATAACCCTGGATACAAACGTTATCTGCACAAAAGCGAGAATGCTGTATGAAAACTTTGCTGTCAGTGACGGGGAAGAGGGAGAGGATGCCGGGCCCTCAGCAAGTGCTGTTGACACAGTGGGAGAGGATGCCGGGCCCCCAGCAAGTGCTGCTGACAAAGTGCCAAGCGCATTTAATGCAAGCAAGGGCTGGTTTGAAAAGTTTAAGAAACGCTTTGGACTTAAAAATGTTTGTCTGCACGGTGAGATGGTGTCTGCGGATACCACTGAGGCAGAAGCCTTCGTGAACAATAAATTCAAGGCGATCATTGAGGAGGGGGGATATAAGCCCGAACAAGTTTTTAACATGGATGAGACTGCCTTATTTTGGAAACGAATGCCCTCCCGCACCTTCATCATGCAGGAAGAAGCCAAAGCTCCAGGATTTAAAGACCGTTTGACCCTGGCTATGTGCGGAAATGCCGCAGGTTTCATGATTAACCGGGGCTGATTTACAGGTCTAAAAATCCCAGGGCGCTGAAAAACAAAAATAAGGATGATTTGCCTGTTTACTGGATGTACAATGCAAAGGCTTGGATGACAAAAGCGTTCAATCTGGATTGGTTCAAAAACGGAGGTCATCCCGGAGGTCAAGTGTTATTTGAGAGGAAAGGGACTGGACTTTAAAGTGCTTCTGCTCCTTGACAACGCCGGAGGTCACGGTAATGATTTGGCATATGATGGTGTGCAAATCGAATTTCTGCCGCCAAACACTACATCCCTGATTCAGCCCATGGACCAAGGAGTCATCCGTGCTTTCAAGGCTCTCTATACGCGCAACACCCTGCAACACCTTGTTGACGCTATGGACTCGGATCAAGATTTCTCACTGAAGGACTACTGGCGTGGATACACCATCGCATCGTGTCTCCAAAACATTCAGAGGGCCATTCAGGAAATGAAAACGGAAACTCTGAAGGCCTGCTGGAAAAAACTATGGCCAGAGGCAGTGCAAAACGCAACCGGAGGCTCGCTTGATGAGGTCCACCACTCTGCCGTAGAAACAGCTGTGAATCTGGCTAAACAGATTGGAGGAGACGGCTTTAATGACATAATAATAATAATAATAATAATAATAATAATAATAATAATAATAATAATAATAATCAGTTACATTTATATAGCGCTTTTTACCAAGCTCAAAGCGCTTGGGAGGGGGAAGGGGGGGGGAATCTCCTCAACCGCCGGTGTGCAGCATCCACCTGGATGATGCGACAGCAACTTGTGCCAGAACGCTCACCACACACCAGCTAAGGAGAGGAGACAGAGCAATGAAGCCAATTAATGTAGGGGGGTGATTAGGAGGCCGTGATGGACCAAGGCCAACGGGCAGATTTGGCCAGGGATGCCGGGGTTACACCCCTACTCTTGCGAAGGACATCCTTGGGATTTTTTATGACCACAGAGAGTCAGGACCTCGGTTTAACGTCTCATCTGAAGGACGGTGCTTGTTGCAGTACAGTGTCCCCATCACTATACTGGGGCGGTAGGACCCACACAGACCGCAGGGTGAGCACCCCCTGCTGGCCTCCTAACACCACTTCCAGCAGCAACCTAGTCATTCCCAGGAGGTCTCCCATCCAGGTACTAACCAGGCTCAACCCTGCTTAGCCTCAGTGGGCAACCAGTCTTAGAGTACAGGGTGATATGGCTGCTGACATGAGTCCGGATGACATAAACGCCCTGATTGATGGAGACGCACAGCCGCTGACCAATGCAGAGCTGGCAGAAATGACAAAGCCACAAAGCGACGATGAAAGAGAAGAGGGAGAAGAGGACACGAGAGATGAGGAGGAAGGACTAACGCTTGGTCGCTTAGCAACCATGGTGCGAATGGCCACTGAACTTAAGCGAGTAGCTGAGGAATGGGACCCTTTGATGAGCCGTTCATTACAGTTCTCCAACGTAATCGATGGTGGCATGTCGGTGTACAAGGATCTTTTTGCAAAGAAGAAAAAAGAGCGACAACAGCTGCCTATCACTATGTTCTTCTCCCGAACAAACACACCTGCACCGCGGGCTTCAGAAGAAGAGAACACTGCAGAGCGCAGTCAGGATGCAGCGGCCCAGTCTGAAGAGCAGTGAAACGACCTACACGTGAGTCACTGTATTTGTATACATGTAATAGTTGCTAATTGTAAAAAAAAAAAGTTTTCTATTTCGCGGATTTCACTTATCGCGGGTCATTTTCGGAACGTAACCCCCGCGATAAACGAGGGATTACTGTATATATATAATATATATATATATATATATATATATATATATATATATACATATACATATATATTTTTTTTTTTTTTTTTTTTTAAGGGGTAGAGTAGGGTACACCACACATTTATATGATATAGTATGAAGGGCTTTATATAAAGCATGTCCCATGTTTTAGACAACTTGAATCATATACTTATAAAGCAGTGGCTTACTCTTTGTGCTGTGTTATTTTTCTGATTTGGTTGAAACATTAACATCGATATAAGCAATATTTTTCTATCCTAGGAAGGAAACTCAGAGTTTAAAATATATTCCACACACAAGTTCCACATGTGTGATCGTAAAAACAACACAATTCCTTCAGTATGCATGTGTCCCAAATACAGTATGTGTACCATGACACATCTAATAGCTTACTCATAGCTCTGTTAATTAATGCTCTAAATTCAACATTTAGAGTAGATATGTGATTTTCACAATCTGACCTAATTCACGGAATTATTACAATCCTCTGAGAAACAAACACAATAATGATTGAAGCTGGTAACATGACTATTATGGTTATACTCTTAAACGAAAGAGAAACTTTCAGTTGGATAATGCATATGCATTATCTTAGTACCAGTATATCCCAGAGAATATGTTGTAAAAATCATTTTAAAAACTAAATTGATTTTTACAACATATTCTCTGGGATATACTGGTACTATGATAATATCTATCTATCTATCTATCTATCTATCTATCTATCTATCTATCTATCTATATAGATAGATAGATAGATAGATAGATAGATAGATAGATAGATAGATAGATAGATAGATAGATAGATAGATAGATAGATAGATAGATAGATAGATAGACAGATAGACAGATAGACAGATAGATAGATAGATAGATAGATAGATAGATAGATAGATAGATAGATAGATAGATAGATAGATGGATAGATGGATGGATAGATATTATTATTATTATTATTAAATATTATTATTATTGTTGTATTACAGCAACATGAACTGTCCATTATTTCAGGCCCCATGAATAAAAAAACAACCAAAGAATCCCCAAATCTCACGAACAGACTCACCAGGTTGTGTGGATGATCCACTCCAGCAGGCCATCTTCACACAAGTGTCACTTCTCTACAGAGCAGCACTACAGACAAGTAAAAAAACTAAATGTGTTTCAGCTTTCTTTGCATTACTGTAAGTGTGATCTCTTGTGTTAAATCAAAGCTTTGGAGTCATCACAACTCATAAACTGGTTGGACTTGTTATTTGGCGTACATTCCATACAACTCCCTGACATGTGATACTACCTGTGCAGTGTCATCTCTCTGATAAGAAAAGCTGTTTCTGTTTAACTGGTTACTGTGTTAAGTTGTAGCTTACGGGAGATATGAACGATCCGCCGCATATTCGTCAACTCCGAAAGCCGAAAGCTATGCTAATTTTTCTGACTCTCTAATTCAATCTCGTTCATCAAAATGAATGAATCTTTATTCAAGTAATTTAATTATTTGAGTGGCGTTAAATTCTACATATGTATCTGCCAATCTCCCCAAACATATCCACCTACGCAGTCTTAATCATATTCCAAATTAGAAAATCATTATAATGCATCATCATCCTCAGTCTCATGACTCATGGGGTCGTCGAGGCACAGTGCTGCTGAACACTTGACTCCTCCACATGTCTCATTCATGTGCCAATGCCTCTGTCTCCGAAAAACCTTTCCTGGTTTATTTTGTGATGTCAGTCCACCTTTTTCTCTGCCTACCTTCTGCCACCTTGGATGCTGCCCTGCAGGACGGTTGTGGGTAGACTGTTGGCTCTGATGACGTGGCCATACAATTTCAGTTTTCTCTTTTTGATTGTGGTGAGAAGGTCCTCACATTGGCCCGCTTCATGCCTGATGGTGTTAAGCACTTCTTCATTTCTAATGTGGTCCATGTAAGAGATTCCAAGGATGGTTCTGTAGCATCTTATTTGAAGTGACTGGATTCTTCGTTGTAAATCCGCTGTCAGGATCCAGGCCTCACATGAGTACAAAACACTGACATGACTAGAGCTCACAATAGTGTAATTTTAGTTTTCAGGCAGATATTCTTGTCTCTCCAGATGGGTCTTTGACACAGCTCCCACTGTTTGTGCTGCGATTGACAATATTTCTGCTCTTGATCCCTCTTCTGTGATTAAGGAACCAATATATTTGAACTGACTCACTGTCTCCAATTCAAGTCCACTTTAATCTTGGCTGAGATTTCTTTGCTGTTTTTTGTCATCAGCTTTGTCTTTTCAGCACTTATGTCCATGCCAAATCTGGAAGACGTTTCATCCAGGTACTTTCCCAAAGGGGCTAGCTCGCCTTCACTGCCCACAAGGCCATCAATGTCTGCAAAATGGAGGTTGGTGATGTTACGTCCTCCAATGCTAAAAGTATCACAGTGGTTCCCAGGGCTTTGCTCATGATGCACTCCAAGTAGATATTAAAAAGCATGGGTGACAGGAAACAGCCTTGACACACTCCCGTTGTCTGGAACCAGTCCCCCACAGAACCTTGGGCAATAACTGCACTGGTAGCATTGGCATACAGCTGCTTGATGATATTGGTTAATTTTGACTCATGTCATACTTCTTCATTGTGGCCCACAAAGACTCATGCCACACTCTGGCAAAGGCCTTTTTGAAATCCATGAACACATGATAGATGACTTGTTGCTGTTGTGAGTAGTTTTTACACAGAACCCTGAAATTGAAAATCTGTTCTTCAAAAGTAATTTATTCTTCTTGAGGTTGCAGTCTGAATGCAAAGAGAGCACAACTATCCCAGCCAGATGCCAGAAAAACAGAGCCTAAAAGATTTAAAGCGAAGGAATATTGGATTATGGCAGTCATCAAAGTTTACTCTGGAGTTACTCTGGTTTTCTGGAGTTACAATCCATGATGTGTGAATAATTGTCCGTATGTGCAGTACAACACCACAGAACAAATGTTTTGTTTTATATCTTCTTACCTCTCCAGTTGTGAAGATAAGTTTAGCTATTCTGAACTGGTAGGGCTAAAACTGTACTGTTATTTTCACTATATGTCAAGCTATTCACGTTACTAGAAATATTTGCAATTTTTGTAATTTTGTGATGTGAGAAGGTCATCAGGCTTCGGCTCTGCCCTGTCTTTTAGTTTACGTTGATTCAGCGTGTTCTTCAGAAACAGAGGATGAGCTGCATTTATGGATAGATTGTCATGTCATCTGCATCTGTGCAGTTCTTTGTGAATGCAGTTTCAGTGATTGTTGCTGGAACAATACAGGACAGTTTCCCGCTGTAACAGCGCTCACCCCTCATCACAATAGCTGTGTCAACACATGCTTTATGCAACGATAATGATGCTAATTTAATTTGAAATGTAATTTATTTTTATTTAAAACACATTGTTGTGGATTGTGGCATTATATTAACATGCAGTCAAACACAGAGAAATGAATAAAGACACACATTTAAACTGCACATCCAACACACAGAGAGACCAATCTTTTTTTTTTGTTTAGTGTTATTAAATATAGTTTTGTGTTAAATAATGACCCAGGAGTGGATTGTGATGCATTTATTAGCCTTTGAATAGAGAAGGGATGTGTGATTTTTGATGTCACTGAATTATAGAATTGTGTTATTTTATAATAAATAGAAATAAAAATGATTTCAGATTAAGACTTTTGTGATTTTTTTCAGCTGCTCATTAACACATTAGCAAAACTATCATTACACTGTGTTCAGCACAAACTCTGTTACAATAAAATATGAGCAACATGTATGTACATCTTTGTTTTTTTGAGAGAATAATGTTAATGCGTAGTTTTGGAAACGCAAAAGATGTAAGTCAGTGAAATAAGATCATAAAACACAATATATGTGCAGCTAAAGTAAAAAAAAAAAACACATAAAAAATTATATTATTTTTTTTATTGATATTAATTTTATATAGATTGCTTTTCTTTAGAAAGGCAATATGCGACTATATGTGAATGATCCTGAATAATGCAGTGATCTGAGAGACAATGAGCCGCATAAAGAGACTTTCAGTCAGAGGGATATGTGAGAGGGAACCACAATAAAGAATGGGAAGAGAAAGGAAATATATATATACAGTAATACCTCGGTTTACGAGCGACTTGGTATACGAGCAAATCGGTGTACGAGCATGGAGGGTCGAATCGGTGTACGAGCATTGTATCGGTGTACGAGCATTAAATTTTGTTTTTAAAATGTTTTCATGTTCATCGGACCTGTCGTTTCTGTGCAGTATAGCAAAAGCGCAAGGAGTAAAATGTGACTTCTTACCCCATGAGCGGGGCTCATTTTAACAGACAGCGGGTTAGTTGTAACACCATGTTATCCAATGTAAGTTCATTCACCTATTTTTATTTGTTTAGAAAAGTTGCGTCTTGATGATCATAAGCATAACTTATGAATTAAATATATTTTTTTCCTTTATTTTTTACATTTGTTGTGTTTTGAACAATGTAATGACATGAAAAACGTTTTAATAGGTTAATACAATGCAAGATATATGATTATTGATGCAACTTGTTCAATGCGGCTTAGTGTTACAACTAACCCCGCGCTGTCTTGTTTGCTTCAGGACCGGATAGCAGCCACTATGTGTTTTTCACGTCTTTCAAAATGGTACCATCTTTTAGCCAAGAAGATGATAATCATAACAATATAAGATTAGACTAACAATCTTTCACACATTCTTTGAAAATCGAAAAACAACTACTATAACAAAAAATATTTACATGCTGCCAAAAGAGTTTTTCCTGTGGTTCTCATCCAAACTTCGATGAAATTTCTCGAAAAATGGCCAGAAGACGTGTGCAAACAGTGTGATGAAAAGCCCTTTAGCACGTCACATTTATGCCCCTGCAACTATCTAAAACAATCGCTGTTACCATTTACCCCGCGTTACTTTGTGCCCCGCGCTCCCCTAGTTCTCTCGCGGCTCCTGCGAATTCGTTCGTTCGCGGCTCCCGCGAATTCGTTCTCTCCCGGATCCCGCGGTTCCTTCGTTCGTGGCTCCCATGAATTCGTTCTTTCCGGGCTCCCATGTTCCAGAACTTTAACTCTGGATTATCACTTCGTTTGTTTTCTGCACTATTATAATAAATTCACTTATTTGCTTTCATCCTTGCTTTCTCCGCTCCCCCCTCCTCCCTCCTCTCTCTCCTCCAAGCAGGCTGCTCAAACCTGAAGTGCATTACAGTAAATTGTCAAGTATATTTAGAGTTTAATTGTCAATTATTAATTAGTATTTATATGAGATCTTAATGGTTATAATTTTAACTGCAATTAATAGGGTAAAACCAAAAAAATATTTAAAATGGGCATTTGTGGTCATGTGGAATGAATTAATTGATTTTTAGTGCATTCTTATGGGGAAATTTGTTTCGGTGTATGAGACTTTTGGTTTACGAGCTCGCTCTTGGAACGAATTAAACTCGTAAACCGAGGTATTACTGTATTTTAAATTTTAAAACAGTTACAAATATAATTTAGAGTCAAAGGCACATTTTAAGTACACAGTTACACTAGGAATGAAACCCTGTTCAAAGATAATATATGATGATATGAACATCACATACCTGACATTATGAGTGTGTTTGGTGTTTCATTGCACTGGAGAAAATACAATCGTTCCTGCTTTGTCAGTGATCTCACCTTCACTATATTCATGTAGAATATGTTCAATACGAGCCAGTAGCTGCTCACTATTACTCTCAAATACATCAGAAAATATGCAGAAAATACATCTGTGAGCTTAATGATAACAGGATCATAGCAGCAATTGTATTTACATTAATATAATGTCCACTCTCAACAGAAAACATGGTTTTGTGATCTCACACATGCATGTATTTGATATCAAGGGCAGTGTGTGATGCAGAAAGATGAGGAGATAGAGATTCAACTGAAACTCACTTTATTAAACAAAAACAAAATGAGCTTTTTGCAAAAACCTGGGATAACTCGGAGAACACGGAACATGAAGAGGAATATCCACAGACACGTTAACATAGTCAACAATCCACAAAGACATGGGGAAACATGAGGGTTTACACGTGAGGAAGTGATGTTACACTTAACAGTTTTTGATCACAAAGTACATCAAATGATTGAGACACCTCATTGAAAACAGCTGAAAACTCAGTACAAGTAGTCAATGTAATCGTATTATACCAAAAAAATACCTTGTCTTGTATTAATAAAACAAGTGGGGAGTTGGAAAATAATAGGCTTGTGGTCAGAAATAGCAGGATCATCTATTGCCACATCAAAGACTGTCAGACCGTGAGAAAAAAAAAAAAACAGATCAAGAGCGTGACCATGAGTATGAGAATAAACATTCACAAGCTGTACAAATCCAAAATCAAATCAAGTCCAAAGAGTCAATAAGGTTAAAAAAATTATTTGGCTTTTGTAAATAATACATTTAATTATTGTTAAACGTATGTTGAACTCCCCAAGGATTCAAAGTTTATCGAAATTTGGTATGAAAACTCATTTATAAAGTCTTTGAGTGGTTTAGATGGTCAATAAATGTCTGAAATCGACACTGGATCTTCCCCATGTTTTGCGGCGCTTCCTTCTCGACAAAGGTCAAGGTCAGCGGTGCAGAAAGGTCAAGGTCAGCAATGCAGAAAGGTCAAGGCCAGCGGTGCAGAAAGTCAGATATAGACACCAACGGAGCAGCAAACAATGCACAACACTGGACATCATGGAGTAGCGCATCAGTGACGTCTTTAATATGATGCAGCGTTTTACAATCATGTTACAAGTGATGAAACATTTTGTGAATGAGCTACATGAAACACATTCAAACAAACACAAGTGGCAGCGGACGGCAGGACACACACATCAGCGCTGTCTGAATCTCAGACATTTGCCTTTGATCTAATGTCTAGAATATATAGAAAATTATAAAATGAAGCATTTATAAACGATGAAATGAGCTTACGGGGTTTTAACAGATAGAAATCTGAATAATGATTTTTAATACAAGTAAATTCATGACAAGATGCAATGAACCCTATTTTTCACAAAGAAAACTGATCTTCTCTGAGCATGAGATATCATTCCAGCTTTCCAGTTTGGGATTTAGATTCAGCATAACGCAGTCTTCTTTTCCATTTTGGTCATTCGGCTCACCTTTCATCCAAAACCTGAATAACATTTATTAGATTTTCAGTTATTCATAACCTCAAATTCAGAAGTAAAAGAGAGAAGAAGAGTTGTGTTTTATTATATTTACTGGAACAGTCGTGATGCTGTGGGAACTGACTGCGTTGAGAAACACGTGTTTAATGGCTATATAGCATAAACCAGGCAACACTAAATTCTGTCTCTGAATAACTACTATATCTATCTATCCATATAGATGTGAAAGATCTGAAATTTGGTCTCAGCATGAAAAGTATAAGAATATTGTCACAGTCCTGTCGCATCTGTCACATCCGGGTTCCTCTGTGTCTTCCAGATCCTTCCCCCTCCTGTCTTAGTTAATTACCCTGTTAATCATGACAGCTGTTTCCCATTTCCTCATGTACTTAAACCCTCATGTTACCCCTAGTCTTGGTCGGTAATGGTAGTGTTTTATGGATGTCTTGTGTGTGGATGCCCTCCGTGTTCTCTCCGAGTTTTGCACCATCGTGTGCTGTTTTTGTTGTTTATTCTAAGTATTTTGTTTTCGTTAATAAATCGTCTGAGCAGCATCTCCCGTTCTGCCTCGTCTCTCCGCATCACCACACCAGCAGCAACCTTATGACAAATATATTATACATGGCACAATCTTTTTCACATTATGTATAGGAATGACGTCCATATGACAAAGACCACTAGGGCAAGATGGAAATGGTCCCTCATTCTCCCTTTGTAAGATATTCCCACAAAATCAATTCTCGACACAACACAAGATTCCTTGAAAGGGAACGTCTCGGTTATGAGTATGAACTTGAAATGAGACACTGCCATAATTCCTGCATGCCAGTTAGTGACTTATTTTATCCTACCAGAAGCTATAAAGCCATGTTTTATAGTTTCCTGGTCATGACATTATGTGGTGTCACATCACACCATTGGACTGATTTCACAAATGCTTCACCACACAATCACACAAAGCATTCCCAAAGCGTCAATTCCTGAAGAAGCTTCTTATTCCCCTTTTAAGGGAACCAAGGTTACATTCGTAACTGAGATGTTTTCTGAAAGTTGTGATGGTGTAATTGCTGATCCTCCTAATGCATCTTTTGTTATTTTTTTATTCACTTATCTTAAATCCATATCTTAAGGATGAAAATTACACTTTAGATGGGTATTAAGACTCTCAAAGTATAGATTTCTTTTTCAACAGTGAATCCATTGTGTCACATTTTTACGTTCACATCCATTTTGAATAGAAAGTGAACTGTGACTTTATACATGAAATTGTAAATTTATTTATTTGCATTTTTATTCCTTTTCTACATACATTATGTCTCAAACTTCTAATGTGAAATACATTTAGCCTCTTTACTCACAAATGTTTTTTCATTATAAATTTATGAAAACTACTAATTCTAAAATTCTAAAAATACAGCAACATCAAAACAACATCAGTATTACTGAAATGTTTTCAAACTAAATATATTATCTTAACTTGCATAAACTAACTTACAGATGGAAAAAGGATAAACAACCTGAATATCCTTTTCATGCTGAAACAGTTTATCAATAGGTGGCAGCAGATTGAAATGTATTTTTCTTTCCCAAACAATTTTTCCCTTTTCAAATTTAGACTATTTGATCTGGGATCTTTTGATCTACACACAGACATTCATTTAATTTGTCATTTTCTTTTCATTTAAGAATTATGAGTGCATATGCGATCATTTTTATAAAAAACATAGTTTTAATTAAATCTCTTGAAGTCAATGGGCTTTATATGGTTTATATTTTATATAGAATTCCTCAAGTTTAAATTAATTAAATGGAATAAATTAAATAAAAGAAAAATTCTAATTAAACATGTTATTCATTTACCCATTAATGATTAGATACATAGACCTGATAATGCATTAGGAGGGTTAAAAGGAGAATAAAAGACTGAAACAAGAATATACCTAGTGTTTTTTATCTTTTTTTCTGCACTTACCCTTGACTCAGTCTTGAATTATCGACCCACTTCATGTTGCCCTCGCTCTCTGTGTCAGACAAACCAATCCACACAGGCTTTGAAATCTTCTCATTGACAAATGAAGTTACGAGTCTCTGTGTGTGAATAAAAACATGAATAAATGTGATTCTCTAATTCATTAAGCACTCATATAATCCACTCACACAAACCCACCTGCTTCTCTTCACTCTTGATCATGACCAGATCAGCGCCGTGATCCCTGCAAAACTGTCTGCTGTCAGACCAGGTCTTAAATTCCAAGGAGACGATAAAACCATCTAAAGCACGCATGTTTCCTGACAGAAACACACATCTCTTCAATTACAGGAAAGATAAAGAAAACTTGAGCAAAGACAGCACTGACACAGAGTTTGATCAATGCTAACCTTGTGTGGAAGCGTTCTTCTTGAGTCCGTCACTCAAAGACGTAGCGTTGCGTCCAGCTACATCCAGCTTCTTCTGCGCTGATTTAGTGAAGTTGGCATGTAAGCAGAACATGGTTTGGTTGGACTCTTTGACTGTGTTCTTGCTGTGTTCATGAAATACTGCAGTATGACGGTGATCGACAGAAGAAGACAGACAAGCCCAAGAATCAGTGTGATCGACACCAAACATCTGCTTCCTCCTGCCAAACACACACACACACACACACACACACACACACACACATCAATTAATAACAATTCACTCTTTTGTACTAGATGTGACTCAAATCAACCTTTATTTGAAACCAATAGAGTAAAATATGCCAACAACAGCACATGCTAAAAAACAAATATGCAGACACACTTATCATTTAATAAAATATTTTCTCATCTCATCAATCATTATTTATACCATTTGTACTTCAAATGAAACTTGTCTGCTTACGGTGCTTTTGAGCTTTTCCTTCATCATCGCTGTGACTCTGTGTTTGAAGTCCATGTGCATTATCACTATTTGTAGGTATATCAAAAACCTCTGGTTCCATTTATTTGCTCTTTCTGTACGTCTTGCTGTATGTCTTTACAGATGAATTGTGGTTAAACGAGTCAAACACAGTTTTTAAATAATACCCAACACAGGAAGTGGTTTCTAGTTCAGACACAGAAACAGTTTGTTCGGGAGCCCAAACCTGCTCTTGGAGAACCGGTGTCCTGCTGTCACACAGAGTGACTCAGAAATCAAGAAGAGCTGGGTCCAAATGAAGTGAGTTTAATACTAAAATAACAATTCCAGCACAGAGAAGAGTAAACCAGACAGAAGAATGAATACACCAAACATTATCTATGGCGCAGAACAGAAACACAGGCCTGGGATCACGACAGGGAGTTCAAAAAGCAGAGGTAAAATAGCTGAAAGGACAGCTAGAAATTACTTCCAAAGACTTTTAGTTAAAAAAAGCTTAAAACTGTATGTTAACACCTTTGAGTTGTTGTAGTTCCATTATGGCTGGATTATGAATGAGATGTTGTTTTGGCAGATCATATGCAAATCTCAGTTGCTGTTAAATTATTGTGTTCTCACTGCTTTGAGAACAAACGTTTGATCTCTTTTCAAACTTACTTTTCAATGTAAAATTTTAAGGTTGTATATTAGCATTACATGTAATATAGAGACTATATTCTCAATAAAAAGGGTTTGTAAAAGTAAAGGTAATACCTGCGTGCCGAGGTTTGTCTTTCTCTTCAGGAGATCAGGAAGACACCTGTGTGTGGGTGGAGTGTCTCTGCAGGTAAAACTAAACAGTTAATCCTAGCAAATGAGGAAAATGAACATGTGAAAGTCCACTTTTAACTGTGATAATGTTATAAACTAACGCCACAAAACAAATTTTCATGCAGATTATTGAGTAGCTTAATTTGACTTTATATAAAGATTAATATCATCTATCTGAAAAAGAGACATTTTTCCTGTAGTATCTATCTATCTATCTTTCAAGTTACAGTTTCTTAAAGGGACATACCTAAAACGAATTATGATTCTGGCATTATTTACTTATCTTCAAGTCACTCCAAACTCATATGGCTGATTTTCTTCTGTGAAATAAAAAACATCTCTCAGCCACAATTACCTTTATAAGCCTTCAAGACCATACAATCTCCAGTTTAATTTATTTTGTGATGTAAATAATTTTTTATTTAAAGACAAAAGCTCAGTGATTATTATAGACTCAAACTTTGTGGCATTTTCAATAAAATGTTCCCTCACAGCATCTAGAGATCATCCAGAGATGAAAACACTTCCACCTGTTGGTTAACATAAAGTATAGCAGCCAAAAGACTGCAAGAACCTGTATCTTATGAAGCAGCCACCACACACTCCAAGTATAGTATAGTTTCAGTTATGTGTACAAATAAAAGCTTAACACATATGTTTGAGTGTGTGTTTTGAACTGCTAAATGTACTAAATTAATTTACGTATTAAAATGTGGCAATACATTCCAGTATAAGGTAATATTCAATATGACACATGCACATAAATAGAGAGAATAAGGTGTGAGATAATATGGTTATCAAATGTGCTTATGAAGCTTGGCAGTGATAGTTCTAGTTACTGGGAATGACAGAAAACTACAAGGAAGTTTTTAATTATTTTCATTGAGAAAAAAAAGAGCTGTTTCACAGTGTCACGGCTGAGTCTGTTTCTCCTCTCTGACAGTACTTCTTGGAAAAAACTATTTCAGGGTACAGAGTGAAAGGTAGAGTCATCATACAAGGTGTACAAAGAAACTGCAATGCAAGAGTGTACGAATAGGCGTACATGTTCATGCATTTTCCGCTCTTCTAGTGGATCTTCAGCTCTCTGACTGTTTTCCTCTGACTTCTCTTTACACCATTGGACTGATTTCACAAGTGTTTCATGATGCAATCATGCAGCGTGTTGCAGATTGTCTTGGTTGCAGAGTGCAACCAAGACGTTTTTCCCATGTTTATGAATGACATGAATATGGGAAATATAACCAAGATATTACATCATGATTTATGTACTTTATTATCACCCTAACTGTATGTATATTGCTGGACCATATATACCCTTGATCCTGGACATGGCAGTAAAACATCATCCAGTCAGAATTTCTAAATTGTGTTGGTGCATGTAGTTGTGTTTAAATCATTCTCGAACACCGAAATTCATCACATCGAGTCCTTGTTTATTGAGTCCCGCTGGGGAAACGCAAACAGATGTAAGGAGTTTTTTTAGCAATTATAGCAGCGTGTGGCAGCAATACATGACACAGAGAAAGATAGACATGACTCTTTCTTAAATAAACAAACTACTGTGACCTATCGGTGTGAGATGAGCAATGTGTGCCTGTTAGGATGACCGGCAGATGTAAATCAAAAATGACATCAGGAAAAACTGTTGTTTCCACTTTAAGAGATTTTTATTTTCTCAGCAGCTCACACAGCCAAGACAAACTACCATTACCCTCCCCACACTGTGTTACTGGAGCCATTTTATAGGCCTGACTCCTCCCCCTGGATTGTACCATCCTACAGTTAAACATATTAAAAGACAAACATACTTGACATAACCACATAAATAATAAACAATATCAACAACAACATGCATATCATAAGCAATACATAATACAGACATACAAAACCAATATAAATCAAATAAATATATAAATTTTACAAACACAACTAATGGAATCCCCTGTGACATCACACGCAAGTGTGATGCACCACTAAGAAGGCAACAATTCAGATCTACCAATAAACCAAACTTTAACATACTTTATAAAAGGTTTGGTAAATGCCTCTTTGCTACTGTCTGAAATTAGTCTCTTTGATACTGGCTCACAACACTTATCAATAAATGCTGGTAGATCAAGTAGACCTGGTAATTTATACAGACAATACACAATACAGTTATATTGTGAAGCATCAGTCTGAACTGTAAAAGGCTGGTCAAAATCAGGACTTTGCAACACTGGTTTCCTGCACAAAGCATCCTTTAAATCTATAAAGGCACTGTCACATTCTGCCGTCCAGTTAACCTTATTAGGCTTGTTCTTTTTTGTCAGTTCAGTAAGGACTATAGCTCTTTCAGAGAAGTTTGGGATAAAACGTCTATACCACCCCACCAAACCAAGGAAAGATCGCACCGGTTTCTCTGTTGTAGGCTGCTCAGCATGTTTAATGGCCTCGATCTTCCCAACTTGAGGGCGTATGACCCCATGTCCCAGCACATGCCCAAGATAGCAAGTCTCTCTTTTGGCTAAAGTGCACTTGTCTGGGCGAATGGTAAGTCCAGCATTCTTTATTCTGGTTAACACTTCCTTAAGATGTTCCAGATGATCCTGCCAAGTCGTACTATAAACAATGATGTCATCTAAATATGCTGCAGAGTACTTCTCAGTGCCCCGGAGGATCTGATCAATCATTCTCTGAAAGGTAGCAGGGGCCCCATGAAGCCCGAAAAGAAGGACCCGGAATTGATAATGTCCAAACGGAGTCTTGAATGCGGTAAGCTCTTTGCTCTCTGGACTTAAGGGCACTTGCCAATAGCCTTTACCACAGATCAAGAGTTGTGAGGAACTTTGCACTACCAAGTTTCTCAATCACATCATCAACTCTGGGCATAGGATAAGGATCAAATTTACTCACAGAGTTAAGTTTCCGAAAATCCAAGCAGAACCTGAGTGAACCATCCTTCTTCGGCACAAGCACGATGGGATTATTCCACTCACTAGATGATGGCTCTATGACCTGCAGTTCTTGCATCATCTCCAGCTCTTGTCTCATGGTGTGCACAAGCCGTTCTGGAACTCTGTAAACTGGTTGTCGAATTGGTTTTAAGTCCTTCAAGTATATGTGATGTTGCACAAGGTCTGTCCTTCCAGGTGTATCCAGGAACAGTTGGTCAGGAATAATTTCTAACAGTTCCTTCTGTTGTTCAGCTGTCAGATGTTCAAGATTTAAGATGCACTCATCTGTATGAACTGGCAAATACTGCTCCTCTACTTCATCCTCCTCCAGTACTGCCCTCACCATGAGATCCTTCTCGATAGCCCCTGCTGGTTCTGAGTGGGAAGACTGTGCATGCCACTTTTTCAACATATTAATGTGGAAGGTTTGCAAGGGTTGGTTTCTGGAAGGTATTTCAATTTCATACGTTACTGGACCAAGTTTCCGCTTCACCTGATAAGGACCTTGCCATTTGGCCAACAGTTTGTTATCCGATGTAGGGAGTAGTAACAGAACTTGCTCTCCTGGCTGGAAGGTTCTGGTTCTGGCCCGCTGATCGTACCATGACTTCTGCTTCGCCTGAGACTGTTGCACATTCTCCTGGGCTAAGGAAGAGGCAAATTGCAACTGTTCTCTCATTTTAAGGACGTAAGAGAGAACGTTCCGCTTAGATTCTTTACCCGTGGTTTCCCAACTGTCTCTCAGGACGTCCAATGGACCTCTAACCTGGTGAGCAAAAAGCAGTTCAAAAGGCGAAAACCCGGTGGATGCTTGAGGAACTTCACGGTAAGCAAACAAGAGGTAAGGAAGCCACTTGTCCCAGTCTTTTCCAGTCTCAGACACAAACTTCTTCAACATGCCTTTTAAGGTCTGATTAAACCTTTCTACCAGACCGTCAGTCTGGGGGTGGTAGGGAGTAGTTCGAACTCTCTTAATGCCCAGTAACTGATAAACCTGATGTAAAGTGTGACTCATGAAATTGGGACCTTGGTCAGTTAACACCACTTTAGGGATGCCTACGTGTGAAAAAAAATGAAGGAATGCAGAAGTGATCTGTTTTGCTGTAACCTCTCTCAGGGGGTATGCCTCGGGGTATCTGGTAGCATAATCACAAATTACCAAAATAAACCGGTTCCCTTTTTGACTTCTCTCAACAGGTCCAATAATATCAACTCCTATTCTCTCAAAAGGCGTTTCAACTGCAGGTATCGGAATAAGAGGTGCGCTAGCAGGAGTACGACCAACTGTCAACTGACACTCGGGACAAGTCTTGCAAAATTCCTTCACTTCACTATACATACCAGGCCAATAAAACCTTTTGGAAATTCTCATTAATGTTTTCATGAATCCCATATGGCCTGCCCAGGGAATAGTGTGACCAAGTTCTAAAACCTTCTTACGCTGAGCTTTAGGTACCACTAACTGCATACCTTCCTCACTCTGCCTATAAAGAAGGCCCTGTTTCACAAGGAACATCTCACCATACAATGAACCAACAGTTGCGTCGCTGTTAACTTTCTCAAAACATTCAGACAAGGTGACATCATCTTTCTGAAGCTGCTCTAACTCACTTGGAATGACCAAATCTGATCCATCCATCTCAGGTTCCTCCAACTCATACTCTGACTGTACTGAGCTATCAATCAAGTCTGCAACCTTATTTCTGCGTCTCTCCAGTCGATCTACCTTGGAAGATCCTGCCTCACTGATAATTGTTTCTGTGAAAAATGGCATCTCCTGAACTACACTATCAACCAAATCTTGGGGTTGGGACGCCAAAGTTAACTTTTGGGCCTGAGCTCGAGTAACTACCCCACACCAAGCGGTCTCCTGAACCAAGTCTGCTAATACAGGCATGTCGGTACCTAGTAAAACTGGATAGGGCAAATTTGCAGCAACACCTACATTCATCAGATATGGCTGGTTGTTAACTTCAATATATACTTCAGCAGTAGGCAACTCTGACTTGTCTCCATGTACACAACATACAGTTACAGTCTCCTCAGTCCATGACTCTCTGGATATATACTGTGACTGTACTAATGTACGAGCACAACCTGTGTCTACTAGGGCTGTCAGTGGTTTACCATTCAACAACACTGAAATGGTGGGTTCCTTATCTTGCTTAAGTACAACGACAGAATTCGATTGAGGCACATAACACAATCTAGCAGATTTGGGTTTCCTCATGGGGCAGTGTGGGCTAATATGACCAGGTTCACCACAATTATAGCATACAATATCGCCTGTAGCTACTGTCTGACGTGTGACTGCAGGTGGTGTTAGCTTAGACTGTGATGGTTTCAAAATTTGGGCTTGATTCTGAGAGAACATACTCCCCCCTGACCCCACAGACATACCTTTTGTAGTCGGAAGGCTGCCTGCATAACGGAAGGTCCCGGAAAATCCCTTCCGTGCTGCAACGTAGGCTTCTACCAGGTTGGCTGCTTCTCCAGCAGTGCTAGGATTTCTCTCCTTTACCCAAGTCCTCACGTCTGGATACAGCACGCGCATGTACTGCTCCAAAACCAGGGTCTCCATCATTTCAGTCTTGCTGCTCACATCAAACTGGACCCATTTTGAAAATAAATCTTGTAAACGGATGTATAACTCAGTCGGGGACTCATCAGAAGGTGTGTTCACTGAACGAAATCTCAGTCTATAAGTCTCTGGGCTAACCTCATACTTCTTGAGAATCACTTCTTTAACTCGCTCATAATCAGAGGTCAAAGAAGGCGACATAGCGACAAAAGCACTCCTTGCTTTCCCAGTGAGCAAAGGAATCAGATGAACAGCCCAATCCTCCTTTGGCCACCTGTACACCTCTGCCAGTCTCTCAAACGTAGTCAGGTAATGTTCAATATCATCATTGTCTTGTAGCTTGGACAACGGAGGTACATGATCAAGCACTCGTGTAACTGGCCGATCTACAGAGCTAGCTCCCAACCTTTTATGCTCCAAGTCCATCTGCATCTGTGTGACCTGATGGTTGATGACTTTATATTGCTGCTCCCGTCGAGCTGACTCTCTCTCTTGCCTTTCGTCCCTCTCCTTCTGGTACTGTAGGAAGGCTTGAAACATTCCCGCCAGAGCTGAAATGGCTGTATCACCTGTGGCAGTAGGAATCTCCGGTTGATTCCTAGTCTTTGGCGGCATTTTAATCCACAATGTCACTTTTGCCGGTGTAAATCCCACTTCTGACACCAATTGTTAGGATGACCGGCAGATGTAAATCAAAAATGACATCAGGAAAAACTGTTGTTTCCACTTTAAGAGATTTTTATTTTCTCAGCAGCTCACACAGCCAAGACAAACTACCATTACCCTCCCCACACTGTGTTACTGGAGCCATTTTATAGGCCTGACTCCTCCCCCTGGATTGTACCATCCTACAGTTAAACATATTAAAAGACAAACATACTTGACATAACCACATAAATAATAATAAACAATATCAACAACAACATGCATATCATAAGCAATACATAATACAGACATACAAAACCAATATAAATCAAATAAATATATAAATTTTACAAACACAACTAATGGAATCCCCTGTGACATCACACGCAAGTGTGATGCACCACTAAGAAGGCAACAATTCAGATCTACCAATAAACCAAACTTTAACATACTTTATAAAAGGTTTGGTAAATGCCTCTTTGCTACTGTCTGAAATTAGTCTCTTTGATACTGGCTCACAACACTTATCAATAAATGCTGGTAGATCAAGTAGACCTGGTAATTTATACAGACAATACACAATACAGTTAAGATTGTCAATGCCAGTGTCAGTCGTGTTAACAGGGCATGGGTGTATGCTTGCTGGTGTTGTGTTTGTGTGTGTGTGCGTCAGTCACAAACATAGTCACTGGTTTGCACCGTGACAGTGCCTACCCCCAAAAACTGCCTAGCGGCCGGAAAGACAGAGGGAAAAAACCCAAAATGGTCATGACTATTAGATCACAAAAAATGTGTTCTAAATGCACCCCTGCAACACACACATCAACACAAATTGCATCTTCAACAGATCTGATACTTTCACATGGAAGCATGTAAAATTATCCAATTATTCACATTTAATGTAAATGTGAAAGGGCTGGTAAGAGTTTGAGAAACATCTGTTTGTTTTCATCAGGTGTTCATCATTAATGCTCAATCATCACTTAATCACTTAATCATCTCATTAACTTCAACACTAATGTTGCTTTATCTTTCTGTAGAGTGAGATCAAATGTTCTTTTACACTTGACAATTTTGCTATGTGTGTGTGTGTTTCCATGTTAAAACATAAATAAAAAGACACTGTGTTGTGGCTGATCTGTGGTTCATTTTAACTCAGAGCTGCAGGAAGAATATCAGTGAGCAGCAGAGAAACAGGAAACTGAGTGATTCTCTCAGCAGAGTTACACAGATTCCCCTCACAGCATGAAATAAATTTAAGTAAATCTGAAAATTTAAGTAAATCAGCACAATATAAGTAAATCTGAAATGAATAGAATAAATATTGCTTTACAGCCATTTGTACATTGTTCTAGCAGATATCATGCAGAGCTAAAAAATCAACATGGATTTGAACCAAAAACTCACTAATATCAAAATCATTGATTAAACTCCAAAACAGACTGCATTACCCTCTTCAAGTATTACTTACCAGATTTACTTTATTTCTGTCAAACAACTACAAAAGTTCTTACTGAAAATAAAAAGGTTTGGATATTGATGTTTTATTTCTTTGTTGAAGTGTTTGTTGTAGTTGTTCTCTTGATATAATTGAGAACGTCTCGGGTTACGAATGTAACCCTGGTTCCCTGAGGGGAACGAGACACTGCGTCAAAGCGCTAGGGGGAAATAGCCTTGCGTCTGTCACGTGAAGATCTGTGCAACCAATGAGAGACGAACGCGTGTGAATGCGCCGGTGACGTCATGAGGAAGAGCATAAAAGCGCGTCTGAAACCCGGACGCGTCAGCATGAATGTCTGAAGCGGGCACGGAGGCGCAAGGAGCTGAGGCAAAGACGCAGTGTCTCGTTCCCCTCAGGGAACCAGGGTTACATTCGTAACCCGAGACTTTCCCTTTCAGGGAACTCGAACTGCGTCAAAGCGCTAGGGGAACGCTATACCAACGCCACCTCAGCGACGCCGGCATCCGGATAAGTCCCAGCTCACTGAGAGAGCACCCTGGTTCCTGGGGCGGCATCGAGGTCCAATTGGTAGAACCTCATGAATGTGTGCGGTGAGGACCAACCAGCCGCAACACAAACATCAGACAAGGACACTCCGGAGAGGAGAGCCTTGGATGCCGCCATGCTCCGAGTGGAGTGGGCTCGGACCCTCAGAGAAGCATGTCCGGCCGACTCGTAAGCTAGAGAGATAGCCTCGACTATCCACCTGCTTAGGGTTTGCTTGGAAGCTGGAGCCTCCTCAGGAGCCCTAAAGCAAACAAACAGTTGGTCCGACTTATGCCAAGTGGCAGTCTTGAAAACGTAAGCGTCCAGTGCTCGCACTGGACAGACCTTGTTCTTGTGCTCCTGCTCATGATCGTCAAATGGGGGAGGGCAGAAGGCCTGCAGCATGAAAGACCTAGCCACATTAGTGGGAACCTTAGGGACATAGCCTGGCCTCGGGTGGAGAAAGGCTTTCGCCATCCGGGGCACAAACTCGAGGCATGAGGGAGCCACCGAGAGGGCCTGAAGGTCCCCGACCCTCTTAAGCGAGGTGATGGCCAGCAAAAGAAGGGTCTTAAGGGAGAGGGGTAATCTAAAGGTTCAAAGGGTGCCTGGGACAGGCCTTGGAGTACCACAGACAAGTCCCAGGCAGGCACCCTGGTCTGTGCCACAGGCCTCAGCCTTAGTGTGCCACGGAGGAAACGAGTGACTAGGTGGTCCCTGCCCAAGGATACCCCACCCAGAGGTACATGGCAAGCCGCTATGGCAGCCACATAAACCTTCAAGGTGGAGGGGGACAGCCCTGCTGCAAATCTTTCTTGCAGGAACTCCAGCACTTTGCCAACCTGACAGGTTACTGGGTTCACCTGCCTTTCACTACACCAGGACGTGAAGAGTTTCCACTTCAAGGCATAGAGTTTCCTCGTGGAGGGAGCTCTGGACTGAAGGATGGTCTCCACAACCTCGGCTGAGAGACCGGATTCTATGAGCTGGACCCCCTAAGGGGCCAGACCACAGCTACATTAGCTCTAGGCGGGGGTCAGCAACCCTCCACCTGGGCCAGAACTCCCGGGAGCAGAGTGATCGGGGGAAAAAGCGTACAGGCGTAGACTCGGTCATGCCTGTACCATGGCATCCCGCCCCAGAGGCGCTGGATGTTTAAACGAAAGCCACAGAGGGCAGAGAATACTCTTACGGAGGCAAACAGGAGACCTGTGCCCTGCCATATCTGTCCCAAATCTGCTCCAGACAAGAAGGGGACCAAGAGTTCCAGCCCTCGGGGAGAACCCCTGGTTTTCAGCCACCACTGCAGCGCTGCAACGTGAGTGGCTGCCCCTTGATACTCTTGACGGCTGAACGAAAGGCCTGAATGTGCCCGGGGAAGTGCCGAGCAAACATGGCCACTGAGTCCAAAGTGACTTCCAAGAAAGTGGTTCTCCGCGTGGGAGAAAGTACACTCTTCTTGGTGTTCAGCCCTAAGAGTGCCACTCGTCCTTAACGGCTAAACGAAAGGCCTGGATGTGCTCGGGAAAGAGCCGAGCAGACATGGCCACTGAGTCCAAAGTGACTCCCAAGAAAGTGGTTCTCCGCGTGGGAGAAAGTACACTCTTCTTGGTGTTCAGCCTTAAGGATGTCACTCGTTGCTTAATGACTAAACGAACGGCCTGGATGCGCTCGGGGAGGAGCCGAGCAAAGACGGCCACTGAGTCCCACATGACCCCCAAGAAAGTGGTTCTCTGAGTGGGAGAAATTACACTCTTCTTGGTGTTCAGCCCTAAGCGTCGTGAGACAAGAACCAAGAGTGGCTGGCCCAGCTTGATGCTCTTAACGGCTAAACGAACAGCCTGGATGCGCTCGGGAGAGAGCCGAGCAGACATGGCTACTGAGTCCCAAATGACTCCCAAGAAAGTGGTTCTCTGCGTGGGAGAAAGTACACTCTTCATGGTGTTTAGCCTTAACCCCCCGCTCCTTTATGTGCGGGCACAGCATCTCGATGTTGTGCTGCTAACTGCGGCGACTTGGCCAGGATAAGCCATAATCGTCGAAATAGTTTAGGACACGATAGTTCCTTGCAAGTGCAGCGGAGCTTAGAGCAGCGTCCACTCCTAGGTGAACGTGCGGGGCGAGAGCGCCAGGCCGAAAGGAAGCACCCGATACTGGTACGCCTTTCCCCCGAAGGCGAACCTCAGGAACTTCCTGTGTTGCGGAAGGATGGAGACGTGGAAATATGACTGTCCTAGCAAATGAGGTCGACGGTGACAAACCGATCCTCGGATCTGACCTGCACTACGATCTGCTTGAGCATCAACATTTTGAATTTTAGACGTCTGACCGCACGATTCAAGTCAAGTCAAGTCAAGTCACCTTTATTTATATAGCGCTTTTTACAATTTAGATTGTTTCAAAGCAGCTTTACAGTGGTCACAGGAAAAACAATACAAACAAAGTTTGTTTGGCTGAACAGCAGCTTTAAACGAGCAGGCGAATCAATACAATTGATGAATTTTAAGTGTTAAGTTTCCCCAACTGAGCAAGCCATAGGCGACAGCAGCAAGGAACCAAAACTCCGGCAGGTGACGTAACGAATGAAGAATACAATGGAGAAAAAACCTTGGGAGAAACCAGGCTCAGTCGGGGGACCAGTTCTCCTCTGGCCAGCAGCCAAACAGTGCATGATTATTGTACAACAATTCAAGTCCAATATGAAGTCCAATTTGGTCCGGTGAGAGATGGGTTCATGATCGTCACAGGGGAGGGTCTAGAAGAGTCACGGTCTCCGCAGACACTTCAGGGCAGTGCTGTGCTCGTGTCCAGGTCCTTCATCTGATCTGGATACGGACCGGATCCGGCTGACCACGGTAACCTCGGAATAAACAGAGACCAATATCAGCGTAGATGCCATTCTTCTTCTGATGTATCGAGTACATCAGATGTTATGGGAATGTTCCCGGTTCGGGCTTATCTAAATTATGCAGCCTAACAATCATTTTACATGATTTGGATTAAAAATGTATGTATAATGTGTCATGTGTATGCCAGGTTGAAGAGATGTGTTTTTAGTCTACCTTTAAACTGACAGAGTGTGTCTGCTTCCCGAACTGTAATAGGAAGACTGTTCCAGAGTTTAGGAGCTAAATAGGAAAAGGATCGACCACCAGCAGTTGACTTTGATATTCTAGGTATTATAAGCTGGTCAGTATTTTGGGATCGCAATGGACGTGAAGGACTATAATGTGTTAAGAGATCGCTCAAGTACTGTGGAGCAAAACCGTTTAATGCTTTGTAAGTAATTAGCAAGATTTTAAAATGTATTCGGTGTTTAATAGGAAGCCAGTGCAGGTTTGACAGAACTGGGCTAATATGCTCATATTTCCTGGTTCTAGTAAGAACTCGAGCTGCTGCATTTTGGACCAGCTGGAATTTGTTTATTAAGCGTGCAGGGCAACCACCTAGTAGAGCATTACAATAATCTAGCCTCGAACTCATGAACGCATGAACTAACTTTTCCGCTTTTGTCTTAGAGAGCATATGTCGCAATTTAGATATATTTTTAAGATGGAAGAATGCCGTTTTACAGATGCTGGAAACATGGCTTTCAAATGAAAGATTGGTATCAAAGAGCACACTCAGGTTTCTAACTGACGACGAAGACTTGACAGAGCAGCCATCGAGTGTTAGGCAGTAGTCTAGCTTATTACGTGCTGAACTTTTTGGTCTAATAATTAGAATCTCTGTTTTTTCAGAATTAAGCAGTAGAAAGTTATTAGTCATCCAATTTTTTATATCAGTTATGCATTCTGTTAATTTAGTGAATTTGTTCGTTTCATCAGGATGAGAAGAAATATAGAGCTGAGTATCATCAGCGTAACAATGAAAGCTAATGCTATGCTTCCTAATAACTGCACCCAAAGGAAGCATGTACAGGGTGAAGAGCAATGGCCCTAGTACTGAACCTTGAGGAACTCCATACTGAACCCTTGACCAATATGACATCTCCTCATTTACTGCTACAAACTGATAACAGTCAGATAAGTATGATTTGAACCAGGCTAATGCAACTCCACTAATTCCAACATCATTTTCAAGTCTATTGAGAAGGATTTTGTGGTCGATTGTATCAAATGCAGCACTAAGGTCCAGTAACACTAACAGAGAGATACAACCACGATCGGATGATAAGAGCAAATCAATTGTAACTCTAATGAGAGCAGTCTCAGTACTATGATATGGTCTAAATCCTGACTGGAAATCCTCGTAGATACTGTTTCTTTCTAGAAAGGAACATAGTTGTGAAGATATTGCCTTTTCTAGAATCTTTGACAAAAAAGGTAGATTCGATATCGGCGTGTAATTAACTAATTCTGTAGGATCAAGTTGTGTTTTTTTAATAAGCGGTTTAATTACTGCCAGCTTAAAGGTTTTTGGTACGTATCCTAATGACAAAGATGAATTAATAATATTAAGAAGAGGATCTATGATCTCTGGAAGCATCTCTTTCAGTAGCTTAGTTGGTATTGGGTCTAGCATACATGTTGTTGATTTTGATGATTTAACGAGTTTAAACAATTCTTCCTCCCCAACAGCAATGAAGGAGTGGAATTTTTCTTCAGGGACACTAAAATTTACTGTATTTTGTGATATTGTAGTAGACAGTTGCATGGTTATAATTTTCTCTCTAATATTATGAATTTTGCAAGTAAAGAAGTCCATGAAGTCATTACTGCTGTGCTGTTTTAAAGCATCTGGGAAAAGTAAGTAGAAAAGAAAAGTAAGTAGAAAAGTAAGTAGATCTAGCTGATTTTAAGGCCTTCCTGAATGCAATAGAGCTGTCTTTCCATGAAATGCGAAAAACCTTTTTTCCAGCTCCGCTCCATTTTTCTGGCTGCTCTCTTGAGGGCCCGTGTGTGTTCGTTGTACCACGGTGTTGGACTATTTTCTTTAATCTTCTTTAAGCGCAATGGAGCAACAGTGTCTAAAGTGCTGGAAAAGAGAGAGTTAATAGTTTCTGTTGCAACATCAAGTTCTTCTAGGCAATCTGGGATGCTAAGTAGATGAAACTGATCAGGAAGATTATTTGTAAAGCTATCTTTTGTGTTAGGAGTGATAGTTCTACTATATTTATAACAGGGAGTTTGTTTTTCGACTTTGGCTAAAGGTAATCTACACGCAACTAAGTAATGATCTGAGATGTCATCGCTCTGCTGCAGAATTTGAACAGTATCAACATTGATCCCATATGACAATATTAGATCTAAAGTATGATTACGAGAATGAGTGAGTCCTGATACATGTTGTGTAACATCTTTAATAGAGTTTAAAATGTCTCTAAATGCCAATCCCAAAGCGTCTTTTTCATTATCTACATGGATATTAAAATCACCGACAATTATGACTTTATCTGCAGACATTACTAATTCTGAGAGAAAATCAGCAAATTCTTTGATAAAGTCTGTATGGTGCCCTGGTGGCCTGTATAGAATAGCCAGCACAAAAGTTAAACGGGAATTATTACTTGCACTAGATAATTTTAAATTAAGAACCATCACTTCAAAATAATTATATTTCAAATTAGATCTTTGAGCAGTACTGATCGTGTTACTATAAATTACAGCAACACCTCCTCCTTTACCTTTCAGACGAGGCTCATGTTTATAATAGTAATCTTGAGGGGTGGACTCATTTAAAGTAATGTAATCGTCTGGTTTTAGCCAAGTTTCTGTCAAACACAGCACATCTAGTTTATGATCTGTAATCGTATCATTTACAATAAGTGCTTTTGAGGAAAGGGATCGTATATTCAGTAACCCAAGCTTTATCATTTGTTCATTTGTGTTATATCCGTTCTTAGTTGTTTGTAAATCAATTAAATTTTCACCCTTAAACGGTTTTGAGAGTTTTTTGTATTTGCTAATTCGGGGAACAGACACAGTCTCTATAGGATGATATCTAGGTGAAAGAGTCTCTATGTGTTGGAATTTATCTGACCTCTGTGACGTGAGACAGCTAGCAGACGGTCGGTTTAGCCAGTTTGTCTGCTTCCTGACCTGGGCCCCAGTTAGTCAAGGTTTAGCTCTAAGACTATATGCCAAATTACTAGAGAGAAGAGCGGCACCATCCCAGGTGGGATGAATACCATCTCTTTTCAACAGGTCAGGTCTGCCCAAAAATTTTTTTCCAATTGTCTATAAACCCTATGTTATTCTGCGAGCACCACTTAGACATCCAGCCATTGAGTGAGGATAATCTGCTAAGCATCTCATCACTCCTGCGCATAGGAAGAGGGCCAGAGCAAATTACAGTGCCTGACATCGTACTTGCAAGTTCACACACCTCTTTAATATTAGTTTTAGTGATCTCCGACTGGCGAAGTCGGACATCATTAGCGCCGACGTGAATAACAATCTTAGAATATTTACGATTAGCCTTAGCCAGCACTTTTAAATTTGCTTTGACGTCAGGCGCTCTGGCTCCCGGCAAACATGTGACTATGGTGGCTGGAGTCTCTATTTTCACATTCCGAGTAATATAATCGCCAATCACTAGGGCACTTTCAACAGGTTTCTCAGTGGGTGCGTCACTGAGTGGGGAGAACCTGTTTGATGTTCTAATCAGAATGGAACAGTGGTTGTTTGACCCGTGATTATGCCGTCTCACAGTCACCCAGTTGCCCTGCTGCACGGGCTCTACAGCCGGAACTGAACAATGTACAGGGTTTGCTAAGCTAGTCGCATGCAAAGTAGTATCTAAAGCCCTTGCATTCTTACTATCCTCGATTAAAGTTTGGATGCGTGTCTCTAATTCTGAAATCTTCTCTGTCAGCCTGACTATGTCCCTACATTTATCACATGTGAAGCCTTCACAGCTGACAGAGACAGAAAGACTATGCATGAAGCAGGAAGTGCAAGTAACAATTTCGAGAGAAGATGACATAACTCACCGCGTGTGTTGATCCAACTTGTTGACCAAATGTTTGATGAAGTCGGGAAAAAAAACGCTGTATGCACGGACAGTAAGATAGCACAATGCTAACGCGTTTAGCGACTTAGATAAAAGCTAACGATTACAATGTATTAAATAATCTAATATTGTATTTAGCAATATAAATGAACGTCGAGTTTAAGATCTAAAATAAAAAACAAGTTTATACGATGCTACAAATGCAATCAACTCGAGCAGACAGGAAACAGCAGTGCAGCAGTCAAAAACGGTCCGTCTGGAACAATCAGCCACACAGAAGGTTCCTACCAGCCTCAAGAGACACAAATCCAGAATTGGCCGCAACCCTCCATCCTTCTTTGGAACTATGAAGTAGCGGCTGTAGAACCCGGACTTGCTTTCCGCGAGGGGTACATACTCGATGGCCCCTTTCGCCAGCAAAGTGTCTACTTCTTGTTCCATTACCAGAGCCTGCTGGGGGCCTACCACTGACTGTAGGACCCCCGAGAAACGGGGTGGTGAAACCCCAAACTGGATGGCGTACCCGGAGGTTACCGTGCGCAGGACCCACTGAGAGATACCGGGTAGTCGTGACCACGCAGCCTGTGAATCCTACTAAGGGAACCAGCCTCCCGGGGCTGGTCTCTGGTACTGTGAACATATCCACCACTGAGCCGGGATTTCCAGAAACTCGGGTGGACTGCTCTAGGACCCTCCTTAGAGGGGGTGGTTTTCCCATGGCGGGCTGACTCTGGAGCTGCACATGGGAGACACCACCTTGTTGCGGCTTGGCGTCAGAGCCGCTTAGTCTTAGCCTTCTTGGCGTCCAGGACAACTCTCAAATCACCCTTTCTACCAGCAGACTGGACTTGAACTTGTCGGCCCGACCTTCCGGGGACTACCGGAGGAAGACGGGTTGTGACACTTTGTTTCTGAGCGGCCCTGTACGAGGAGCTCTGAGACCGCGCTTGACTGACGGTCTCACGTGGAGGGCGGCGGGAAGAACTCTACTGAACGCCACCTGCTGTCGTGCAGCCTCCTGAAACTTGACGACGACGCTTTTTACGGCATCGCCGAACAAGCCCGAAGGGGACAGAGGGGCATCCAGCAAAACAAATTTGCCCTTTATAGCTGACAAATTAAGCCATAAGTGTCTCTCCGTGGCCACCAGCGCTGCCATGGAGCGACCGACAGAGTAGGCCGTCTCCCTAGTGGCCCGAGGAGACAAATCCACGGTCCGGCGCAGCTCTGCCACTGCCTCTGGACCGATACCGCCGCCCTCGTTGAGGTCCCCTAGCAACTCAGCCTGATAGGCCTGCAGCAGTGCCGTAGTGTGTAGGCACGCCGCAGCCTGACTCGAAGCTGAGTATGCTTTCCCCACCAGAGACGACGTGACGTGCATCGGCTTGGAGGGGAGCGCCGGAGCTTTAATGGAGGACGCAGACTGGGGAACGAGGTAACTCGCAAGAGCCTCGTCCACTTTCTGCATCCCCCCATAACCATAATGTTGAGCCCCAACAAGATTAGTATACATGTGGTGTATGAACTTTTTTGGAGGCTGGCTTTCTCCAAGATCTAGATACCTCGGCATGTAAATCAGGCAGGGCATAGCTCGGCGCGGGGGAGTGACGCAAGCAGGCAGGTAGCGCTCGTCTAAAATACTCTTTCTAGGACGAGCGCTCCTGGTCTCCGCCGGCCAATCAATCTCCAGACGAGAGTCCGCTCGCGCCACAACCTCAACTAACTCCTCAAAAGCCGGCGAGGAGGGTGGCGAATCCTCCCCGACCGGGTCAACACTAGCTAGATCCATCTCACTTCCTGAACTCGATAAAGCTAGTGTTGGAGTCCCAGCACGAACATCTCTCGGGGAGTGCCCGTGACTTGGACCCGCTTGATCTCGTGAGGGCTGAGATAAGGGAAGACCCATCCCAGCTGCCTCAGCGAGATCCATTTGTGATCCCCAGGACTGAGAGCGCCGCAAAGCCTCGGCTGCTGCAGGTCCTGATCCGCGGGGAACACTAGCCTGAGCGGCCTCGTTACAGACCGCCAGGCGGGAGTGGAGAGCATGCAAAGAGAACCTCTCACAGTCCTTACAGCCGGCGTTCTCAAGCGCCGACCGGGCATGCTCCACTCCCAAACAGATAACACACATAACATGTGTATCCTCATCCGTTATAAAATGCGGACAAGGATAAACACATGGTCTGAAATTCTGTTAATTTGCCATCTTTTCACACACAATATTCCTGATTTTTAAACTATCTTAGTCTCAAAATCACTCTCACACAGACACAGCACGCTCTTCGCTCTTTTATGCTCTTCCTCATGACGTCACCGGCGCGTGCCGGCAGTGACGCATTCACACGCATTCGTCTCTCATTGGTTGAACAGATCTTCACGTGACAGACGCAAGGCTATTTCCCCCTAGCGCTTTGACGCAGTTCGAGTTCCCTGAAAGGGAACTCTGATTCATTGGAGGCGCAGCGGGGTTAACGCTGCGACCATGCCTATGATGAACGTGCAAGGTGAAAGAGCTAGGCCAAACGGAAGCACTTGATATTGGTAAGCCTTCCCCCCAAAGGCAAACCTGACGTACTTCCTGTGTTGTGGATGGATGGAATGAAAATATGCGTCCTTCAGGTCGAATTGACAGACCAGTCCTCAGACCTGATCTGGTTTTTCTACCCAGTCGCTACAGGTAGCGGTTCAACATTGAGATGTTGTTCCCGTGCTCTTTAATGTGTTGGGGTTGAAGCTAAACGCAAAGAAGAGTGTACTCTCTCCTCTCCAGAGGACCACCTTCCTTGGCGTTGTTGGGTTTCGGTTATGATGTCTGCACGGTTTTCCCCCGTGCGCATCGATTCTGTCCTGTTAGCCGTCAAAGAGTTTAACTAGGCCAGCCACTCACTGTAAAGCACTTCCAGCGAGTGCTGGATCTCAGGCAGCAGCTTCCTGCGTTACCCCGCTCGGGCTGCTGCACGAGGTCGCTACAGTGGTGGCTCAGAACCAGAGGATTTTCCCCGAGGGGCAACCCTTTCCGCACTATCAAGGTCACGTGGCGAGGCTTACGTGCCTTAGATATGTGGAAGAAATCCTGGTTTCTGTCTCATGGACCCGTATTGGAAGCTCCTTTTCGATGCGTAATGCTATCGACGGAGAGACCGCTCCGCCCAAGGTCATGAGCACCAGTTATCCTGAAACATAAACCTGCTAGAGATGATGGTTGCTTGGAGGGCGCTTCAGGCGTTCCTCCCAGACCTCAGGGGCCACCATGTAGTTGCTCAGACCGAGGGCAGCACTGTGGTCTCCTATATAAATCATCAGGGAGATTTATGCTCACGACCATTATACAAACTGGCGTGGCAGATCCTCCTTTGGTCCTAAGGGAGACTGCTCCATCTACGGGCAGTTCACATCCCTGGGACCTAGAATGTGGGAGCAGACTTCCTGTCGAGGCAGGGGCCGAGGCCCGGGGATTGGAGGCTCCACCCCGATGTGGTGGAGCAGATTTGGTTGAGATTCAGCCGAGCACAAGTAGACCTGTTCGCGTCCGAGGAATCGACTTATTGCCCTCTGTGGTTTTCACTCTTGCACCCAGCCCTGCTCGGGCTGGATGCCATGGTTCAGACATGGCCGAGACTATGTCTGTACGCCTTTCCCCCGATTGTTCTGCTCCTGGGAGTTCTGGAGAGAGTTCTGGACAAGGTCCGTCTCACACTAATTGCTCCATGTTGTCCGGGCACAGTGTGTTTTGCAGATCTTGTGTCCCTTCTGGACTGAGTCCCCTGGGAGATCCCAGGGAGGACTTTCTGTCCCAGGCAGCGGGCTTGATGCGTCAACCCTGCCCAGAACTGTGGAGACTGTGGGCTTGGCCTCTGAGGAGGCCCAGCTCATAGATTCTGGTCTCTCAACTGAGGTTGTTGAGACCATCCTTGTAGGAGCCATATTTAGATTAACTTGAAGTTCGTTTTTGTTTTTTGTCTTATTTAGAAACAATGTGATACATGTGTATGTAAATAAGGAAATTGGGTTTAAAGTCTGATGCTTAGATTAATCATCATCAACTGAATTGACTTGCTCCGCCTCCTGGATGCGTCACTACGGCGCAAAAGTGCAAGTGTTAAATTGAGTTTGAGTTTGTTTGTTAGACAGGTTAGAGTGTGGAAAGCAACAGTTTCTTTAATCGCATTACCCATTATGCATTACGCATTGCTGGAAATCTGATTTTGATGTCTTTGTTTTGAAAGTAAACCAGAGATTGTGAACAATAAATCTTGTTTTGTTTGATGATCGCATCTCTGTGAGTGCTTAAAGGAAATGTGTATTAGGGAAACCCACACTAACCTCACTAGGCTAAAGAAGATTAGCCTCAACAATCCTCCACTCCAGAGCTCCCTCCACGAGGAAGCTGTACGCTCTGAAGTGGAGATTCTTCACTTCTTGGTGTAGCGAAAAAGCAGGTGAACCCAGTTACCTGTCACATTGGCAAAGTGCTGGAGTTCCTGCAGGATAAATTCGCTGCAGGGCTGTCCCCCTCCACCCTGAAGTCTATGTGGCTGCTTACTACGTACCTCTGGGTGGCATGTCCATTGGTAGGGACCCCCTCGTCACACGCTTCCTCCGTGGTACTATTAGGCTGAGGCCTGCAGTACAGACCAAGGTTCCTACCAGGGACTTATCCCTGGTACTCCAGGGGTTGTCCCAAGCACCTTTTGAACCTTTGGATGAGGTTCCCCTAAAGTTCCTCACTTCAAAGACATTATTCTTATTAGCTATAAGATCGCTAAAAAGAGTTGAGGATCTACAGGCTCTTTCTGTAGCTCCCTCTTGCCTTGAGTTTGCGCCTGGGATGGTGAAAGCCTTCCTTCATCCCAGGCCAGGCTATGTGCCCAAAGTGCCCACTCATGTGGTCAGGTCTATTGTACTGCAGGCGCTCTGCCCTCCCCCCTTCGGTGACCAGGACCAGGAATTTAAAAACAAGGTCTGTCCAGTGCGACCACTGGACATTTATGTCCACAGGTCTGCCCTTGGCATAAGTCAGACCAGTTGTTTGTTTGCTTTGGGACCCCCAATGGGGCCCCAGCATCCAAACCTACTTTAAACAGGTGGATAGTCGAGGCTATCACCCTGGCTTACGAGTCGACCAAATCCCCTTTGCCTCTGAGGGTCCATGCCCACTCCTCTAGGATCAAGGCTGCCTCTAAGGCCCTTATATCAGGTGTGTCTTTATCTGATGTTTGTGATGCGTCGGGGTGGTCTTCCCCGCATACCTTTCTGAGGTTTTACCAGCTTGACCTCAACTCCGCTCCGGGAACATGGGTCCTCTCGTAGTGAGCTAGCACTCGTCGGCCTTCGTCACTGAGGTGGCGTTGGTTTATCGTTCCCCAAGCGTTTGACGCAGCGCTAGGTCCCTTGAAAGGGAGCGTCTCAGGTTACGTATGTAACCATAGTTCCCTGAGAGGGAACGAGACGCTTTGTCTTTGTCCTCAGCTCCTTGCGCCTTCCGGGCTTGCTCAGACACCTCTAAGCTGCTGCTTCAGGGTTCTAACGCTCTTTTATGACCTGGTTTGTGACGTCACCGATCTGCGACTGTCACTCACACTCAGTCGACAGAAGTTTACATATTGTGCTTCGCGAGACAGCGTCCAAGTATTCCAGAGTTCGACGCAGCGTCTCGTTCCCTCTCAGGGAACTATGGTTACATACATAACCTGAGATGTTTATGAGAATACCCTTTTGAGAATATTATTAAAGACCAGATAACATTGAACAAATATTCTATTAATTTTACAGGAAGAACGTTTTTTCATAATGTTGATGGAACCAAAGTTATGAGACTGTTCCCTGTTAGTTGGGTCAGTTCATGGGTAATTAAAGAAGCGTACCTGTGGCAGGACTTTCATTGCAGAAGTCAGTGTCACAGCACTGAGCAGAAGTTTCCATTCTGCATGGTGTTGCGGTCAGAGACCAGCTTTTACAATCACGTGTTGCAGCACAAGTTGCTACACCAGATTCTTGCTTTTCACCAGCTAAATAATTTGATATTTGAAACTCGACAGATTAGGTAACTTTTAGCAAAAAGTAAAATAATTACAAAATAGTCTAGATTACATATTACATACAAGCAAATATCTACTTATTTAATGTACATTTTAGCTTTATGTATTTGAAGTCCAAAATGTATTAACTATTCATTTCTTAAAATCAAATGATCACTATATCCATTTTGCTAATATGATGTATTAATAATGTATTATAAATAATGTGACAAAATGTGCAAATTCAACTTACCGAAGTATCGCACACTTCTAACACTTGCACACCTTCTTTCTTCATTGAAACATTTCCTACTTCTTTCCAACCATCCCCATACACACGCCTACCCTCTAAGTTGATCATTTCAAGTACATCCTTTTCAATTGATGGTGTGATGAACTGCTGATTTTATATCTTGGACATGGCTGACAGCATATCTACCTTCCACTTCCTGACTCCAGACACTGCAGACATGTTTTCCTAAGCTCCTGCTCTGACCTGCTTTGCCCTTGCGCAGCATTCTGTCTGTTTTTTTCCTCTGACCCGCTGCTGCTGGACTCCTGACAATATTGAAATGGAATTGATTAACTGGTCAATCAGCGCGATCGACAAGATTTTTTCACAAAGAAAGGCAGCTCCGGGAGAGCCCAACTGCCCGGACGGGACGTTTGCTGCTGGGTATGCGATGGACCCATGGAACAACTGGCAGGTACTGTGCCTAGAGGCACTATCGATTGAAGATGCAGAAGATTTATATATGATTGGATTACTGATAGCGGGATTCCTATTCTTTGGCTTCGGAATTTTCCTGACTTATCGGAAGATTGGGAAGACAGCTGCGAGCAAATTCACCGAGCCGCTGTCTGTGGAAATGAAGAATTGCCTCGAGGCCGTGTCTGACCGTGTGAAGGAATTAGATCTGTGAGTGGCAAAGATTGAGGAACTGACTTGTAACCTATGTGAACTGTACCGCAACAACACAGTCGGGACAGCGAGACAGTTTGGTGATCTTTCACGGATGGTATCTGGTCTGGCTATGAGGTTGGACACGGTGCTGAGGACCAGAACTGAACTTGACTGAACTGATTATGATCCGGTCAAATTACCGAAGATCGAAAATGGATTATTAAAAAAAAGGGACTTTAAGACTTTTCTGCCTCTATTTCTCTGTTGGGAATCCAGCATGTTGACGTCAGCCTGGTCACCCTTATCTTCCTTCAGGGACAAAGCCACAGAGCTGTTCTCATAACATCTGATGCTGTGACTAACTCTCTCCCTCTCAACCGTCTGAGTGTCCTGCCTATCTGTTCTTATCTATTCCGCCCCCAAAACTCCACTGGAAAAAAATTCCTACACGTGAAACCTCGTGGACTGTGTGTGTTAAATTGCATTAATATGTTTTCCCATGTGTAATGTATGTAACGCTTGCTAATCTGCATTCTGTAATTTCTGGAAAAAAGTATGGCGGCGCATGCACATGCAGCGGCTAGGAGGCTTGACTCCAAGTTTAATTTCGTTACACTGTACTTGTACATGTGAAATGACAATAAACTACTACTACTACTACTACTACTACTACTAGTGGGCCCTGGAACCATTTTGATGACATTAGCAGCACTAAGTCTACCCTGTTGTTCAGGTGGTGAGCGGGACCATGATAACTTTCCATTTTTGGAAGGTAATGGGTTTGTGGGTGGTTCTCGCGAGAATTATGTCCCTTGTCATGTGAACTACTATTGGTTCTCGCAATACTAGAGATATGGTTATGTTAGGTTAGAGCCCTAAAATCGAAAGGGCAAAAAATTGTTGGAGCCCTAAAATCGAAAATCGTTTTTTTTATCTATATATATAATATTGAATATGTTAAATTATAATAAACATTATAAAATTATAACATGTTATAGTGACCTCAATAAAACAACCAAAACAAATGTGTGTGAAATTTTTATATTTCTTATGTTTTATACAGCTAAGAGAACCTGGGGTCAAATTGACCCCAAGGAACACCGATGCTACAAAATGTGTACAGGACATTGAAAAAATATCAGCAGGTTAATTTTATGTTTACAGAGTCAGTAAATCTGAAGCACATTTTTTTTATTAATCATGTTTTTACAGACGTTAAACATTGAATGGGGTCAAATTGACCCCAAAGATAACAGGAGGGTTAAGCAATCTATTGAATAAAGTTCTACATAAACAAGAATGATGTGACACAGCGCATATTTACATATTAATCTAAATGTCGCTCTCTTCAATATCGAGATGTTCCTTAACAGCATGTCACTGCTCACGTACCCCTAAACAAAGAATTAAAAATTACTTTTCCATGAGTTTGCTGGGGCCTTAAGTTTATTAATTAAAGAACCAAACATAAGACAGTGGGAATCTCGTTCGTCCATTCATGCCCGTCACTAATTAGATGATGAGGTATTTGGTTATTTACTGGGGTTTTTGAGATTTGGCCAAAATAATAAGGGCAGTGCACTAGAGAAATGACCCAAGGAGACACATCAGTCACCCACACATGGATCTAACAAAACACATACTCAGACACAATTCATCAAGACAATGAGGTACATCATCTAACACAGTGGTCCCCAACCTTTTTTGTGCCGCGGACCGGTAAACGTGTGAAAACCACTTGGGGACCACTGATCTAACAGAGTCATAAATTCATCAAATGACTGAGTCCATAACGTGCCCCACATGTACAGTATCAAAACATTTTCAGAGTCGCAATTATCATGAGGAGGCTGAGATCGCCTATGTCCCTCTCAGAAAGTCCAAATTATCATAGTCCTTCACCAGAGAGCCTAACACAAGTCCTTTAAAAGAGACAATGAAAGGTAAGTGGACAATTGTAGAACAGTTCTGTAACATGCAGGATTGAATTGAATCATTGTTAGATGGTGAGCTGTATTTTGGTGATTTGTTTAACCTCCAGGTCTACTCCATCCAATGTCAGGTTTGATGAATGAGGTCTGAGTTGGTATTATGGATTCTAGTCGCACCTTCTCCTCCTTCAGGCATAGCATAGATATCACTTTATTTGCAACCCTGCTGTGCCGTGCACACCTGGCATCGTTCTTGACTTTGCACTTCTGCACAACATGGTTTCCACTGCCCTGCAGGTGCCCATTGCAGGGCACATCAGATCTTTCTCCCACGAATGCTCCTCGACTTTGTAAGTAAAACCTCACTGCTCAATTGTAATCCCCTAAGATGTAGGGGTTCTTTCTAGTTTTGATAACCAATGATGACTGTTGGAATCGACATTTGGGAGGGGTAGTTAATTTCCATTAACCGACTATGACAGTAACCTTATCCACGCTCTCTTTACCTCTACTGATGAGGTCACCACTTATCCTCCAAGCATACACGGTATGTTGATCATCCTCATCACCCTTTGCCAGACAAAAGCTGAGTAATTAGTCTGTAGGTAGGATTGTTGCTACTAATTAGGTTGCCCAGTCTGTTTTTCTCCATCAGAGTTATCAAGGTTGAGAAGCTTGGGATGTTCAGATGTAACTGGAGCATGGAGGCAGGCAATGGGAGTGACTTTGGGTAATTGCAATCATGCCCTTCACTCTTTGTCAGAGCGTCAGTTTGGTAAGAATAAAATTCCTGAGAATCTCCACCCATTGGTAGGGCTTCAGGGGGGCTGCTGTAACCTCACCCAACATCTGCTCAAATTGTCCTGTCCATGGATGATCTTGCTTTCCACATGAAGAGAATGCTGAGGTACTACACAACACCCCCAATTGTAATACATGATCACCTGTAAAGGAGTACTCATGGGGGTCTAGAATCAAGCATGTCCTCCGCCTGTCTTTTAGGATTTTCAACCCCTTCAATTTCTTAGCATTGATGCTCATTTCCATTCTTTTTAACTCAGCAGACAGACCATCCAATTTCAGCAGCCAGGCTTGACTGTCATCAGCTAGGAGAATGAGGTCATCGGCATTCGCCAGAGAGTTGATGAACTCCCCCAATCCCCAGTGTGATTCCCACTTCCTGGTGTGCTGCATGAAAAGCAGTCTCCATTGCCAAGATGAAAAGGATCGGCTCTTCCTTACCCTTCTAGCACACCTTGTAGATTCTGTTGAGTGCAACTACAGGTCTTCTAGGTAGCGTATTAAAGGCGGGGGCGCTCCTGGCCCATCAACCGCAGGCAGAATACCTTAACCCCTTCTTGAGTTGGATTCCCGTAGATCAGGGGTGGGCAATTATTTTTCTCATGGGGCCACATGAGAAACTCGGGCAGTTGTAGAGGGCCGGACCAATACACTTAACTCAGTTCTGGCCAATTGATTGTATATCTCTTTATAAAAAACATTAAATGAAACAATATGATGAAAATGTGGAATTATAACACTATTTAATGAACATTCACAAAAACAGTTGTTTCAAAAACTAGCATCACAACTTTACACAAAAAAGCAAGTATTTCAAAGACCAGCATTGCATTAACTATATACAAAAAACAATAAATGTCCCCAGAGTTGTTTGTGGGTTTTTTTCTTGTTCAGTGAGAGAAATCTAGCCTCTGTTGGGCTTGAACAAGTGCACTGAAGTCAGGTTGAATATCTGAGGTGGATATGCGAAGGACAGCACACAAGTGATCATCACTGAGAGAGGATCTGTATCTGTTAAACTTCATCACGGAGAATGTTTGTTCACAGATGTAGGTAGATCCAAAGAGAACCAACATCCTCTGAGCATGTCTCTTTATGTGTGGAAAGTTTTCCTCTTTGAGAGAAGAATAAAAATGCAGCAGTGATACTGACTTAAAGTGCTCTGACAGTAGTTTATCAGACTGCAGATCAATTAATTCAAGCTGAACATCAATGGGTGCATTATCCACACTGCAAGTGAAGGGAGAAGAAATCATGTGCATTTCACTCTCAACTCTTTTAAAGTCTTCAAATCGCCTTGAAAACTCACCATGCAGTGCCTCTAACATGGATGAGTACCTGTGGAGGTGATCAGCTGATGGTGTGACTTCTTTCAGTGTTGGCATATGGGTAAGAATGTTGCCCTCCAATTGTCTTGAAAGAAACTTCAACTTTCTCATGAAAGCCATCACTAAGCTGTACATTTCATGTACAAAGAGGCCCTTACCTTGTAGCTTAGTATTTAGTTCATTCATAAGTGCAGTCACATCAACAGCAAAAGCCAGATCTGCCAACCAGTCTGCATCTGAGAGCTCTGGGGTGTCCCTGCATTTCTTTTCACAGAACTCTTGAATTTCTGCTCTCAAGTCCCATACTCTTTTAAGCACCTTGCCTAGGCTGAGCCATCTGATGGCTGTGTGGTAGCCTATGTCACTGTGTTCACTTTCATTCTCCTCCAAAAGTGCAACAAACTGTCTATGATTCAGTGCTCTTGCCCTGATGAAGTTACTTTAGTTACAACATCAATAACATGGTTGATCTTTAGCACTGACTTGCACAACACCTCCTGGTGTATAATGCAATGCAAAAATATCAATTTCTTTTCTGGGTTAATTTCAGTCACTTTATCTTGCATCTGTTTCAAAAGTCCGACATTTTTCCCTGTCAGATTTGGACAACCATCGGTTGTAACACATGTCAGTTTGTCCCATTTTAGTCCCAGTTTGTCCATGGATGAATTTACCTCGGTGAACAAATCACTCCCCGTTGTAGTCCCTTTCATTGACCGCATTGCTGCCAGCTCCTCCGTGATCTCAAAGTCTTTCGTTATCCCACGTACAAAGATAAGTAACTGGGCTGTGTCGCGGACATCACAGCTCTCATCCAGAGCCAAGGAGAAACAGTCAAAATTATCCACTTTGTTTTGCAGCTGAAGTTCCAGATTTCCCGCGATGTCCTCGACTCGTCTCGTTACAGTTCGTCTGGAGAGGGTCACATTCGCAAATGCGTCTTTTTTCTCAGGGCATATAAGCGCAGCAGAATCCACCAAACATTCTTTAATAAATTCCCCATCAGAGAATGGCTTACTGTTTTTAGCGATTTTGTGTGATATCACAAAGCTGGTATTGACAGCTGCATCCCTGGATGCATGAAGCTTAGTAAAATGTCCTTGCTGCTTTTGCAGCTGTGCCAGTAAAGTTTCAGATATCCGTGATCGCTCTGCATCTGTCAAATTTTTGTATTTCTCTTCATGTTTCGTCTCGTAATGACGATTCAAATTGTAATCCTTAAGCACCGCGATCTGTTCTCCACAAACTAAACAAACAGCTTTCCCTTTGACTTCTGTAAATAAATACTTTGAAGTCCATACAGTCTTAAAAACTCTACATTCTGCGTCAATCTTTCGTTTTTTATTTTTAGCTAACATATTTAACGTCTGAGCCTGGAGAGAAGTGAAGGTGCAAACGGTCACACGCACTGTGACTGACGTATGTAAATAGAAAACAAAACAAAATCAGTTGCCATGACTACAGACCGTAACTTTTGTCGTGCGGAAGAACATTGCAGCCGGAGCTACTTTTCTCCATTCATTCTATGACGAGTCACGCTGGTACGGGTGTTCCTCCGCAATGGTGCAGACGTGAGCCAATATAAACACTGATTGCATGTGTACCGTAGTTATTCAGGATAAGACAAAAACACGGTTTGGGAAATGTTTTCATGATGTACTCGCTTAATATATAATTTTTGAACATTTTAAAAACAAAACAAAAAAGATATGGACTGCAGCTTTAAAAAGTACCAATTACCTCACGCGGGCCGGTCAAGGATAGCCCGCGGGCCGGATGTGGCCCGCGGGCCGTACAATGCCCAGGTCTGCCGTAGATGAAGGCATCTTCTTTTTTTCTTTAATCTTTAATCATCAGGCTCAGGTATTATACATCATTTATATCATTTCTTGCAATATTCCAATAATCATTAAACAGTAGGTCGTTAGTAGCATAAGGAAAAAAATAAGAATTTGGAAATCTCATCTCATGTTTATTAATCATATTGTCACAGTCTTGTCGCGTCTGTCACATCCGGGTTCCTCTGTGTCTCCCAGATCCTTCCCACTCCTGTCTTGTTAGTCATTACCCTCTTAATTATGTCAGCTGTCCCCAGTTTGCCCTCATGTATAAATCCCTTTCATGTTTCCTGTGTCCTTGACGGTGATTGTAGTGTTTTAGCGTAGGTCTGTGTTTATGGTTTGTGGATGTTCTCTTTGTTCAGTTTCTGAGTTTTGCACCCCCACGTGCCTTTTGAGTTTATCGTGAAAGTGTTTTGTTTTCAATATTAAATCTGTCAGCAGTGCACACCAGCACAACACGCTAACACATATACAATGAGAACCATTGGTATTGTTTTTTTTGCTGTAAATGTAAAGTTCTGATTTTACTCGGAATCAGAAGTATCTTAAATCCAAGATGACGAAGTTTAAGTTCAGATTTCTACAAAAAACGATTTTAAAAATACCATAATACAAACAGAATGGAAATTGAGCAACAAAATTTTGTCCTTTTTAATGTAATTGTCCTGAATTTATTCTTCATTCTTCGATTTTGCTTTTCTTATAATCCAATGCACAATGTCTTCAACAGAACCAACAGCTCCTCCAGCAACTCATCCAAGAACAGGAACATGGTAACTCCAGTCTAGAGCTCGCTTTGATCTGTATGGTACTTTTTCTTCTGCTTTTAAAGCTTTGGCAACTTCTGTTTTTTCCTCAGCATCTTTTAATCAGCCACTGTGGTATTTATTATTCGTTATTTATTATTAATGCTGTAGGGGCTAGGTACCTTTTTTCATTTCAAAATACATTTTCTCCTGTTTATGTTTAGTTAGGGAGACAGGAAACACGTTGTACTTTTTTTTGTCCTGTTTTTCTTTTGACAGGGAATTTAGTTTCTCCTGGGATTATTTAGTTAATTTTCTGTTTGTTGTTTTGGCCTGGCCAGGCATTCAATTTACAAATTGCTGTCGCTCTTATGTTTAAGTGAATACTCATGTAACAGAGGACTCACAGGCAGGGATCCAATTGCAATGTCTTTATTTAGAATGGTCGTACAGGCAGGGGGTCAGGGCAAAACAGAGAGCAATCGTGGTCAGTAATCCAGGCAGGGGTCACAAAGGCAGGCAGACAGTAGCAGAAACGTGGTACAGGCGAGAGGTCGAGGCAGGCAGATATCAATCGAAACGTTATTCCAGGCACAAGGTCGGGGCAGGCAGAACAGGATCAAGAAACAGGTCACAGGCAGGAACGGTAACAGGCAAACTAAAACAGGAATAAACGCTCGGAATGATAGCAGATAGCAAATCGAGATCTCGCAGTGAGTGTGTGTGTGGAGCAGTCTTATATAGTACAGGATAATGATAGACAGGTGGTGTGGCAAACAGTGAAGATGGAGTCCAGGTGTGTGTAATCAGTCTAGTGTGATGGTTGCTGGGAAATGTAGTGTGTAGTGAAGTGTCAGTATAAATGTGTGAGCTCCCTCTGGTGGCCAGGGAGGGGAGCACAGAGCTCATAGTCATAACAGAGCCCCCCCCCTACGAGCGCCTCCTGGCGCGAGGAAGCGACATGGCGCCGCGCACCACCATGGCGGCACCCAAAGTTCAAAGTTCCAGGGTGGTGCCGGGGGAACCGACCAGGCTGGTTCAGGCAAGGCTGGTGGGTCTGGGAGGTCTGGCAGTTCTGTGAGGTCCCAGGACGTAGCCGACAAGCCGATGGACCCGATCGACGCCGCTGGTTCCGGAGACCGAAGGCCAGCCGCAGCGACGAACGACCGAGGCGGAATCCAAAGGACCGAGAGCAGAGTTGGAGACGGAGTGACAGAGGACATAAGGTGTAAACCGGAGGGAGGAAGGAGCCAGCTGGAGCCGCAGGTGTAGGCAAGGCGACGCACGACCAAGGTGGAGCCTGGAGGACGAGGGAACCCGATGGAGATGATGGTCGAGGGACTTTGGTGAAGCTGAGGGAGTGAGAAGCCAGGCTGTGCCGAAGTGTTGACGGACCAAGGTGGAGAGAAGGGGTCTGAGGCTGGAGGCGGAGTCAGGCATTCCCCGACTGCCGTCGAGGCTGGAGTCGGCAGGATCTGCGGCGGGACCATCCAGCTGAGCACATGCAGTGGCGGTGCAGGACTGACAATCTCTGGCAGAGACAGGGCAGGAGGGCTGGCAGACACAGACAGGGACAGAGGTGATACTGGGTGGGATAGGGTGGGAAACGGTACCTCAGGCTCTGGTTGACGGGTCGTTGCAGGCTCTGGCGGCTCTGGCTGGCGGGTCGTTGCAGGCTCTGGCGGCTCTGGCTGACGGGTCGTTGCAGGCTCTGGCGGCTCTGGCTGACGGGTCGTTGCAGGCTCGGGGAGATCCGCGAAGGCCGGCGGCGGCGCTGGGAAGTCCGCGAAGGCCAGCGGCGGTGCTGGGAAGTCCCGGAAGTCCAGCGGCGGGTCGGGCCACAGTTCAGGCAGCTCTGGCGGGTCGGGCCACAGTTCAGGCAGCTCTGGCGGGTCGGGCCACAGTTCAGGCAGCTCTGGCGGGTCGGGCCACAGTTCAGGCAGCTCTGGCGGGTCGGGCCACAGTTCAGGCAGCTCTGGCGGGTCGGGCCACAGTTCAGGCAGCTCTGGCGGGTCGGGCCACAGTTCAGGCAGCTCTGGCGGGTCGGGCCACAGTTCAGGCAGCTCTGGCGGGTCGGGCCACAGTTCAGGCAGCTCTGGCGGGTCGGGCCACAGTTCAGGCAGCTCTGGCGGGTCGGGCCACAGTTCAGGCAGCTCTGGCGGTTCGGGCCACAGTTCAGGCAGCTCTGGCGGTTCGGGCCACAGTTCAGGCAGCTCTGGCGGTTCGGGCCACAGTTCAGGCAGCTCTGGCGGTTCGGGCCACAGTTCAGGCAGCTCTGGCGGTTCGGGCCACAGTTCAGGCAGCTCTGGCGGGTCGGGCCACAGCAGCTCGGGCTCTGGTTCTGGCAGGTGGATCTCTGGATCAGGCTCTGGCTGGCGGATCTCTGGATCAGGCTCTGGCTGGCGGATCATTGTGGGCTCCTCGGAAGCGGCAGGTCCGTGCAGCCTCCAGGCGTGCACAGCTGCCGCGGCAAAGAACCACTGCGCCGTCCTTTGGGCAATGGCGGGGGTGATGACGGAATCCATCTTTCCCCTTCTAGAAAAAGTCTTTGTGGGCGACCAACCAGGTAGGTCCGGGTAGACAGCTGGATCTTGTTGTGGCGAGGTCTTCTGTAACAGAGGACTCACAGGCAGGGATCCAATTGCAATGTCTTTATTTAGAATGGTCGTACAGGCAGGGGGTCAGGGCAAAACAGAGAGCAATCGTGGTCAGTAATCCAGGCAGGGGTCACAAAGGCAGGCAGACAGTAGCAGAAACGTGGTACAGGCGAGAGGTCGAGGCAGGCAGATATCAATCGAAACGTTATTCCAGGCACAAGGTCGGGGCAGGCAGAACAGGATCAAGAAACAGGTCACAGGCAGGAACGGTAACAGGCAAACTAAAACAGGAATAAACGCTCGGAATGATAGCAGATAGCAAATCGAGACCTCGCAGTGAGTGTGTGTGTGGAGCAGTCTTATATAGTACAGGATAATGATAGACAGGTGGTGTGGCAAACAGTGAAGATGGAGTCCAGGTGTGTGTAATCAGTCTAGTGTGATGGTTGCTGGGAAATGTAGTGTGTAGTGAAGTGTCAGTATAAATGTGTGAGCTCCCTCTGGTGGCCAGGGAGGGGAGCACAGAGCTCATAGTCATAACAACTCACCATTATACATGTGTTGTACTTATATAATTATATGCTGACTCAGGCCAGTATTAAATAAAAACATCATCCATCTGTGTGTTTCTCTGTGGTTTTTAGGATTTTTAAGGATTTTTAAGGAATTTTATCAATCAGAAGTAAGCACAAACAAAAATGAAAAAAAATTGGATTGCTGAATTAATTTCTTTCATACTCACATTGTGTTGGCTTCATGCTACATACTCGTCTTCGAAAAACCGAACGTTCACCGTGAGAGGAGAAAAACATTTCATCTTTAATCATATGAGCAAAATGTTTAAATGCAGATCATTTCAGTTATACAAGTTATTAGTTATGATTCATATTAATTAGGGGTCAAAGTTTACCCAGAGGTGATTTGTCTGTGTCAAGGTTCATGAATGCATCGCTTCCTGCTGTGTCAGTAGGCGGGGCTAAAAGCCACATGGATGATCAGTGCTGTCACCTGCCACTCATCACCGAACCAGCTGCAGCTCATTCACTTCCCCTACTTATACTCACTCACTCACTTCTCATCTCCTTTGCCTGATCGTTGTTTGATGTTGTGTGCCGTGAGTCCCTGCCTGGTCCTGTCTGCTTCCAGTTCCGGTCTTCTTGTTCCCATCTCTGTTCACCGTGAATTGTTCGTTTGTGGATTATTGTTCTTCGTCTCACCTGCACCCTCATTATGTCGATTCACCCGGCCGTCTCAGTCCCTGCGTCATCAGTGTTCCAACCATCTCTGTTGTTGTTCATCATTCTATTTTCATTAAATCAGTTACTTGCAACTTGCTTCCTGTCGTTGATGATCATGACAGAACGATCTGGCACAAGCATGGAAGCAGCGAGTGCTCAATCTTCTTCACTCGAGGAATTCATCAATTGCAGCATACACCGAATGGACTCCCAGAAACAAAACCTCATTGACACAGGTCGTGCTGTTCAGGCACTGGAGGCACAGGTGTCTGAGCTCACCCATCAACTCCAACTTCTACGGGCTCCCACTGCGCCACCCACACCAGCCGTTTCCCCCGCACCACCGGAACACGCTCCCCAGTCGGAACCCTGTCTACCCACTCCGGAACCATATTCAGGTGAACCCAACTATTGCAGAGCATTCCTAACCCGCATTTCTCCCTACAATCCAGAACCTTCAACATGGAACAGTCCAAAGTGGCATTCGTCCTCACACTTCTGACTGGGAGAGCATCGCTATGGGGGACGGCGGTGTGGGAGAATCAAGATCCGTGCTGCGCCTTGTTTTGGACACTCGCCGCTGAGATGAGGAGGGTGTTTGCTCGGGCCGCTTCTTGGAGAGAGGCGGCCAGAAAGCTAGCAGATCTTCGCCAGGGGGAGTCATCTGTATCGGACTTTTCCATCGAGTTCCGGACCTTAGCGGCACAGTGTCAGTGGAACGATGAGGCGCAGTGGGACATGTTCCTGCATGGGTTGGCTGACCGCGTCCAGAAGGAGATCTACACCTTGGATTTACCCACCTCTCTCAATGGACTCATTGAACTGGCTTTGAGAATCGACGCTCGCCTGGCCAGGGGCTAGAGAAGGACTCCTGCTACCCGGGTTGCTGGTAATAGGGAGGTTGCCCGGGTCAGCGGTGGGGACGCGGTCAGCCCCGTCTACAATAACAAACCCATGCAGGTGGGTCGAGCTCGGCATTCCCGGGAGGAGAAGGAGAGGCGGAGATCCCTGGGCTTATGTCTCTACTGTGGAGGTGCTGGACATTTTGCCTATAACTGCCCGGTAAAAGAGCAAGCCCAGTAGTAAGTATGAGGCTACTATCGGGTGGGATCACCGCCGAGAAGACCTCATCCACATCTACGCTCCTCCCGGTAAGACTGAGATGGTCACTCCACATTCACGACTGTCAAGCACTTCTGGATTCAGGGGCCGAAGGGAACTTCATGGATCGCACACTCGCACTCAAGCTTCAAATTTCCCTCAAGTCCCTCACCAACAAGATTGCTGTCCATGGACTCAACGGTCAAGAACTTCCCACTATAGCACTCAGCACTGAAGACATCACCCTCATTACTTCCGACAACCACTCTGAGATAATTTCTTTTTTTATTTTGTACTCCCCCTTGCACCCATTGTTCTTGGTCACCCCTGGCTCATTCAACACAATCCCAAAATAGACTGGACTCAGAATTCCATTGTGGCTTGGAGAAATAAATGTCATGAGTCTTGTCGTGTGTCTGCATGTCCTTCTTTTTCTGTGTCTGTCTTTCAGGAGGAAACGATGGATTTGTCTAACGTGCCCGATGAGTACTGCAACCTGAAGGAGGTGTTAAGTAAGTCTCGGGCTGCTTCTCTTGCTTCACATCGTCCCTATGACTGTGCCATAGATTTATTGCCAGGTAAATCTCCGCCTAAAGGCAAGTTATATTCACTTTCTGCTCCAGAAAGGGAGGCTATGGAGAAATATATTTCTGATTCACTAGCAATGGGGTTCATCCGCCCTTCCTCTTCTCCAGCGGGGGCAGGGTTCTTTTTGTGGTGAAGAAAGACGGGTCTCTGCGACCTTGTATTGGTTACCGGGGGCTGAACAACATCACGGTAAAGAATATTTACCCTTTACCGTTGATGTCTTCAGCGTTCGAGAGGTTGCAGGGAGCGTAGATTTTTCACAAAATTGGATTTGCGTAACGCATATCATTTTAGATTAGATTAGATTAGATTCAACTTTATTGTCATTACACAAGTACAGGTACAAGGCAACGAAATGCAGTTTAGGTCTAACCAGAAGTGCAATAGCAGCAAGTGCAGGATATATACAATGGTTGCATAAGTGCAGGATATGGAGATGTACAGGATTTACAGGTAATATGTACAATGAATATAAATATACAGATGGTTATGACTATGACAGGTGAGTGTGTGCTATAAATATAATTACAGGTGTCTATAAACAGCATTTACAGGTGAATATGTGCTATAAATGTAAATGTATATACAGATGTCTCTAACTATAAACAGAATTTTACAGGTAGATGTATACAATTGTTAGCTTAAGGTGAGCATTAAATTTAAGGTAGTGCAATGAGCATGGACAGTGCAAATAAGTGAGATGCGAAATGTAAACAGTTGGTACTGTATGAACAGTTGGTAGTGCAAATGAGCATGTTCCAGCTAGAGTACAGTAGTGCAAGGTGCAAGTGTAAACAGTTGTTACTGTAAGCAGTAAACAGTTGTTGTAAACAGTTGTTACTGTAATGAACAGTCGGCAGTGCAAATGGCACAAATAAGTACAGAGTGAGCGAAGAGTCTATAAGGGTAGTAGTGGGGGGGGGGCAGTGAAGGAGTCTGGTGTGGTGGGGGAGTCTGTGAGGGGAGTGGGGTGGTTGGGGGTGAGGAGAGTCTGTGAGGGGAGTGGGGTGGTGGTGGGGGGGGAGAGAGGAGTCTATGAGGGGAGTGGGATGGTGGGGGGGTAAGAGGAGAGTCTGTGAGGGGAGTGGGATGGTGGTGGGGGGGTAAGAGAAGAGTCTGTGAGGGGAGTGGGATGGTGGTGGGGGGGTAAGAAAAGAGTCTGTGAGGGGAGTGGGATGGTGGTGGGGGGGTAAGAGTAGAGTCTGTGAGGGGAGTGGGATGGTGGTGGGGGTAAGAGGAGAGTCTGAGGGGAGTGGGATGGTGGTGGGGGGGTAAGAGAAGAGTCTGTGAGGGGAGTCGGATGGTGGTGGGGGGGTAAGAGAAGAGTCTATGAGTGGAGTGGGATGGTGGTGCGGGAGAGATGAGTCTATGAGGGGAGTGGGATGGGGGGGAAGGAGTCTATGAGGAGAGTGGGATGGTGGTAAGAGGAGAGTCTGTGAGGGGAGTGGGATGGTGGTAAGAGGAGAGTCTGTGAGGGGAGTGGGATGGTGGTGGGGGAGAGATGAGTCTATGAGGGGAGTGGGATGGGGGGGAAGGAGTCTATGAGGAGAGTGGGAAGGTGGTAAGAGGAGAGTCTGTGAGGGGAGTGGGATGGTGGTGGGGGAGAGATGAGTCTATGAGGGGAGTGGGATGGGGGGGAAGGAGTCTATGAGGAGAGTGGGATGGTGGTAAGAGGAGAGTCTGTGAGGGGAGTGGGATGGTGGGGGGGTAAGAGGATAGTCTATGAGGGTAGTGGGATGGTGGTGAGGGAGAGGGGAGTGGGATGGTGGTAAGAGGAGAGTCTGTGATGGGAGTGGGATGGTGGTGGGGGGGTGAGGAGTCTATGAGGGGAGTGGGATGGTGGTGGGGGAGAGAGGAGAGTCTGAGGGGAGTGGGATGGTGGTGGGGGGGTAAGAGGAGAGTCTGAGGGGAGTGGGATGGTGGTGGGGGTAAGAGGAGAGTCTGAGGGGAGTGGGATGGTGGTGGGGGGGTAAGAGGAGAGTCTGAGGGGAGTGGGATGGTGGTGGGCGGGTAAGAGGAGAGTCTGTGAGGGGAGTGGGATGGTGGTGGGGGGGGGGGGGTGAGGAGTCTATGAGGGGAGTGGGATGGTGGTGGGGGAGAGAGGAGAGTCTGAGGGGAGTGGGATGGTGGTGGGGGGGCAGGGGGGTGAGAGGAGTCTATGAGGGGAGTTGGATGGTGGGGGGGAGAGGAGTCTATGAGGGGAGTGGGCTGGTGGGGGGGTTAGAGGGGAGTCTGTGAGGGGAGTGGGCTGGTGGGGGGGGGTAAGAGGAGTCTATGAGGGTGGTAGGATGATGGTTTAGGGGGAGAGGAGAGAGTCTGTGAGGGGAGTGGGATGGTGGTGGGGGGCAGGGGGTGAGAGGAGTCTATGAGGGGAGTGGGATGGTGGGGTGAGAGGAGTCTATGAGGGGAGTGGGATGGTGGGGGGAGAGTAGTCTATGAGGGGAGTGGGATGTTGGGGGGGGTAAGAGGAGAGTCTGTGAGGGGAGTGGGATGGTGGGGGGGTGAGAGGAGAGTCTGTGAGGGGAGTGGGATGTTGGGGGGGGGAGAGGAGTCTGTGAGGGGAGTGGGATGGTGGGGGTGGCGGTGAGAGAGGAGTGGGGTCAGCAAGGGTTAGAGTTCAGTAAAGAGACAGCTCTGGGGAAGAAACTGTTCTTTAGTCTGCTGGTTCTGGTCCGGAGGCACCTGAAACGCCTGCCGGAGGGAAGGAGGGAGAACAGTCTGTGGGCTGGGTGAGAGGAGTCCTTGAGGATGCTGCGAGCTCGACGCAGACAGCGTTTCCCCTGGACGTGCTCGATGGCAGGAAGTGGAGTCCCTGTGATGCGTTGGGCAGTTTTCACCACCCGCTGCAGTGCCTTGCGCTCCGCGACAGAACAGCACCCATACCACACTGTGACACAGTTCGTCAGGATGCTTTCTATTGCGCAGCGGTAGAAGTTCACCAGGATAGCCGAGGAGAGCTGATTCTTCCTCAGTGTCCTCAGGAAATAGAGGCGCTGGTGAGCCTTCTTGACTAGGCTGGAGGTGTTGGTTGTCCAGGTCATGTCAGCCGAGATGTGGATCCCCAGGAACTTGAAGCTGGAGACACGCTCAACGGCCATTCCATTGATGTGGATGGTGTCGTGTGTGCCTCTTGACTCTTTCCTGAAGTCCACGATGAGCTCCTTCGTTTTGGTGGTGTTGAGGAGCAGGTTATTGTCGTTGCACCATGTGGACAGGTGCTGGATCTCTTCCCTGTAGGCAGTCTCATCGTTGTTGCTGATGAGACCGATCACCGTAGTGTCGTCTGCGAACTTGATGATGGCATTAGATCCAAACACAGGCTTGCAGTCGGAGGTGAAGAGGGAGTAGAGAAACGGGCTTAGCACACAGCCCTGTGGTACACCAGTGTTAAGTGTGATGGATGTGGAGCAGGTGGATCCAGATCGGACATTCTGGGGTCTGTTGGTCAGGAAGTCCAGAATCCAGTTGCAGAGTGAGGTATTGATGCCCAGGTCTTCAAGTTTGGCTATTAACTTGGTCGGGATGATAGTGTTGAATGCTGAGCTGAAGTCAACAAACAGCATCCGTGCATAAGAGTTCTTATTGTCCAGGTGTGTGAGCACAGAGTGCAGTGCCATGGCAACAGCATCCTCTGTGCTCCTATTGCTGCGGTAAGCAAACGGATGTGAGTCCAATGTGGGTGGTATAGAGTCTTTTAGGTGTTCCAGGACCAGCCGCTCAAAGCACTTCATGATGATGGGTGTGAGTGCTACAGGGCGGTAGTCGTTAGGGCACCTCGGACTAGAGTGTTTTGGCACTGGCACAATGGAGGTGCATTTGAAGCGTGTTGGTACAGCTGCTTGGGCGAGAGACAGGTTGAAAATGTCTGTAAAGACCCCAGCGAGCTGCTCTGCACATGCCCTGAGGACACGTCCAGGGATGTTGTCTGGTCCAGCAGCCTTGTGCGTGCTGATCCGGCTCAGTGCCTTGCAGACGTCAGTGGATGAGAGGGTGATATCATTTGGTCCGCATTAGGGAGGGAGATGAATGGAAGGCCGCTTTTAACACCCCGAGGGTGCATTTTAAATATTTGGTCAGGCCGTGTGGGCTTTCCAATGGCCCAGCGGTCTTCCAGGCACTTGTCAATGATGTGTTGAGAGACATGGTTGACCAATTCATATATGTTTACCTGGATGACATATTGATTTTTTTCCTCGTCTCTCCAGGAGCACATGCAGCACGTCCGACAGAGGTTGCTAATGAATGGGCTTTTTGTCAAGGCGAAGAAATTCGTTTTTCATGCACAGTCTGTTCCTTTTCTAGGATACATTGTGTCGGCTGGGGCAGTGCGCATGGACCCCGAGAAGGTCAAGGCTGTGGTGGATTGGCCAAGTCCAGATTCAGGAGATACAGAGGTTCCTGGGGATCGCCAATTTCTACCGGCGTTTTATACGCAATTTCAGTCAACTAGCCAGAGGTGGGGGTAGGTGCGGTGTTGTCCCAGCACTCTTCCACAGATGACAAATTGTACCCATGCGTGTTTTTTTTCCCATCGGTTATCTCCAGCTGAACGTAATTACGACATCGGTAATCGAGAGTTGCTGGCAGTCAAGCTAGCATTGGAAGAGTGGCGCCATTGGTTAGAAGGGTCAGGAGTGCCTTTTATAGTATGGACCAACCATAAGAATTTGGAGTATATCAGAACCGCTAAAAGAATGATTTTAGGGTGATTTTAATCACTCTAACTTAAAGACTGTGCTACCCAAATTTCATCAGAATGTTTCCTGTCACACCAGAGGAAATAAAACCTTAGACCATGTCTACACAAACATGGCTGGGGCTTATGTGGCGACACCTCTCCCCCACCTGGGTCAATCAGACCACATCTCTCTGTTCCTCAAACCCAAATATTCACCCCTCATCAACCATGTGAAGCCATCAGTGAAGACCATCAAGGTGTGGCCTGCGGGGGTAGATTTCACACTTCAGGAAAGGTTCCTACACGCAGACTGTAGTATTTTTGTTTCCCAAGCCACCAGTGGTGCTCACACAGACATTGACATTGACTGCTACACCTCCTCTGTATTGGATTATATTAATACCACCATTGACAGTGTTACAACCCAGAAACAGATCACCACATAGCCAAATCAGAAGCCATGGATGAACAAGGAAGTGCAACTCCTGTTGAAGACATGCAATACTGCGTTCAGATCAGGAGATGTGCCTACAGCACATCCAGAGCATACCTGAAGAGGGGCATCAAAAAGGCCAAGCACTGCTACAAGCTGAAGATAGAGGGACACTTTTCCAACTCTGACGCATGTGGCGCACACTCGACGCATGTGGCAGGGCATCCAGGCCATCAGTGACTACAAACCCACCCACTCCACCCTTGCAGCCACTGATGTCAACTTCTTGAACGAGCTAAATGACTTTTATGCTTGCTTTAAAAGAGACACCAGAGAAACTGCAACCAAGCTCAAACCCTCAGTTGACCACCCTCCAATCACCCTCTCATCCACTGATGTCTGCAAGGCACTGAGCCGGATCAGCACACACAAGGCTGCTGGACCAAACAACATCCCTGGACGTGTCCTCAGGGCATGTGCGCAGCAGCTCGCTGGGGTTTTTACAGACATTTTCAACCTGTCTCTTGCCCAAGCAGCTGTACCAACATGCTTCAAATGCACTTCCATTGTGCCAGTGCCAAAACACTCTAGTCCGAGGTGTCCTAACAACTACCGCCCTGTAGCACTCACACCCATCGTCATGAAGTGCTTTGAGTGGCTGGTCCTGAAACACCTAAAAGACTCTATACCATCCACATTGGACTCACAACAGTTTGCTGCAACAGTCCCAATAGAAGCACAGAGGATGCAGTTGCCATGGCACTGCACTCTGTGCTCACACACTGGGACAATAAGAACTCTTATGTACTCCCCTCATAGACTCCCCCCCCCCCCCCTCCATCCCAATCCTCTCATAGACTCCTCTCTCAACCACCCCCACCATCCCACTCCCCTCATAAACTCCTTTCTCAGCCCCCCACCATCCCACTCCCCTCATAGACTCTCCTCTCAACCCCCACCATCCCACTCCCCCCATAGACTCTCCTCTCAACCCCCACCACCCCACTCCTCTCATAGACTCTCCTCTCACCCTCCACCACTCCACTCCGTTCATAGACTCTCCTCTCACACCCCACCACCGCACTCCCCTAATAGAATCTCCTCTCAACCCCCACAACCTCACTCCCCTCATAGACTCTCCTCTCACTCCCCCATAGACCACCTACCATCCCACTCCCCTCATAGACTCTCCTTCCCCCCCACCATCCCACTCCCCTCATAGAATCTCCTCTCACCCCCCTATAGACCCCTACCATCCCACTCCCCTCATAGACCCCTTCACCTCTGCCCCCACCATCCCACTTCTCTCATAGACTCTCCTCTTACCCCCCACCATCCCACTCCCCCCATAGACTCTCCTCTTACCCCCACCATCCCACTCCCCACCATCCCGCTTCGCTCATAGACCCCTTCACCCCTCCCCCCACCATCCTACTACCCTCACAGAATCCCATAGAGTATGTTTACCCTCATAGACCCTCATACAGTACCCCCCCACCATCCCACTCCCCTCATAGACTCTCCTCTCACCCCCATCATCCCACTCCCCCCATAGACTCTCCTCTTACTCCCCCATAGACCCCCCACCACTCCACTCCCCTCATAGAATCTCCTCTCACCCCCCACCATCCCACTCCCCTCATAGACTCTCCTCTCACCCCCCCATAAACCCCCTACCATCCCACTTCCCTCATAGACTCTCCTCTCACCCCCCACCACCTCACTCCCCTCATAGACTCTCCTCTCACCCCCCACCACCTCACTCCCCTCATAGACTCTCCTCTCACTCCCCCATAGACCGCCTAGCATCCCACTCCCCTCATAGACTCTCCTTCCCCCCCACCATCCCACTCCCCTCATAGACTCTCCTTCCCCCCCACCATCCCACTCCCCTCATAGACTCTCCTCTCACCCCCCTATAGACCCCTACCATCCCACTCCCCTCATAGACCCCACCATCCCTCTCCCCTCATAGACTATCCTCTCACCCCCCACCATCCCACTCTCCTCATAGACTCTCCTCTCACCCCCCACCATCCCACTCTCCTCATAGACTCTCCTCTCACCCCCCCCCCATAGACCCCCCACCATCTCACTCCGCTCATAGACCCCTTCACCCCTCCCCCCACCATCCTACTACCCTCACAGAATCTCATAGAGTATGTTTACCCTCATAGACCCTCATACAGTACCCCCCACCATCCCACTCCCCTCATAGACTCTCCTCTTACTCCCCCATAGACCCGCCACCATCCCACTCCCCTCATAGACACCTTCACCCCCCCATAGACCCTTTACCATCTCACTCCCCTCATAGACGCTACTCTCACCCCCACCATCCTACTACCCTCACAGAATCTCATAGAGTATGTCTACCCTCATAGACCCTCATACAGTACCCCCCACCATCCGACTCCCCTCATAGACTCTCCTCTCAACCCCTATAGACCCCCCACCATCCCACTCCCCTCATAGACACCTTCACCCCCCCATAGACCCCCCACCATCCCACTCCCCTCATAGACACCTTCACCCCCCATAGACCCCCTACCACCTCCCTCCGCTCATAGACCCCTTCACCCCTCCCCCCACCATTCTACTACCCTCACAGAATCTCATAGAGTATATCTACCCTCATAGACCCTCATACAGTACCCCCCACCATCCTACTACCCTCATAGACTCTCCTCTCACCCCCCACCATCCCACTCCCCTCATAGACTCTCCTCTCACCCCCCCCATAGACCACTTCACCCCTCCCCCCACCATCCTATACCCTCATAGAACCTCCTCACCCCCATCATCCCACTCCCCCATAGACTCTCCTCTCATCCCCCACCACCCCACTCCCCTCCTAGACTCTCCTCTCAACCCCTCATAGACCCCCACCATCCCACTCCGCTCATAGACCCCTTTACCCCTCCCACCACCATCCCACTCCCCTCATAGACTCTCCTCTCACCCTCCACCACTCCACTCCCCTCATAGACTCTCCTCTCAAACCCCACCACCGCACTCCCCTCATAGAATCTCCTCTCACCCCCCACCACCTCACTCCCCTCATAGACTCTTCTCTCACTCCCCCATAGACCAACTACCATCCCACTCCCCTCATAGACTCTCCTTCCCCCCCACCATCCCACTCCCCTCATAGACTCTCCTCTCAACCCCCCATAGACCCCCACCATCCCACTCCGCTCATAGACCCCTTCACCCCTCCCACCACCATCCTACTACCCTCACAGAATCTCATAGAGTATGTTTACCCTCATAGACCCTCATACAGTACCCCCCCACCACCTCCCTCCGCTCATAGACTCTCCTCTTACTCCCCCATAGACCCGCCACCATCCCACTCCCCTCATAGACACCTTCACCCCCCCATAGACCCTTTACCATCTCACTCCCCTCATAGACGCTACTCTCACCCCCCACCATCCTACTACCCTCACAGAATCTCATAGAGTATGTCTACCCTCATAGACCCTCATACAGTACCCCCCACCATCCGACTCCCCTCATAGACTCTCCTCTCAACCCCCATAGACCCCCCACCATCCCACTCCCCTCATAGACACCTTCACCCCCCCATAGACCCCCTACCATCCCACTCCCCTCATAGACTCTCCTCTCACCCCCCATAGACCCCCCACCACCTCCCTCCGCTCATAGACCCCTTCACCCCTCCCCCCACCATTCTACTACCCTCACAGAATCTCATAGAGTATGTCTACCCTCATAGACCCTCATACAGTACCCCCCACCATCCGACTCCCCTCAAAGACTCTCCTCTCAACCCCCATAGACCCCCCACCATCCCACTCCCCTCATAGACTCTCCTCTCACCCCCCATAGAACCCCCACCACCTCCCTCCGCTCATAGACCCCTTCACCCCTCCCCCCACCATTCTACTACCCTCACAGAATCTCATAGAGTATATCTACCCTCATAGACCCTCATACAGTACCCCCACCATCCCACTCCCCTCATAGACTCTCCTCTCACCCCCCATAGACCCCCCACCATCCCACTCCCCTCATAGACTCTCCTCTCACCCCCCATAGACCCCCACCATCCCACTCCGCTCATAGACCCCTTTACCCCTCCCACCACCATCCCACTCCCCTCATAAACTCCTTTCTCAGCCCCCCACCATCCCACTCCCCTCATAGACTCTCCTCTCAACCCCCACCATCCCACTCCCCCCATAGACTCTCCTCTCACCCTCCACCACTCCACTCCCCTCATAGACCCTCATACAGTACCCCCCACCATCCGACTCCCCTCATAGACTCTCCTCTCAACCCCTATAGACCCCCCACCATCCCACTCCCCTCATAGACACCTTCACCCCCCCATAGACCCCCTACCATCCCACTCCCCTCATAGACTCTCCTCTCACCCCCCATAGACCCCCCACCACCTCCCTCCGCTCATAGACCCCTTCACCCCTCCCCCCACCATTCTACTACCCTCACAGAATCTCATAGAGTATATCTACCCTCATAGACCCTCATACAGTACCCCCCACCATCCCACTCCCTTCATAGAATCTCCTCTTACCCCCATCATCCCACTCCCCCATAGACCCCTTCACCCCTCCCCCCGCCATCCTACTACTCTCATAGAACCTCCTCACCCCCATCATCCCACTCCCCCATAGACTCTCCTCTCATCCCCCACCACCCCACTCCCCTCCTAGACTCTCCTCTCACCCCCCCATAGACCCCTTCACCCCTCCCCCCGCCATCCTACTACCCTCATAGAACCTCCTCACCCCCATCATCCCACTCCCCCATAGACTCTCCTCTCATCCCTCACCACCCCACTCCCCTCCTAGACTCTCCTCTCACTCCCCCATAGACCCCCTACCATCCAACTCCCCTCATAGACTCTCCTCTCACTCCCCCATAGACCCCTTCACCCCTCCCCCCGCCATCCTATACCCTCATAGAACCTCCTCACCCCCATCATTCCACTCCCCCATAGACTCTCCTCTCATCCCCCACCACCCCACTCCCCTCCTAGACTCTCCTCTCACTCCCCCATAGACCCCCTACCATCCAACTCCCCTCATAGACTCTCCTCTCACCCCCCACCATCCCACTCCCCCCATAGACTCTCCTCTCATCCCCCACCACCCCACTCCCCTCCTAGACTCTCCTCTCACCCCCCCCATAGACCCCTTCACCCCTCCCCCCGCCATCCTACTACCCTCATAGAACCTCCTCACCCCCATCATCCCACTCCCCCATAGACTCTCCTCTCATCCCCCCCATAGACCCCTTCACCCCTCCCCCCGCCATCCCACTCCCCCCATAGACTCTCCTCTCATCCCCCACCACCCCACTCCCCTCCTAGACTCTCCTCTCACCCCCCCATAGACCCCTTCACCCCTCCCCCCGCCATCCTACTACCCTCATAGAACCTCCTCACCCCCATCATCCCACTCCCCCATAGACTCTCCTCTCATCCCTCACCACCCCACTCCCCTCCTAGACTCTCCTCTCACTCCCCCATAGACCCCCTACCATCCAACTCCCCTCATAGACTCTCCTCTCACTCCCCCATAGACCCCTTCACCCCTCCCCCCGCCATCCTATACCCTCATAGAACCTCCTCACCCCCATCATTCCACTCCCCCATAGACTCTCCTCTCATCCCCCACCACCCCACTCCCCTCCTAGACTCTCCTCTCACTCCCCCATAGACCCCCTACCATCCAACTCCCCTCATAGACTCTCCTCTCACCCCCCACCATCCCACTCCCCCCATAGACTCTCCTCTCATCCCCCACCACCCCACTCCCCTCCTAGACTCTCCTCTCACCCCCCCCATAGACCCCTTCACCCCTCCCCCCGCCATCCTACTACCCTCATAGAACCTCCTCACCCCCATCATCCCACTCCCCCATAGACTCTCCTCTCATCCCCCCCATAGACCCCTTCACCCCTCCCCCCGCCATCCCACTCCCCCCATAGACTCTCCTCTCATCCCCCACCACCCCACTCCCCTCCTAGACTCTCCTCTCACCCCCCCATAGACCCCTTCACCCCTCCCCCCGCCATCCCACTCCCCCCATAGACTCTCCTCTCATCCCCCACCACCCCACTCCCCTCCTAGACTCTCCTCTCACCCCCCCATAGACCCCTTCACCCCTCCCCCCGCCATCCTACTACCCTCATAGAACCTCCTCACCCCCATCATCCCACTCCCCTCCTAGACTCTCCTCTCACTCCCCCATAGACCCCCTACCATCCAACTCCCCTCATAGACTCTCCTCTCACTCCCCCATAGACCCCTTCACCCCTCCCCCCGCCATCCTATACCCTCATAGAACCTCCTCACCCCCATCATTCCACTCCCCCATAGACTCTCCTCTCATCCCCCACCACCCCACTCCCCTCCTAGACTCTCCTCTCACTCCCCCATAGACCCCCTACCATCCAGCTCCCCTCATAGACTCTCCTCTCACCCCCCACCATCCCACTCCCCTCATAGACTCTCCTCTCAACCCCCCATAGACCCCCACCATCCCACTCCGCTCATAGACCCCTTCACCCCTCCCACCACCATCCCACTCCTCTCATAGACTCTCCTCTCACCCCCCACCATCCCACTCCCCCCATAGACTCTACTCTTATCCCCCACCACCTCCCTCCGCCCATAGACCCCTTCACCCCTCCCCACACCATCCTACTACCCTCACAGAATCTCATAGAGTATGTTTACCCTCATAGACCCTCATACAGTACCCCCCCACCATCCCACTCCCCTCATAGACTCTCCTCTTACTCCCCCATAGACCCGCCACCATCCCACTCCCCTCATAGACTCTCCTCTCACCCCCCATAGACCCCCCACCACCTCCCTCCGCTCATAGACCCCTTCACCCCTCCCCCCACCATTCTACTACCCTCACAGAATCTCATAGAGTATATCTACCCTCATAGACCCTCATACAGTACCCCCCACCATCCCACTCCCTTCATAGAATCTCCTCTTACCCCCATCATCCCACTCCCCCATAGACCCCTTCACCCCTCCCCCCGCCATCCTACTACTCTCATAGAACCTCCTCACCCCCATCATCCCACTCCCCCATAGACTCTCCTCTCATCCCCCACCACCCCACTCCCCTCCTAGACTCTCCTCTCACCCCCCAATAGACCCCTTCACCCCTCCCCCCGCCATCCTACTACCCTCATAGAACCTCCTCACCCCCATCATCCCACTCCCCCATAGACTCTCCTCTCATCCCTCACCACCCCACTCCCCTCCTAGACTCTCCTCTCACTCCCCCATAGACCCCCTACCATCCAACTCCCCTCATAGACTCTCCTCTCACTCCCCCATAGACCCCTTCACCCCTCCCCCCGCCATCCTATACCCTCATAGAACCTCCTCACCCCCATCATTCCACTCCCCCATAGACTCTCCTCTCATCCCCCACCACCCCACTCCCCTCCTAGACTCTCCTCTCACTCCCCCATAGACCCCCTACCATCCAACTCCCCTCATAGACTCTCCTCTCACCCCCCACCATCCCACTCCCCCCATAGACTCTCCTCTCATCCCCCACCACCCCACTCCCCTCCTAGACTCTCCTCTCACCCCCCCATAGACCCCTTCACCCCTCCCCCCGCCATCCTACTACCCTCATAGAACCTCCTCACCCCCATCATCCAACTCCCCCATAGACTCTCCTCTCATCCCCCCCATAGACCCCTTCACCCCTCCCCCCGCCATCCCACTCCCCCCATAGACTCTCCTCTCATCCCCCACCACCCCACTCCCCTCCTAGACTCTCCTCTCACCCCCCCATAGACCCCTTCACCCCTCCCCCCGCCATCCCACTCCCCCCATAGACTCTCCTCTCATCCCCCACCACCCCACTCCCCTCCTAGACTCTCCTCTCACCCCCCCATAGACCCCTTCACCCCTCCCCCCGCCATCCTACTACCCTCATAGAACCTCCTCACCCCCATCATCCCACTCCCCTCCTAGACTCTCCTCTCACTCCCCCATAGACCCCCTACCATCCAACTCCCCTCATAGACTCTCCTCTCACTCCCCCATAGACCCCTTCACCCCTCCCCCCGCCATCCTATACCCTCATAGAACCTCCTCACCCCCATCATTCCACTCCCCCATAGACTCTCCTCTCATCCCCCACCACCCCACTCCCCTCCTAGACTCTCCTCTCACTCCCCCATAGACCCCCTACCATCCAGCTCCCCTCATAGACTCTCCTCTCACCCCCCACCATCCCACTCCGCTCATAGACTCTCCTCTCAACCCCCCATAGACCCCCACCATCCCACTCCGCTCATAGACCCCTTCACCCCTCCCACCACCATCCCACTCCTCTCATAGACTCTCCTCTCACCCCCCACCATCCCACTCCCCCCATAGACTCTACTCTTATCCCCCACCACCTCCCTCCGCCCATAGACCCCTTCACCCCTCCCCACACCATCCTACTACCCTCACAGAATCTCATAGAGTATGTTTACCCTCATAGACCCTCATACAGTACCCCCCCACCATCCCACTCCCCTCATAGACTCTCCTCTTACTCCCCCATAGACCCGCCACCATCCCACTCCCCTCATAGACACCTTCACCCCCCATAGACCCTTTACCATCTCACTCCCCTCATAGACGCTACTCTCACCCCCCACCATCCTACTACCCTCACAGAATCTCATAGAGTATGTCTACCCTCATAGACCCTCATACAGTACCCCCCACCATCCGACTCCCCTCAAAGACTCTCCTCTCAACCCCCATAGACCCCCCACCATCCCACTCCCCTCATAGACTCTCCTCTCACCCCCCATAGACCCCCCACCACCTCCCTCCGCTCATAGACCCCTTCACCCCTCCCCCCACCATTCTTCTACCCTCACAGAATCTCATGGAGTATATCTACCCTCATAGACCCTCATACAGTACCCCCCACCATCCCACTCCCTTCATAGAATCTCCTCTTACCCCCATCATCCCACTCCCCCATAGACTCTCCTCTCACCCCCCCATAGACCCCTTCACCCCTCCCCCCGCCATCCTACTACCCTCATAGAACCTCCTCACCCCCATCATCCCACTTTCCTTTATAGACTCTCCTCTCATCCCCCACCACCCCACTCCCCTCCTAGACTCTCCTCTCAACCCCCCATAGACCCCCACCATCCCACTCCGCTCATAGACCCCTTTACCCCTCCCACCACCATCCCACTCCCCTCATAAACTCCTTTCTCAGCCCCACACCATCCCACTCCCCTCATAGACTCTCCTCTCAACCCCCACCATCCCACTCCCCCCATAGACTCTCCTCTCACCCTCCACCACTCCACTCCCCTCATAGACTCTCCTCTCACACCCCACCACCGCACTCCCCTCATAGAATCTCCTCTCACCCCCCACCATCCCACTCCCCTCATAGACTCTCCTTCCCCCCCACCATCCCACTCCCCTCATAGACTCTCCTCTCAACCCCCCATAGACCCCCACCATCCCGCTCCCCTCATAGACTCTCCTCTCATCCTCCACCACCCCACTCCCCTCCTAGACTCTCCTCTCACTCCCCACCATCCCACTCCCCTCATAGACTCTCCTCTCAACCCCCCATAGACCCCCACCATCCCACTCCGCTCATAGACCCCTTCACCCCTCCCACCACCATCCCACTCCTTTCATAGACTCTCCTCTCACCCCCCAACATCCCACTCCCCTCATAGACTCTCCTCTCACTCCCCCATAGACCCCCCACCATCCTACTTCCCTCATAGACTCTCCTCTCACCCCCCACCATCCCACTCCCCTCATAGACTCTCCTCTCACCCCCCCATAGACCCCTTCACCCCTCCCCCCGCCATCCTATACCCTCATAGAACCTCCTCACCCCCATCATCCCACTCCCCCATAGACTCTCCTCTCATCCCCCACCACCCCACTCCCCTCCTAGACTCTCCTCTCACTCTCCCATAGACCCCCTACCATCCAACTCCCCTCATAGACTCTCCTCTCACCCCCCACCATCCCACTCCCCTCATAGACTCTCCTCTCAACCCCCCATAGACCCCCACCATCCCACTCCGCTCATAGACCCCTTTACACCTCCCACCACCATCCCACTCCTCTCATAGACTCTCCTCTCACCCCCCACCATCCCACTCCCCTCATAGACTCTCCTCTCACCCCCCTATAAACCCCCCACCATCCTACTACCCTCACAGAATCTCATAGAGTATGTTTACCCCCATAGACTCTCCTCTTACCCCCCACCATCCCACTCCCCCCATAGACTCTCCTCTTACCCCCCACCATCCCACTCCCCCCATAGACTCTCCTCTCACCCCCATCATCCCACTCCCCCATAGACTCTCCTCTCACCCCTCATAGAACCCCTACCATCCCACTCCCCTCATAGACTATCCTTTCACCCCCCACCATCCCACTCTCCTCATAGACTCTCCTCTCACCCCCCCCCCCATAGACCCCCCACCATCCCACTCCGCTCATAGTCCCCTTCACCCCTCCCCCCACCATCCTACTACCCTCACAGAATCTCATAGAGTATGTTTACCCTCATAGACCCTCATACAGTACCCCCCACCATCCCACTCCCCCTCATAGACTCTCCTCTCACCCCCATCATCCCACTCCCCCCATAGACTCTCCTCTTACTCCCCCATAGACCCCCCACTATCCTACTCCCTTCATAGACACCTTCACCCCCCCATAGACCCCCTACCATCCCACTCCCCTCATAGACTCTCCTCTCACCCCCCACCATCCTACTACCCTCACAGAATCTCGTAGAGTATGTCTACCCTCATAGACCCTCATACAGTACCCCCCACCATCCCACTCCCCTCATAGACTCTCCTCTCAACCCCCCATAGACCCCCCACCATCCCACTCCCCTCATAGACACCTTCACCCCCCAATAGACCCCCTACCATCCCACTTACCTCATAAACTCTCATCTCACCCCCCCATAGACCCCCCACCACCCCCCTCCGCTCATAGACCCCTTCACCCCTCCCCCCACCATCCCACTCCCCCATAGACTCTCCTCACCCCCCATAGACCCCCTACCATCCCACTCCCCTCATAGACTCTCCTCTAACCCTCCACCATACCTGTACTTGTGTAATGACAATATAGTTTAATCTAATCTATTGCTGAATCTGTGACAGTATAATATTCATGAAACAAACACCTGAGAACCTTTACATGCCTCTGTAACAACCTCAGCAAAAAAAAAAAAAATCTGTTTTGGTTATGAAAACGTAAAAACATATCCAGTTAATGCTAGTGGAACACATTTAATGTAGTATGATGCTCCTGAAACATGTGTATAACTTAATGTTTCTAACAAATTAACATTCTAAGAACATTCCAAGAACATAAAAATATCCGGCCTCCTTAATGTTCACATAACATCCTTTAAAGCTGTGATGTTCCTGAAACATTCAAACACCTGATGATAACAAGCAGAATCACTGAAGAAAAGAAAAACACAAGAACTACAAGTGACTTCAGTCACAGTCTTACATGAAATCAACTGAAGATAAAGTACATTAAATCTCTCCAAATCTCAGGTTTATTCAACTCCAAAAACAGCATTACCAGCTTCACACATTACTAACCAGTGACACTTTATTTCTGTCACACACGTTTACTAAAGTTCTTATTGAGAATGAACAGACATTTAGATGTTGATGATTGGCTAAAAAGATGTTCCCTTTTCTGACAATCACTTTTGAAGATGATCATTCTTGATCAGTCATTCTTGAGAGCCCCAAACACCTCAGATGCATTTTGCATGCAAAACTTGCTTGCCAGGCTACGTCCCCATACATACGAGTATATAAGGCTATCTGGCTGCACTACACACTTTAACTCTATTCTTTGGAACCAAACCAAGTGTGTCTGTTCTAATAGAATTTTAATTCCCATTCTCCTCTAGAAATTACTTGCTGCTGGATAATCAGCACAGCAAATCTGTGCAGCTTGTCCAGCATTCACAGAGTAGTGCAGGGAGCTGCCATCGGTGCATGTGCAGGGAAAAATTTAAGTTTTTGTTTTTTTTAATAAATCTCAACAATTCTGTGTTTTTCTCTCAATATGGGGAGCTATCTGTACATTAATGAGGAAAAAAATTAACTTAAATGATTTTAGCAAAAGGCTGCAATATAACAGAGTGAAAAATTTAAGGGGGTCTGAATACTTTCTGTATCCATTGTATATCAAGTGACATTTAGTGGGTTTTTTTTCTCCCTCCAGATGACACCAATCTGTCTTCAAAAGTTGGATTTTGAAGGCCTTGTCTTTAATTAGGGGCCAGGCACCAAAGGTGTGAAGGCACGTCTTCGTCTTCTTCTTCGTCGTCTTCTTCTTCTTCTGCTTCTTCTGCTTCTTCTTCTGCTGCTGCTGCTGCTGCTGCTGCTGCTGCTGCGGAAGTCTATGGCAGGCCAATGAATCGTTTCCGGGAAAATGATGAAATTTGGCACACTGATAAAAGACAGTCCAATCATTGACCAAAACAAATTTGAAGTCTCTAACTCAATCTCTTTAGCGCCACCACCTGTCCAAAGTTGTACTCACGTTTATGTTAGTAACTTTTGAACCGTATGTCCTAGAAAAAAATGTATTGCATCCACAAATTATTTGGCTCAAGACGATTCGATTGCATTCAATTTGATTCCTATGACATAATTTTCCGTCATGAAAATTGTTCCGCCATTTTGAATTTTTTACGAAAAACCTACTTTTTCAAACTCCTCCTAGGATGTTTGTCCGATTTTCACGAAAATTGAAAAAAGACATTAAAAGAAAGTTGATTTTTCAAACCGTTTACGAAAAACTCATGAAATAATTTGACAAAATGGCCGCAGAAATGAAAGTGAGGGTATATTGCTGCAACGCATTAGCGTATTCTGACCAAACTTGGTGATCCTACTCTTACAAATATGCTAATAACTTTTGATTACGTTAACCTATAGCAAAACAAATTGTCTTACTATGTTCCTTTGTTCAAGCCGAGAACACAGATAACAAATTTGTCATAGTTGGCTAAACTTCCTGTCTGCCATATTATTTTTCTTTAAAAACCTTTTTTTTTCAAACTCCTCCAAGAACATTTGTCAGATTTTCACAGAAACTGTCAAAAAGTTATTAAAATCAAGTTGATTCGCTTAGGAATTTTTGAATAAACAATTGAAAGATTGACAAAATGGCGACCAAAATGAAATCAAGGCTATATCTCTGCAACACATTAACGTATTCTGACCAAAGTAGGTGTGTGTCATGGCAATCATGAGCTAAGGCTACCTGCTGAGTTTTGACGAAGTGCCCCCAAATGGTCTGAAGATACTTAGAAAGTGACGCTTTTGCTCATAACTTCTGAACGCTTTTGCCAAAAATCATAAAACTTGTCTCTTTAAATTCATTGCATCATGCCAAGTCGTGTGATACCAAATTTTAGCATATCGGCCATATCGGCCAGTTTGAGTGTCGGCCATTTAGAATTTTCTCATGAAATGCTATGTTTAACAAACAGATGACTTTAATGCTCTATGTCAGCAATGCTTTACCCAATTGACACCAAACTTTGCATGTGTCACTGCCACCTCACTCTGAAAGTACCACATGATTTTACACATCAGTGTGGTTACAGCGCCGCTTATTGGTCGAAAGTAATAAACCGTTAAATCAAAATACTAGTTGACTATCTTGATAATTTTTTTGTCATTTAGACTAGAGTCATGTTAAATTGTCTTTACTTCCTTACTGCCATTGGTCTGATGCTGCCAGCAATGCTGGCATGACTTTTAATGCCCCCCTTTTCCTTGGCCCCATCATGGCTGCTTGCAGCTATATTTTAACATGAAAAATACCATAATAATTGCATAAATATTAATTAGTAACATAAAATTATCCCCAATAATATTACTGAACAAAAACATATTACATTGTTTGTACTGATATTTCAAAAAAGTTATTTTAAAATTTAGAAAAGTTTCCATGAGTTCAGTCACTTTCGACCACAAACAACTCAAGTGTTACTCCCAAATTAACAACACCAGAGGGTTAAAGAATTTTACTAAGAATATTACTCTGAGTAACCCTGAACTTACTCTGATTTAACCAATTGTTTCTTACGTCTGTTTGATGAATATTTATGTCATAAAGGAACCATGTGGAAAGAATCAATCCTGGGAAACAGATCACTATGAGAATTCTTTACACTATTGTTTAGCCCTTCCTTCAGTTTAGTTTATTGAAGAGAAGTTTGTCCTTTCTCATTAGATTCAGGTATAAAAAAATTATCTGATTTTCCTTCTGTGCTCAGCTGTGTTTCTTTCACAAAATGGTCAAACTGGTTCAAACTTTCACTCTGGCAAAGTTGACACAAACAACTTAATGACTTAATGATGTGTTCATTGTAATTTTTCATGTGGCACTGTTAGAGTTCAATAATCATTTATAAAGTGTGCATACAACATGCGTACGCCAGTTCCTAGGCAAAGGTTGTGATCTATAAAAAACAACTTGGTGGGAGAATGTGCGCACATTTAAGCAAACTTTGAGCTGTGCATACGCACATTCTGGAGACAAAGGGAATTGGCGACGCAGATGGCGAGGTCATGAACTTAAGTTAGACTGTAGAAAATAAATGTGAGAAGAACAATTATACGAATTAATGACATTTAATTTTCAATCCATTCCATATGTTATCTCCACATTATCATGAAGATTAAACCCAACAGTGTTTTTTGTGCAGATTGTTTTAGGCCATATACATCTAAAAAAATCCAAACATAATTATATAATAAAAAAAATAATAATAATAATCAGCGCTGCCTTACAATCACATTTTCCACAACGGGAGCGCAAGAGGAGATGCGCAACTACATGTGATATAGAATAGCATGAAATACCCTTTTATTAGAGAACTGCAGAACACAGTGTAAAAAGGAAATATTTTCCTTAATGTACATACAGTAATACCTCGGTTTACGAGTGACTTTGTATATGAGCAAATCGGTGTACGAGCATGGAAAGTCAAATTGGTGTATGAGTCTCTCGGTTTGGTTGCATCATTCACCACAGTGCATACTTTTATAAGTGTTTTACAGCGGTTTTACCTCATGTTCTTAATATTAATTGTGATCGCTATTGTTCACGTAGTGAAATATATACTTACAGTTTAGCATATAGACAATGGCCCTCAAGATGAGAAAGGAAGAAGGTACAAGATTTTCCCTATAAGCAGTAAAACCCTCCTCTCGTCTCCTACACGCCAGCAGCGACACTACTCACAGCTAAAGTGCGTGTTACAGTAAATTGTCCAGTATTTTTAGAGTTTAATTGTCATTTATTAATTAGTATTTATATGAGATGTTAATGGTTTTAATTTTTGTTAATTGATTGATTGATTGATTGATTGAACAAGTGTGCTCCCAATTATTGTGGATTCCTTTCATGTGTGTTTGTCATGTGTCCATGCCATGTGATGTTCTATTTAAGCTGCATTTGTACTAATAAACATTTGTACTTGTTTTCTCACTGCAACTGTATGAAGTATGTTTATTCCCCATCCTTAACTAGTATCTAGTCAGCTCTGCTTAGCAATTTTAACTGTAATTAATAGGGTAAAACCCTAAAAAAATATATTTAAAATGGGCATTTATGGTCATGTGGAACGATTCGAGTGATTTTTATTACATTCTTATGGGGACAATTGTTTTGGTGTACGAGAATTTTATGCTACGAGCTCTTGGAACGAATTAAACTCGGAAACCGAGGTATTATTGTATACCATAAAATGTCAAAGTCTGCAAATACAGTCATGAAGCACAATCAATTTTCATCGGTCCTAACTATTACAGTGTTCGTTACAAAACTATCAAGAAGCATGTGTTCACTATAACATTTTCGTCTTAAATTTTCACCCACAAATTAATTATGTGATTTTGTCAAGGTGTTAACGTTCAGACTATTTGCTAGAAACATATAAATCCTCCGGTGACTCAGGTATGTAATGCTTCATGATGGCTATGTATGGGATTCCACTCTCATTTACATGCCGATCAGCATTCATGAGGTGATTTGTATTGACTATTTGTGGTTAAAAATGGGCGTGCTCAGGGCGGGATATAAGGCTGCTTCACGTACGCATATCTGCGGGTGATCTGTGATTTATAAAGGGAACATTGCTTGTGCGTATGCACGGTTTTATAAATCAGATTATTTTTTGGCCTACGCCATTTTTGGCTTTTGGGTGCACGTAAACTTTTAGTAGGGATCCTACTCAATTTTATAAACGAGACCCCAGGTCAGTAGGACTGAAGGTCTTGTTTTGCTGTTGTGAAAATTTCTGAGTGTTATTATCTCTGCCTGATCCCCTGTTACTGACCCTGCTGCTACCTGTTGCCGATCCTGTCTGCCTGCCCTGACTATTGCCTGGTATTACATCTGTGATTGTTCTCTACCTGTCCTGACATACCTGTCTGTTGCCTTGACCTCGATCATGCCTGTCCCTGCCAATCCTGTTTACTCCTGTTACCTTGCCTGTACGACTACCCTGTGTTCTCATTAAAGACATGCAAATGGATCCCACCCTGACTGTCAGAATCAGAGCTTTATTGCCAAGGGTGCTTGCATACACAAGGAATTTGTCTTGGTGTTGAAGCTTCCAGTGCACATATACAACACAACATGAGTTTACATAGCAAATAACAATAACAATACATAACATACACAGTACATGTGGTCACATGGTGGGATTTTTTGTATGGAGTGGGAGAGGAGATAGATAAGGACAGAATGTCAGCCATAACATCCGTCTGCATTGTTTTTCTTTCCCTGCGCTCTGCCCAGCATTTTATCTCTTATTAATTCAACTGTTCAAGAGGGAAATGGCCTGTGGAAAGAAACTGTTCCTGTGCCTAGATTTTCTAGTGGCCAGTGATCGTAGTCGCCGTCCTGACGGTAACAGTTCAAACAGGGTGTTTCCAGGGTGAGCAGAGTCCGTGATGATTTTACCTGCTCTCTTTTTCACTCTGGAAGAGTACAGGTCCTGGAGGGCTGGCAGGGAAGCACCAATAATCCTCTCTGCAGTCCAGATTGTGCGATGTAGTCTCCCGATGTCAGATTTGGTAGCTGAACCAAACCAGACAGTGATGGAGGTGCACAAAACAGACTCAATGACGGCCGAGTAGAACTGTATCAGCAGCTCCTGTGGGAGGTTGAGCTTCCTCAGCTGACGAAGACAGTGTAGTCTCTGCTGGGCCTTTTTTTACAATGGAGTCAATGTGATTGTTCCACTTCAGGTCCTGAGAGATGGTGGTGTCCACTGCTGCCACTGTGCTGTTCATGATGGTGAGTGGAGGTAGAGCAGGGCTGTTCCTCCTGAAGTCCACTATCATCTCCACCGTTTTGAGCGTGTTGAGCTCAAGGTTGTTATAACTGCACCAGACAGCTAGTTGTTCAACCTCCAGTCTGTAAGTAGACTCGTCACCGTTTCGGATGAGGCAAATGGCGGTGGTGTCGTCTGCAAATTTCAGGAGCTTCACAGAAGGGTATTTGGGGAGAGAACACACCCCTGGGGGGCGCCAATGCTGGTAGTGAGAGACCTGGATGTGAGTTTCCCCAGTCTCACTCGCTGTTGCCGGTCTGTCAGGAAGCTGGTGATCCACTGACAGATTGAGGATGGCAAGGAGAGCTGGGTCAGTTTAGCTGTAAGAAGATCAGGCATGATGGTGTTGAAGGCCGAGCTGAAGTCCACAAATAAGATCCTTGCATAAGTCCCAGGTCTGTCGAGATGTTGCAGGATATAATGCAGTCCCATGTTGACTGCATCATCCACAGACCTGTTTGCTCTGTAGGCTTGGGGGGGGGATGCAGGAGGTGTTGGGGGACATGTGATTCGTCGATTCGTTACAGAGATCAATTTAAACAATTTATTTTTTGTCATTAGTCATGAGCATTACTGAATGGCACAAAATAGTTTACTGAGAGAGCAGAGCGAGACTGGTGGCGTGTGTCACAGTCATGTCTTGCTCCTCCTGTGTGTCCCTCCTGTGTTACCGTAGCCTATCTTGTAACCAATGCCAGCTGTCTCTTGTTATCCCAGCCCATTTATACCGTCATGTTTCCCATTGTCCTTGTCTATCATTGACGTTTCATGTGATTAGTGTGTGGATGTTCCTTGTGTTTTCTGCACATGAGTGATGTTTTGGCATCCTGTTTGTTATTAAAGTGTTTCTGTTTTGACTTCCAAGTCTGCTCTGCGTTTCTCTCCGCATCACACGCCAGCTTCAGGGCAACAGCGTGGTTGAGAATGAGCATCACCTGCACGCTGCATCGGCCTCAGATCTCATGGAGGTGCGAAGGTGCAAAAAAAGGAGGAGTGATGGCAGTGAAGGACTACATAGGATCATACCTGGATATTACGTTTGTGTTTTTGTGTTTGTGTGGGAGGCAGTCATCCATGTATTTGTTAAAATTAAAAGTTGTTAAATGTTTGCTGGCTCCCACTTCCTTCCTCTCCAAACTACAAATTGTTTTACAGTTGTTCTAAGAATACTTTTTCCCAACATTATGAGGACATTTATAAACCATCTTCAAACACTGTATAAATAACATGTTTGTACTAAACTTTTGAGAACAAACATTCTATTAACGTTACTAGAAGAATCTTGCCAGAACATTAGTCAATGTTATGAGAATGTAAAAAAATGTGAACACAGGCAGAGTAAAAAACTAAAATGAGTATATTTGTCTGTCGTCAATTTTACACTGTAGAAGGGGGAAAAATAAGATTGAAATATTTAATGCTTTTATTGAATTCTGTATTAATATGCAAGCAATTTGACAATAGCAATTTGTAATGTTCAGCATAATGAAATTACACTGCTGTAAGTGATTAGGTTGGAAAGAGATTTTACAATGTTTTGATCTGTTGAAAGAACCTCAGTAAAGTAATATGCAAACAGATGAAAACATTGTCAAAATGATTCTGTTCACACAGATCTGCAAGGATGACTAAAAACGGCGTTCTCACTTTGCAGAAGGACAACATGTTCAAATGCGCATGGTTATAGACTAAACGGGTGATTTGCATGTACATCCTATAACCGTTTTCACAGATTCAAGTTTTTGGGGTTTACGTGGAGATGAGTTGGACAATGAGACTGTTTTCTTCTAGAACTGCTGTACAGCCAAAACAAACTTTGTTGCATGATTTTCCTGTTATCTCTGTAAAGTTTCTTTAAAACTATCTCCAATGTAAAAACACAATAAAAAAAAGGTGATTTCATTATGCAAAATATTAAATTAAAAATATAGATACTTGACACTCATCCTTAAAATATCACAGAATGACACAGTTGATTTTATTCTTCTGTTTTTCAACTTCTTGTAGCAGATCTTGTGTTTCTATTCCTTTCTGGTCTTTCAGGTGTTCATAAAGTTTTTCCAGAAGTTCATGTTGTTTCTGTTGTTCTTCCATCATCTCTTTGAGTTCCTGAATGTTCTCCTCATTTCTCTCTCTTAAATCATTCAGCTTGTCTGCTTGTTTTCTGGCTTCAGCTTCATGTTTCTTCTTCATGACTTTTATTTCTTCCTCATGTTTCTTTTTCATTTCATCTCTCTTTTTCTCTTCTCTTTCTTTTCTCTCTCTCTCCTCTCTTTCTCTTCTCTTGTTCTCTTCTTCCTGCTCTCGTTTCAGATCGTCAACCATTTTCTTCCATCTCTCACTCTCTTTTTCTCGTCTCTCATCCTCTTCTCGTTTTCTTCTCTCCCACTCCTCTTTCCTTGTTTGTTTCAGTTGATCATAATATCTTTCCATTTCAGTTTTCTTTTCTTCATATTCTCTCGCTTTCTGTTCTCTCTCTCTTCTTTGTTTCTGTATCTCCCTCTCTCGGTTTTGTATTTCTTCTTCTTTCTCTCTTTCAAATCTCTTTCTCATTTTCTCCAGTTCTTCTTCTTTTTTTCTCAGTTGCTCCTCATGTCTTTCTTTTCTCTTTCTTTCTTCTTCCACGCGTTCTCTCACATGTTGTTTTTTTTCATCCTCCCATTCTCTCTGCTGTCGTTTAATTTCCTCTTGAGTCTCTTTTCTGTCATTTTCAGCCTCTTTTATTTTTCTTATCCATCTCTGTCTCTCTTCCTCTTCTTCTTTCTTCCTCATTTTCTCCTCAGATTCTCTCTTTTTTATTTCTTCTTTTTGTTTATTTCGTAACTCTGCTATAATTTGCATTTGTTCATTTTTCATCTTTTCTTGATCTTTTCTGTGTTTCTCTTCTTTCTTTCTATCTTCTTCTTCTCTTTCTTTTTGCTGTTTTTCATACTGTGATCTCTGATTTTCATTCTCTCTCCTCAATTCTTCCATTTTTCGATTATATTCAGCTATTTGCTGTTTTTCCTCTTCAGATCGTTTCTGATTTTCAATCTTTCGTTTCTTCTGTTCCATTTTATATTTTTCTTCAGACTCCTTTCTAAGTTTTTCCTCTTTTTCTCTGAATTGATTCTCCATTTTTATTCGCTCCTCTTCTACTTTTCTTTTCTCGTCCTCCAGTCTTTTCTTGAGTTCTTCCATTTCCGTCTCATATTTGACACTCAGTGTCTTATGTTGAGTCTTTATTTCTCTTTCTCTCTCTTTCAGTATTTCCTCCATTCTCTTTTTAATGGTCATCTCTGCCTCCTCAAACATGCTGTTAGTGAAGTATCGACCCTGATTCATGTTCTTCACTTCTTCTATCATGTTTATCAGTTGAATCACTTGAGTTTTGTCTTGTTTTTCTCTGTTATTAAAAGCCAGGAATCTGTTTCCACAATCTCTGATCAGTTTCTTCAGTTCTGCAGATTTAATTCTCTTAATATAATCTTCAATAGACTCATGTCCAAGATTGTCTCCTCTAGTGAACAGAACGATGCTGAAATGAGCAGCTTTATGACCAAATATCTTCTTTATCAGATCCATAGTTTCTGTTTCTTCCTTGGTGAATCTAACCAAACTCAACACAATGACAAACACATGAGGTCCAGGAGACGACAGTGAAATACATTTCACTATTTCTTCCACAGCTTGATCATTTGTCAGTGTCGTATCAAAGAGTCCTGGAGTATCAACAACAGCTACTGATCGACCAGCAACTTCACCAACTCTCTTCTGACAAACTGTCGTCACTGAATCTGGGCTTAATTGACTCTCAAACTCATTTCTTCCCAGGATAGTGTTTCCTGTTGCACTCTTTCCACTTCCTGTCTTCCCGATCAGCACAATTCTCAAACACTCCTGATCTTCTGAACAGTCAGCACCTGAAAATCATGTCAGAAATAACAGAATGAAAAGAAGTGCAACAAAACATTTGCACTTGATTACATTGCAAAATTTATGTTGTACTTTCAGAAGATGAAACACAATAACTGACTTCCTCCTTTTTATGCAAGTTTGTGGCCTTTTTATAGTGTTTACTGGAACACAATTTGTTACAATAAAGAATGCATTGTGGCATGAAGCATATCACAATTGTTGAGATTGATATGCTGGTTCTTAATGTCTATGTGCAACTAATAATTTTTCCTCAATAATGTATTTCCTTTTCAGCTGATTTCATCTATGGCTGTAGCTGTAAGTCAGTTGTTCTTGCTTCATTTTCCAAAAGTGCAACCATGATGTTGAACCAACATCACATTGATTAAGTGCCGTAACCAATGATAAAAAAAAAATCAACATTACATATGAGTCGAAAAGTGTTGTTGATTCAATGCAATTAACATTGACACTTTAATATTGATTTAGCATTGCTTCAGTGGTGCTTGTTATGTGGGATAGCTAATGTGTTTCCTAACGAGGCAACATTTTGAGGCATAACTTTTTGTTCAACATAATTTTTGCTTCAGAATCAAAAGGTGAACCTGAAATGTAGAAATCGACTATCAAATAACAGCCCCCTTAAGTCTAAAAGTTAGTGAAAAACAGACTTTATCAAAGAATGTAGTTCTTCTTTGTTTCCTCTCATTACCAAACAAAATGGATTCAGCAGAAACAAAAGCTGTATCCTGGTGTGTGAATGTAGTATATAAATTCTGGGTCGAATTTAATTCATTTTAAACTCATAGGAGAAGCTATATTTTCAGCAACAACAAATCTACATTCAAAAATCTGGCACTGCCATGTGATGTGACATCCAATGAGAGCTTATGATGATGCAACATCCCAGTTTGAACAGCAAGTGCATTTGGGTCTCAGTGTCAGTTTGCACCATGTTGAGCTTCATAACTGTTCTTCATAGTGGAAATCCAATAAAACATATTTTAGTTTAGTGTTGTACACTCACCTCCTGACTGAATATTCTGCTTTAATTCTTTGATTTTGTTCTCCATTCCTGTCAGCTTTTCTTTATATTTTTCTTCTGTTTTCAGTCTGACTCTCTTTTCTTGAGCATTCATATATGTCAGAAGTGAATATGGTTCAGGCTTCATGTTCTCTATATATTCCAGCAGTTCTGGAATCTGTCTTGAGTTTTCAGGTTCATTTAACCCCATCACTCTGTACTGACCTCCACAGAGACTGATTAACCTCTGAGATTCTGGACTGTGTCTGAAAAAATATTTTGCATGTTCTCTAATAGGGAGATATGTGGTGAAAAGCACCATGAAGTGCTTTCTGGAGTCAAACATCTTCCGTATCTTCTCTAGCTCTGCTTTGTCTCCATCAGTCAGGTGTCCAAAAGGAACAATGATGAGAAAAACATGAACTCCAGGATCACAGAGAGACACACAGTTGAGAGTTTGATGCAGCACTTCCTCCTCTGAGAGCCGACTGAGAGCTGGAAGCTCCAACAGACTAACCAGACGTCCATGTATCTCCTCATCCAACACACACACTGATCTGAACTCAATTTCAGGTGATGCGTAAAAAGTTTTTTCTCCCCTGAAATATGTTGATACGGAGGTCTTCAGAGCTTCATCACTTCCACACAACACCAGGTTCAAATTTGACACTGAAAAACATATAAATAAGAAATTAGAACTAGCAAAATACAAGTTAGTAGTTCAGTATGAGTAGAACAAGCATATCCTTGCAGTTCCTGCAATTGGGAAATGTCAGGCAGTTTGTGGGGTGAATCTCTTGCAGGAGCTAAAAAAGAAAACGATAGGATTCTGGAGAGAGCAGAAAGGGAAAGTGCTGCAGCAGCGAAAGGAAACTTTGATTAGTTGCTGAGAGCGGTGGCTGAAATCACTGCAGTGGCAGTATAGCCTGGAGGTGTTACCCTTAGTCTTTTCTGTGCACTTCCTGCCAGTAAGGTAAATTGTCACTTCCTATCTCAGTCATGTTATGTTTCACTTCCGGGTCCCCTTTGTGTATCCTATTGTGTTCTCTCTATGGGCATTGTCTTCCAGTGGGGTCCCTCCTATCGTCGGGGGCCCCGAGCTGGCTCTGGTCATGGAACCAGAAGTATACTCTGCTGAGGCAAGGGGCCATGCACCCTCCTCGGTCAGAGGGTCCGGCTGTACAGCCATCTCTTCTTTGTTGCAAGTGGATGGGGTTCACGGCCCAGTGAGATCTGTGGCTTTTTCAATTGCACTGTAATGCAAGATTGTGTCTAAAACCAGATCTGAGGATTGGTTTGTCACCTTCTACCGGAAGATGCTCATCTCCATCCACGAAGCTCCGCAGGTTCACCTCTGAGTGGAAGGTGTACATGTTTGTACCTTTTTCTTTGGCCTAGCTCTATCACCCTACATTTTCACACTGTGACACAGTACGTTCTAAAGACATCCCTTGACGACTGGCTATCGCCCCAGTTGCCAGGCTAGCGATTTGACGATTTGATTTAAAATGTTGGGGCTGAGGAAGAACTTAGAGGATCTCTGTCAATGTCAGCACGTTTTCCCCCATGTACATCGATGCCACCCTTTCAGGGGCTGAGGCCCAGGGGACAGTAGGGGGAACTTCCCTCGGTTCTCTGCGGTATCCCCATCTTTCTTCCAGACCCTCTTTGGGCCGGATACTGGGTTTCAGGTGTGGCCGAGGCTACATTCGTACCTTTCACCGATCACCCTGCTCCCGGGAGTTCTGGAGACAGTGCTTATCTCTGTGCTTGGCCTCCAAGGGGACCTAGCGTATATTTTCCAGTGTCTCAACCGAGGTTGCTGAGACCACTCTCCTCTCCAAAGCCCCCACCATGAGGAAACTGTACACCCCTAGTCATGCTGTTTCCTGCAGGACAGCTTCACTATAGGGTTCTCTCTTGCTTATCGCGTACCTCAGGGTGACTCGTTCTCGGTACTTGTTTCTTTTGTGGCTTGAGACTTCTGTGCTCTCCACCCTTGGTGATCATGGCCAGGATTCAAGAACAAGGTCATTCCAATCTTAGCACTGGACCCTTATGTCCACTTGGTCTCCCTGTGGAGTAGGACCGACCAGCTGTTCTTCTGCTCGGGAGCCTCGAGTGGGCCCCGGCATTTAAATTACTTTGAGCAAATAGATAGCTCAGCCCGGATTTCCTTCTCCTTGAGGGTCTGTGTCCACTCCAATAGCTGCATGGCTGCCTCTATGACTTTCTTGAAAAGGGTCTCCCCTGCTTATGTTTGTGTGGAGGCAGGCTGGTCCTCCCCGCACACATTCCAGAGGTTCCATCAGCTTGACCTCAACTCTGCTCCGTGGACGAGGGTGCTCTCGTGGTGAGCTTTGACATACCGGCGGCCAGCGTCATTGAGGTGACATTGTCATTTCGTTCCCCTAGAATTTTTTGATGAACCTCGAGTTCTAATGAAAGGGAATGTCTCTTGTTACATATGTAACCTTAGATCCCTAAGGGGAACACGTTGATCTGAGGCACATTGGCCTACTCTGTTCTTAGAGAGTAGGTTCGTTAGGCCATCACTCACCTGAGCAGCAGCTAGACATTGACCTCATGTGTTCAGATTTTGCTAGGCCACCTTGATAACCAGTTTTTTTTTAGGTTGAATATGACTGGTCTCCTCTAGAAGTAGAAAGTCATTCAGCAAACTGAAACCCAGTTCTTACATTTAAAAGTGTACTCTGGCAAATAAAAAGGCCACATTTGAAGGAGCCTTTGAATTGGGACAGCTTTCATTGCACAGCGGTGACACAATCGGCTATACCGTCCACTTTAACAAATATCATTATGTGTTTTACCATCGAAGGATACAGCCCATGAAATGGGACACAGCTGTAGCCAAACCTTCAGACTGACAGCAAAAGGTCTTGACTCCATCATCATTTGAACAAAATGTAAAGCAACCAATCGCAGTTAATTTTGTTCAGAGTCTTGTTTAGGGGCAACTGCTGTTCATTCAAGGATGTTCCCTGTCAAGGGAACTCAACACTGCGTCGAAACGCATATGGGAACGCCTTAGCGTGATTGTCTCTTGAAGCGCAATTTAAACCAGGTGTGCGAGTGCACATAGCCGAGGGTGACGTCATGAGCCAGGAGCATATCAGCACACAGCACACTAGCAGCCGCAGCTTTAGTGTCTTCAACAGCGCTCGAAGCTAACGTGTGTTTGAGTTGCTCTGCTGGCTGTAAGTCGATTGATTTCCACTTACCTTTATTTAAAATGGCGGATACACAGTCCTTCAAGCGTTGTGTCCCTCCTTGCCCGTGTTTTATCACGGGTAAGGATACACACGCTCTCTGTGTTTATTGTTTGGACGAGGAACACGCACGCTCAGCGCTCGAGGGCTCTGAGTGTGCAGAGTGTTTGCAGCTGCCGCTGCACACTCTCCGCTCACGCTTGGCTGTCTTTGAGGAGGCAGCTCAAGCGCGCGGTCCTCGTGGGTCCGGTCCCGCTGTGGCTGAGGCTCAGCGGTGGCTGCACTCGTGGGGATCGCAGCTAGACTTAGCAGCGGGGATGGAGACGGGCGATGCCTTTTCTCCTCCTTTACCTGCTGAGTCCCTTCTCACTCAGGACGCGGAAGCGCACCATGTGGTGATTACTTCCGACCATGGTAATGGCGCACTGCTCAACCTCTCCAGTTCTGAGGAGCTGGAGGTGGATGTAGTCAGTGTAGATGTGGAGGAAGCCGAGCAGCCATCGGTTTCACCCGCATTCGAGGAGCTGCTCGAGGTGGTTACTCGGGCAATGGCAAGGCTTGGCCTCGAGTGGCCGGCCGAGCCCAGGGATGCTCGTCTTAAGAGTCGGCTCGACGAGCGTTAAATGCCCTCTGACCTCGACGAGGGCGGAAGAATTGGCCCTGAGGCAGTAGCCGAGCTGCGCAGGGCAACCGATCTCTCTCTGCGGGCTGCCAGGGAAACGGCCAGTTCAATCGGCCGCTCTATGGCAGCCCTGGTGGCCACAGAAAGGCATCTGTGGCTTAACCTCACAACCCTCAGAGAGAAGGATAAAAACATCCTGATTGACGCTCCTCTTACGCCTCCTGGTCTCTTCGGCGATGCCGTCAAAATGGCTGTCGAGAGATTCCAGGAGGCTGCCAAACAAGAGGTAGCGGTCAGGAAGATCCTCCCCCGCCGCCCTCGTCCTGCTGGGTCTGCGAGCCAGCTGCAGCCCAGCAGCAGCTCCTCCCACTGCGCTGCTCAGCGGCAGAGCGTGGCCTCACGCCAACCTCCCCAGTCGGGTGGTGGCGCAGGTCGCCGCTCTCAGCCACAGCCTTCTGGCAGGAGGATAGATCTGAGGACTGTCCTCCAGGCCAAGAAGGCCAAGAGCAAGAGGCCCTGACGCTGATGGTCGGCCTCGCTGCACGGGTCCTCCTCGAGGGGCGGACCAGTGCACATCAAGCACGGCGGATGGCTCGTGGTCCCGAGGGACTCGGGCCATGCTCAGCGCGGGCAGTCTCGTCCAGTCGTACTCCTTTCGGGCCACGCTGGGCAGGTTGCCCCCTCCGAGGAGGGTCCAAGAGCATCTGCCCCAGCGGCTCTCTGGTTTCGGCCGGGGCCCCGGGGTGGCAAAATATTTATGTCCAGAGGTCGGCCTCGAGAGGCTGATACCCCTAGTAGATTTCCTGGCGGCGTGGCAGCGCCTCCCAGGTATTTCTCGGTGGGTCCTGCATACCATATCAGAAGGATACACTATTCAGTTCCGGGCTCGTCCACCTGGCTTTGCGGGCGTATTGCCAACAGCGGTGAACCCCGAGCAGGCTCTGGTCATGGAACGAGAAGTCGACTCACTGCTGAGGAAAGAGGCCATAGAGTATGTACCTCTCTCAGCCAGATAATCGGGTTTCTACAGCCGGTACTTCATAGTTCCCAAGAAGGATGGAGGCTTACACCCTATTTTAGATCTTCGCACTCTGAACGATTCCGTCAGGCGACTGAAGTTCAGAATGTTAACTCTGAAGCAGATCGTAGGACAAATCAGGTCCGAGGACTGGTTTGTCTTGATAGATCTCAAGGACGCGTATTTCCACGTCTCCATCCTTCCCCAGCATCGGAAGTTTCCTGTTGCTCAATCAGTAGAGCATTGGTGTTTACAACGCCATGGTCATGGGTTCGATTCCCAGGGAAAGCAAGAACTGATTCAATGTGATCCTTGAATGCAATGTAAGTCGCTTTGGATAAAAGCGTCTGTAAATGTAAATGTAAGTTCCTCAGATTCGCCTTCGGGGGGAGGGCTTATCAGTATCGGGTTCTTCCGTTTGGCCTAGCTCTGTCTCCACGCACTTTCACCAAATGGGTGGACGCAGCTTTAGCTCCGCTCCAATCCCGAGGGATCCAGATCTTAAATTACATCGACGACTGGCTCATTCTGGCCCAGTCTCGAGAATTAGCGGTCCAACATCGAGATGTTGTTCTCACACACATGAAGGAGCTCGGGCTGAGACTGAACGCCCAAAAGAGTGTGCTCTGGCCGAGGCAGAACACTACTTTCCTAGGCGTTGTATGTATCTTGAGAGACCGCTCAGCCCAAGGTCTCTGGGACGAGGTCTGCCTATCCCTGCACATCAATGCATTGGAGATGTTAGCAGTTTGGAAGGCACTTCAGGCCTTTCTCCCAGACCTCTGGGGCCACCATGTGTTAGTCCAGTCAGACAACATGGCGGTGGTTTCCTATATAAACCATCAGGGGGGTCTCCGCTCTCTCCGGCTCTGCAAGCTGGCCGCACGGATCCTCCTCTTGGCCCGGAACAAACTTGGCTCCCTTCGGGCTGTTTATATTCCGGGATCCCAGAACAGGGGAGCAGACTTCCTGTCGAGGCAGCGGCCGAGGCCCGGGGAATGGATGCTTCACACCGAGGTGGTGGAGCAAATATGGGAGAGATTTGGTCGGGCTCAAGTGGACCTCTTTGCGTCCCACGAGGCGACTCACTACCCTCTGTGGTACTCCCTCTTTCCCCCAGCCCCCCTAGGGCTGGACGCGATGCAACAGGAGTGGTCGAGGCTACCCCTGTACGCATTTCCCCCGGTAGCTCTGCTCCCAGGGGCTCTAGAGAATGTTCGCCAGGACAGGGTCCGTCTCACCTTTTTTGCCCCGCGGTGGCCAGGCAGGGTGTGGTTTTCGGATTTAGTGTCCCTCCTAGACGGCGCTCCTTGGAGGATTCCCGTCAGAGTGGACCTTCTGTCTCAGGCTCAGGGCAGGATTCTTCATCCTTGCCCATAACTATGGAACCTGTGGGTCTGGCCTCTGAGGGGGCCCGACTCATAGACTCAGGTCTCTCGACTGAGGTCGTTGAGACCCTTCGAGCCATTTGAGGACATCTCGGACAAGTTCCTTACTCTTAAGACGGTGTTCCTCTTGGCCATCTCTTCCTTTAAGAGGGTTGGCGACCTTCAGGCCCTGTCAGTGGCCCCCTCCTGTTTGGAGTTTGCTCCTGGTCTGGCGAAAGCTTTTCTCTCTCCCAGACCAGGGTACGTTCCGAAGGTTCTGTCGAGCCCAGCTCGTCACATTGTACTACAGGCCTTATGTCCTCCCCCCTATGATGATCATGACCAGGAGTCCAAGAGCAAGGTCTGTCCAGTGCGAGCACTATGTCCGCAGAGCGGTTTCATGGCGTAGGTCGGACCAACTTTTTGTATGCTTCGGGGCTCCCAAGGGAGCTCCAGCATCTAAACCTACTCTAAGCAGGTGGATAGTCGAGGCTATCTCACTGGCCTATGATGCAGCGGGTCAGCAGTGTCCACTGCATGTCCGCGTCCATTCTACTCGGAGCATGGCTACCTCTAAAGCTTTCTGCACAGGGGCTTCCCTTGCCGATATTTGTGATGTGGCTGGCTGGTCCTCACCGCATACCTTTATTAGGCTCTACCAGTTAGACCTTAACCCCGCTTTGGGAACTTTAGCCCTTTAGCTACGTTAGCTTGGCGTACTCCGTTCGCTGAGGCGGCGTGGGTATTCTCGTTCCCATATGCGTTTCGACGCAGTGTTGAGTTCCCTTGACAGAGAACGTCTCAGGTTACTTACATAACCCTAGTTCCCTTAGAGGGAACGAGACACTGCGTCTCGTAGCCTCAGCTCCATCGCACGCCGGCTGTTTCAGACACTGGTCAAGCTGCGGCTGCTAGTGTGCTGCGTGCTGATGTGCTCCTGGCTCATGACGTCACCCTTGCCTACGTGCACTCGCACACCTGGTTTCAATTGCGCTTCAAGAGACAATCACGCTAAGGCATTCCCATATGCGTTTCGACGCAGTGTCTCGTTCCCTCTAAGGGAACTAGGGTTACGTAAGTAACCTGAGACGTTTTGCAGGTTTACTGCAACTTTGGTACATTAGTCTCCAAAAATACCTATTTGCAAAACACACATTTTGTTGATCCTGATACAAAAGTAGAAATTATAATAAAAATTTTAGGAGGACCATTAAAGAACGTGCATGTCTCCTGGAAATCCTTTCAAATTCAGATGTTGATTTTGAAACTCCTGAAGTGTTTCCCACTTTGTTTGCATCAGCTGTTCAGCCAAAGTTCCGTGGACGTGACACTTGAGGCTGAGAACTTGAGGCTGACAAGTACACCAGCCCAAATAACCCAAACAGCACGTATAACCAAAAATAGACAAGTATTCTAACAAAATGACATTTATTTTCAAGAACAATTTTCGTCACATATTTAATTACCTTGGTGTGGATTTTTCTTATTATTAAGTTTTTTGTTTGTTTGTAAAATCAATTTGTGTTTTGGCTTGAGCACATATTCAAAAGTTGGAAAGGGAAAACACGTTATGTGCATATCATATGCATTTGACAGAGTGAGTGATAAAATAAATGAAAACTCTTAATGTGTCATGGATATTTAAACAAAATTGATTATAGCAGTGTGTTTATGTGCAATGGAATGTTTATTTTTTTCTTTACATACTATTAGGGCGATTGCCACTTCCACTTCCAATCCTCCTTCTCATCCTTCCTGCAACAAAAATAGGGACATAAAAGTGGTGTTAAATACCATTGTGTGTCCTAAAATTGTTATGACAATGTTACCAGGTAACAGATCATTGTACCAGGTAACACAGGTAACAGAAAACACTGAATCTGAAAAAAAAATTGATTCGCCTATGCCATAATTTCAGAACATTGAATTGTATCAGGAGAAAACACTTTTTATGCATTATGGGGAACGGGGAAATCAACTGCAGCTTGTAAATATATTGTTTTCTTTTTCTTCTAATGATTTGATTCATAATCAAGTTAGTGATTTATAATTTGTTTTTTAATTGCTTCATATCTATGTATACTTCAGTCCATCGCTTATGTAAACAATTAATAGTTATAGCCTTTACTTTTGTTTTTCTGTATTTTTCCATTGACTAATGATGAATATACAACTGTCTGTACCTCTCACCATATAGAACATGCTATCATAGACTCCTCTCTCCCCCCAAACCACCATCCTACCACCCTCATAGACTCCTCTTACACCACCACCACCATCCCACTCCCCTCATAGACTCCTCTCTCCCCCCCCACCACCATCCCACTCCCCTCATAGACTACTCTCCCCCCCACCATCCCACTCCCCTCATAGACTCCTCTCTCCCCCCCCACCACCATCCCACTCCCCTCATAGACTACTCTCCCCCCCACCATCCCACTCCCCTCATAGACTCCTCTCGCCCCCACCACCACCCCACTCCCCTCATAGACTACTCTCCCCCCCACCATCCCACTCCCCTCATAGACTCCTCTCTCCCCCCCCCACCACCATCCCACTCCCCTCATAGACTACTCTCCCCCGCACCATCCCACTCCCCTCATAGACTCCTCTCGCTCCCACCACCACCCCACTCCCCTGACAGACTCTCCTCTTACTTCCTGCCTCGCTACTGTTCGGACGCTCTTGCTTACAGCTCTGCGCTTTGCTCTATTGCTTTTATATTTTATCTCCTAATTTTAACTACAGCAAATCAGCACAGTGCTCAAACGACAAATATTGGCACCAACAAAGTTTCTAACTGGAAGAATTGCAACAAAAATTCCAACCAGCCTCCCATCAGCTTACATTCCGGAGAAGGGAAAACACAGCTGCCTACACTCAAAAGATTAGAAACAATATGCCTCCTCTGGTTGAAGAATCTACCTGCTGCACAAACTGCCACAGACTTCTACAAAGGATTGCAGTTCTTGAAACAAAGCTACTTGCGGGACTACCAAACCAGACGGAACACACAACAAAGCATCATCATGGACATCCTCAGCACACAGCCGGTGAGTCCCATGAATCTAATGCTCCTAAACAGGCCATACTGAGTGCCGTAATTGATCAACATACTAATCGATGGCACAAACAGGGAGCGAGACCCAAAGGCACTCGAGACATCAGATTGTCACGAGTATCGCATTTTGTAGCGTCCTCTACCCCAAACACTAGCTCCCTACCACCGCCAATACATCTGGAGAACAGATTTGAAGTGTTAATGAATGTGAGTGAGGAATCTCCAGACATGATGAATGTGGTTGAGGAATCCCCAAACATGATCGGACACAGATCAAATCAGCCAGCAGCTAACACCGATGCTAACGGCCGCTCAAGGTGGAGCAGACAGCGACACTCAGCTCTTAGAGCAGCCGAGCCCAGGACTCTGATAGTGGGTGACTCTATTATCAGAAACATTAGCAGCAGGGATACAATTACATGCTGCCTTCCACAAGCAACAGTTTCTGATGAAAACAGGGAACTTAAGAGCATTCTGATGAAATATAAAACTTCAAACCGACTAATCATCCATGTGGGAAAGAATGATATTTGGAAGGAGCAGTCAGAACTCCTTAAAAGGGATTTCAATGAACTTTTTGAAATGCTCAGAAGTCTAAAAGTTCAGTCGTTCATCAGTGGACCACTCCCAGCAAGAGGAACAAATAGATTTACACGTTTACTTGGGCTTAACACATGGCTGCAAAAAACCTGCAACTTAAAGGGACTGAATTTCATTGACAACTTCAATCTGTTCTGGAGTCAGAGACAGTTGTTCACACATGATGGCCTGCGCCCAAACAAACTGGGCTCAAGAGTGCTAAAGGACAATATCTACTTCTCCCTCCATCATCCTTCAGCAGTGTGTGCAAATCCACTTAATCTGAATGGCACAAACACACCTGGACAGAGTACAGCTGACCACAGGACTTCATTTCAGCACCTGAATGGACATGCGGCTGACACATCCCACAAGGACAGCGATAACACCACGCAGCCACAACAACCACTGTTCACGGACACAATCCTGACTGAGCCCTGCCCAGAGAGCTCACCGATAGATAGTGACGTGTTAGAACTGCTCCAAGATTCAGCAGCCAAGGACGACTTTCGGGAAAACAGCCAGGGAAGCCAGGACAACATATTAGAGCCTCCAGTAACACTAGAGCAACAGCCTCTCTCACCGGATACGTTATCCCTCTCCCCAGCATCCCCTCTGCTGTGTTTCTCTGAGAAAATGGAGGAACTGGTGTATGCTGGAACCAAACTCGCCCACTCTTTTGCTGCGAGCCCCCAGACATCAACAAAAAAGCGGCGAGCTCCACAACCACCAAAGCCTGTGGGCCCAGCTCGACCTCCCCCTCCTCCTGCGAGAGCTCTTCGGCCCCTGCCACAACACCAGGGCCCTCACCCTCCTCCATCTGTTCTATGTGAACCAAAAGCAACTGATAAAAGCTCTCAGTGATGTGTGTCGGGTCCCCGCTATGATAACAGTGACTTTGTCAAATGTTTACAGAACAAGCGGGAACCCAGTGTGCCTGTTGCTTTCTCTATTTCAGTTTTATTACTTGATAGAAAGCCAAAGGCCTTTTAAAACCGTTTGGCAAACCCATTTAATCTGTTGCCTAGCACTTTTAAACATCCGTTCACTTAAAAATAAATCACTTCTAGTCAATGATTTAATAACCACAAACAATCTAGATTTTATGCTTCTAAATGAAACATGGCTTGAAGATAGTTGCAGTTCAACAATCCTGAATGAAACAGCCCCTCCTAACTTTACTTTTATGAGTGTCTGCAGAGCTGTTAGGAGAGGTGGAGGTGAAGCTGCTCTATTTAAAGATGTCTATCAATGCAAGCAAGTGTCATTTGGTGATTACTTGTCTTTTGAATATTTGGGTATTGTGTTAAAAGGTGCTCCTCGCATTCTACTTTTAGTCATTTACAGGCCTCCAAAATACTCTCCAGCCTTTGTGGAGGACTTTACAGAACTGTTATCAGCAACTTCCTCAGAGTTTGACTGTTTTGCTATTGCTGGGAATTTTAACATCCACATAGAAAATGCAGAATCCAAAATGGCAAAAGAAATTCTAACAGTTTTGAATACTTTTGATCTGACTCAGCATGTACATAGACCCACACACAATCGTGGACATACACTAGATTTAATTATCAGTAAGGGTCTAAACATTTCATCCATTGTCATTAAGGATGTAGCACTATCAGATCATTTCTGTATTTTCTTTGATATATTGATCTCTCCGACTGTTGAAGCTAGATCTATCTCGGTCAAAAAGCGATGCTTAAATGAGAATACTAGTGCTCTGTTTATGAAGGCTGTATCTTTAACACCAAGCATATCTGCAGACTCTGTTGATTTTCTTCTTGATTATTTTAACTCAAAAGTTCAGAATGTTATTGATAACATTGCTCCTGTGAAAGTCAGGAAGAAGAGTGGCAGACAAAAAGCACCATGGAGAAACTCAAGAGCAGTGCAAAATATGAAAAGACAATGCAGAAAAGCTGAGCGCATGTGGCGAAAGACAAATCTTGAAATCCACTATAACATCTATAAAGATAACCTTCATGCTTTCAATGTGGAACTAGGCAAAGCTAGACAGACCTTCTTCTCAAATATTATAAACAGAAACTTAAACAACACCCACACTCTTTTTGCTACTGTAGAGAGACTAACAAATCCCCCACGTCAGATTCCCAGTGAAATGCTCTCAGACAGCAAATGCTGTGAGTTTGCTTCCTTCTTCTCTGAGAAAATAAATAATATCAGAAAGGCGATCAGCACAGACGATCAGATCCTTGAGCTAAACTGGGGTAAAACAGATCAGACCACAACCTCAGAAAGTAGCTATTATGTCTGTTTTCGAAGCAATTGATGGTAAAATTTTGGAAGAAACAGTACAGCACCTTAAAACATCAACCTGCGCCCTTGACATACTTCCCACATCTTTTTTCAAAAGCGTGTTTAACTGTTTAGAAGCAGATCTCCTAGAAGTGGTAAATGCCTCACTTCTTTTTGGGACTTTTCCAAAATCCCTAAAAACTGCAGTTGTTAAGCCCCTTCTGAAAAAGAGCAATCTGGATAACATCATATTGAGCAATTACAGACCAATCTCAAATCTTCCTTTCATAGGCAAGATCATTGAAAAAGTTGTTTTCAATCAGCTGAACAAGTTCTTAAGCTTGAATGGATACTTTGACAACGTTCAATCTGGTTTCCGACCACATCACAGCACAGAGACAGCACTCATAAAGATAATTAATGATATTCGTCTTAACACAGATTCAGGTAAATTATCAGTGCTGGTTTTACTCGACCTCAGTGCTGCGTTTGACACTGTAGATCACAACATTCTCCTTGACAGGCTGGAAAACTGGGTTCGGCTTTCTGAGATGGTTCTTAAATGGTTCAGGTCATACTTAGAAGGGAGAGGTTATTATGTGAGTATCGGTGACCATAAGTCTGAGTGGACATCCATGACATGCGGAGTCCCTCAAGGTTCAATACTTGCACCCCTCCTGTTCAACTTATATATGCTGCCACTGAGCCAAATAATGAGAAAGAACCAAATTGCATATCACAGCTATGCAGATGACACCCAGATTTACCTCGCGTTATCACCAAATGACTACAGCCCCATTGACTCCCTGTGTCAATGCATTGATGAAATTAAAAACTGGATGTGCCTAAACTTCCTTCAGTTAAACAAAGACAAAACTGAAGTCATTGCATTTGGAAACAAAGATGAAGTTCTCAAAGTGAACGCATACCTTCACTCTAGGGGTCAAACAACTAAAAATCAGGTCAGGAATCTTGGAGTGATTTTGGAGTCAGACCTGAGTTTCAGTAGCCATGTAAAAACAATAACTAAATCAGCATATTATCATCTCAAAAATATTGCAAGAATTAGATGCTTTGTCTCCAATCAAGACTTAGAGAAACTTGTTCATGCTTTCATCACCAGCAGGGTGGATTATTGTAATGGGCTCCTCACTGGCCTTCCCAAAAAGACCATAAGACAGCTGCAGCTCGTACAGAACGCTGCTGCCAGGATTCTGAGCAGAACCAGAAAATATGAACACATCACACCAGTCCTCAGGTCCTTGCACTGGCTTCCAGTTACATTTAGAATTGATTTTAAAGTACTGTTACTTGTTTATAAATCACTCAATGGCCTAGGACCTCAATACATTGCAGATATGCTCATAGAATATAAACCTAACAGATCACTAAGATCATCAGGATCAAGTCACTTAGTAATACCCAGGGTTCACTCAAAGCAAGGAGAGTCTGCTTTTAGCTGTTACGCCAGCCGCAGCTGGAACCAGCTTCCAGAAGAGATCAGGTGTGCTCCAACAGTAGCCACATTCAAATCAAGACTCAAAACACATCTATTTACCTATGCATTTGCAGATTGAGCACTGTGCTATGTCCGAACTGTTTGCATTTTATTTTATACGTATTATCTTTTTATTCTTTTAATCATTTTAATGTTTTATTTTTATCATTCTTCTTTATGTAAAGCACTTTGAATTACCATTGTGTATGAAATGTGCTATACAAATAAACTTGCCTTGCCTTGCCTCACCCCCCACTATCCCACTCCCTCACAGACTCTCCTCTTACCCCCCCCCCCCCCCACTAAAGCGAAAGCTGCCACCGAAGCATCATTCCGAGTAAGTCACATCATCGTTAAAAACAAGAAGTCATTCCAAGTTGGAGAGATGGTAAAAGAGGCATTCGTTGAAGCAGTGGACTCATTGTTCCGGGACTTTAAAAATAAAGCAGAAATCTTGTCTTCGATCAAAGCTCTCCACCTGTCAAGGAGTACAGTTACATGGCGCTGTGAAGCCATGGCTGAGGACTTAACGCAGCAAATGTGGAAGAACATCGGAGATTGCGAGTGTTTCTCACTGCAGTTGGATGAATCTACGGACGTGAGTGACACAGCCCAGATGTGCGTTTTCATTCGTATGGTGTTTAGTGATATGACTGCAAAAGAGGAACTGTTTTTTTTTTTTTGAACACTCTTTTTTTATTGAGAAATAACACATTATATCAACATATTACAATATTAATAAATTAAAAAAGTTAAATCTCTTTTATATAATAGTGAAAAGAAAAAAAAGAGGAAAAAAAACGATGTGTATATATATATACACATATACATATAAGCAAATGAATAAAAATACAAGGAACAAATAAAAAATTAAATAAGAGAAACAAGGTACAGGTTAATTCAGATAGCTGCACATTAAGAAGAGCACAACACAGTCATACATGAGATGAGCATGGTATAGAAGAGAGATCATAGAGGAGGGGGCAGTTTAGTAGAAAAAACAGCAAACAAATAAAACAGTTGGTTTAATAGTAGTGACAGTATGGAGAAAATAATTGAGTCAACCCACTTAGTCTTTTCCTACCCCATTCACTATATTACTAAAATCAGAGTTAGAGATAAAGGATATAAAGGGATTCCAAATATTCTTAAAAGAAGAAAGTTTACCTTTCAGTATATGCGTGATCTTTTCCATTGACAAACAAAAGGACAATAGATGGCATTTCCACTTTCTTCCAATATATAGATAATAGACGTTTTGCTTGAAGTATACACATGATAATGAGTTTACAAGTGTTACTACATTGTGCAATATCCTCAGGAAAGATTCCAAGAATAAAAATTTCTGGTTTCAATGGGAGATCAATAGATACCATCTGAAAAATTAGTAAGGCTACCTCTTTCCAAAACTCCTGCACCTTAGGACAACTCCACATGCAGTGCAAAAGTGTGCCTTTCTCTGCTGAGCATTTGATGCAAGTGTCTGGAATGCTCTGATTAATTTTATTTAACCGAACTGGAGTGAAATATGTTCTCATAATCCAATTGTACTGTATTCATTTGAGATTGCTGTTAATAGTTTGCGATTGTGCTTTCTTACATACGTTTTCCCATACATCTGTCGGAATGGTAATTTTTAAATCTTCTTGCCAGGAGATCAATTTTGATTTTGAGGATTCTTCAGAGTGTGACTCTAACAATTTATAAAACATCGATATTAAGCCTTTGGATTAGGACGACTTTGATAGTAATATTTCAAAAGGAGTTTTAGTGGGTTTTGTAAGGTTTGTACCTTGGAAAGAAGAAACATAGCTTCTAAATTGAAGATATTTAAAGAAATGTGTTTTAGGAATGTCAAACTGTGCTACAATATCAGCAAAGGACATCAAGTCATTTCTTTTATAAAGATCCTCAATTTTTTTTAGTCCTTTATCATACCATAGCTTAAATCCTGAGTCCGATCTAGCTGGTTTGAAGCTCTCATTTCCCCATATCGGGGTAAAACATGATAAAGTGTTTGTCTGACCTAGATAATTATGCACATCACACCAGACTTTAATTGTGTTGGTAAGAATAGGGTTACGAGATACAACATCATTGTCTTTTCTGAGAGTTTTCATGTTTGTTGAGTAAAGATAAAGACCGAGGGGTAGTTTTGATTTTATAAAGGAAGACTCGATGTCCAGCCAAGATGGGTGGGTTTCAGAAGAGAAATAGTATAGAGTAGATCGCAGTTGCCCTGCCCAGTAATACCACTGTAAGTTAGGGAAATGAAGATCGCCCCTGTCGTATGGCAAGTATAATAATGGCATGCGAACGCGAGTTCGTTTATTATTCCAAATGAAATCAGTAAATAGTTTCCGATGTAAAAATAGTTTCTGATGTAAAAATGGAGGGTGGAGGGCATAGGGGAATATTTTGAAAGAGATATAATATTTTAGGTAGTATGCTCATTTTAATTGTGTTTATACGTCCAATTAACGATACGGTAAACTTTTCCATCTGTCAGTGAATTTGGATATGTGATTTAGCAGGGTTTGGTAGTTTGCAGAGGATATATTATCTAAATTAGGTATAATTTTAATTCCTAAATAAGTGAAAGAGTCTACTACATTAAAATGAGTAAGAGCTGATAATTGACTATCCTTCTTATTCAGTAAAATAATACACGATTTAGATTGATTGACTTTATAACCAGAGAAGTTACCAAATGTTGAAAGGAGTTTTATTAGCGATGTAATAGAGTGAACCAAATCCGTTAAATATAAAATGACGTCGTCTGCATACAGAGAAATACGTATATCTGTGGTGTTTAGTCTGACACCTAGTAAGTCGCTATGCGATCTGACTGCTATGGCAAGTGGCTCAATTGCTAAAACAAAAAGAAGAGGTGATAAGGGGGCAACCTTGACGGGTGCCTCTCTGAATATTAAATGCACTGGAAACTATACTATTAGTAAGTACCTCAGCCATAGGACGCGTGTAAAGTATCTTAACCCATTTGCAAAAGATGTCTCCAAACCCAAATCTTTTGTGAGTGGGTGTGAGTGAGATGGATGATGGGTCCGCGCGAGATTGTTGACGCCGGGATGGGTGCGGAGACTGTTCAAACGTCTCCATAGTCACATCGCCACAACCGCTTGCAGCCGCTTCCGCGAATGCGCTCCGCGGCCCGGTACCATTTCATCGACGGACCGTTCCGCGAAATCGCTCCGCGGACCGGGGGTTGGGGACCACTGTCCTAATGCATTTCCTATGAGAGGTGTATTTTGTTAAAAATGTGCAAATCTGTACAAAAAAACCTCAAAATTAAAATTGAAATGTTATATTGTTCAGGTTCTTGACCTAGAAATGTAAAAAAAAAAAAAAAAAAAAAAAACCTTTATGTAACATTTTTTAATTGTTTATAGGACTTTATATCAAACTGATTTACAACGCTCTAGACCTGATGTCCATCACAATGGACATGAAAAATTTCTATGAAGGTGTTATAAATTTTTTTTTTTTTTTTTTTTTTTTTTTTGAGCCTGGGACCTAATTCAGTGCTGAAGGGGTTTTAATTCTCCAAGCTAACAATTTCCCTGCTTTTTCACCTTGGTCATAATAATTTTGCTTTAACATCATTAGACTAGCGGCTGCCTTTTTAGAAGATAGTTCATTATATTTAGTTCTAAGAGTTAACAACTCTTGGTGAATATTGGAATCGCCAACAGATAATAGGTTCTTTTCAAGAAGTTTAATTTTTGTATCAAGCACCGACATCTCTCTTTTGTAACCTTTTGATGTGCTGCTTGTTACACTTATAATGACCCCTCTGATGAAAACTTTAAAAGCTTCCCACCTAATACAGACTGAGGTTTGTGTTGTATTAATATCAAAGTACATTTCTATCTGTTGTGCGACGTATTCACAGAGTTTTTAGTCTAGGAGCCATTTAGGGTGAAATCTCCATTTTGGAGGATTACTTAATAGCCTAGGATCGGTTTTAAGTGAATAATATAGGGGCGTGATCTGAAATTACTATTGTATCATAAAAGCAATCACTAATATATGACATAAGTGTTGCTGAGATAAGGAAATAATCAATTCTGGAATACGACTGGTGTGTTCTAGAGAAACAAGAGTACTGAATATCCTTAGGATGTAATTGTCTCCATACTTCTGATAGGTTTAGGTCCTTTATTAAATAATGAAGGGTCTTTCTGGTCTGCTTGTGAGACTGGTCAGGGCCAGAAGAACGATCTCTAATTGGATCGAGTGTACAATTAAAATCCCCACCAATTACATAAAACCCAGAGAGAATGGATAGCTTTAGAAAGAGATTACTATAGAATTTTGGAATGTCTTCATTCGGGCCATAAATATTAACAAGAATCAGTGATTTAGACAGTAATGTCCCTTGAACAATCAAATATCTACCTGAGGGATCCTGTATTGTCTTAGTTATTTGAAATGGGACTGATTTATGGATCATTTAATGACCCCTCTTGCTTGAGAACTAAATGAAGCTGAATGTATTTGACCAGGCCATCTATTGCGTATTCTACCGATATCTTTTGGTATTAAATGCGTTTCTTGGAGAAAGACAATTTTTGACTGTAGCTGCTTTATCCAAGTCATCACTTGTTTTATTTTAGTAAGAGTCTGCAGACCCCTACAGTTCCAGGAAATAAACTTAACCCCACTAACCTCAGTCATAACTTCTAGCATGAGATTACGAGATTCTCCCCACAATTGAAACAAAAAGTCACCTGTACCTTGTAACAATAAAAGATAAAATAAAAAAACACACAATTGGAAACATCAACCAATATAAACAAATCAACACCAGAACTGTGACTTGCCGAGAACCACCAGCAAGTTCACACACTACTTTACGTCTAACTTCCCCCATCTAAATGAGAACACCGAAACGATGAATCTCCCCCCTGAGCTCCGCTGATTTTACCTTGTCCCCTTGTCAGGAATAATCTGTTGATTAATCGACCGTCACAGATCACATATTCCGAAGTGTAAACTAACCGTTGATATAATGTCACCAGATTACATGTTCGTCAGAAAGCCGTCAACTTGGGATGAAGTTTCAAAGACGCGAGTCTGGCCGTTAACAGTCACCCGGAGGCGCGCTGGAAAGATGAATCCGTACATTAGGCCTTTAGCTCGCAGCTTTCTCTTGACTTCATCGAATTGTCTCCGTTGCTTGTTGACTTCAGCAAAAAGATCTGAAAATAACATGACTCGATTGTTTTGGAACAGCACGTCCTTCTTCACTCTGGCCGCATGCATTACACGCTCCTTGTCCCTGTAATCCAAGAACTTCATGATCAACACTCTCAGCGTTGAATTCACGTCCGAATCAGACCGTCGCACACTGCCAATCCTGTGCGCCTCTCGATGGCCAGGGGTTTTCGCAGTGGCTCCATGTCCAGCGCCTCAGGTAGCCAGCTTTCCAAGAATGCACACGCGTCACTGCCCTCTGATTTTTCTGGTAGCCCGATGAGTCTCAGGTTGGAGCGTCGGCTTCGATTTTCAAGATCATCCATTTTCCAGGTAAGAGCAGCAACTTTCTTTTCAAGAGTGCTGTTCATCGATTGAAGCGTAGTGATCGAGTCTTCGGCCTGTGAAATGCGCTCCTCCGCCTGCGTCAGTCTTCCGAAACACTCGGTAACTTGGTTTTTAACATCTCGTACAGCTGAATGCACCGATTCAAATTGAGAAGCCATATCAACTTTCACTGAGTTAATAGCTTGGAGGATATCACTTGTGTCAGTGTGAAAGTCGCAAGCTTGATCTCCTTGACTCGATGGTGAATTTATTTCGCCATGAGGAACACGCGGCAGTTCGTCCAGGCCCTCAGAATCCGATGCAATATCCATGACTTTTTTCAGCTTCTGCTTTGCTGGTTTAGGCGACATCTCAGACAGGATTCACTAAGAAATCAAATTGTGGTCGAATTTTGAAGGAAAAGGGGGAATAATTTATAAATACTATTTCAACTCACAGCGGAGCCAACTCGTGTGTCTCGTTAACAAGTCGCCATAACCGGAAGTCGCGCAAAAGAGGAACTGTTAACATTACTGCCCATGAAAGAAAAGATGCGAGGAGAGGACATATTTCTGTGATTCAAAAACTTTATTGAGAAATAAAGTTGGCGCACCTGCAATGATTGGTCACTTGAATGGATTTATTGCCAAGTGTAGGCAGGACGATGCTTTCCCAGACTTTCTGAATTACCATTGCATAATCCACCAACATGCATTATGCGCTAAAATGCTCAAAATGAAAGAAATCATGGATGTCGCAACGAAGATCGCCTGTGCTATTCGAGCCCGGTCTCTTCAAAGATGGTTATTCCGTGCACATCTATAGCAGACTGACTGCGACCACCCTGACTTGTTGCTACACACTGACGTGAGGTGGCTTAGCCGAGGGAAATTCCTGTAAAGATTTCGAGAGCTCTGCCTGGAGATTAAGGAGTTTTTCTGTGCAACTGGGCATGCAGAATAAAAGCAACTAAGTGACGGTGAGTGGCTGTTAGACTTGGCATTTTTAACTGATCTGACAAACATGTTGAACGATCTCAATCTAGAGCTGCAAGGAAAAGACAAAACAGTGATCAATATGATCAGCTCAGTTAATGCTTTCAAACACAAAGTGCAACATCTGTCCTCAAAGCTGCAGAGTCATGATTTGGCAAACTTCCAGAACCTGGCGTCAGAGCTGGAGATGCAAGGGAAGGCATGTGTGCAACTTGACAGTGCACGCTATACAGAACAGATTGACAACTGTCTGTCAGAGTTTGAAAAATGCTTTCAAAACTTTTCTTTGCTCGAGCCAGTTGCAACATTCATGTGTTTTCCTTTTCGGGAAGATGTGGAGATTGATTCACTCTCATCAAAAACTGCAACACTATTTCACCTGAACTCTTCTGGAGTGGAAGATGAGATATTCACACTACAAGCTGACATTGAGCTGAAGTCCAGAGCTCATGGACAATTCTGGAACTTACTAGCAGAGGGAAAGTATCCCAACATTAGGAAATGTGCTACCTCCTTGACTGCATTTTTCGGCTCCACTTATTTATGTGAGTCAGCCTTTTCCCACATGAAGATAATTAAGTCCAAGTACCGCTCCACTGCTCCACTGTGACTGATGAGCATTTGGAAATGTGCTTGAGGCTAGCTGTCAGCAGCTTATGTCTGGACTATGTATCCCTGGCTGATTCAATTCAGTGCAAGTCATCAGAGTGAACTCAGGTAATGGCAAAACATTTACATAATTATGTTGTGTTGTGCAACATATGTGGTTATACATCAACATAAGTTGTAAGAATCCTCAATATATTTCTCAATAAATATAATGGGTAGATCATTTTGACTTGGTCATTTCAAAAGTAGCTCCCATGCTGAAAACGTGTGAGCACCCCTGGTGTAGGGGATGTTTTCTTGGCACACTTTAGGCCCCTTAGTGCCAATTGGCCATCACTGAAATGCTACTGAAATGTTTTGCTCTTGCTCGCCATTATATACTGTATATACCATATTTTCCTGCATATAACCCGTGGGTTATACCAGATTTTACCAACCCCGCAGGGGGTGCGGGTTATATAAGGGTGTGGGCTATATCAACAATTTTTTTTTTACATGTAATAATATTTCAATATATTTGTTACGTTTTGCTGTATTTTCTTTCTGTTTTTTCTTTCTTGCGAGTGTTTTTGTCTCTGGCACTTGCACTATCACTCTGGCAGCTGACGCTGACCTGACCTGTCAATCATGCAAGAAGACGTGATTGGCTGTGCTGCATGAGGGCGGGCTCTTCTCATCTCATCCAATGATCAACACCTGTAGAATCTCTTCTTAAGGGACGAGCTGCTGCACAGCGGGAGACACTGCTCTTTCTTTTTGTTCTGATTCTGACTTGTGTTTGTTTTCTTATTATTTGAATCACTTTTAGTTGGTAGACAACAGCAGTAAACATGACAGATAGATCACATTCAGAGCACATTTCCAATCACATTTTATTTAATGTCAGATAAAGTAAGATAAAAACAGGTATTACACCTGATTCTGTCCCGCTGACTTCTTAAATGATCGCTACGCCTCTGACAGGGGGACTTTAAGAAAAACACACTTTTACTGTGTTAATGGCAATGATTATGACATGTCAACTGTCCAACATTTGGATAAATTTCCTCTAATATGTTTTCCCTTATCTTTGACATTATATTTAGTGCATACTTTAAACAAATATACCAGATTTATGATTTATTTACACAAAACCTGTGGCTCAGTCAATGTTCAGTAAAAACTTAATACGCCATGTGTTCAGTAAAAAGCACCTTATTGTTTGCTTTGGTTTTAGCTCTGTTGTACCCAACACTCTTTAAAATGCTTTACTTTTGTGATTCCTTTAGGTGCTGCTGGAGTCACAGTAATTATAGACTTTATATGATAGGGTCAATTACACCTGTGGCTCATATAGCAAGTTTTCCACATCAACAAGTTTGAAAATAGTGTTAGGATGCATGTTAAAAAATTAAACAATACGAATAACAACAAACTAAGTAGTAATAAAAATAATAATAAATTCAATGCAATACTGTGCTTAATAGATAGATTGTATTAAGACACTCACCCTTCCTGTCCAGTGCATCTGAGAGAGAAAAACAACACACAAAATGAAAACCAGGAGAACAACACCTACAAATAGAAATATTTTTCTTAGTTCCTCATCCTGCTTATGATGTTTCTCACATCTTTTAACCTAAAAATATAATACTTTTTCATCCTTCCTGGTTTGCAAACATGAAAGCGAAACTAAAGTGATTTCTAATAACATAAAGTGAACAAGGAAAATGTATATTTCTCTAAATGTATATTTCAAAAAGTTGTCAAAAGCGTCAATTGCATACATGTATAATGTAAATGTAAACATATGTTAATGTAGAGTTGTTTTAGCAGTATTACCTAGACTGTCCGCCATTTCTGGTGTTGAATGTGTTTACCCGAAGATCGAGGCGAGGCTACACCTGTCAAACCTGCTTCAGCTCTGTCTTCTTCTTTTAGGCGTTTTATGGAGGTTGGCAAACAAACAGTTGGTGCATTCCCTCCACCAACTGAGCTGGAGTGCGAACCATTGATAGAATAAATGAATGAATATATAAATCTATTACCTTCTAAATCCTATTAAATAGATTTACCTTTCTTAAGTATCTCATTAATACATTATATGTTATATATATATGATTCAAGCCATTATTCAACAATATTTTAAGCTTAAGACTTTGTGTCCCCAATTAAATCCCCATTTCAATAAGAGTTCAATATTTTATTCCATGCTCTACAGATTCTACTGATCCTAAATAATCCCAGCTTGTTCATTCTATACAGGGAATAATTTAGAGCTGTGTGCCCAAGGCCAAATCAGTTAATGACTGTATCTTCTCTTCTACTGCCAAAATTAGTCTTCCGCTTTCCTCCTCATTCTAAAGTTTATACAATAAAGTTAATTGCTATTCTGGTTTTGGATTTAATTTTATCTTTACTAAGTGAAAAAATAATTAATAAAACCAGCAGCCATATCACCCTGTAACCCAAGCCTGGTTGCCCACTGAAGCCTGGTCAGTACCTGGATGGGAGACTTCATGAGAAAACGTCTCCCTAAGAGGGAACGAGACGCTGCGTCATAGCGCTGTGGGAACGCCCCGCATCATCAACTTTTGAAGCACAATAGAAAACACCTGTGAGAGTGACGTGAACGTCGTCATGAGCCAGGATAAAAGGCACGCCCACCCCGGAACCGGCAGCTTAAACGGAGTCTGAAACAAGCCCATGCGTAGGCGCTAGGCTAATGACGCAGCGTCTCGTTCCCTCTCAGGGAACTATGGTTACATACGTAACCTGAGACGTTCCCTTTCAAGGGAACTTCGAGCTGCGTCATAGTGCTGTGGGAACGATATACCAACGCCCCCGAGCGCCGAAGAATGCTGCCAAACGTGCTCCAGCGGAGATGTTCTGGCACCCTCGAGAAGACCAGCCCCTCAAGGTGAGATAGCCTCAGCTAAAGCCTGCCTTAATGAGTGATCAAACTCAGTCCTCAAACGCTGCCCGCGCATGCTCTTCTCCCATACAATGAACACATAAAGTGTGCGTGTCCCCGCCTGTGATAAACCGCGGACAGGGAAACACGCAGCGCTTAAATGTTTCGGACATTTCAGACACGAACACTACACAGACATTCTTCTCGTGCTTGTTGAAGACGAAAAAGCTGCCGGTTCCGGGGTGGGCGTGCCTTTTATCCTGGCTCATGACGACGTTCACGTCACTCTCACAGGTGTTTTCTATTGTGCTTCAAGAGTTGATGACACGGGGCGTTCCCACAGCGCTATGACGCAGCTCGAAGTTCCCTTGAAAGGGAACTAGTTTGCTTTTGGAAGAGGTGTTAGTGTGGCCAGCCGGGGGTGCCAACTCTGGGGTCTGTTTAAGACCTAATGCGCCAGTATAATGATGGGGACACCATGCTCTAACATCTCCAAATTAGATGTTAAACAAAGGTGCTGACTCTCTGTGCTCATTAAAAATCCTAGGATGTCCTTCATAAGGGGAAAGGATTGTGAAAAAAAATTTTATTCATATGTTGTTTATTATTTGACATTAGTTATTTGGACAAAGATTCATAAAAATCTAACCACCATCATGAGAGGGGAAGAAAAACATTTGAGGTATAGGGGAATTACAGTTAAGACCCGAGGAGCAGATATGCTGAATGAAGACCAGGAGTCAGAAGTGCAGTCAACAGCAGAAATTTTAGAAATTCTGAAGCACATCTTCGTCAATCACATGGTTGACGGGTTAGTGTCCTTCCACATGGCTTCAAGAACAAGAAGTCATTCCGTCTCCTTATGGTGCCAGTTAATCACCTCACCAATAAAGACCATATTAACACACACACACACAAAAGAAAAGAAAAGATTATATATACAAGCGGCAAATGACTTCCGAATTATCCTCACAGAGGTATAGAGGGGGAAATGTGTTCCTGATAACGCTTGGAAAATTACAATTGTGGTTGGAGCCTTTAGCCTTGATTAGAGATTTAAATGCAGGAGGAGCCGTCCCTTCTTTGTCACACTCTTGACCTTTTTTTGCAAGAAAATAAACCTTTATAAAGAAAATTGGAAAATTGGTCTCTTTTTCAGAATTGATAAAGATTTTGCCACCTCTGGGTTTAACCCCGGCATCCTGGCCAAATTTGCCAATTGGCCTTGGTGCATCATAGCTTCCTAATCTTCCTCATATACTGATTGGTTTCATCAATCTGTGTCCTCTCCACCAGTAAGCTGGTGTGTGGAGAGCAATCTGGCGCAATATGGCTGCCTTCGCATCATGGATGCTGCACATTGGTGGTGGTTGAAGAGATTCCCCCCCCCTTCTATATAAAGCACTTTGAGTAGCAAGAAAAAGCGCTATATAAATGTAATGAATAATTATTAATAATATTATGATAATTTAAGTGGCTGTTTTGCTAATTTATCAGTTTCCTTTTTTGTTCTGCAATTCAAAACTTCTTAACTTGACAGACTCTTATTCTCAACAGTTTAACAATACTTGTTTAATTGGATAAGTTTCATTCTGTCCCTTTACTGAATTCCGACATTCAACATTCACCAACATTAATTTGTATCTTTGAATATTAAGAGGCAATTCACTAACTTCTACCTGTACGTGTTATGAACATGAGCTCTGCGCTCTCCTCCCTGGCCACCAGAGGGAGCTCAGACTTATACTGACACTACACTACACACTACATTACCCAGATACCCTCACACTGGACTGATTGTACACACCAGCTGAACACTATCAGGACTGTTTGTCACGCCAGCAAGAGACTATTTAAACCTGGTTACCCCACAGCTCAGGGCGAAGTCTTGTTTAGCCCCGGTTGACATTCTGAGCATTTATATCCTGTTTTGTTACCTGTTACCGATTCTGCCTGTTTGCCCGTTTTGATTCTGTTCTGCCTGCCCCGACCTGTGCCTGGATTAACGCTTGAGATTGTTTTCTGCCTGTTTTGACTACTCGCCTGGATTATTGTGCCTGATACTGTCTGCCTGCCTTTCTGACCCCTGCCTGGATTACTGTTTATTAGTGATGGCAAAATGAAGCCCCATAAAGCAGTGAAGCCATGCAGGGAAATGCTTCACACACACATAGGGGCTTCAAGATGATTCATTTGCTCGACTACCCCATCATGTGGGCAGAAAAATGTATAACATGCTTGGTGCTTGCAATAAAAAGGTGGGATGTGAATCATGCTCTGAATACAAAAATATTATTTGAAGAGTTTTAACATTAATTGTTTTGTGTTACTTTGTTTTTGCTTATGCAACAAGTGAAAATGTTAAATAAGGAGGTAAAATAAAGAGTTTATTCATTTTTATTTAAAAACAATATTTTTTCCACTATGGCTTTTGCTAGAACCGCTCTCAGTGTAGTTGGTTTTCAGTGTCTACTCAGCAACTGGATGTTCACGAGATCTCGGGAGACCGCAGCTCAATGAACCACACGAGTAAAATCAAATCTGGTTTATTCAGAATGCAGTTCTCAGAGAAACAAAGAGGACAGGCGATTCTTATACTAATAGCCCTTCCCCCTAATAGGGTGTGGTGATGTAGAGAGAGAGAGAAAAAACAACTCCATATATGGCAGAGAGAGGGAAAAAGCGTGCGTGTAGTTACACACACACAGAAGCAGGACAAAAAAGTTCAGACTGAAATTATACATAATGTATTATAGAAAAATAACGCATATAAAATAAAGCATATAATTTCCCTCAGCTTTCAAAGTCTAAAAAAATATAATTTATTGAATTGAAAAGTATTGAAATGTGATAATAAAGTGCTCAGCCAAGTCAACCTTCTCAGCTAAATTGAATTACATATGTAAGAGTTAAACAAAAAAAAAAAACAACTATACAGTGTAGTGTGGGGCTGTGAATATAAATGGGCTACCTGAGCCAGTCTCAACCTGGTTGGTTTCCTCGTTGCCATGCAAGACTCTAAAGTGCCTTAGCATAGTTGAGGTGTTATTATTATAACTTAGCTCCTTGGAACACACCAGACACTTCACCTAAAAGTATTCAGAAAAGTTGTCACATTTTATTTTATTCATTAATGGAATCTATTACATAGTAATTGCAGGTGCCTTACATTCTTAGGTGAGAACAACTCAAAGTGCTCCCAAACAGGGAAAATCTCCTCTTTCTTGCTGGTTCCATCGCAAAAAAGAAGCTCGAATCGAATGCCAAATTTTTCAAATTGAAAAGACCCAAAAACACAAAAAGCGAGGGGCAATCCATAGTGTTTCACTGCCGCTTTTATTTTGAGCTGCACTCAAACCTAGCGAATCATTTCCTGAAGCAGTCACGTGGTACACCTGCTTACGTCAGCAACACGCGCATCGACCCGCGGTTCAAGAACCACTCATTTAGATTACTCGGCACACGCTTCAGGGATTCGACCCGAGAAGCACATCACTATCGTTTATGTATGCTCTCTGTTTGCCCTGACCTTCTGCCCGTACAACCACTCTTAATAAAGACACAAACGATTGGATCCCTGCCTGTGAGTCACCTTCAGTTACAGCACAACAGGAATTAGAGAATATTTGAGCATCATATTCCTATTCCCTGTGTCTAAATGTTGTTGTTGTTTTTTTTGTTTTTTTTACTTTTGCCCCTATGCTGTACATCCATGATCTATAATTGACCTAATTAATGCAAAACATTATTTTCAGTGAGTGACGCCTGGCTCCACAATCCAGTCTTAGCAAACGTTTTTGCGTTTATCAAGTATTTTTTTGTATATATTTTCATTTTACACAGCAAAATCCCCATTGTTAAATTAACTATTAAAGGTTTAGCTGTTGATGAGTTATTGAACATGTTTGCTCACAATTATGATGATATTCACCAACAATAATTTCCTACAACCGATCAGACGTTCTGAAATTAGATTTTTAAAATACAAGTCAGGTATCACTCCTTCACTAATCTCATCCTGTGTCTCATTCTCTGTGATTCTGCTCATTAGAATCATTAAAGCTCAATCATCACTTAATTAATCACATTCAATACAGTGTGGCAAGTACCCAGAGTAAAGCTTCAGCGTCGCCCTGTAATTACTTCCCACCAGGCAATCAACAGCCAGGAGTAGGCGCTAATGGGCCACACCTGGATCGCGTTAAGGGGAAAGGATTTAAGAGAAGAGAAGGAGGAAGGAAGGGTGAGCGAGTTCTGAGCTGTTGCATGCTAACTGTGCTTACGCTTTTCTCTGCTCCCTTAGAATCCAGTGAAGGCTGAGCTCCGAACGCCAGAGACCTACCACCATCTGCACGTCACGAATCCGGGAACACAGTATTTCTTTGTTGAGTTATCACTCTTTTGTTTAATAAACACCCTTTGGGAACGTGTGCACTACAAAGCTGCCTATTTGTCCTCATTCGACTTGCCACAACAGTTTCAATGTTACTTTTACTCTTTTTAGTGTGGAAACTATAGGATGTCCGGGGGGCCTTGAAAGTGTTAAAGGTGAAATATAAAATGATACACCCATGAATTAGATTAGAACAGTAATATACTGTTAATTACATTTAAGGCAAAAATCTCTTTATTTCAAGAATTGTGTTAGTGAACTCAAATGAAGTTCACAGTAAAACAGTTCTCAAATTATTAGCATTATAAATATTAGTTTATACATTTAAATGGTAGTATGGTCAGTTTTATGCAGTTGGATATACTATTATATGTGTTAATTTCCAGTTATGCAAATAAATAAATGTACTCTAATTTTAATTTAACTACTTTTCATTTTACTCTGACACATTGTAAAGTAGATTACAGTGAATAAATGTTCAATTAACAAGTCAAGTCACCTTTATTTATACAGTATAGCGCTTTTTACAATGTAGATTGTTTCAAAGCAGCTTTACAGTGGTCACAGGAAAAACAATATAAACAAAGTTTGTTTGGCTGAACAGCAGCCTTAAAAGAGCAGGCAAATTAATATAATTGATGAATATTAAGTGTTAAGTTTCCCCAACTGAGCAAGCCATAGGCGACAAGTGACAAGAGACAAGAACCAGCAGGTGACGGAATGGAGAAAAAAACCTTGGGAGAAACTACAGTAGCCTTGTAGTAGTGTACTCATGAACAATTACTTACTAGCAACAGTATTTCCAGTATTTTACCATTAATTTACAGGACAAGGTTATAGAGTGTAAGAATCAAATCATTCTCAATAAACTCACAGCCTTTATAACAGATACAATCAAATCACTATATTTAAAAATTGATTCTACATAAGTCACAGTAAAAGTGTTGAAACGTATCCTATAACAAAATAAATAAATGAAATTAAGCTTCATCTTCATGCCTTCAGAAACTTCATTGAATGACACACCTGAATTTTTTCTTCAGCCTTTCCACCTGTTTCTTCAGATCTATTATTTCTTTTCCTTTCTGGTCTTTCAGGTGCTTATAGAGATATTCCAGAAGTTCTTGTTGTTCTTGATGTTCTTCCAGCATCTGTTTGAGCTCCTGAATGTTCTCCTCATTTCTCTCTCTTAAATCATTCAGCTTGTCTGTTTGCTTTCTGGCTTCAGCTTCATGTTTCTTCTTCATGACTTTTATTTCTTCCTCATGTTTCTTTTTCATTTCATCTCTCTTTTTCTCTTCTCTTTCTTTTCTCTTTCTCTCCTCTCTTTCTCTTCTCTTCATCTCTTCTTCCTTCTCTTGTATCAGATCTTCAGTCATTTTATTGCATCTCTCACTCTCTTTTTCTCGTCTCTCATCCTCTTCTCGTTTTCTTCTCTCCCACTCCTCTTTCCTTGTTTGTTTCAGTTGTTCATAATATCTTTCCAATTCAGTTTTCTTTTCTTCATATTCTCTTGATTTCTGTTCTCTCTCTCTTCTTTGTTTCTGTATCTCTCTCTCTCGGTTTTGTCTTTCTTCTTCTTTCTCTCTTTCAAATCTCTTTCTCATTTTCTCCAGTTCTTCTTCTTTTTTTCTCAGTTGCTCCTCATGTCTTTCTTTTCTCTTTCTATCTTCTTCCTCTCGTTCTCTCACATGTTGTTTTTTTTCATCCTCCCATTCTCTCTGCTGTCGTTTAATTTCCTCTTGAATCTCTTTTCTGTCATTTTCAGCCTCTTTTATTTTTCTTATCCATCTCTGTCTTTCTTCCTCTTCTTCTTTCTTCCTCATTTTCTCCTCAGATTCTCTCTTTTTTATTTCTTCTTTTTGTTTATTTCGTAACTCTGCTATAATTTGCATTTGTTCATTTTTCATCTTTTCTTGATCTTTTCTGTATTTCTCTTCTTTCTTTATATCTTCTTCTTCTCTTTCTTTTTGCTGTTTTTCATACTGTGATCTCTGATTTTCATTCTCTCTCCTCAATTCTTCCATTTTTCGATTAAATTCAGCTATTTGCTGTTTTTCCTCTTCAGATCGTTTCTGGTTTTCAATCTCTCGTTTCTTCTGTTCCATTTTATATTTTTCTTCAGACTCCTTTCTAAGTTTTTCCTCTTTTTCTCTGAATTGATTCTCCATTTTTATTCTTTCATTATCTGCTCTTTGTTTCTCTTCCTTGAGTCTCTGCATCAGATTTTTATTTTCCATCTCATATTTTTCTTTTAATTTTTCATTTTGAGCCTGAATTTCTCTTTCTCTATCTTTCAGTATTTCCTCCATTTTCTTTTTAATGGACATCTCTGCCTCCTCAAACATGCTGTTAGTGAAGTATCGACCCTGATTCTTGTTCTTCACTTCTTCTATCATGTTTAACAGATTAATCACTTGAGTTTTGTCTTGTTTTTCTCTGTTATTGAAAGCCAGGAATCTGTTTCCACAATCTCTGATCAGTTTCTGCAGTTCTGCAGATTTACTTCTCTTCACATAATCTTCTATAGATTCATTTCCAAGATCGTCTCCTCCAGTGAACAGAATGATGCTGAAATTAGCAGCTTTATGACCAAAGATCTTCTTTATCAGATGTATAGTTTCTGTTTCTTCTCTAGTGAATCTTCCCAAACTCAACACAATGACAAACACATGAGGTCCAGGAGACGACAGTGAAATACATTTCATTATTTCTTCCACAGCTTGATCATTTGTCAGTGTCGTGTCAAAGAGTCCTGGAGTATCAACAACAGCTACTGATCGACCAGCAACTTCACCAACTCCCTTCATACAAACGGTTGAGACTGAATCTGCACTTAATTGACAAACAAACTCATTTCTTCCCAGGATAGTGTTTCCTGTTGCACTCTTTCCACTTCCTGTCTTCCCGATCACCACGATCCTCAAACACTCCTGATCATCTGAACATTCAGCACCTGAAAATCAGTGACTAAATCAATAACAGACTGAAAAGAAGTGCAGACATTTACACGTTTACATTGCATTGCAAAAGTCACTGTTGGCTGTGTATATTGTCAAACTTCCTCTGTTCCAAAGCCCAATGTTCTCCATAATGAAGTAGAATGTTGAGGTCTCAAGTGCTTCGGATTCAAAGGCAAAAAAATAAATGTATGAATCCTAATTACAGTTGTACATTAATTAAAGTAATTGTATTCTTGGAAAGATTACTACTGATATAGCAAAGAGTTTCTTTTTTTGTTATTATTGTTCGACAAACAAGTTATATGTCATATTCCTATAAAACAGTTAACATTAAAAGAGCGTTATGCACTTACCCTCTGACTTAATCTTCTGCTCTAACGCTTTGATTTTGTTCTCCATTAACCTCAATTCTTTCTTATGTTGCTCCTCCAATTCATGTCTGATTCTGTTTTCTTGAGATTTCACATGCTTCTGAAGTGAATATGGTTCAATCTTCATGTTCTCTATATAATCCAGCAGTTCTGGGATCTGTCTTGAGTTTTCAGGTTCATTTAACCCCATCACTCTGTACTGACCTCCACAGAGACTGATTAACCTCTGAGAATCTGTGATGCGATCAATGAAAAGTTTAAAAAATATTTTAACATTGTGCAATGTCGTGAAAAGCACCATGAAATGCTGTCTGGAGTCAAATATCTTCAGGATCTTCTCTATTTCTGCTTCGTCTTCATCAGTCAGATATCCAGCAGGAAAAATGAGGATGAAAGCATGAACTCCAGGATCACAGAGAGACACACAGTGGAGAGTCTGACGCATCAATTCCTCCTCTGAGAGCTGATTGAGAGCTGGAAGCTCCACCAGATTGATCAAATGTCCATGAAGTTCCATGTTTCTCCTCACACACTCTGATCTAGTCTCTTTCTGATATCTCCTTAAACTTTTAGATACAGAGGCCTTCAGATCTGCATCTCTTCCACACAACACAAGGTTCAGATCAGGTTTTCTACATGGCAGTATTGACGCTGGAAAAAAAATACAACAAAACTGGAAAGATTATTATATTTTTATGTTCAGTTTAGATCTTGTTTTCTTGGTTTCTTGTTTGCTCTTGTTCCTAATCATTAGTTATTTCTTAATTTGGTAATTAGTCCCATCACACCTGTCCTGTTTCAGTTAAGCATCCTGCCAATTGGTGTCACGTTATATTTACGGAGAGGACTCAGGATGCAGGTAAAAGGAAATGTACTGTATTAACAAACGACTAAATAAACAAACACACAAAAGAAAGCACCCACGAGGGGGGGAAAACTAGGAACTGAAACACGAACAATACACTGTAAGAACAAACACAAACCAACCAGATGGAACGGTAGACACAAAACCAGGAACACGACATAGACAGGACCTGGAAAGACATTGAAGACAACAAGACCACGATGGACAGCAAACATAAAGGGCTATATAAAGGATACAAAAGGAAGGGAAGTTATCGTAAACAGCTGACAACACTCAAGGGAAACGACGTAACAAGGGGCAGGGTACACGCTAACAGACACGAACACGCAGCGAATATGACGCGCATCGCTACGTGTTCACAATGATGACGAAACGGCGACACGGACAACATGAAATGACACGGACACGAGAGCGCGCACAGAACGTTACGCACCCTCACACAGAATGAAGAGAGAGCAGCGTCAGGGTTCTGTTGATCTAAACACTAGAAACCAAAACTGACATGACAGAACCCTGACAATTGGAGCTCTCAGTTTTGTGTCATATCAACACATTTTTTTGGTGGTGTCCTAAAAGTGTGAAATCGATTGTTGATATCATGGCTTATGTTTAAGTCTTTAAAGCAAAAAACATCAAACAAAACTCAAGCATAGATTTGCAAGATGATAAAAACAAGCTTAAATCCTTGTTCAACCTGTTTAACTACTTTGAGTCACACAGGAAGACACAACTATACATACCAGTTTAGGTGAACTATGTTTTATGAGAGTATCTTTTGCATTTGAGGTGTTGACTGTCATCATTATTTAATAAATACTGATTGTGGAAGTATTAACCATACAGTGAACTATATAAACATGTAGTAAAGTAAAGAGCTTTAAAAGATAGTAAAACTATATTTCCTGTGACTCAAACAGTAGAATGTGGTCTTTTATATATGGACAATATAAATAGAGTCATGGCCAAAATTGTTGGCACCCCTGAATTTTTTCCAGAAAATCAAGTATTGCTCACCCGAACAATACTATACCCGACTCATAAGCTAGACAGATAGCCTCGACTATCCATATGCTTAGGGTTTGCTTGGAAGCTGGAGCCCCCTTAGGGGCCCCAAAGCAAACAAACAGTTAGTCCGACCTACGCCAGGTGGCAGTCCTGAAGACGTAGGCGTCCAGTGCTTGCACTGGACAGACCTTGTTCTTGTGCTCCTGCTCATGATCGTCAAAAGGAGGCGGGCAGAAGGCCTGCAGCATAATAGACCGAGCCACGTTAGTGGGAACCTTGGGGACATAGCCTGGCCTCGGTTGGAGAAAAGCCTTCGCCATCCTGGGCACAAACTCGAGGCACGTGGGTGACATGGAGAGAGCCTGAAGGTCCCCAACCCTCTTTAGCGAGGTCATAGCCAGCAAGAGAAGGGTCTTCAAAGAGAGGAGTTTAATGGGAAGCTCCTCCAGAGGTTCGAAGGGTGCCTGGGACAGGCCTTGGAGTACCAAGGACAAGTCCTAGGCTGGTACCTTGGTATGTGTCACAGGTCTCAGCCTTAATATGCCACGGAAGAAACAAGTGACTAGGGGATCCTTGCCCAAGGACGCCCCACCCAGAGGTGTGTGGTAAGCTGCTATGGCAGCCACATAGACCTTCAAGGTGGAAGGGGACAGCCCTGCCGCAAATCTTTCCTGCAGGGACTCCAGCACTTTGCCAACCTGGCAGGTAACTGGATTCACCTGCCTCTCGCTACACCAAGAAGTGAAAAGTTTCCACTTCAAGGCATAAAGTTTCCTTGTGGAGGGAGCTCTGTACTGAAGAATGGTCTCTACAACCTCGGCTGAGAGACCAGCTTCTATGAGCTGGACCCCCTAAAGGGCCAGACCCATAGCTTCATTAGCTCTGGTCAGGGGTAAAGAATGCAACCCTCCGCCTGGGACAGAAGGTCCTGATCGGAATCTCCCAGGGGACTCCGTCGAGGAGGGACATGAGGTCTGAAAACCATATTCTGGTAGGCCAGTTGGGGGCCACTAGCGTGAGACGGACCTTGTCCCGGCGAACTTTTGCCAGAACTCCCGGAAGCAGAGAGATCGGGGGAAAGGCATACAGGCGCAGCCTCGGCCACGCGTGTACCATGGCATCAGAGGAGGATCTGTCGCACCAGCTTGTACATTGGCCGCGAGCGCAGACCCCCCTGATGGTTGATGAACTCAACCACCGATATACTGTCGGTGAAAACAGTGACATGTTGGTCGCGTAGGTCTGGGAGGAATGCACACAGTGCTCTGCGGACCGCCAGTAAATCCAGCATGTTTATGTGCCAGGTCTGGTGCCGACTGCTCCACAGACCTTGTGAGGAGCGATCCCTCAGGACTGCTCCCCAGCCTGTGAGGGAGGCATCTGTCGAGAGCGTCATGCGTCGACCATGGGCTCCCAACACAGGGCCTTGAGATAGGAACCAAGAATTCTTCAACATACTCAAAGTGCGTAGGTATTGCCCCGTGACCTTGATTGTGCGAAGCGGGTTTCCCCTCGTGGAGAACCCCTAGGTTTTCAGCCATCACTGCAGGGGCCTCATGTACAGTAGGCCCAGTGGGATAATGCTGGATGCCGCTGCCATGAGCCCTAACACCCTCTGGAAATGTTTGACCATGAGTAGTAGCTTGATGCTCTTAACGGCTGAATGAATAGTTGTAAGACCGCACTTGGCTGGTGGTCTCACGTGAAGGGCGGCGGGGAAGGACCTTGCTGAACACCATCTGCTGTTGTGCAGCCTCCTGGAACTTGTCGACAACACTTTTTACGGTGTCGCCAAACAAGCCCGAAGGGGACAAGGGGGCGTCCAGCAGATTGAACTTGTCCTTGTCATTTGTGGCCGATAGATTGAGCCATAAATGGCTCTCCGTAGCCACTAGAGTTGCCATGGAGTGGCCGACAGAGTCGGCCATCTCCCTAGTTGCCCGGAGAGACAAATCCACGGCCCGGCACAGCTCTGCCATTGCCTGGGCTGATACTACCGCCCTCATCGAGGTCCCCCAGCAACTCCGCTTGGTAAGCCTGAAGCAGCGCCAAAGTATGAAGGCACGCTGTAGCCTGGCTGGAAGCAGAGTATGCTTTCCCCACCAAAGACAACGTGACGCGTATCGGTTTTGTAGGGAGCGCTGGGGGCTTTGAGAGAGGATGCCGACTGAGGAACGAGGTATCCCGCAAGAGCCTCGTCAACTTTCGGCATCCCTACATACCCATAGGGCTGAGCCCCGACAAGAGTGGCATACATAGAAATCTGCGGTGTATGCACTCTGTCGGAGGCTGGCCTTCTCCATGATCTCCACACCTCGATGTGGAGAACACGGAGAAAAGGCAGGGCCCGGCGCTGAGGAGTGACGTGAGCAGGCAGGTAGCGCTCGTCCAACATGCTCTTTTTAGGATGAGTACTCCTGGTCTCCACCGGCCAATCGATCTTCAGACGAGAGACCGCTCGCGTCATAACCCCGACCAGCTCCTCAAACGCCGGTGAGGAGGGTGATGAATCCTCCTCGGCTGGATCGACACTAACTACATCCAGCTCCTCAGAACTAGACAAAGTCAGTGCCGGAGTGCCAGCATGATCGGGAGAAACTGCGCCCAAAGAAAAACACGCGGTTTGAATGTCTATTCTTCCGCCATTATTCACACACACAAAGTTTCCCTAAGTTTTTAAACTAGCAGGTGAAACTAAAGCAATCTCAGACACACAGCACGCTGAAGACATTCGTGTTTCGGTGCGCCTTTACGCTCTCTCATGACGTCTCTGACCGTGACGCATTCACACGCATTTGTGTCTCATTGGTTGCACAGATCTTCACGTGACTGACGTCAGGGCATTTCCCCTAGTGCTTTGACGCAGCTTAAGTTCCCATGAAAGGGAACTTCAGTTTGGATCAAACAACAACTCACGCAAACCCTCTTTACAATACTTTCATCTTATTTATATAATCACTATTTCATTTAACAACAACATTTCATTTATTATCAATGCTTCCTATTTCTCAAACTAATTTGTATTGCGTTGCTTCATTCACAATATTTATGGTTGTTTAGGTTGCATTTTGAAACTTAATCCCTGACACTCTGTGGGTATGACCCAATAAGAGACAAAAGGTGACCTGGAAGAATAATACTACCCTTCCTGATATTTCAACAAATGGCATCATCAACTAACATAAACACATACGGTCCAGAAGTCGAGGTCAAAGGGTGACAACCTGAGTCATACATCCTTTTTGACATTCAGTGCATCATATTTTCTTCTGATGTGTCAGAATGCTGTTATTTGTCATGAGCTTTATAACCTGATATCTGTGCCAGTCACCAATCCCATCACCACGGTAACTCTCTGCAGCAGTCAACAATCAAACTCCACAGCAATGGATTCAATGTAAATCTACTAGAGTTAATAATTCAAGTCTGAATAAAATAAAATGTAAAAATGTTGTTATTAGTCTGATAAATGTATCAAGTTAATTACATAGTCAATATTTCAGATAATCAATACAAAACATTGAATGCTCAGAAATAGAGTAAAAGATGCATAATGCTGAGTAAAAAAATACATAATGCTGAGTATCTGAAAAACACTCAGCATCACGGGTTGATCTGACTCTTGACTCTTTAAACATTTCTTTAAATGGAGAATTACCTTTGTCAAATGTAAACATGAGTTAACAATGGACATTTGGTTACTGAGAGCAGACAGTAATTTGCATGAAAGACCCTGGGAGGGGAAAACCCATCACATTAAACCAAAGACACTAAGACACTTCAAACGTTCCAAACATGTATAACATTGTATGATAATTATATAACATACAGGTTGTTGGGTGAGGTTCAGACCATTTCACCATTTGGAGAGGAGAGAAGGGAAGGTGTTGTGAATTCTTTCCCCTTTACTGCAATGGTTTGTTATGTGTTTGACGATCTCCGTTACAATGTGCACAAATACTCCCATTGCATACAGATGTAGCGTAACAGTATATCCACTAATTTATTCTTACAGAACAGTAAAATTGCGTGCTCGACTCGAACCTTTTTAATGTGCAAGATAAAGTTTGTGACACAGTAAGTTTATATCTATGTTTGTTACTAATAACATAGATGGTTAATATATAGTATATATATATATACAGTGGGGAGAACAAGTATTTGATACACTGACGATTGTGCAGGTTTGCCCACTTAAAAAGCATGTACAAGTATGTGATTTTTATCATAGGTACTCTTAACAAAAATCCAGAAAATTACATTGTATGATTTTTAAGTAATCAATTTGCATTTTATTGCATGACATAATTATTTGATCCCCTTCCAATAGGTAATAATTACAGCTCTCACAGACCTGTTAGTTTTTCTTTTAGGAGCTCTCCTGTTCTCCACTCATTTCCTGTATTAATTGCACTTGTTTGAACTTGTTACCTGTATGAAAGACACCTGTACGTTTTCATTCCTAGCCGTCAGTCGTGTCGTGCATCTTGTTTTGTTATGGTTTAAACCACAGGGTGGTTTGTTTTTGCATTTTTGTTTTACTTTTCAATAAAGCGCCATCCTCCCTAAGAGAGAGCTGGGACCACAGTCTCATAGAAAACCATTAGGAATACAGTACGCCCATCATGGATTAAAATCCTGCAGCGCACGCAAGGGCCTCCTGATCAAGCCAGCGCATGTCCAGGCCCCTTTTGAAGTTTGCCAATGACTATCTGGATAATCCAGAGGAGGAATGGGAGAAGGTCATGTAAACATAATTCTTTTGGCAATGCTTTTCTGCAAAGGGGACAGGACGACTACACTGTATTGAGGGGAGGATGAATGGGGCCATGTATTGCAAGATCTTGGCCAGTAATCTACTTCCCTCAGTAAGAGCATTGAAGATAGGTTGTGGGCTGGGTATTCCACCATGACAATGACCTGAAACACACAGCCAGGGCAACTAAGGAGTTTCTCCGTAAGAAGCATCTCAAGGTTCTGAAGTGGCCTAGCCGGTCTCCAGACCTGAACCCAATAGAAAATCTTTGGAGGGAGCTGAAAGGCTGTATTGCCCAGCGACAGCCCTGAAACGTGAAGGATCTGGAGACGGTCTGCATGGAGGAGTGGGCCAAAATACCTGCTGCAATGTCTGAAAACCTGGTCAAGAACTACAAGAAATGTATGACTGCTGTATTTGCAAACAAAGGTTTCTGTACCAAATATTAGGTTCTGCTTTTCTGATGTATCAAATACTTATGTCATGCAATAAAATGCAAATTAATTATTTAAAAATCATACAATGTTATTTTTGGGATTTTTGTTTTAGATTCCGTCACTCACAATTGAAGAGTACCTATGATAAAAATTACTGTACTTTTGTTGATTCTGTAACACAGGGTGACTCACAGGCAGGGATCCAATCGCTTTGTCTTTATTAAGAGTGGTCGTACGGGCACAAGGTCAGGGCAAACAGAGAATATACATGGTCAATGATCCAAGCAGGGGTCAGAAAGGCAGGCAAACAGTATCAGCCACAATATTCCAGGCGAGTAGTCAAGACAGGCAGAAAACAATCTCAAACGTAAATACAGGCACAGGTCAAGGCAGGCAGAACAGAATCAAAAACGGGCAAACAGGCAGAATCGGTAACAAGTTACAAAACAGGATATAAACGCTCAGAATGTCAACGAGGCTAAAAAATAAAATATAAACTTTGTGTCGTGTGCATGGATAAAGGTGTCTTTTATACTTCAGGTGATGGTAAACAGGTGGTGAGACAAAAAGTCATAATTGAGTCCAGCTGGAGTGTGCAATCAGTCCAGTGTACTGCATGATGGGAAATGTAGTGTGTAGTGTCAGTATATGTGTGAGCTCCCTCTGGTGGCCATGGAGGGGAGCGCAGAGCTCATATTCATAACAGATTCACATTTTTAATTAGCAGTGCATAATACAGCAATTACATGTTGTTAAGACAAGTGACAATGTATATTTTTAAATGTTTTATTTAAACTTGGTAAAATATTTAATTTACATTGAATGAAATACAGTGAATAATATAGATATATATTTCTGGTGGAACGGAATCAATATGGGGACAAAGATATTCCTTCTGTGTGGCTGATTGTTCCAGACGGACTGTTTTTGACTGCTGCACTGCTGTTTCCTGTCTGCTTGAGTGGATTGCGTTTGTAGCGTCGTATAAACTTTTTTTAGTTTTAGATCTTAAACTCGACGTTCGTTTATATTGCTAAATGCAATATTAGATTATTTAATAAATTGTAATCGTTAGCTTTAATCTAAGTCGCTAAACGCGTTAGCATTGTGCTATCTTAATTACTGTCCGTGCATACAGCGTTTTCTCACTCGCGCCGTTTTTCCGACTTCATCAAACAACTGGTCAACAAGTTGGATCAACACACGCGGTGAGTCATGTCATCTTCTCTTGTAATTGTTACATGTACTGCCTGCTTCATGCATAGTCTGTCTGTCTCTGTCAGCACCCAGGGCTTCACATGTGATAAATGTATGGACATAGTTAGGCTGACAGAGAAGATCTCAGAATTAGAGACACGCATCCAAACTTTAATCGAGGATAGTAAGAATGCAAGGGCTTTAGATACTGCTTTGGATGCGACTAGGTTAGCAAACCCTGCACATTGTTCGGTTCCGGCTGTAGAGCCCCTGCAACAGGGCAACTGGGTGACTGAGACGGCATATTCGTGGGTCAAAAAAACACTCTTCCATTCCGATCGGAACATCTAACAGGTTCTCCTCACTGAAAATAGAGACTCCAGCCACCATAGTCACATGTTTGCCTGGAGCCAGAGTGCCTGACGTCAAAGCAAATTTAAAAGTGCTGGCTAAGGCTAATCGTAAATATTCTAAGATTGTTATTCACGTCGGCGCTAATGATGTCCGACATCGCCAAGAGGTCAAGAGGTTTTTCGCATTTCATGGAAAGACTGCTTTATTGCATTCAGAAAGGCCTTAAAATCAGCTAGATCTACTTACTTTTCTACCCTCTTAGAAGAAAACAAATACAGTACAACCCTGGGAATTTATTTGATACAGTGACTAAATTAACAAGATATAAAGCCTCAACCCCAGATGTTTTAAAACAGCACAGCAGTAATGACTTCATGGACTTCTTTACTTGCAAAAGTCATAATATTAGAGATAAAATTATAACCATGCAATCGTCTACTACAATATCACAAAATACAGTAAATTGTAGTGTCCCTGAAGAAAAATTCCACTCCTTCATTGCTATTGGGGAGGGAGAATTTTCTAAACACGTTAAATTATCAAAATCAACAACATGTATGCTAGACCCAATACCAACTAAGCTATTGAAAGAGATGCTTCCAGAGATCCTCTTCTTAATATTATTAATTCATCTTTGTCATTAGGATACGTACCAAAAACCTTTAAGCTGGCCATAATTAAACCGCTTATTAAAAAACAACAACTTGATCCTACAGAATTAGTTAATTACAGGCCAATATCAAATCTACCTTTTTTGTCAAAGATTCTAGAAAAGGCAATATCTTCACAACTATGTTCCTTTCTAGAAAGAAACAGCATCTATGAGGATTTCCAGTCAGGATTTAGACCATATCATAGTACTGAGACTGCTCTCATTAGAGTTACTAATGATTTTGCTCTTATCATCCGATCATGGTTGTATCTCTCTGTTAGTGTTACTGGACCTTACTGCTGCATTTGATACGATCGACCACAATCCTTCTGAATAGACTTGAAAACTATGTTGGCATTAGTGGAGTTGCATTAGCCTGGTTCAAATCATACTTATCTGACCGTGATCCGTTTGTAGCAGTAAATGAGGAGGTGTCATATCGGTCATGGGTTCAATATGGCGTTCCTCAAGGTTCAGTACTAGGACAATTGCTTTTCACCCTGTACATGCTTCCTTTGGGTGCAGTTATTAGGAAGCATGGCATTAGCTTTCACTGTTACGCTGATGATACTCAGCTCTATATTTCTTCTCATCCTGATGAAACGAACAAATTCACTAAATTAACAGAATACATGACTAATAACTTTCTACTGCTTAATTCTGAAAAACCAGAGAATCTAATTATTATACCAAAAATTTCCGCACGTAATAATCTAGACTACTGCCTAACACTCGATGGCTGCACTGTCAAGTCTTCGTCATCAGTTAGAAACCTAGTGTCACGGTTCTGTCAGGTTCAGTTCCTTTTCCAGTGTTTCTAGTGACAGAACCGTGGCACTGCTCTTCCTCCTGTGTTTGTGTCTCTCGTTAGCGTCTGCCCCACCTTCTCGTTTCCTGCAATCATTCCCAGCTGTCTCTCATCACTCCTCCCCTCATGTGTCCTATACATTCTCTCAGTGTTTGCTGTCAGTTCATTGTTCGCTACGTTTTCCCCCTCGTGGGTTTTTTCCTTTGTTATGTTATGTTTTCCCTTATCTGTTAGTAAATCACCTTTCCCTGCATCTTGAGTCCTCCACGTACTACTGAATCGTGACACCTGGGTGTGCTCTTTGATACCAATCTTTCATTTGAAAGCCATGTTTCTAGCATCTGTAAAACGGTTATTCTTCCATCTTAAAAATATATCTAAATTGCGACATATGCTCTCTAAGACAAATGCGGAAAAGTTAGTTCAAGGCTAGATTATTGTAACGCTCTACTGGGTGGTTGCCCTTCATGCTTAATAAACAAATTCCAGCTGGTCCAAAATGCAGCAGCTCGAGTTCTTACTAGAACCAGGAAGTATGAGCATATTAGCCCAGTTCTGTCAAACCTGCTCTGGCTTCCTATTAAACACTGAATACATTTTAAAATCTTGCTAATTACTTACAAAGCATGAAATGGTTTAGCTCCCCAGTACTTCAGCGATCTCTTAATACATTATTGTCCTTCACGTCTATTACGATCCCAAAATACTGACCAGCTTATAATACCTAGAATATCAAAGTCAACTGCTGGTGGTCGATCCTTTTCCTATTTAGCTCCTAAACTCTGGAACAGTCTTCCTATTACAGTTCGGGACGCAGACACACTCTGTCAGTTTAAATGTAGACTAAAAACACATCTCTTCAACCTGGCATACACATAATACATTATACATACATTTTTAATCCAAATAATGTAAAATGATTGTTAGGCTACATAATTTATGTCAGCCGGAACCGGGAACATTCCCATAACACCTGATGTACTCGATACATCAGAAGAAGAATGGCATCTACGCTGATATTATTCTCTGTTTATTCCGAGGTTACCGTGGTCAGCCGGATCCGGGCCGTATCCAGATCAGATGAAGGACCTGGACACGAGCACAGCACTGCCCTGAAGTGTCTGTGGAGACCCTGACTCTACTAAACCCTCCCCTGTGTAGATCATGAACCCATCTCTAACCACACCAAATTGGACTTCATATTGGACTTGAATTGTTGTCAATATAATAATCATGCACTGTTTGGCTGTTGGCCAGAGGAGAAGTGGTCCCCCGACTGAGCCTGGTTTCTCCCAAGGTTTTTTCTCCATTCTGTTCTTCATTCATTACGTCACCTGCCGCAGTTTTGGTTCCTTGCCGCTGTCGCCTATGGCTTGCTCAGTTGGGGAAACTTAGCACTTAATATTCATCAATTGTATTAATTCGCCTGCTCTTTTAAGGCTGCTGTTCAGCCAAACAAACTTTGTTTATAATGTTTTCATGTGACCACTGTAAAGCTGCTTTGAAACAATCTACATTGTAAAAAGCGCTATATAAATAAGGGTGACTTGACTTGACAAAGGAGTAAAACATCCAAGCATATTTAAGAGATAATTCCTTATAAAATAAATGCAGAATTTTAATGAACTGTTCATAAAAGTTGTCCATTCTAGTCTCATGTCTCTGTGTCCCAGCTGAAAAAAACGTTTACAAAAAGAAAGTTGTTTTTAGACATGTAATGCCGTTTTTGAAAAGAGGTTTTGAAAGTTGTCCACTGTCACCCTTTTAATGACTGGCAGTGGTTTCATGTCTTTAAGTTCCAACTGAAAAAGAAATTACAAAAAGAAAGCTAATTTTGGACGTGTTGTAGCATATGGGCAGTGGCTCAAAATGATCAAGAAAACACCAATAACTAATTGTGATGTTTGAGTTCACATAGTGGCTCCGAAAAGTCTACGAACTGACAGCTTCACACCTTTTGGACATTGAGCACTCTCCCCCACACACATTCCACAGAGAAGGCCCAAACGGCCCCAACCTGAGAGACACACACACACATACACTCACATGGAATCCGCAAAAATGTCTGCATACACTATGTAACTCATCCTCAGCCATCTCAAACCTGTATATTATATCTTCTTATGTATGCTATACACTTCCAAGCCAGTGATTGGCTCTTCAGCAAATAAGTGGGAGTATCCCTGGTTCCCTTTCAGGGAACTCGAGCTGCGTCAAAGCGCTAGGGGAAATAGCCTGACGTCAGTCACGTGAAGATCTGTGCAACCAATGAGAGACGAACGCGTGTGAATGCGTCACCGCCGGCACGTGCCGGTGACGTCATGAGGAAGAGCATAAAGCGCGTCCGAAATCCGGAAGCGCCAGCTCTGAGTGTCTTCAGCGTGCTGTGTCTGTGTGAGAGTTATTTAGAAACTAAGCTAGCTTAAAAATCAGGAGTTTGTGTGTGAAAATGGCTGATGAACAGACATTTAGACCTTGTGTTTTTCCCTGTCCGCGCTTTATAACGGACAGGGATACACATGTTATGTCCGTTGTCTGTTTGGGAGTGGAGCATGTGAGGTCGGCGCTTGAGAACGCCGGCTGTAAGGACTGTGAGAGGTTCTCTTTGCATACGCTCCGCTCCCGCCTGGCGGTCTGTAACGAGGCCGCTCAGTCTAGTGTTACCCGTGGTTCGGGACCTGCAGCAGCCGAGGCTTTGCGGCGCTCGCAGTCATGGGGATCACAAATGGATCTCGCTGAGGCAACTGGGATGGGTCCTCCCTTATCTCAGCCGTCACAAGATGAGGCGGGTCCCAGTCACGAGCGCTCCCCGAGAGACGATAGTGCTGGGGCTCCGGCACAAGTTCCACCAGCAAGGAATGGTGAACGAAAATGTTCTTGAGAGAGATATTTTGCCTCTCTTTGAAGGTACCACAAGTTGCTGCTCGTTGATCGATCGAGGGTTTCTGGTAGGTTTGTAGATTTGTAGTAGCCAGTGAAAGTATGAAGGTGCTGAGTTTGTGTAAGTTCTGTATGCAAGAGTCAGTGCTTTGCATTTGATGCGTGCTGCAAGTGGGAGCCAGTGCAGAGAGATGAAGAGTGGAGTGACGAGCTGTTGTGTTCTGGATCAGTTGCAGGGGTTGATTGTACTTGAAGGAAGAGCATTGCAAAAATCAAGCCTGGAAATGACCATGACCTATACGAGAAGTTGTGTTGCTTCCTCAGTACAAAATGAAAGGTAATTTTGGACACATAATTCCCTTTTCCACCAGTAGGTTTGAAAATAGAGGTTGTGAAAGTTGTCCACTGTCCTCCTCGACTGAATCCCACTGGTCTCATGTCTACACACACTCAACAAATTATAATAGAAAATGAAAAACAACTTACACTTTTCTCACGGTCCCTTACTCACAGCTCGGCAAAGATGGAGTTTCCCGGTGTAACTCACATTCAAATGCATTTCACGGGCCACTGCTCATTATATCGAGTGAAATTAACAAAAAGGAAGTTTGTGAAACATTAAGACTTATTTATTTTTTGTGATAACGTTGTTAAGATTTTTTTTTTGTGAAAGTCGATTTTAAAGTTAATGCCATTTATCAATGAATGTGTGACAAATATCGAAAACAAAACTACTTAACCCCGCTGCTATGCATATTTTGTGGACTAGCCCTAACATCGCTGCTTGCACTGATAATTATTGTAATCTTTACGTGTAACCTTTCTTAGTATTATAATGCCCGTATCTAGTTGACATTATTACCGTAAATTCCGGACTATAAGCCGCAACGTTTTTCCCATGCTTTGAATGACATGGCTAATATATGGATTTCCCCGCCCAAAAAAAACCCAAACAAACACATATTCTGAGACATGCTCAGTTTTTGGGCGGCATGAAGTTTTCAGTAGACTAGTGCTTCTCAGTTATTTTCTGTCACGCCCTCCTAAGAAGAAGTAAACATTTCGCCCCCCTCTCCTATTTACCCCTTATTGTTTCCATGGTGATGCGTCATTCTTGTCAAGTGACACACAGCAGCCACAAAAAGCGTTGTATGACAGATGTATTACAATTATTTAGTTTTTTTTCTTTTTATTCAAAATATTCACCAACTTGTTGATTCTGATTCTCAAATATGTAGAAGTTAATGAGTTTTGCCGATTAAAAGCCTTTATAATGATCAGGTGCCGCCATGACAGTTTGCACTGCAATTCAGAGAATCTGATCTGTCGGATTTACAACACAAATACAGTCATATGAGTGTTTAAATGTTTAAAACCTAAAACACTGAATTGTTGAGATAAATGACAAGCTCTGAGCGCGTCCATCTCTGATTCAGCCCCAGAAAACACGTTTGAATTTAGCAGTTGATCACATAACGCGTTGATCGTTGTAATCAACAGCAGTTTTTACAAACATTCTTCAAAGGTTGTTGCAAGTTATTCTGATGTAAACAGTGTATCTGTTTATATAATGAGCTGTTTGATCCACTTCAGCTGTTCATAAGACCGACTGACTTTACTACTGTTCATTCAACTATCAATATCATTCATAAACTAATCTCTCACCTCTGCTTTCTCTTCGGAACATGCTGAAATTCAGTTTTTCTCTTTCTTTCATAAGTCTCTGTTTATAATGCTGAAAAAGACAGTAATTGTACTTCATTAGCACACAGTAATGAGATTTTCTGTTGGGTGTATCTGTATATACACTCATTTACTCAAACACATCTTATAACATTTGATTTCATCACAAAGGGATTTTTTGACCAAAATAATTAATTTAATTTTTAATCTAAACAGTCAATAATATATAATTTATTAAAGCCTCTCTTTTATATTTCATAAAAAAAATTTTTCAAGACAATGTACAGTCTTGAAAATATATACATATGTTTTAAAGAATTTTCTCTGACGCACATGAAAGTGAAAACAAACATTTCCATGGCTTATATAAAGTTATTAATTAGGGTCATAATAACAATAATTACACTAAAGTTGTAATTTTAAGGTTGTATATCATAATTGCATTTTATACAGAGGCTATATTCTCAAAAAAAGAGTTTCTAAAAGTAATGGAAATACCTGCGTGTCGAGATTTGTCTTTCCCTTCAGGAAATCAGCAAGACACCTGTGTGTGGGCGCAGTTTGTGACGTCACATGTTTCTCTGCAGGGAAAACTAGAAAATGAACATGTGAAAGTTCACTCACTGTGTTAATTAACTGACACCATAAACATTTCACTGCAAATTATTGCATAGCTTAATTTGACTTCATATAAAGATTAATATCAACTCTGAAAAAGAAACATCTATCTATCTATCTATCTATCTATCTATCTATCTGTCTATCTGTGTCAGGGTTCTGTCACTTTGGTTTCAATTTCTAGTGTTATGATTGACAGAGATTTTACACTGCCCCTTGTCAGGTTTATGTGAGAGCGCAGGGTTTCTGTCGCGCACTCTCGAATCTGTGTGCTTTCTTGTCGTCCGTGTCGCGTGCAATTGGTGTGTTTTTACTGCGCGTGTTACAGGGTTAAAACAAACATTTAATTCTGAATGTATTCGTGGTGTATAATTATATGAAATTAGGCTTTAAATGCATATCAAAGGTATTTTAGTGCCCCCTAGTGATTGTTTAATAGCAGACATTCGTACTCCGTAGTTCATCAGAAATTGGATGTGTTTGCTGCAGGTGAGTGCGTTTTTCCCTCTCTCCCATTAATAAGGTTGAAAACTGTGAGAAGTGCATTTAATTTGATGTTATCAAGTGTAAATCTTGTTTAGTTATATTAAATGTGTAATGTATTGGATGTATTATGTAGCCCTGAAAAATTATCGATTGGTTTTGTCACGTGTAATGAAATCAACGTGTTGCTGCTAATATAGTGTCCAATGGTGAAATAAGTGAGATTTATGGAGAGAGACTTTATTTATTTCAGGTTTGTTTTTTTCAGTTGATGTCTGCTATTTTTCTTGTTCAATGTATTAATTACATTAATGTATTCTCAGGTACGTGACTTTCACGTACAGTACGTAGTTTGTTTTTTGTTAAAATGTAATTGTTATATTTGTTACAAGTTGAGCAGAAATTGGATGTTTGCTGCAGTTAATGTCTTCTGTTTTTCTTGTTCAATGTATTAATTACATTAATGTAATGACTAAAAAAATATTCCCTCAAGGTGAGATTCTTATTAATAATCTATCTCTCTCTTGTTGTGGATTAAGTCTTGTAGTTTTTCTCTTCATAAAAATAACACTTCTCAAAGGTCTTTGATGCCTGAATATAGGTTTTATTCTTCCTATTTTATTCAAACAAATCCGAGGCCATCTGCAGATCTCCTCCCAAAACAGGGAAATCCCCCATTATATGTACCCTATGTTCTTAGACTTCCCACATGTAATGTGACTGTTCTCTCCATACATTATTTTTAGGCCTGAATTCAACACTCTATGCTCATACATGACCATATATTACACACTCAGAGCCCTGAGAAAAGTGCTTCCTATTTTTTGCGGTCTCTTCAATTTTACAGCTGAATGCTATCCTATAGATACAACGAAACGAGTTTCCTGTTGTTTTCAGTCTCAGCAGTATCAGCACTTTTACATATGAATACCATCACACAGATACAACTAATGGTACAGTATATAATCATATGGTTAAATTATATTAAAATACTTATTATAACAATACTTATTAGAACATTTTGTAGGGAGGTGGATGCCTTATTTTCTTTAAACCATGTTTTCGCCTGTGTTTAGTTAGAGTTATGGTATTGTCCATGTCTTTTCTTTTCTCTGTTTCAATAGGTAAGTTAGCCCTATAAAAATCGTAGTAAGAGCTTTTTTGTTTTGGCCTCTCCCCTCCCCTCCTCTCCCCTCCAGCCTTAGTTGTTTATCCCGCTGTGTACATAATAATATCAATTTTTTATTTATTCGGACCCAGAGATGGCAGTTTCTCCTCTCTTTCCAAAATTGGTTACGTTCCTCTTAATACCCCTAGACTTACAAGTGGGGGTACGTAGCAATAGTTTTTTAATTAAATACTTACCTGGGAATGGTATGGCCCAAACTTGGTCTATAAAAGCCAAGGCCAAACCTAAATTCATGACTTGTTAACCAAGTTGATGAGTGCTATTGTGGTGCCTTAGCAAAACCCCTCAACCCTCTTACTGCGGATATCCTGTTGGAATATTTTTTGGTTTGTTTTTCCATTTTTGTTGTTTCTTTGACTCACTACAATAGCATCGACAAAAAGACTTTGCCATGCTTGATGGGTGGGAAACTGAAAGATGGACACAGGTTAAGAGTAATAATGAATCTCATCAGAATATGAAAATGGTTTGACCGTTAGATTGGATTAAGAGTGGGTCATTCTAAACAACTGTGCGGGAATACATAATATAAAAAGTTAAAAACGTATTAGTAAACTTCAGGCAACACACGCTGATACATATTTTTCCTGTTGCTACAAACTAGCCTACTTTACGATCCAGTTCGTATCCAGTTCGATCCAGTACGATCCAGTTCGTACAACATGTGAGGGTTGTAAACTGGAAATAATCATTAACATTATCAAACGAACTAAAATACAGAAATCTATAAATATGTAAACATTATTATTATTACTATAACCTTTATTTTTCGTGTTGTTAGTCAGCCAGTTCCGGCATTCTCCTGAACGCGCGTACGGCTAAACGGAAGTGAAGATACCCTGCTTTGAGGAAAGGTGGAAGTTTTCTGACAGGAGCTAATGTGTTGCTCCGAGGTGTAGAGCTAAGCTCTATAAAAGTACCCTTGCATACAGTGTGTTTAAAATCTGAACTTGTTTCAGGATATGTTCAGGTCGGTGTGCGATCAGCTTCCAGTGGAGGGAGTTGACTTAATTCTGGGCAACGATTTGGAGGGATGTCAAGTGTTTACTCCGCCTGTCGTCGTGGATGCCCCGGAGGTGCCGGGTGAGTCAAGGGAGCAACCGACGCATATTTCTAATATATTTCCTGTTGGTACAGTTACACACACGCAAACGCGTAAACTCCAGGAGGTTGTAGATTTATCCGATTCATGTATGTGTCATGTGAATATGCCAAAGCCATCCTGTAAACGAGTTTCTGCTGAGAAAGTTGATCTTTATAGCTTAATAAACAAATTCCAGCTGGTCCAAAATGCAGCAGCTCGAGTTCTTACTAGAACCAGGAAGTATGAGCATATTAGCCCAGTTCTGTCAAACCTGCACTGGCTTCCTATTAAACACCGAATACATTTTAAAATCTTGCTAATTACTTACAAAGCATTAAATGGTTTAGCTCCACAGTACTTGAGCGATCTCTTAACACATTATAGTCCTTCACGTCTATTGCGATCCCAAAATACTGACCAGCTTATAATACCTAGAATATCAAAGTCAACTGCTGGCGGGAGATCCTTTTCCTATTTAGCTCCTAAACTCTGGAACAGTCTTCCTAATACAGTTCGGGAAGCAGACACACTCTGTCAGTTTAAATGTAGACTAAAAACACATCTCTTCAACCTGGCATACACATAACACATTATACATACATTTTTAATCCAAATCATGTAAAATGATTGTTAGGCTGCATAATTTAGATAAGCCGGAACCGGGAACATTCCCATAACACCTGATGTACTCGATACACCAGAAGAAGAATGGCATCTACGCTGATATTGGTCTCTGTTTATTCCGAGGTTACCGTGGTCAGCCGGATCCGGTCCGTATCCAGATCAGATGAAGGACCTGCACCTGGACACGAGCACAGCACTGCCCTGGGGTGTCTGTGGAGTTCGTGACTCTACTGGACCCTCCCCTGTGACGATCATGAACCCATCTCTAACCGGACCAAATTGGACTTCATATTGGACTTGAATTGTTGTATAATAATCATGCACTGTTTGGCTGTTGGCCAGAGGAGAACTGGTCCCCCGACTGAGCCTGGTTTCTCCCAAGGTTTTTTCTCCATTCTATTCTTCATTCGTTACGTCACCTGCCGGAGTTTTGGTTCCTTGCCGCTGTCGCCTATGGCTTGCTCAGTTGGGGAAACTTAACACTTAAAATTCATCAATTGTATTGATTCGCCTGCTCTTTTGGGGCTGCTGTTCAGCCAAACAAGCTTTGTTTATATTGTTTTTCCTGTGACCACTGTAAAGCTGCTTTGAAACAATCTGCATTGTAAAAAGCACTATATAAATAAAGGTGACTTGACTTGACTTGACTTTCACCTCAACTCCCAGTGACAACTGTAACAGACCTCAGCCGCATCGCTGAAAACGTCTCAGGTTACGTACGTAACCATAGTTCCCTAAGAGGGAACGAGACACTGCGTCGAGACGCGATTGGGAACCCTTCAGTGTATATGTCTCTTGAAGCACAATAAAACCAACGTGCGGGCGTGTACGTCGCCGAGATGACGTCATCACGTCATGACCAAGGAGTATAAAGGCACGTCACGACCCGGAAGCGGGTTAGCTTGAACAGTGTCTGAACAGGCCGGCATGCCTAGGAGCTGAGGCTGCAAGACGCAGTGTCTCGTTCCCTCTTAGGGAACTATGGTTACGTACGTAACCTGAGACGTTCCCTGTCAAGGGAACTCGCACTGCGTCGAGACGCGATTGGGAACGAGGAATACCCACGCCGCCTCAGCGTACGGTAGTATGCCAAGCGAAACGTAGCTCACTACGATAACGCCAAAGATCCCAAGGCGGGGTATAGGTGGTCTAACTGGTAGAACCTAATAAAGGTATGCGGTGAGGACCAGCCAGCCGCATCACAAATGTCCGCGAGGGAAGCCCCTGCGAAAAAGGTTTGAGGCAGCCATGCTCCGAGTAGAATGAGCTCGGACAGACAGTGGACACTGCTGTCCTGCCAGCTCATAAGCTAAGGAAATAGACTCCGAAATCCATCTGCTCATAGTAGGCTTAGAAGCAGGGGAACCCCTGGGGGCCCCGAAACAGACAAAGATTTGGTCTGACCTACGCCACGTGGCAGTCCTGTGGACGTAGGCGTCCAGTGCTCGCACTGGACAAACCTTGTTCTTTAACTCCTGGTCATGATCAATAAATGGAGGAGGACAAAGGGCCTGTAGTACTATGTGACGCATAGGACTAGAAAGCACTTTAGGTACATAACCCGGCCTGGGGTAAAGGAATGCTTTAGCCAAGCCGGGTGAAAACTCTAAACATGAAGGGGCCACGGAGAGGGCCTGCATGTCGCCAATCCTCTTGAGGGAAGAAATGGCGAGTAGAAAGAGAGTTTTAAGGGTAAGGTGCTTATCTGAAATTTCGTCCAGCGGTTCAAAGGGAGCCTGGGACAAGGCCTGGAGCACCAGGGACAGGTCCCAAGGAGGCACCCTTGAACGTACCACAGGCCTCAGCCTCTGAGTGCCACGTAGGAAACGAACTATGAGGGCGTCCCTGCCCAAAGAGGCACCACTCAAAGGTACGTGGTAAGCAGCTATGGCAGCCACGTAAACCTTTAGTGTGGAGGGGGACAGCCCTGCTGCGAACCTTTCTTGCAGGAACTCCAGCACGGTGCCAACCTGGCAGGTAACTGGGTTCAGCTGCTTTTCGCAACACCAAGAAGTGAAAATCTTCCACTTCTGAGCATACAGTTTCCTCGTGGACGGGGCTCTGGAGTGGAGAATGGTCTCTACAACCTCGGCTGAGAGACCAGACTCTATGAGCTGGGCCCCCTCAGGGGCCAGACCCACAGTTTCAACAGTTCTGGGTGAGGATGGCAAATCCTCCCCTGAGCCTGGGACAGGAGGTCCCTCCTGACCGGAATCTCCCACGGAGTGCCGTCTAGGAGGGACACCAGGTCCGAAAACCACACCCGGCCCGGCCAGCGCGGGGCAACTAGAGTGAGACGGACCTTCTCCCGGCGAACCTTCTCCAGAAACCCTGGGAGCAGAGCTACGGGGGGAAAGGCATACAGGGGTAGATTTGGCCACCCTTGCCTCATGGCGTCCAGGCCGAGAGGCGCTGGAAGATAAAGGGAGAACCAGAGTGGGCAGTGAGTCGTCTCTCGAGACGCAAACAGATCCACTTGAGCCTGGCCGAATCTCTCCCAAATCTGCTCCACCACCTGAGTGTGGAGTCGCCATTCCCCGGGCCTTGGCCCCTGTCTCGACAGGAAGTCTGCCCCCAGGTTCTGGGCCCCCAGGATATATCGCTCGAAGAGAGAGCAGTTCCCTTTGGGCCCAGAGGAGGATCCTGATCGCCAACTTGGAAAGTCAATGAGAACGGAAACCCCCTGGTGGTTCAAGTAGGAGACCACCGACGTATTGTCGGTCCGGACTACTACATGATGGCCTCTGAGGTCGGGGAAGAACGCCCATAGCGCCATCCAGGCAGCCATCATTTCCAAGGCGTTGATATGCCAGGAGAGATGTGCCTGTCCCATGGACCTTGGGCCGAGCGGTCCCTCAGGTCCGCCCCCCAGCCCGAGCGGGACGCATCTGTCGACAGCATGTGCGGTGACAGATGGGCCCCAGTGCGAGCTTCTGGGAAAGAAACCAGTTCTCCTTCCACGGATGCAAGGCTCGAAGGCATCGCCTTGAAACCCTGATCAGACGGAAGGGGTTGCCCCTCGGGGAAAACCCTCTGGTTTTGAGCCACCACTGCAAGGGTCTCATGTGGAGCAGGCCGAGTGGGATAACACTGGACGCTGCCGCCATGAGACCCAACACTCTCTCGAAGTGTCTGTACAGTGACTAGCTGGCCTAGCTTGATATTCTGGACTGTGGGCAAAACAGTAGCAATGCGCACGAGGAAGAGCCGTCCGCATGCTATGTAAGCGAGAGTGACATCTCAATGCCAGACTGCTACCTGCCGTGACTGAGAAAGGGATCAACAGATCGTTGATGAGACACAGCCCAAAATCGTGGAGCTAGGGAAGCTAGTGAAGCTGACAACAGCCTGACATCCCTATTGTCTGGGAGAAAAGTCCAACAGACCTTATACTGAGCGATCCCTCAGGACCGCCCAAAACCCATGAGAGAAGTATCTGTCGACGGCATACGCAGTGACAGAGTGTTCTCTGTGTGGGCCTTTTATGGGACGAGAACCAGAATTGCTCCCACATACCTGAGGTGCGTAGGCATTGCCTCGTGACCTTGATAGTGTGGAAGCGGTTTTCTCTGGGAAAACCTTCTGGTTCTGAACCACCACTGAAGGGGCCACATGTACAGACGACCGAGTGGACCGCACTGGAAGCTGTTACCATGATGCCCAGCAGTCTCGACTGCTCAGTGAGTGATTGGTCTAGCTTTTGCTATTGACTGCTGGTGGGATGATGTCGATGAGCACGGGAGAAAGCCGTGCTGGCAACGACACAGAATCCCAACAACGCTTCGGAAGGTGGCTCCCAAATGAGGATACAACACCTTCCTACTTGCGTACAGTCTGAGCCCCAGCTCCTTCCAGTGAGCAAGAATGACATCTCAATGCCAAACTGCTACCAGAATCAACCAAACATTGATGAAATCTGATGAAATCAGACACCTTGAAGGTGCCGGGTAAAAGCTAGACTGAACAGAAGAACCAGACCGAAGCCCGTAAACTCTGGCTGGGAACTCCAGCTGAGCGTTCACTTCTGTTGCATAACCAGAGCCTGCTTGGGGGCTACCACTCGGGCAGGCACCCTGGATATTATTGCAGGACCCATTGGGACAAAACCGTACTCCAATAAGGTAACCAGCCTCTCGAGGCTGGCCTCTGGTATTTCTCGAACATCCGCTCCAGGGCCCTGCTTGCAGGGGGAAAACTGGAGTGAGCGCTCCAAGACCCTCCTCAGAGGGGGCGACCTCCCAAGCGCCACCAGAAGTATGGGTGGCGACTAGAGAGTCCCGCCTTGGACCTGAGTGCCTGGCTCCCTCGGGATACCAACACACATCACAGTTTCCAACAAAACCTCCCCATGGGAACGGTTCCGAGCCACTAGTGAAGGGAACACAAGTACAGGTGACTGAGTGCATAGCACTGGAAACTCTGCCTTGACGCCCAGCAGCCTCAGCTGCTCAGTGAGTGACCAGCCATTCCTAAAACGTGCATGACCTTGTTCCCTCGGGACACCAGGCACGCAGTTAATCGTTAAAGGGTGCTTGCCCAGGCAGTCCCCTAGGAGACTGCCAGGTGAGAGTGAGCAGCGAGCACAGTGCGCTCACGCACCGGCTACGCATGCCCCAATCGCTGGTGAGGAAGATCCTCATCAATGTGACACTTACAACATCCAGTTCCTCAGAACTGGATAGCTGCAGTATCCCCTTAGGCTGACAAATCCAATTGCGATCCTCATGGTCGAGACAGCCGCTGAGCCTCAGCAACAGCGGGACCGGAACCACGGGGACCGCGAGCCTGAGCGACTTCCTCAAAAGACGCCAGGCGGGATCGCCATACATGTAGGACCTCCTCATCAGCGGCCGATACTAACAACGTCCAGTTCCTCGGAGCTGGATAGCTGCAGTATCACCTCGTCAGGGTCGGAAGAAACCGCCACAGGGCGTGCTTCCGGTTCCTGAACGAGGCCAGACCTGCCAGGTAAGGGTGGAGAAAAGGCCAAGCCCGTCTCCAACCCCTCTGACAAGTCCATCTGCGACCCCCATGATCGCAGCCGCCGCTGGGCCTCAGCCGCAGCAGGACCGGAACCACGAGGAACGCTAGCCTGGGCGGTTTCCTCGAAAACCGCCAGGCGGGATCGGAGCGTTCGCAAACTCATTTGCAAAACAATCTGCACAATCAGTACCCTCGAGCGCTGATCGTGCATGCTCCTCACCCATTTACCTCAGTGCTGGAAAAAGTGCGTTTAACCGGGTCTCGAACCCCGGTTTCCAGCATGATAGGCAAACACAATATCCACTGTACCACAGCAGTTATTAACATACTAATGGCACAAAGTAAATACAACACCCAACCTTGAGAAGTCCCCGCGATAGGGATCGCCGCTGAGCCTCAGCTGCAGCAGGACCTAAACCGCGAGTCTGAACAGTCTCCTCGAAGACTGTCAGACAGTAATGGCAACCTACACAGTCGACGCCCTCGAGCGCCTACCATGTAAGATTAGCCCTCCCCCGCACCTTCCAGTGAGCGAGAACGACACCTCGATGCCGAACTGCTAACTGCCATGACTGAGCCATGATGAGGTTCAGAACATGGATATCTTGAAGGCGCAGTGCCCAAGCCTTAGTGAAGGTGCAGTTGGTAAGTTTGCCATATCTGCGCACTTTTCTCAATCACACGTGAAATCCCTTTTCTTTTAAACTAGACTCGGGGCACGCGTACCAGCAAATACATACACACACACGTTGAGCTTAGAGCGCTGTGAAGACACTGAAAGCTAACCCGCTTCCGGGTCGTGACGTGCCTTTATACTCCTTGGTCATGACGTGATGACGTCATCTCGGCGACGTACACGCCCGCACGTTGGTTTTATTGTGCTTCAAGAGACATATACACTGAAGGGTTCCCAATCGCGTCTCGACGCAGTGCGAGTTCCCTTGACAGGGAACTGTTCTGAACACCGCGAACAAACCCAGACTGAAAAATTCAGAAATGTTATTGAAGCTCAAAGGATATTACTGTTGGTATGTAATTGTTGTTTGCTTCTTGTTTCTTTTATAGTAACAACCTTGGGTTGTCTTTTAATGGTGGGGGTGTTACGTCCTCAGACGTTATGTTTAGAGCAACGGTCATTGTGGCCAGGAGTTCCTGTGTGTCTCTCTTTCTCGCTCTCTCTCTTATACCAGGTGCCAGTGATAATTGGTAACGACTGCGGATTCGCTCGTCGCAGAACGCTCACCCTTTAAAGCTGGAGTTTGCGCAGAGGACAAGTGTGGAAGAGAGGAAGCTAGTGGCTCAGTGTAACTGTGAACGGTGTGCCGGCAAGACCTGTTGTTGATCGCGTCCCAAATACTGTGTAAAAAGAGCAGGTTAATGACTGTGATTTCCTATTATTTTGAAATTGTTGAGGTATTTAAAAGGTAATGTCAACTGATGCCACTCTTCCGCCTAATACTTCTTGTGGTTGTTGAGGTATTTAAAAGGTAATCTGTCATCTGATGCCACTCAACAGTCCAGAGAGAATCCTAAAATGACAAAGAAACAGAAAGAAATATTCAATGAGATTGTTGCATCCCAAATATCTTAAATGTACAGTTTTCCATACCTCCAGTGAGAAGAATGAATACAAGAGCAATGGACACAAGCAGACGCATCTTTTTTTAGAACAAAAACCATGAGAAAATCTGCCACAGTTTAATGTCTGCTGAAAATAAGGGTCTTGTCACAGCGTTGACATTCAGCACCGGTGATGCTCCTCCTCTCCTATAGATTTTCACCTCAACAAGTCAGTTCATGCTCACGTCTGCTGTGAGTTAGTGGTAAAATCACACAAGGAACAACATCACTGTTCAGAAATGTCATATTCTCTGGTTTAATCCACATGATCTAGGCTTTATTGGTCAAAGTTTTATCTGAATTGTACTGCGTTTGTACAAACTTTCCAGTGGCCAAACTGAATTTAGATCTTATTTAAACAGGAGTTTGCAACCACATTCCTGGAGCCAGGAATGTTGCATCAAAAGGCAAGCCTTTACTTGAGAACATGTAGAAAACAAAAAGAAAAAGTGCCAAGATTGGGGTAAAGGGAAGAGCTAGAGTAAAGGACCAGAAATACTTCAAGTGAAATCAAAGAATGAACTGATGTGACGTCATTTTGAACAATATGAAGCCAAAACTAACTTCATCTTGAGTTCCTTTTGGGAGTTTGCTACAGCATTGCCAAAATTAGCTTTCTGAAAGTGTTCGCTCCGGTTGGTAAACACCTGTGTACTGCCACTGGTTCATGGTGGTTAAGTAATGGTTAAGTGTGTGTCTTTCTGTTGACATTTTTCTCCAGCTTTATTCCTCATGTTCAGTCTGTGACCTCTACTGATCAAAACAGTGTAAATGCAACACAAACTCAGGCCTGGCATGCATAAAAACAGCTTTTACAAACATTTTACAAATGTTTCATTGAAAGCAAAATTAACTAAACATCTCATAATTTTAAATGTCAAGTGTCTCTCTTCCTTCAGGCATAGCATAGATATCACTTTCTTTGCAACCCTGTTGTGTCGTGCACACCTGGCATCGTGCGTGACTTTGCACTTCTGCTCAACATGGTACATGGTTTCCACCGACCAGCAGCTGCCATGGTAGGTCACATCAGATTTTCAGATTTTTCCACGTGTGCTCCTGTTATGTTACGGTCTCTGGGTAATTTTTTTTTTAGCCTCTAGGTGGCCTTGGGGTGTGGTGGGGTGAGGCGAATAAAAAAGAATGGAGTAAATGGAGTAATGGAGTAAAAAAAAAATAGATGTCTGAGAATTTTCTCTGTCTTAACAGTGATAAAACCGAAGTGATGCTTATTGGCTCACCTCATCAGCTGCGTAAAGCAGAGTCCATATCTTTGAGTGTGGATGGCTCTGCTTTACTAGTCCAAACTAAACAAAAAAATCAGGGGGTGATATTTGATGCCCTAAATAAGCTGCAGTTGGTACAAAATTCAGCTGCCAGAATTTTAACAGGAACCAGCACATCACACCGATCCTTGAAAAATTGCACTGGCTTCCGGTTAGTTCTCGTATTGATTTTAAAATTCTCATGCTCACATATAAGGCCTTGAATAATCTGGCCCCTCAACATTTTGTGTGAACTTTCAACTCTCTACACTCCTTCACGCGCACTACGCTCTTCTGAAACTGGTCTCTTAACTGTCCAAAAAACACGGTTAAAAACTATGGGTGATCGGGCTTTTTCCTTCTTGGCTCCTAAATTGTGGAATTTCCTGCCCTCTGAGATTAGGAATGCAGAATTTTTTAGTATTTTTAAATCATTACTTAAAACGTACTATTTCAGGATAGCTTTTATGTGACTTTATTATTTTTGCTTGTTTTACTTTGGCTTTTTAATTGATTTTATTGTTTTGTGTATATTTTAATTTTATATGTATGTAAGTGTATGTAAAGTGCTTTGAGATTCCCATTTAAAGGCGCTATATAAAATAAAGTTTATTATTATTATCATTATTATTATTATTATTATTATTATTATTATTATTATTATTATCCACTATTAGCGGAACTCTGTGATCTCACCAAGGATTCCGGATATATATAGCCATTGGTCGAGACAATGATGGCGTCTCACTCTCTCTCCGTCCCATTGTCTCTCGACACCGCTCTCGATGCACCTTGAGAGCTTCGCCTTTTCGTTGCATTCTAGTTTAATTGTGTTTATGTTGACTTTTTGAGTAGTTTTGCATTTACTGTTATTCGTTACTTTTCTTATTTTTGGTAACTGGTAGTGTTTTTTGTTTGATAGTTCACGTTTTGTTTATTTAGTTAGAATAGTGAGGGAAGCAGATGCCCGGAAGACTCACCTGTTCTTTTATCGAGAGCCAGATAAAAAATGCTGGTAAGAACAGGTGTAGGCAGGGGTCTGTTTCCTTAGCTGCACTACCAGTTTACTGTTGTTTCTTTATTTCTGTTTGATGAATAACGTTTGGTTGACACATGTTGTATTCACTTGTAGATATAATTTTCTTTGCAACCCTGTTGTGTTGTGCACACCTGGCATCGTGCATGACTTTGCACTTCTGCACAACATGGTTTCCACCGACCAGCAGCTGCCATGGCAGGTCACATCAGATTTTTCTCCCACGTATGCTCCTCTACTTTGTAAGTAAAACCTCACTGCTCAATTGTAATCCCCTAAGATGTAGGGGTTATTTCTGGTTTAATAAACAACAATGACTGTTGGGATCAACATGTGGGAGGGGTAGTTTGTTTCCATCAACCGACTATGATAGTAACCTTTTCCACGCTCTATTTACCTCTTCTGACGAGGTCATCACTTATCGTCCAAGCATACACGGTATGTTGATCATCCTCATCACCCTTTGTGAGACAGGAGCTGAGTAATCAGTCTGTAGATAGGATTGTTGCTACTAAGTAGGTTGCCCAGTTTTTCTCCATCAGAGTTATCGAGGTTGAGAAGCTTGGGATGTAAAGATGTAACTGGTGGTTACATGTAACTGGTCTAAATCAAGCATGTCCTCCGCCTGTCTTTCAGGATTGTCAACCCCTTCAATTTCTTAGCAGTGATGCTCATTTCAATTATTTTCAACACTGCAGACAGACCATCCAATTTCAGCTGTCAGGCTTGACTGTCGTTAGCTAGGAGAATGAGGTCATCGGCATTCGCCAGAGAGTCGATGAACTCCCCCAATCCCCAGTGTGATTCCCACCTCCAGGTGTGCTGCACGAAATGCAGTTTCCATTGCCAAGATGAAAAGGATCGGCCCTGCCTCACCCCTCTAGCACACCTTAGATTAGATTATATTAGATTAGATTCAACTTTATTGTCATTACACAAGTACAGGTACAAGGCAACAAAATGCAGTTTAGGTCTAACCAGAAGTGCAATAGCAGCAAGTGCAGGATATATACAATGGTTGCATAAGTGCAGGAAATGGAGATTTACAGGATTTACAGGTAATTTGTACAATGAATATAAATATACAAATGGTTATTACTACAACAGGTGAGTGTGTGCCATAAATATAATTACAAGTGTCTCTTACTATAAACAGCATTTACAGGTGAATATGTACTATAAATGTATATACAGATGTGTCTAACTATAAACAGAATTTTACAGGTAGATGTATACAATTGTATGTTAGCTTAAGGTAAGCAGTAAATTTAAGGTAGTGCAATGAGCATGTACAGTGCAAATAAGTGAGATGCGAAATGTAAACAGTTGGTACTGTATGAACAGTTGGTAGTGCGAATGAGCATGTTCCAGCTAAAGTACAGTAGTGCAAGGTGCAAATGTAAACAGTTGTTGCTGTAATTGAACAGTTGATAGTGCAAATGGCACAAATAAGTAACAGAGTGAGCGAAGAGTCTATAAGGGTAGTAGGATGGTGGGGGGGGGGGCGGTGAAGGAGTCTATGAGGGGAGTGGGATGGTTGTCAGGGGGGGAAGGAGTTCTATGAGGACAGTGGGATGGTGGGGGGTGAGAGGAGAGTCTGTGAGGGCAGTGGGATGGTGGTGGAGGGGAGAGAGGAGTCTATGAGAGGAGTGGGATGGTGGTGGGGGGGAGAGAGGAGTCTATGAGAGGAGTGGGATGGTGGTGGGGGGGAGAGAGGAGTCTATGAGGGGAGTGGGATGGTGGTGGGGGGGAGAGAGGAGTCTATGAGTGGAGTGGGATGATGGGGGGAGAGGAGAGTCTGTGAGGGCAGTGGGATGGTGGAGGGGGAGAGAGGAGTCTATGAGGGGATTGGGATGGGGGTGGGGGGGGAGGAGTCTATGAGGGTAGTGGGATGGTGGTGGGGGAGAGAGAGGAGTCTATGAGTGGAGTGGGATGGTGGTGGGGGAGAGAGAGGAGTCTATGAGTGGAGTGGGATGGTGGTGGGGGGGAGAGAGGAGTCTATGAGTGGAGTGGGAGGGCGGTGGGGGGGAGAGGAGTCTATGAGGAGTGGGATTGTTGGGGGGGGGGGAGGAGAGTCTGTGAGGGGAGTGTGATGGTGGGGGGTGAGAAGAGAGTCTGTGAGGGCAGTGGGATGGTGGTAGGGGGGAGAGAGGAGTCTATGAGGGGAGTGGGATGGTGGTGGGGGGAGAGATGAGTCTATGAGGGGAGTGGGATGGTGGTGGGGGGGGAGAGAGGAGTGTATGAGGGGAGTGGGATGGTGGGGGGGGGAGAGAAGAGTCTGTGAGGGGAGTGGGATGGTGGTGGGGGGAGAGAGGAGTCTATGAGGGGAGTGGGATGGTGGGGGGTAAGAGGAGAGTCTGTGAGGGGAGTGGGATGGTGATGGGGGGAGGGGGGAGAGGGGAGTCTATGAGGGGAGTGGGATGGTGGTGGGGGAGAGAGGAGTCTATGAGGGGAGTGGGGTCAGCAAGCAAGGGTTAGAGTTCAGTAAAGAAACAGCTCTGGGGAAGAAACTGTTCTTTAGTCTGCTGGTTCTAGTCCGGAGGCACCTGAAACGCCTGCTGGAGGGAAGGAGGGAGAACATCTGTGGGCTGGGTGAGAGGAGTCCTTAAGGATGCTGCGAGCTCGACGCAGACAGCGTTTCCTCTGGATGTCCCTGTGATGCGTTGGGCAGTTTTCACCACCCGCTGCAATGCCTTGCGCTCTGCGACAGAGCAGCACCCATACCATACTGTGACACAGTTCGTCAGGATGCTTTCTATTGCGCAGCGGTAGAAGTTCACCAGGATAGCCGAGGAGAGCTGATTCTTCCTAAGTGTCCTCAGGAAGAAGAGGCGCTGGTGAGCCTTCTTGACCAGGCTGGAGGTGTTGGTTGTCCAGGTCATGTCAGCCGAGATGTGGATCCCCAGGAACTTGAAGCTGGAGACACGCTCAACGCCCATTCCATTGATGTGGATGGTGTCGTGTGTGCCTCTTGACTCTTTCCTGAAGTCCACGATGAGCTCCTTTGTTTTAGTGGTGTTGAGGAGCAGGTTATTTTCGTTGCACCATGTGGACAGGTGCTGGATCTCTTCCCTGTAGGCAGTCTCATCGTTGTTGCTGATGAGACCGATCACCGTAGTGTCGTCTGCGAACTTGACGATGGCATTAGATCTAAACACAGGCTTGCAGTCGGAGGTGAAGAGGGAGTAGAGAAACGGGCTTAGCACACAGCCCTGTGGTACACCAGTGTTAAGTGTGATGGATGTGGAGCAGGTGGATCCCGATCGGACATTCTGGGGTCTGTTGGTCAGGAAGTCCAGAATCCAGTTGCAGAGTGAGGTATTGATGCCCAAGTCCCAACACCTTGTAGATTCTGTTCTAGGTCTTCTAGGTAGCATATTAAAGGTGGGGGCGCTCCTGCCCCATTAACCGCAGGCAGAACACATTACCCCTTCTTGAGTTGGATTCCCAGAGATGAAGGCATCTTCTTTCTCTCTTCAATCTTTTTAGCCACTGGTGGCTGTCAGGGTCAGGTATCATACAGTGATAATTTCTTGCAATATTCTGATAATGATTAAACAGTAGGTTGTTAATAGCAAAAGGAAATAATGATAAAATCTCAAAGTGAACTTTAATTAAGATCCTTACATAAACAGAGTTTTGAAATAAAAAGAAACAGAAAAATCAAACTTCAATTTAAAAAAAGTCAACCCAACATTTTAGATTCTTATCAAAATGATTCACTGAATTTGAAAATCATCTCATGTTAATTAAACATATATAATGAGAACCATTGGTATTTTTATTTATTTTTTGCTGTAAATGTAAAGTTCTGCTTTGACTTGGAATCAGAAGCATCTTAAATACACGATGAGCAAAGAAAATTAATATTTCTACATAAAACGTTTTGAAAACAGAATGGAAGTTGAGCAACAACGTTATGTCCTTTTTAATGTAATTTTCCTGAATTTACTCTTCATTCTTTGATTTTGCTTTTCTTATTATCCAACGCACAACATCTTCAACATAACCAACAGCTCCTCCAGTAACTCCTCCAAGAACAGGAACATGGTAACTCCAGTCTCGAGCTCGCTTTGATCTGTATGGTACCTTTTCTTCTGCTTCTTTTAAAGCTTTGGCCACTTCTGTCTTGTGTTTTTCCTCAGCATCTTTCAACACTTTATCCACTTCTGTCTGATGTATTTCCTCAGCATATTTTAAAGCTTTATCCACCTCTGTCTTGTGTTTTTTCCCCACGTCTTTTAAAACTTTATCCACTTCTGCCTTATGTTTTTCTTCAGCTTCTTTTAAAGCTTTAGCAACCTCTGCTTTGTGTTTCTCTTCAGCTTTTTCTAAAGCTTTAGCAACTTCTATTTTCAGTTTTTCTTCAGCTTCTTCTAAAGCTTTAGCCACTTCTTTCTCAAGTTTTTCACGATATTCACGCTCTGCTTGTTCTCTTGTTTCCTGTTGAATTATCTCCTGGAGTTTTCGTTTTTCTTTGTCGTGTTTTTCTTTCAGGTATTTTATGAAGTTCTGCTGTTGTTCTCCTAAATCCTTTTCTTTTCATTCATTCTCTTCTTCAAATAGTTTCTGCTGCTCCTCCAGTTTTCTCTGAAGCTCTTCTCGTACAATCTCATCGGTTTCTTTCTTGATCTCCTCCTCTTTCTTTTTAAACTGCTCTTCTCTTTTCCTCAGTTCATTTCGCATCTCTTGTCTGTCTCTCGTTTTCGCTCTTCATTTTCTCTAATTCTTCAACATATTTGTCTCTCAGCTTGTCTTCTTTTCTCTTGTTCTCTTATGAGATATTTAAAATGATTAGTGTTACATTAAGAATAAAACGACAATGACAAACATCTTCACTTTCATGAATTCACCTGATTGAGTTTTCATCATAGATCTTCTCAGTTTCTCTATTTCAGCTCTATGTTTTTTTTCTCTCCACTTCTACTCGATCCTGAAGACACATGAAGGTTGTGTAGAAACTTCCATTGTTCTCTTTTACCAAATTCTCCACATATTGAAGTAGAGCTGGAACCTTTGAGCTGTTCTCCAAAACAAAGCGATGATCTTTGAATCCTTGAAGATACGTATTGGTAGATAGAGGATCTAAATTATTTTTACTAAATGTGTTCTTCTCTTGGACTATTAGGATCATTACATGTTTGTTTATCCCTGAACTGAATGACTTCTGTATCTTTTCTATTTCTGCTTTGTCTTCATCAGTTATTGGAGCATCAGGAACAACAAGGAGGAAAACATGAACTCCAGGATCACACAGAGACACACAGTGGAGAGTATGATGCATCACTTCCTCCTCTGAGAGCTGATTGAGAGCTGGAAGCTCCACCAGTCTGATCAGACGACCATGTTCTTTCGTATCTCTCCTCACACATACTTTCTCTTTCTGGGTTAAGGAGGAAAGAATCATCCTTTTTCCTCTTATACATTTTGATATGGATTTCTTCAGTGTTTCATCACTTCCACACAACACCAAGTGCAGCTTCTGATGACTTGTGACACTTACACCTTCAACAAATATGACAAAATGTGTTAATGGAATATTTTTTAGACAATAAATATAATGACAATGAATATTTTTCAATAAAATAGAAGTCTGTCTTTAATCAGACCATAAACATACCCTCTGGATGATCAAACTCTGGAACATGCTCTGTATTGCTCACTGTTAAAAAAAGAACTAATGACACCTAAAACACTTGAAGTGTTGGTTCATACAAATTCTTCCTTTCCATCAAAGAACAAGTCAGCAACAAGGATGGGGGACAGATGGATACATAAGGTCTGTGAAGATATCACTTTGCAAATTAAAATTACTACCCCTACTTTTAATCTTTTATTACTTCCAATAATCAACACTTCCATATGCAAAGCCACAGCCAGGAAGGGGCCGGCTCCCCCTAACCCAGTGAATGTGGGGACTTCATTTTCATTTTGGGTCTACAGAGAGAAGCATGGATCTCACAACTCAAGTAAGTTCTTTTTAAAACTTCAGAAAACACCATTTTAAAATACAAATCATTATTTCAACCTTTATTGTTTTATTGTTTCTTATTTCTTAAACTTGTTTGTTTTGTTTAATTCACAGTCATTATACCTGGATTGTGGAAAGCTCTGGTCAGCTCAGCTCAGCTCTAAACAACTCCGGTGGGGCTGGGGCGGTGGGGGACAGATTCACCATTACTAGACAGCTGTATAAACAGTCATAAAATCATAAAAAAACAAATTGTCCGGAAACAGGAGGTCAAAGGTGACAAATGCACACCTGGGGGTAATAAATCATTTTTGACACACTGTCCGTAATATTTTCTTCTTAGATATTCTACATTCAGAATGATTCCACTCATCACTACCTTGTACACTTAAAAACAACTACAATTTATGTCTAAATTTTAGAATTATGTATTTGAATTGCATGTACTATTTTAATCCATTTGGAACCATAACAAATTTAGCTAATTAATCATGTAATTCATATTTGCTAATCCTACATAAATGATACTGGTATGATTTATGAAATAGTACACAGGGAAAAGCCCATGTAAAATTAACACTGCCTAGTGTTCATATGTGTGCACACTACTGAGTGTTAAGGTACCATTGAAGATGTCCTAGTAAATTCTTTAGAGCAGTGCCCTGAGACAGTGGAATGAGAAGATGGTATTATGGTATACACCAGGGGTCACCAAACTTTTCAGCCCGAGGGCCGCATTAATTGTCAAACAGTTCGGGGCCGACTACACACTCGAGGTCCAAATAAAAAAGAATCAAAACATGGATGTTGTTTTTTATTATTTAATATTATTTTATTCAGTTTTTACTTAATAACACAATGATACACTACATTTGGACACCTGTATTAGTGGGAATGTTGAAATTGTTTCCTGGAAGCCAAAATAGCAGACATTTCTGGCTCTAGATTTGATTTCCCTATCATCAACAGTGACCTGAGATTATCGTCGGACAAGTTTGTTCTCACATTGTTCTTCACGTATTTTATTCTTGAAAATGTGTGTTCACACATGTATGTTGTTCAAAAGATTGAAAGGTACATTGATGCAAAAGTTTTGACATCAGGAATGTCTTCCTTAGGCAAAAACGGGGAAAAAAACACCAGTCCTGCGGGCTATATCACACATTTTATATGTTTATAGATAACATTTTTATACATTTTACATAACACACCCGCAAGCTATATGAGGGTACGAAAAACATGCGTCTGCGGATTATATCCGGGAAAAAAACGGTATATAATCTCATTGACGGTGACCGGAAGTAGAAGTAAGCAGCGAATAAGGTTTTCTAATGTAGTGATCGGTTGAAAAACGTATCCGTTTACTATCGTGACCTCGGTTATTTTTCCATATTCTGTTTAGAGAAGTGTGAAGGAAATATTCTGACGCGTTGCGCTTATGCTGTTTATACTGTCTGTCTGCCAGATCCGCATCGCGCTACAATTGGCCAGTTGTCAACTGGCGTTATCCTATAAGCTTTCGGAAATTACGTGAAGGGGAGGAGTTCCCAAATGCATTTCATTGTAACATCTCGTTCCCGCTCTAGAAAGTGAACGCACTACTGCGCACCTCTATTTTAATTCGGTAAAAACATAACGTCCACGTAAGCGGCACCTGATTTTGGCAGGATACACGTAAAATTATGTATTTTTTTCCGTAGACAAAAAGGTCTCCGCGGGCCGGATGAGAGGGCCGTAGTTTGGGGACCACTGGTATACACTATTATGTTATACGTCACTTCGGCAGAAAGTAAAACTGTATGTGTGATTGTGGTTAAAAGATGCAGATATACATTTAAAAAGCAAAAAACCATTGTCTAAATTTAAGATTTGATAACATACTGTGAACATGATCAAATTAATAATCTGAATGTGATTCATAGTTGAGAGATTTTTTTTATGCATTTGTCAGACGCTTTTATCCAAAGTGACTTGCATTGCCTTCAAGGAATGCATTGACATTCTAAACAGTTCTTGCTTTCCCTGGGAATCAAACCCTGGTTGAGCTACACGAAAGTACGTAGATAAATACATATACTACATATAGATAAATGTCACCTTTATGATTTTTGTAACTGTATTAATAAACTGAATCTGATTCACGTGTCAGTCATACATGAATGAAACAGATAAGATTTATGTAATTTTACACAACAAAGTGTTAAACTGACTGATTAGTGTTCATGTGTGTGCAGTATTAAGATTTAAAGTTTAGATTATTTCAGGTTGTAAACCTGATGAGGAGCAAGATCAGTGGACAGAAATTCACATTCCTGGCAGGTTTGAGCTTGACGAGGTAAGTTTTATCTTCTTTGATGTCTTTTCATAGGCCATGTTGAAGCTTCCATTGTGTAGATTTTTTTTTATTGCTCTTAGAGAATGTTATCCTTTTTTAAGTAAAGATGTTAGTGACTGTTTTTTTTTTTCTCTCAATATCTTTATGGTGGTGTTTTTTATGGTCTTAATTGCGTTCCAGATGCTGCAATAGCCCCTCTTTTGTGTGGGACACCAGATCCATGATCTTCTGCTAACAACACATTTAACTTCAGTAATATCATTGATAAAACAGATACTGGAGGAATAAAAGTTCATGTGGAACCAAGGGATTATTGGCTTGTTGGTTTTGGCAGCCAAATCCAACTTCAGTAAGTGAAGTAATGTGGATGGCGATGGAGGGAATCTTTTGAAGAGAGGAAATCATGGGATTAGGGGAGAAGCTGGGTAGAGTGATCCCCCCCCACCTCATCCCACACCACACCACACCACACACACAGTTTTTGAGTATGTTAAGCCCCACAAAAGTGCCCGCGAGTTTAAGAAAAAAACAAAAAAAACAATGAGGCATTGTTATTCTATAATGTTCATTGATAGTTCAAGTTAGTTAATAATGTACATTAACAAATGAGACCTTATGGTAAAGTGTTACCAAAAACCCCACAATAACAAATTTTTGAATTCACATGACCATATTTGAAGAAACAACAGTTCCCTTTCAAGGGAACTCGTGCTGCGTCTTTCGATCGCTTTGGGGAATACTTGGACGCTGTCTCGCGAAGCACAATATGTTAGGGTTAACTTCCGTCGACCGAATGTGAGTGATGGTCGCAGGTCGGTGACGTCACGAACCAGGTCAAAAAGGGAGCGCCAGAACCCGGAGGCAATAGCTTTTTGTGTCTTCGCAAGCACAAGTGTGAGAGTGTGTTGTGTTGTTGCGCTGGTTGTTTGAGTTCCCTAGACTAGTTTAAAAGAAAAGGGCTCTCCAATTTTCAAATGGCGCATCAAACATCTGTGTAATAAGCGTCTTCCTGCCTTCACTACATTTCGGGTGGGAACACGCATTCACTATGTGTGTGCGTGGGAGCAGAGCATGCTCGGACAGCACATGAGTGTGTATTCACTGTAGCCACACCACTACAGATGCTCCGCTCCCGCCTGGCGGTCTTTGCACTGAGTCCGTCCAGGCTCGCGCTCCCCAGGGCTCTGATCACGCTGTAGTCGAGAGATCTGCGGTGATCTGGGTCTTGGGATTCGCGAATGGATCAGACGGCGGGGTGTGAGACGACCGCTGCTTTATCTCAGCCTTTTCCCGGCAGATCCATTGCCCGTGCAGCCCGAGGGCTGTTACATATGGCACAGACACTGCAATGATCTATCTCTGAGGAGTTTTGACATTGTCTGCATTTAATGATGAGAGAATATTCGCCACTTCTCTCTCCAGTATGAGGAGTTTTTCGAGGAAGTGACTCGCGCGCCATGTTAACTATTTATTGCCGGCAAAGAAGCGTTCCTCCTAAGAAAATAAGAAATTAGATGAACGCGTCCTGTTAGCGCAAGTCACCCCCTCCGCGATAGGGGAAAGTGAGGTAATGTGAGACATCGGGTAATGTGAGACACCCCCTGTATCTAAGCAACGGAACACATTTGTGGTCAAATGACCATTATGTTTTCAAGCCCCTCTGATTTCTCCTTGGCCATAAAGGAGTGGACCTCATGATCCTGTTTTATGCATGTTTTTTTCACAGAAATATGTTTTTTGCATGTAAAAGTAAATTTTCTTGCTGTCAACGTAATCAACTGCTGTGCCAAAGCAAATTGATTCAGGTAGAAAAAATTATATCATACATGTTGATGAACTACCAACATATAAAACCATGTGATGATGCTAGCTGACGATTATCCTAAATTGCTAAGAGAGATCGTTTTTTTCTAAAATGTGGAGGTGGGGTAAAGTGAGACAAATGCTGTGGGGTAAAGTGAGACATAAGTTACATTATATTTGTTTTATTTTTAATGTCATAAACATTGTGGAAAAGCCATCATGCCAAGGCCATACACCAGGAAGACAACCTGGGGCAAAACAGCCCTCAAGGAGATGGAGAGTGCAGCCGCTGAGGTCGAGGAAGGAAAGAAGTCTATAAGAGTAGCTGCAAGGGACCGAAATATTGATAAGTCAAGCCTCCTAAGATTCATAAAGAAAAAAGAGCAACGGCATTGTTCTGCTCACTCTCCCACCTCACACATCCCATCGCATGCAGCCTCTCGACATAACCATGTTTGGCCCTTTCAAGACCCAATACAGCCGAGCTCTTGATGGGTGGATGAGATCCAACCCTGGCAAAACAGTCTCGATCTACCAGATTGCAGGACTCGTGAATGAGGCCTTTATGTCCGCAGTGACATCACGCAACATCACTTCTGGATTTAGGTCCTCTGGGATTTTCCCATATAACCAAGATATTTTTCCTGATGAAGCGTTTGCACCATTTTGCACCGGATGGTCAAAACCTTTTGAATGATATTCAGTTGTATTTGATTTTGTTCAGTTACTTTCAAGTGGGCAGTCAAGCATATAAGATTCAAGAATTTTATTTTCACATACACAGTTACATACAATATACAGCTGTCAGTGAAATGTAAACAGGAAAGCAGGGTTATTGGGGGACCTCCATGAGAGCATAAATATACATATATTTTAATATTATATAAATCTATCTATCTATATGTGTGTGTATATATATATATATATACAGTAATACCTCGGTTTACAAGCGACTTGGTATACGAGCAAATCGGTGTATGAGCATGGAGGGTCGAATCGGTGTCGAATCGGTGAACAAGAAAAAATTTCCTCACCCATGCGCAGTTTTGCATCGAAAAGATCCCTTTATCACCCCTTAACTCGTTCATTCTCTCAGTGTCTCTCAGTTTGGGTGCATCATTCACCACAGTGCATTATTTTATAAGCTGTTGTGAATATGATTACATGTGAATATGATGAAACTTTATTAATGGAGCATGTGTTACCAACACCACACATTGCATACTAATGAGACTCACGTGTGTTCACAGTCCAACGCACCCAATGACGTTCTTAAAGGGCCATACACTTTTAGAGAACAGCATACTATAACAGTTATAACTCTGTACAGATCATATACATATGTGATTTACAGCGGTTTTACCTCGTGTTGTTACAGTAAATAGTTAATAATGACAGTTAAACTAATACTTAATTAGTATTTATATGAGATCTTAATGGTTATAATTTTAAATGTAATTAATAGGTTAAAACCAAAAAAATATTTAAAATGGGCATTTATGGTCGTGTGGAACGAATCAAGTGATTTTTAGTGCGTTCTTATGGGGGGAATTGTTTTGGTGTACGAGCATTTTGGTTTACGAGCTCTTGGAACGAATTAAACTCGTAAACCGAGGTATTACTGTATATGAATGTTCATCACCTGATTCATTAATGCTTAATGGGAAAATGCTTAATCATCATGATTGGTCATAATAATAATGATAATGATTCTCACATGACATAATGTCTTAAATGCAAAATATAGTTGTCTTCATAAATAATGTCTTCATTGCTGTTCATTTTCTGGGCTCGTTGTTTCTGAAATCACTAGTTGAAGTGATCGATTTGTCATATTAATCTCACCGGAGATGCCAAACACATCTTAAATGGAAGAGCGCTCAGAAAACTGTCTGTGACATTCGAGTTAATGGACAAAGTGCCTCAAATGAGCTTTAAACTTTGTTGCTATTCGTTCTTTTCATCTCTGTGTTATTGAGTTACAGCATTAGTGGAGAAAGCAAAAGCATCTGGCTCTGATCAATCAGTGTCTTTGTCTGTTCCTCTCAGTCACTCACAGGCCTTGCATTTTCCTTTATGCATTTCACTTTTTTATCACAATCTCACATTTCTTGTGATTAAGTATCTGTTTTCTGCTATTTGTGTCTTGATCTGAATGTAACAAATCCTCAATGATACAGATGGTAATTCAATGGTTCAATTCCACTGTTCAAAAGAGAGAAATACAAAATTATATTTGGTAATTGCCTTAAAGAAGTCTATTATTATAACTATTATTTTCCGGGTTTCCCCGAAGAGGAAGTCATCATAATTGTGTAAACGACTATTATAGTGAAACTAAGTTAAATATGTGTTTCGTGTTCCCATTTGCTCAAATAGCAAAAGAGAATAGCAAATTAGTGAATTTATTATAATAGTGCAGAAAACAAACGAAGTGATAATCCAGAGTTAAAGTCGTGGAACATGGGAGCCGCGAACGAACGAATTCGCGGGAGCCTCAAACGAACAAATTCACAGGAGCCGCGAACAAACGAATTCGTCGGAGCCGCGAGAGAACTAGGGGAGCGCGGGGCACAAAGTAACGCGGGGTAAATAGTAACAGCGATTGTTTTAGATAGTTGCACGGGCATAAATGTGACGTGCTAAAGGGCTTTTCATCACACTGTTTGCACACGTCTTCTGGCCATTTTTCGAGAAATTTCATCGAAGTTTGGATGAGAACCACAGGAAAAACTCTTTTGGCAGCATGTAAATATTTTTTGTTATAGTAGTTGTTTTTCGATTTTCAAAGAATGTGTGAAAGATTGTTAGTCTAATCTTATATTGTTATGATTACCATCTTCTTGGCTAAAAGATGGTACCATTTTGAAAGACGTGAAAAACACATAGTGGCTGCTATCCGGTCCTGAAGTAAACAAGACAGCGCGGGGTTAGTTGTAACACTAAGCCGCATTGAACAAGTTGCATCAATAATCATATATCTTGCATTGTATTAACCTATTAAAACGTTTTTCATGTCATTACATTGTTCAAAACACAACAAATGTAAAAAATAAAGGAAAAAATATATTTAATTCATAAGTTATGCTTATGATCATCAAGACGCAACTTTTTTAAACAAATAAAAATACGTGAATGAACTTGCATTGGATAACATGGTGTTACAACTAACCCGCTGTCTGTTAAAACGAGCCCCGCTCACGGGGTAAGAAGTCACATTTTACTCCTTGCGCTTTTGCCGATACTGCATGAAAACAGTGCTCATTTGTAGGAGAGGCTTATATGTTGTTTGTATAAAAATATGGTTTGTCTAACCCTATTAATGTCACGGTTCGCGAATTCATTGTCTCTTAGGATTGACTGTGTATGATTGTGAGATGAATGTGGGAGGCGTGGTCACTGATCATCGCCACCATCATCGCACACACCTGATCCCCATCTCCCTCTGCCTATTTAGTTCACCTCTTCCCTCACCACCTTGTCGAGTCGTTGTTCTGCAGTGTGTTTCCCTCGAGTCCGTTGTCTCCAGCTCCAGTGTCCGTGATTTCCTGTTCCAGTGTCTGCCGTCAGCGTGTCGTTGTGTGTTCCTGGTTCCCGTGTTCCTTGTTCACCTCCACGCCGCGCACTTGGATGTCACCTCTTCACGCCACTATCTACAAGCCCATTGAGTCTCTGCGCCGTCAGTTCCTGGACATTTATCTGTTTACTCATCATTTACAATAAACTACTTTTCGCACTTGAATCCAGTCTCCTCCGGTTTCATGACAATTAATTTGTTTATTATTTGGCTAAAACTGTGTATGTTTCACTACGTGAACAATACACAATTAATCACAATTAATTAATGTTTAGAATATGAGGTAAAAACTTCTGTAAATCACTTATAAAAGTATCACTGTGGAGAATGATGCAGCCAATGAATGAATTAAGGGGTTATAAAGGGGTTGGAACTGTTATGACCGTCTAGGGCCAGACATAACATAAATGAATGTGTACTCACTCAAAGTTTACGTGATACAAAACTACATTTATTCAACCAAAAGATATAGTGAAACTCAGAGCTTTCAGGAGTGGACAAGGCCAAAATAACAAACCAAAATAACTCAATTTGAATACCCTCTAATTTCCCTAATGAAAAATAAATATATCAAAATAAAATACAATGTAACTTCCCTAACTCCCTTAACTCAAAAAATAACACAAACAACAGATGCAAAGAAAATGGCATCCACTCCCTACTTCTTTAAACTGAGTGCTTTACAAATGATATTTACACAACATAAATTAAGTCAAAAGTAATACTGACTAATGAAAACAGATGTCAAAAGAAACAAAACGCAAGTTCACAACAAACACCAGTAAGTCCAGGGTCAACAAGACAGAGCACAACAAAATGGCCCACATTCGGCCTAGATCCTCTCTGGAGCAGTCCTTCTCACTCATCCCAGGGTTGGACCAATCAGAAACCGGCCAATCAGGAACGCTGGTGGCTTGATTGCCAGACACACCTTCTCCTGCATCAGACAGCCTGAGAAAAAAAAAAAACACTAAAACAACATAGGATGTAACACCCCCACCCTTAAAATAAAAACCATAAGCTTTTAATGATAGATACGTGAAAGAGTGTCCGCAATCACATTGTCGATTCCTTTTTTATGCTGGATATCCAAATTGAACCCTTGACAAATTAATGCCCAACGCATTAGCCTGTGATTGGCATTGGACATACGTTGAAGGAAAACTAAAGGATTATGGTCCGTATACACTGTGATCGGTTTAACACTAGACCCAATGTACACCTCGAAATGTTGAATGGCAAGTAACAATTCAAGAGCTTCCTTTTCTATTGTACTGTAGTTAAGCTGATGTTTAAGGAACTTCTTGGAAAAGAAACTAACTGGGTGTTCAATTCCAGCATCATCGGTCTGCATCAAAACAGCACTATGCCACTGGCATCAACCTCTAACTTGAAATCTCTATCAAAGTGAGGGGCAGAGAGTACAGGTGCACTACACAACTAGATAGAGGAAGTTTATTTTATAAACTTCAGTTGGCTTGAGAAAGCCTAGCCTGAAAGTTTAAACTAGTTGTAAAAGCTTCAAGCTTGAAAAGTTTTGAGAGTTTGTTGCTAACAAGATTTATTTGGAGATTACTGATGATTCAGTTGGTCAGTGAGTGGCGCTGTTTCCCACACACAGAAGTAAGCAGCATTTTCTACAGTTATATTTGCAATCTTTGATATGTTTGCCAGTATTTCATAGTTGGTATGTGAAATAGAGGGATTAAACTTACTAATTAATGTAAAAAATCGATTGTAGACCTGCAAGTCTTTTTTCAGGATTTAAAAAAAAAATGCATATCCATTGCAATGGACATTGGGTTCCAATGACTGCTACTCATTGCACATGCTGATTGAAATTTATTATATATCCTCTTGAGTCCCACAAGTTTGCCTGATATGCATTTTGTAATTTGTCTTGCTATTTGAGATATGTAGGACCTAATAAATACAATACCCCCCCCAAAAATGTGTACAGGTATTGTACAGATGTCTTCATGTGGTATCATAATGCTATTTGCTGTTATGGCCAGTAGGGTAATAATTAGTCAAAATTCAAATCTCATTCTAAATTATGTCAAATTTTAATCCTAGTATTGTACATAAATACACTTGTTTCGTTCATATAATTTGAATATTTTATTCGAGGGAATACCTTGAATAGATTTTTTACCTGGGTCAATTTTCTTTCAGGATCTGGGGTTTCAGATCTAAAAGTTTTTACTGAAATGTATTTATATACACTGAAAATATTTTTTTCACAATGACAGGGGTGTAATGTTGTGATGTCACCACAAGATGGGGTGGACACTCTATCCAAAAGTGGTCAACAGCGCAAATATTGACAGAATTGACTATTATTGTGTCAAGACGCAAATATGTAATGTTCTCATATGAGATAAATACTACAGTTATCACAGTAATAATACATTTTTGAGAAAATGTCATATGCAGAATATACAATTATGTATTTAATGTGATTAGTGCAAAGTGCACTACTGCTCTGTGCCACTGGGGAATACCTTGAAAGATACACACAGGAAATGTGTGTGTGTAAAGTGACTGCACTGACTCTAATGCATTTTCTATTAGAGGTTTATTTTATTAAATATGCAATTTGTAAAACAAAAACCTCAAAATTAAAGTTGAAATGTTATATTGTTCAAGTTCTTGACCTTGGGATTTTTTTATGTTTATTTTTTTTTTTATATTGGTTTATATTAGTTTGATATTCACAGCTGTTAAGACCAAATGTCCACTGCAATTGACAACAAAAATTGCTATGAAGGAGTTATGATTTTTTTTTCTTACTCATTAATAGATGCCTAATTTAATGGGATATTTTTTTTTATTTTTTTTTCAGAAACCTGGAACATAATTCTGGTCTGAAGGAGATATATGTATATATAAAGTGTTTCTTCCTGTGAAATAAAATAACTTAAATATTAGTATTTTTTAAATCATTCCTGCCAAGTACAATGGGGAAAGTAATGCAGTTTTTTCTAATCTCAAGCAGTTTTCAGATTGAATCGATCTGCCATGTCAGACTTCAGTTCAACACGGCAATTATAGCAGATAAAGGAATCAACGCAATGTAATATTTGTATAAAGCCTTCCTCCATGGGAAACAAAATAACTTAAATATTAGTATTTTAAAAATAATTCCTGCTCATGTAATGCAGCAGAGTAATGCAGTTTTTTTGAATCTCAAGCAGTTTACAGTTTGAATCGATCTGCCATGTTTTTTACATCCTTTAAAAATCTTATTTCATTTATTGTTTAAGTGTTCACAAAACATCGATCTATCAGCGAATCTGCTCAGGAAGCGCGTTTGAACTCGAGAACAGGAGTCAGACTTTAGTTAAAAGCAGATAAAAGAATTAACACAATGTAACTATATACTCAAGAATTAGTTATAAATAACTTTGACTGTTAGACGCTGCATTTGAAGAGAGTCAGCGCGCGCGCTGCTCAGGGAAGCCTTTCCAATGTATATTGACTCACGAGCGAGAGTCAGAATTCAGCAATAAAGTACATAAATAAACGTAGGCGCTTAGACGGTTATGCGTTGGCGCGAGTCCAGGAGAGGACGCGCGTTTAAACTTCACTTACCTTCCCCATAGTAATCTGCTCAACAGTGAAAATCCGTTGCCGAGTAAAGACGAATGAGAGTCAGAATTCGGCCATATAAGTGCATAAATCTTCAAGCAAACACGCTGCAGCGGTTACTTGATAATCTGAAACAATTTCCGTTTGATCATAAACTCTCTCACATAAATCTATTTTAAGAGATTATGATCTCTCTCTCCAGCAGTAATGGCGGCTTTGAAAAGCTTTGAGGCTTTGAATTGCAGCGCTCTGATTCGTTCAAACTTCAGTGTTCTCACTGACAGGGGTGTAATTTTGTGATATTATGTATGTAAAATAGAGAGATTTAACTTACTAATTAAAGTAAAAAATCGATTGTAGACCTGCAAGTTTTTTTTCAGGATTTAAAAAAAAAAAATGCATGCCCATTGGAATGGACATGTTCACACATACTGTATTGAAATGTATTATATATCAGGTGTAATGTTGTTATATCACCAATAGATGGGGTGGACGCTCTATCTAAAATTCAGTTTTCACTTCATTAGTGAAAGTCTATGGAGATTTTATGATTTTAATCTTCAGTTTTATCAAAAATCATAAGTCTGATCAGTCTGAAAAGGGATAGCAACTCAAGTCAGAACAGGTCTGAAGTCTGAGCAGAGTTTAGTGGTTGTAGCTTTAAAGCTCTAGGAGGAGATGCTCTGAGAATTTTAGGTAAGAATAATAATAATAATAACTAGATAGAGGAAGTTTATTTTATAAACTTCAGTTGGCTTGAGAAAGCCCAGCCTGAAAGATTAAATTAGTTGTAAAAGCTTCAAGCTTAAAAAGTTTTGAGAGTTTAAACTTTAAAACATGTCGCTAACAAGATTTATTTGGAGATTACTGATGATTCAGTTGGTCAGTGAATGGCGCCAATAGACCCAACCCGCATGTCTCTACGACTTTCTGATGCAGAGATATAGGTCTGGCTAAACGGTTGCTAGGGTACTTTGTTTGGTTGCTATGGAGAGGCTTGGCATCTGCTGGCGATGTTACTCCAAAGGCTGCTTGTCAAACAGAGTCAATCCTCATGTCTCTACGACATTCTGATGGAGAGATATAGGCCTGGCTAAACAGTTGCTAGGGTAATCTGTTTGGTTGCTAAGGAGTGTTACCAGTTATGTTACTCCAAAGGCTGCTTGTCAGTATGAATGATATAAACCAACCAAAACGCCTCCATGACATTCAGAACTGAAGATGTCTCGCTTTGCATTTGGTTGCTAAGGTGCTCAATAATGGTTGCTAGGGCGTGGCTAGGAAGTGTTGAAGACGTTGATGATTGGCAGTTTGCTGCCCTGAGTCAAACGAGCCCACCCTCAAATTTATATGACTTTTCTATCCAGACATAGAAGTCAATCTATTTGAATGGAAGTCTATGGGATGGGTTGCTATGGCGCTCTAAATGGTTGCTAGGGCGTGGCTTAATAGCTTCACTGTGATCCTGAGACACTCATTGGTCTCCTGAGTAAAATGAGCCCTCCCCCTTGAGTCTACGATGATGTGGTCCAGAGTTATGTTCAATACAAAATCCCTTTGCAATTTGCTATAGTAGTTGGTGTTTCATAGGACAGCCTTCCCCATTAATCTCTATGCGGCAAATTTGGGCAGCTCTAGCACCCCAGGGGTACAACTTTCACCCCATTGTGTGATATGATTTTACAGAGGCTGTCACCCTCTTCAAATGTCGCGATTCACATGTTTCCACAATATCCTCGCTCTGAGTTATTAATCGTCAAAGTTCGGTGCAATGCAAAGTCAATGCGTTTTTTCGGCTGCTTTTTCACCCCTGGGGCGAACATCGTACCCCCGATCCCTTAGAAATCCCTGCGGATTGTTATGAATTTGGGGTCTGTAGCACTAAAGCTGTAGGAGGAGATGCGTTTGGAAAAAGGGTCTCAGAAGATTAATAATAAAAATAAGTTTATTAGCATTTCAGTAAGTTGGCTGCTTCTCAGCCAACTTAATTAATAACAATTAATGTTAACAATTAACAATACATGACTATTTCTGAATAGTTGTCCTTGGAAAAAGATGCTTTTGCCCAGATAATGTCTGTCTGCATCTACATGCAGCGTCCAACTAGCCCTGATGCTCAAAGGACAAATTCCAGGTCACCCATTATTTCCAGAACTCCAGTATGATGCCAATCTGACAGGTAACTGGGTCCAGCTGGTGACCACTGGACCAAGAAGTGAGTTTTCACTTCGGGGCGAACAGTTTACTCGTGAAAGGGAATCTGGAATGTAGAATGGTCTTAATAAACTCAGTTGTGAGGCCAAAGTTTATGAGCTGGGCCCCTTAATAGGTCAAGCCCAAGCCCAAGATTTGACATTTCTTGGAAGGGCTAGAACTCCTCCTGATTCGAATCTCTCACAGAGTTCTGTTGAACATAGATCCAAGAACTGTACTGTACCCGGTCAATGTGGGGAAAGCATACAAAATTATTATTTTTTGTGTGTCCCAGAGATGTAAGCTGCCATGAGCAGTTTATTTTTAGGATCAGAGGAGTATCTGGTGTGCCAGTATAAACTGGATGAGAGAACAGATCCATTGAGAGACAGATCCATCTATACCGTGAATTGAGGTGTACAAACCTTCCTGTCGGTCCTGTTGAGCGATCCCTTAGGACTGCTCCCCAGCTCATGAGGGAGGCATCTACCGACAGCACTTGTGATGACAGGGAGCTCCTGACATGGGTAACTGGGTAAAACCTGGGATCTTTCACATAACTAAGGTGAGTAGGCACAGCCTCGTGACCTTGATTGTGAGAGGTGGGTTTCCCCTCAGGGAAAACTCTCTGGTTTTTAGGCACTACTGAAGGTAGTGAAATGAATAACACTGGAAGCTGTCACCATGAGTGACTGGCCTAGCTTTATGACAGGATGGAACTACGCCTTTGAAGGTGGTCTTAAGTAAAGGAGAAAGTACACTCTACTTCCAAGTGTTCTGCCTTAGCCTGGCTCCTACATGGGAGCAGAAATGACACCTCGATGCCGGACTGCTAACTGCCGTGACTGAAGTAAGATCAAGAAGATGTTGATGTAGATCAAAATGCAGCCCTTTAAGGATGCAGGAAAGTATGTTAGACCGGGTAGAAGAAGCTTATATTGGTTAACCTGATTTGGTGGCAGTGACACAGACCCTTACAAAGCACAAAACTAAATACAAATCAGTCAGGAAGAGAACTGATGGCCTCCACCTGAAAAATTATTCTCTTTTTAGGGGTTGTGTTGCTCTTTCCTCTCCTTTGAATCGATTTCACTTTTATTTGCACCAATGAAGGTGAAAGAGGCAAAGGAAGCCAGAAACAAAGATGGTTGGGTGATAGTTTTCAACATCTTTAGACACACACAGACATCAAGAATCAGCAAACGAGTCTCGGTGTATTTTAAAAATTAAAATTCAGAATGTCTGTATCAAGTACTGTTGGAAAATATGTCCAATTAAGAAGAAATAACTGTTCTTGGTCAGAGTTTAGAATAATTAAGTTTTCAACTTCATGATGGTGAAATCCATCACTTGTTCATCACTGTTTCTGGCTTTCTTTGCAGCAAGTTATATATCATAAAAACCAGAAACTCACAGAAAGAGCCAAGAATCAATCTGAACATGGCAAACATTGACCATCATAATGGCCAAACACTTTGAATAAATCATCAACATCTAAAGCTGTTAATTATCAATAAGAGCTTCTGTAGACGTGTGACAGAAATAAAGTGTCACTGGTTAGTGTGTGAAGTTGGTGATGCTGTTTGTGGAGTTGTTGAATCCTGACATCTGGAGAGATTTCATGTAAGACTGAAGTCACTTCTTGTTCTTGTGTTTCTCTTTTCTCCAGTGATTCTTCTTGTTATCATCAAGTTTTCATCTGTAAAGTGGGATCAAATGAACTCTGAACAGAGTTGAACAGAATGGGGATTTTGTACGGTATAATATATAGAGAGAAATAAGTTGACTGGAATTCACATTCCTGTCAGATTTGAGGTTGATGAGATAAACGAGTTTGATCTTGTTTAGCACCAGACTGAAAGCTTTTCATAGGTCATGTTTCCTGCGTTGCTGACTTTCATCTGAAAAACGATAGCGTAAGTGTAAGAACGATATGTGCTTTCACTTCAGAGAGTCTCCAAAAGTCCCCAATAACACGCTATTTTGAAAATGTGGTCTGAATACTCGTTTAATATAGCGACAAAGGTGCTAAGTTGGCAACACTGTCCGTGGGTTCTTCTGGCTGCGCGGCACCACTGGAGATTCACGTGCGATCCACGTGCAACCCGAACTCAGCGCATGCACAGTGAACCAGGTACGATCTTAGGCACTAAATAACCATGTGAAGTGAAAATGCTAAGACAAAAATGGAGTTTGGCGGTTCCAACGTTCAAAATACTAAATTTGGTAAGAAATATTGTACATCCTTCTCCAAATAAATGTACTAAATAAAATTATATGTATTTTTTTCAATTTAATTCAATTAAACCTCCTGATATTTATTGCATATTTTACTGCTGCAGTGCCGTATTAATGCATTAATGCTTCATCAATGGGTTGTATATTAAATATGATCGTTTAATACCACTGCTTTAATACATTAAGCCGTTTTAAGTGCCATTTTAGCAATAGTTTGATATACACAAAATAATACTTGTATCTTGATACTTCCAAACCTTTGATTTATTTATATATAGATTTCTCATGTGTCTCACCCTTGTGAACATTTACATTTCTGCATTTATCAGACGCTTTCTCCAAAGTAACTTGCATTGCATTCAAGAAACACATTGACATTCTAATCAGTTCTTGCTTTCCCTGGGAATCGAACCCATGACCTTGATGTTGCACACTCTACTGTTTGAGATAGAAATTCTGAGGAATTTTCCTTGAGAAAACCACACTCTAAATTTATATAGGATTAAAAACCCTGATATTGATACGTTCCATAAAGCTCGCCACATTATTATACGATTACACTGTCAAAGAATTGTCTGAATGAGAGTTTTGAACTGACATGAAAGAGTGTGACTCTAACAACACTTGCTAGTTTGTGAACCAGCAGTTCATGAATTCTTCAAGAAAGTTACTTTAAAGCAGTAGTTTTCACACTAGAGGGCGCAAAAAGGCTGTAAGTGAAAGTCACATGTGCCATATGTACAGAATTTATGTCATTCAGCATGAAGTATAGTCATTTTCTGTTTTGCTAAATATATAAAGAGATGTGAAATTGTAAATATAATGATAATCTAAACAAAAAACAAACCACATACTGTGGTGGATGGGATTTTACCAGAGTCTTAAAGTTTAGCCTGTTTTCATTCCACTAACTGTAAACTTCTTTTTTTGGTGTGTCGGGCCATCATTCATTTTGTTTTGTTTCTGGTCTTATCCACACATTTTACCGAGGTCATTTGAGGTGTTTCTGTTTAGTTCTGTTTAAGACAATAATAAATAAATCTTAATTAAAAACTTTTTGGTTGTGTAGATGATTGTGACATTTAAAAAGCACAGACAGACAGAAAATATTTTGTAAATCATGTCACACTCACTTTGTGGTGGTGGATCCTACAAGCTCATCTATGAAAACCTTAATCCACACTATTTTTTAAGTTTTAAGTTCATGTTCCCACATGACACTTTATTTTAAATGACATTTTCACACTCTGCATTTTATGTTAGATCTCAGCAGCACAATCTCAAATTTATAAAGGATATTAATTCATAAAATGTTTGGAGGAGATCATTTTCATTACCAGATGTTGAAAGGAATGAAGCCTCTTTTGATGAAACCTTTGTTGTTGTTCTCATCACAAACAGAAAACAAACATATATGAAAAGATAAAAAGATATAAAGATACCAAGATATAATGTTTAAGTGCATTATGGAAGAAAGAGAGCAACTGACAGATCCAGATTTCTGCTGTATCAGTTGTTCTTATGCTTATGTTCAATTCTGAAAACGAAAAATCATGCAACCAAAATATTTAGTTAAAAATTGTAATTCTCCAAGACAAAGTTACGATTGATAAATGTTTTAAATGCATTAACATAATATTACTTGAGTTATTTAAAGTAAGAAACGGGTCTTGGTTCATAATATCTTGTTCTTTAAACATGGTTTATTACAAAAGAAGATTTTGTAAAATAAATCTCTAATTTCTCTTAAATAAAGAACATTAAAATGCTTAAATGGGCAGAAGTGCTTTGTTCCTCTTTTCATTGTAAAACCTCTGAATTTTAATTATATATAGTGGCTTCCTTTATACTTCCTTTTTATGTTTTATTTTTGCATAATAACCCTGCTTCTCACATAAAATGGGTCCAATTCAATTCACACAATTCAATTTTATTTATTTTTGGCAAGTTGGAAAGGGAGATGGCTAATCCTCATCTCCAGCTTTGACGCTGACAACATCCAGTCCCTTCTTTGTTCAGAACTGGATTGTTGCAGCACTTGCACCTCTCCCAGAGCAGAAGGTACTGGATCAAACGGGTACGGGCAGATATAGGGCATCACCTGTCTCAAACCCTTCGGACAGATCCTTTTGCGATCCCTAGGTTCTAGAGCGACGCTGAGCCTCGGCTACAGCGGGATCAGAACTATGAGGACCACATGCCTTAGTGCTCTCCTCAAAGAGTGCCAGGCGGGAGCAGACCATTGCACATGACCTTGAGCCCTTACTGTGCTGCTCTGCTCCCAAACAAAGAACACAAAGTACATGTGTATCCGAGGGCAGGGATGAACACAATTATATATCTCTCTCACTTTTAGTTGGTAGACAAACAAAAGTAAATAAGGCATACAGCGCTACTGAAGACACAGAAGCTGCCGGCTGTTTGACATGGCATGCATTTATAGATTCCGATGATGTTTCTGGCTGAAGTCCCATTACTAATCCTGACAGACTGAGGCCTGCCAGTCAGGAAATCTAGGAGCCAGCCATAGGGTGGGGTGCAAACCTAGTGTGGACAGTTTATGGGTGAGTTTGTGGGGGATGACCGTGTTGAAGACAGAGCTGTAGTCTATGAAGAGTGTCCTTTGGTATGAGTCCTTGTTTTCCAAATGAGAGAGAGTCATATTTAATGTAATCATACAGTAATCATTTTAATGTAAATGTGAAGGGGTTGGTAAGAGTTTACGAATCTAGAGCGAAAATTCTGCTGTAGGTGTTCATCATGAATGCTCAATCATCACTCAATTAATCACTTAATTATCTCATTAACTTCAGCACTGATGTTGCTTTATCTTTCTGTAGAGTGAGATCAAATGTTCTTATAGCATTGACGATTTTGCTGTGTGTGTTTACATGTTAAAACAAAGCTAAAAAGACACTGTGTTGTGGCTGCTGTGGAGAATTTTAACTCAGAGCTGCAGGAAGAATATCAACGAGCAGCAGAGAAACAGGAAACTCTGAGTGATTTTCTCAGCAGAGTTACACAGATTCCCCTCACAGCATGTGACATTACCATTCGGTCCTAAGACCTTTCCTGACAACTCGCATGCAAATTCAGATGCACATCCTTTCATAATCACTGATGGGTGTGGAGAAGGTTCTGCAAAAAACATAACAGAAGTCAAATCAATAAAATCAATAAATGAAAGACATCCTGAGGTGTTGCAGACACACATTTAAACTGGACTTGGCTTGTCTGGAATCACCGTGTAAACTAAAGTATCTTTAAAAAAAAAAAGTAAGACATAAATAACTATTTAATATTCTCCTTTCATTGCTGAATTCTTACCGTTTGCAGTAAAGCAGTAATTCTCATTCCCCCAACAATTGACTGTCTGTGAGCAGCTCTCCCAGTTACAAGTGTAACTTTTCTTCCCATTGGGTTGTGAGTTCAAGTCTGTGAAGGAATCGTAACATTTTCATTGTTTCTTTGAAACTGCAAATAAAAAATCTATTTCTGAGCAATATCAGTGAATTAACACTCAAAAAAAGGTCAAGTTGGAAATAAATCGAGATTTGTTTCTTTGAAATCAAACTAACATTGAAACAATGTCAAATTAATCTTGCTTTATGTAGAGCCTGATCTTAAATAAATCTGAAATTAATAGAATAAATATTGCACAATGTCCGTTTTGACATTGTTCAAGCAGAGATCATGCGGGCTGAAATCAACATGGGTTTGAACCAAAAACTCACTAATATCAAAATCATTGATTAAACTCAAAAACAAATAGCAATACCCTCCAATTATTCTTGAGCAGATTGACTTTATTTCAGTTAAACAACTACAAAAGTTCTTACTGACAATAAAAAGGTTTGGATGTTGATGTTTTATTATTTCATTTGAAGTCATCAGGATGATGAAGAGTGTTTGTTGTAGTTGAGCTCTTGACTCCTGCCTTTTTAAGCAGTAGTTATTCTCTGGTCATGCTATAAAAGTTGAAATAAAATGATGTTTAATTTATTTTCTGCTTAGATTTTTTATAGTTTAATGTCTTCTTTTATCTTCAGATGATTTCATCTAAGACTGAGATTGAAGTCACTTGCGTTTCTCTTCAGCGCTTGTTAATAACAGATATTTGAACGTTTCAGAAATATCATGCTAACCTTTAAATAATGTTCAATTCACTTTAAGGAAGCTGGATGTTTTTGTTCTTGGGATGTTACAAATCTTTGTTCAATATGTTAAGATGTTCTTAAACATTAAGTTGAAAGATTTCAGAAACATAATTGATAACTTAATTAAGAACATTTTATCACTTCCATAACCAAAACTAAACATTTGGAAAACTAGGTAGCATGAAACGCCAATGATTTTGCTGTGTACCTTTTAACCTTTAGCCATTTTTAAGAGTATTTAATTATGTAAGTTTAAAGTTATTAATTATTTAAAACACTTTTTAAGAATGTTGTTCAAAGAAGGTTTTCTGCCAACTTTATGAGAATATTCAATGAATACTAAGGGCAAAATATAGTGATTTAGGGAATTAAACACTTTCAAAAACAAACACTTGCATAACCTATACATGCATTTAAGACAAAAGTTAGGTATATGATAAAAACATTCCCACATTCCAAAGATATTCTTGTAAAACAGCAGAAACACTATTATTCATTTGATCTGAATTTGAATCATTTCAAGAATCATTAATTTGATTGTTTCGAGAATGTTTTCTCCAACTGTAACAGTCATGTCACGTTCCTCCTGTGTGTCCCTTCTGTGTTCCCATCCTCTGTGACTTCAGCCTATTCCCCTTGTTTGCAGTTCAGGTGTTTTGTATTATCGTGTCTATTTAATGTCTCATGCCTGCCCTAGTCCATGTCTATCGTTGACGTTCATGAGTTTGTTGTGTGGATGTTCTTGCGCCTGAGTTTTGCACCCCCGAGTGCCTTTTGTTTTCTATAATTAAAGTGCTTTCAGTTTCACCTCCGTGTTCTCGTTCTTCTCCGCATCGCACGCCAGCCTTATTGTGACACCAACATTATGTGGACATTAAACAGTTTTTTTAACTTCTACAAATAATTATAATAAACAAACATCTGTTACTGTAAGAACGTTTGCTCATAATGTTGATTATGAGATTATTATACCATTACAAAGTTAAGGGACTGTTCCCTGTTAGTTGGGTCAGTTCATGGACAAATAAAGAAGCGTACCTGTGGCAGGACTTTCATTACACAAGTCAGTGTCACAGCACTGAACAGAAGTTTCCATTCTGTAGGGGTTTGCGGTGAGAGACCAGCTTTTACAATCCCGTGGCGTAGCACAAGTTGCTGCACCAGATTCTTTCTTTTCGCCAGCTAAATACAAAACAGGACAGGTGAGTACGACATGAAACCACGTTTTCTGCATAAACCACATTTAGGTCATTTGTGACACAACTCAACACTACATTAGTAGCAACTTTATTTGATTTATTAACAAAGATTTTATACAAGTGTTCATACAGTGACAATATGGTGTTTATAACCCTAACAGTAAACCTTTCTCACACCAGACTTCATGGCTTTATAATTATATGATATTTGAAATTTGACAGATTTGGTAACTTTTACCAAAAAGTAAAATAATAACACAATTTATTTCATTTATAGATTACATGCAGTCTATAAAGTAAATATCTACTTATTTAATGTATATTTTTGCATTTATGTATTTGAAATCCAAAATGTATGAACCATTCATGAAACAAATGATCATTATATCCATTTTGCTAATATGGTGTATTAATAATGTATTTTAAAGTAATGTGACAAAATGTGCAAATTGAATTTACCGAAGTATTGCACACTTCTAAAACTCGAACACCTTCTCTCTTCATTGAAACATTTCATACTTGCTTTACAAGGACCGTCTAGTTGATTATAACAACTAAAACAGTCCAGAGAGAATCCTGAAATGATAAAGAAACCGAGTGAAATATTCAATGAGACTGTTGCATCCCAAATATCTTAAATATGCAGTTCCCTTTCAGGGAACTCGAGCTGCGTCAAAACGCTAGGGGAAATAGCCTTGCTTCAGTCACGTGAAGATCTGTGCAACCAATGAGAGACGAACGCGTGTGAATGCGTCACTGCCGGCACGTGCCGGTGACGTCATGAGGAAGAGCATAAAAGCGCGTCTGAAACCCGGACGCGTCAGCTCTGAATGTCTTCAGTGTGCTGTGTCTGTGTGAGAGTGATTTTGAGACTAAGATAGTTTAAAAATCAGGGAATATGAGTGTGAAAAGTGTGGTCTGTTTGGGAGTGGAGCATGTGCGGTCGGCACTTGAGAATGCCGGCTGTGAGCACTGCGAGAAGTTCTCCTTGCATGCTCTCCGCTCCCGCCTGGCGGTCTGAATGAGGCCGCCGTGGCTTCTCAAGTTTCAGAAGCATGCCCTGTGCAGTTTCTTTCTACTTGAATAACAACGACCCAGCTTTGAGGAGTTTACTTCACTTGGTATTCACTTGGTGTCATTAATATGCCATACCGGCATGTGAGGAGCTAGTTGAGGTTGTGGCGCGAGCTGTCTCACGTCTAAAAAAATTTTTTAGATGAGCGTTACCTGCCTGCTCGCGTCACTCCCCCGCGCCGAGCTATGCCCTTTCTACCCGATTTACATGCTGAGGTATCTAGATCTTGGAGAAAGCCAGCCTCCGAAAAGGTTCATACACCAAACAGTGCTATGTATACCAATCTTGTAGGGGCTCAAGGTCATTGTTATGGGGGGATGCAGAAAGTGGACGAGGCTCTTGCGAGTTACCTCGTGCCCCAGTCTGCGTCCTCCATTAAAGCTCCGGCGCTCCCCTCCAAGCCGATGTGCGTCACGTCGTCTTTGGTGGGGAAAGCATGGTCAGCTTCTAGTCAGGCCGCAGCGTGTCTACACACCACGACACTGCTGCAGGCTTATCAGGCTGAGTTGCTAGGGGACCTCAACGAGGGCGGCGGTATCGGTCCGGAGGCAGTGGCAGAGCTGCGCCGGACCGTGGATTTGTCTCTTCGGGCCACTAGGGAGACGGCCTACTCTGTCGGTCGCTCCATGGCAGCTCTGGTGGCCTCGGAGAGACACTTATGGCTTAATTTGTCAGCTTTGAAGGATAGAGACAAATTTGTTTTGCTGGACGCTCCTCTGTCCCCTTCGGGCTTGTTCGGCGATGCCGTAAAAAGCGTCGTCGACAAGTTTCAGGAGGCTGCTCGACAGCAGGCGGCGTTCAGTAAATTTCTTCCCCGCCGCCCTCCACGTGAGACCGCCAGTCAAGCGCGGTCTCAAAGCTCCTCACACAGGGTCGCTCAGAAACAAAGTGTCGCTACCCGTCTCCTCCGGTAGACCCCGGAAGGGCGGGCCGACAAGTTCAAGTCCATGCTGCTGGTAGAAGGGGTGATTTGAGGGTTGTCCTGAATGCCAAGGAGGCCAAGACTAAGCGACCCTGACGCAACAAGGTGGTGTCTCCCAGGAGCAGCTCCAGAGTCAGCCCGCCATGGGAAAACCACCCCCTCTAAGGAGGGTCCTAGAACAATCCACCCGGGTTTCCGGAATAAGCCCCGGCTCAGTGGTGGATATGTTCACAGTACCAGAGACCAGCCCCGGGAGGCTGGTTCCCTTCGTAGAATTCACGGGCTGCGTGGTCACGACTACCCTACTATCTCTCAGTGGGTCCTGCGCACGGTAACCTCCGGGTATGCCTTTCAGTTCGGGGTGTCACCACCTCGGTTCTCGGGTCAGTGGTTGGCCCTCAGCAGGCTCTGGTCATGGAACAAGGAGTAGACACTTTGCTGGCGAAAGGGACCATCGAGTATGTACCCCTCGCGAACAGCAAGTCCGGGTTTTACAACCGGTACTTCTCTGTTCCAAGGGAGGATGGAGGGTTGCGGCTCATTCGGGATTTGCGTCTCTTAAGTCGCAGTTAGGCGTCTAAAATTCAAAATGAATGAGATATGACGCTCAAGCAGACCGTAGTACGGATCAGGTATAACTGGTCCGGCACAGTCGACATCAGAGACGTATAATCCCTCGTCTCCATCCTTCCACAGTGGGAAGTTCCTGTGGTTCGCCTTCATGGGGGAAGGCGTACCAGTATTGGTGCTTCCTTTTCGGTCTGGCGCTCTCGCCCCGCACGTTCACCTATGAGGGGACGCTGCTCTAAGCTCCGCTGCACTTGCAAGGGACTATCGTGTCCGAAACTATGTCGACGACTATGGCTTACCTTGGCCGAGTCGCCGCAGTTAGCAGCACAACATCGAGATGCTGTGCCCGCACATAAAGGAGCTGGGGTTAAGGCTAAACACCAAGAAGAGTGTACTTTCTCCAACACAGAGATCCACTTTCTTGGTAGTCATTTGGGACTCAGTTGCCATGTCTGCTCGGCTCTCCCCCGAGCACATTCAGGCTGTTCGTTTAGCCGTTAAGAGCATCAAGCTGGGCCAGCCACTCATAGCTAAAGACCAGGGGTTCTCCCTGAGGGGTACCCGCTTCGTAATCAAGGTCACGGGCGATGCCCACGCACCCTGAGCATGCGGAAGAACTCTTGGTTCTAGTCTCACGATTAAGCGACGAGTGACATCCTTAAGGCTGAACACCAAGAAGAGTGTACTTTCTCCCATGCGGAGAACCTCTTTCTTGGGAGTCATTTGGGACTCAGTGGCCATGTCTGCTCGGCTCTTTCCCGAGCACATCCAGGCCTTTCGTTTAGCCGTTAAGGACGAGTGGCACTCTTAGGGCTGAACACCAGGAAGAGTGTACTTTCTCCCACGCGGAGAACCACTTTCTTGGGAGTCACTTTGGACTCAGTGGCCATGTTTGCTCGGCTCTTCCCAGGGCACATTCAGGCCTTTCGTTCAGCCGTCAAGAGTATCAAGGGGCAGCCACTCACGTTGCAGCAGTGGCTGAAAACCAGGGGTTCTCCCCGAGGGCTGGAACTCTTGGTCCCCTTCTTATCTGGAGCAGATTTGGGACAGATATGGCAGGGCACAGGTCTCCTGTTTGCCTCCGTAAGAATTTCTCTGCCCTCTGTGGCTTCGTTTAAACATCCAGCGCCTCTGGGGCGGGATGCCATGGTACAGGCGTGACCGAGGCTACGCCTGTATGCTTTTTCCCCCGATCACTCTGCTCCCGGGAGTTCTGGCCAAGGCGGAGGGTTGCTGACCCCCACCCAGAACTAGTGTAGCTGTGGTCTGGCCCCTTAGGGGGTCCAGCTCATAGAATCCGGTCTCTCAGCCGAGGTTGTGGAGACCATCCTTCAGTCCAGAGCTCCCTCCACGGAAAGATTTTGCGGCAGGGCTGTCCCCCTCCACCTTGAAGGTTTATGTGGCTGTCCCAGGCACCCTATGAACCTTAGAGGAGCAGCTTCTCTCTCTTAACACCCTTCTTTTGCTGGCTATTGCCTCGCATAAGAGGGTCGGGGATCTTCAGACCCTCTCGGTGGCTCCTCATGCCTCGAGTTCTGCCCGGGATGGAAAAACCTTTCTCCACCCGAGGTCAGGCTATGGCTGGTTGGTCTTCGCCGCACACTTTTATGAGGTTTTACCAATTGGACCTCGATGCCGCCCCAGGAACCAGGGTGCTCTCTCAGTGAGCTGGGACACACCCGGATGCCGGTGTCGCTGAGGTGGCGTTGGTATAGCGTTCCCCTAGCGCTTTGACGCAGCTCGAGTTCCCTGAAAGGGAACGTCTCGGGTTACGAATGTAACCCTGGTTCCCTGAGGGGAACGAGACGCTGCGTCTTTGCCTCAGCTCCTTGCGCCTCCGTGCCCGCTTCAGACATTCATGCTGACGCGTCCGGGTTTCAGACGCGCTTTTATGCTCTTCCTCATGACGTCACCGGCACGTGTGACGTCTCTCATTGGTTGCACAGATCTTCACGTGACTGAAGCAAGGCTATTTCCCCTAGCGCTTTGACGCAGCGTCTCGTTCCCCTCAGGGAACCAGGGTTACATTCGTAACCCGAGACGTTTTCCATACCTCCATTGAGAAGAATGAATACAAGAGCAATGGACACAAGCAGATGCATCTTTTTTTAGAACAAAAACCATGAGAAAATCTGCCACTGTTTAATGTCTGCTGAAAATAGGAGGTCTTGTCACAGCGTTGACGTTCAGCACTGTGATGCTCCTCCTCTCCTATAGATGTTCACCTCAATAAGTTAGTTCATGCTCACTTCTGCAGTGAGATAGTGGTAAAGTTACATGAGGAACAACATCACTGTTCAGAACTTTCATATTCTCTGGTTTAATCCACATGATCTAGGCTTTATTGGTCAAAGTTTTATGTGAATTGTACCATGTTTGTACAAACTTTCCAGTGGCCAAACTGAATTTAGATCTTCTTTAAACAGGAGTTTCCAACCACATTCCTGCAGTCAGGAATGTTGCATCAAAAGGCAAGCCTTTACTTGAGAACATGTAGAAAAGCAAAAAGAAAAAGTGCCAAGATTGGGGTAAAGGGAAGAGCTAGAGTAAAGGACCTGATGTACTTCAAGTGAAATCAAAGAATGAACTGATGTGACGTCACTTTGAACAATATGAAGCCAAAACTAACTTCATCTTGAGTTCCTTTTGGGAGTTTGCAACAGCATTGCCAAAATGAGCTTTCTGAAAGCGTTCGCTCCAGTTGGTAAACACCTGTGTACTGCCACTGGTTCATGGCGGTTACGTAATAGTTAAGTGTGTGTCTTTCTCTTGACATATTTCTCCTGCTTTATTCCTCATGTTCAGTCTGTGACCTCTACTGGTCAAAACAGTGTAAATGCAACACAAACTCAAGTCTGGCATGCATAAAAACAGCTTTTACAAACATTTTACAAATGTTTAATTGAAAGCAAAATTAACTAAACATCTCATAAGTTTAAATGTCAAGTGTCTCTCCTCCTTCAGGCTTAGCATAGATATCACTTTCTTTGCAACCCTGTTGTGTCGTGCACACCTGGCATCATGCATGACTTTCCACTTCTCCAACGCCGCTCTTGATGCACCTTGAGAGCTTCGCCTTTTCGTTGCATTCTAGTTTAGCTGTATTTATGTTGACTTTTTAAGTAGTTTTGTATTTACTGTCATCCGTTACTTTTCTTATTTCGGTTACTTATTTCTTATGCCCGGAAGACTCACCTGTTCTTTTATCGAGAGCCAGGTAAGAACTGCTGGTAAGAACAGGTGTAGGCAGGGGTCTGTTTCCTTAGCTGCGCTACCAGTTTACTGTTTTTTATTTCTTTCTGTTTGTTGAATAATATTTTGTTGACATATGTTGTATTCACTTATTTTTGTTCATCAGTAAATGTAGGCGCTTGGGCGTCTTGAACAGTTATCTTGTGTCTGTGGGTTTATGTGTTCGGTCCATTACCATTATTTGTCTTATTATTATCAACAAGCTATTGTTTGGTTATGGGCCGTAACAGCTCCTCTACTTTGTAAGTAAAACATCACTGCTCAATTGTAATCCCCTAAGATGTAGGGGTTCTTTCTGGTTTAATAACCAACAATGTTTTTGTTTTCCATCAACCAACTATGACAGTAACCTTATTCACGCTCTCTTTACCTCTTCTGATGAGGTCACCACTTATCATCCAAGCATGCACGGTATGTTGATCATCCTCATTACCCTTTGCAAGACAGGAGCTGAGTGATCAGTCCCTAGATAAGATTGTTGCTACTAATTAGGTTGCCCAGTCTGTTTTTCAGCATCAGAGTTATCGAGGTTGAGGTGCTTGGGATGTTCAGATGTAACTGGAGCATGGAGGAAGGCAATGGGAGTGACTTTGGGTAATTGCAATCATGCCCTTCACTCTGTGTCAGAGCGTCAGTTTGGGAACAATAAAAGTCCTGAGAATCTCCACCTGTTGGTAGGGCTTCAGGGTTGCTGTAACCTCACCCAGCATCTGCTCAAGTTGTTTGCTTCGTGGTGGATCTTCCTCTCCACATGAAGAGAATGCTGAGGTACTACACAACACCTCCAAATGTGATACTTGATCACCTGTGAAGGAGTATTCATGGGAGTCTAAAATCAAGCACGTCCTGCGCCTGTCTTTCAGGATCGTCAACCCCTTCAATTTCTTAGCAGTGATGCTCATTTCCATTCTTTTCAACTCTGCAGAAAGGCCATCCAGATTCAGCTGTCGGGCTTGGCTGTCGTCAGCTAGGAGAATGAGGTCATCGGCATTCGCCAGTGAGTCGATGAACTCCCCCAATCCCCAGTGTGATCCCCACCTTCTGGGTTGCTGGACGAAAAGCAGTCTCTATTGCCAAGATGAAAAGGATCGGCCCTGCTTTACTCTCTAGCACACCTTGTGGATTCTGTTGAGTGCAAAGACAGGTCTTCTAGGTAGCGTATTAAAGTCTCCTGGGGGCTCCTGCCCCATCAACCACAGGCAGAACACATTACCCCTTCCTGAGTTGGATTCCCATAGATGAAGGCATCTTCTGTCTCTCTTCAATCTTTTTAGCCACTGGTGGCTCTCAGGGTCAGGTATTATACAGCGATAATTTCTTGCAACATTCTGATAATAATTAAACAGTAGGTTGTTAGAAGCATCAGGAAATAATGACGAAATCTCAAAGTGAACTTTAATAAAGATCCTTACATAAACAGAGTTTTGAAATAAAGACACAGAAAAATCAAACTCCAATTTAAAAAAGTGAACCCAACATTTTAGATTCTTATACAAATGATTCACTGAATTTGAAAATCATCTCATGTTAATTAATCATATACAATGAGAACCATTGGTATTGTTTTTTTTGCTGTAAATGTAAAGTTCTGCTTTAACAGAAGGTCGTTTTTAATGTAATTTTCCTGGATTTACTCTTCATTCTTTGATTTAGCTTTTCTTATAATCCAACGCACAATGTCTTCAACAGAACCAACAGCTCCTCCAGCAACTCCTCCAAGAACAGGAACATGGTAACTCCAGTCTCGAGCTCGCTTTGACCTGTACGGCACCTTTTTTTCTGCTTCTTTTAAAGCTTTTGCCACTTCTGTCTTGTGTTTTTCCTCAGCATCTTTCAACACTTTATCCACTTCTGTCTGATGTATTTCCTCAGCATATTTTAAAGCTTTATCCACCTCTGTCTTGTGTTTTTTCCCCACGTCTTTTAAAACTTTATCCACTAATGCCTTATGTTTTTCTTCAGCTTCTTCTAAAGCTTTAGCAACCTCTGCTTTGTGTTTCTCTTCAGCTTCTTCTAAAGCTTTAGCAACTTCTATTTTCAGTTTTTCTTCAGCTTCTTCTAAAGTTTTAGCCACTTCTTTCTCAAGTTTTTCACGATATTCACGCTCTGCTTGTTCTCTTGTTTCCTGTTGAATTATCTCCTGGAGTTTTCGTTTTTCTTTCTCGTGTTTTTCTTTCAGGTATTTTATGAAGTTCTGCTGTTGTTCTCCTAAATCCTGTTCTTTTCTTTCATTCTCTTCTTCAAATAGTTTCTGCTGCTCCTCCAGTCTTCTCTGAAGCTCTTTTCGTACAATCTCATCGGTTTCTTTCTTGATCTCCTCTTCTTTCTTTTTAATCTGCTCTTCTCTTTTCCTCAGTTCATTTCGCATCTCTTGTCTTTCTCTCTCGTTTTCGCTCTTCATTTTCTTCAATTCTTCAACATATTTGTCTCTCAGCTTGTCTTCCTTTCTCTTGTTCTCTTCTTTTTTCTCTTTCATGATTCTCTCTTGCTCCTCTTTGATGTTCTTCTCCACCTCCTGGAACATCTCATTGGTGTAGAAACTTCCTCCGTTTGCTGCCACCAGACAGTCAATCTTATCCAGCAGCTCAGAAACCTGTTTTCGATCTTTAGTCTCATTGTTATTGAACACGTGGTATCTCTTTCCACACTGATGGATGAGGTACTGTAAGCTATCATCACCTTCAATAAACTCTTTAATTGTTGTTCCTCTCAGATCATCTCCTCTGGTGAACAGCACCATGGTGTACATTCTGGATTTATCTCCAAAAGTGTCCTGGATCATCTTCACGGCATCTTTCTCCTCTTGAGTGAATCGTCCCAGTTGAATCACCAGCAGAAACATATGTGGACCAGGTGCTGCCATTGAGACGCACTTCACAATCTCCTTCTTGGTCTCAACATGATCAACTCCAGTATCAAACAGGCCTGGAGTGTCGATCACAGTTATCTGTCTTCTGCTGAACTCACTCGTTTCTTTCTGACACTCTCGGGTCACTGAGCGTGAAGTCAGTTTTGAAGTAAAAGCTTCTCGTCTCAGTATTGTGTTTCCCGTTGCACTCTTCCCAACACCCGTCTTTCCCAGCAACACAATCCTCACACCAACATCAATGTGAGTTACACCTGCAAACAGCAAGAGAAGAACCATTCTTAGAATATTTATTTTTCGTCCATTTACTGTTACATAGGTTCTGTGCAAATCTGAAGGGAATCGGGATTGTCTCACACTTTTGAAGGCATTATTACAAGAGAATAAGAGGAGATGTGTGTTTGTATACATGTTCTAATGGTTCCACCTGATTGAATTAGAGACTTAATGAATTACTTAATGCCCTTTTATAATGCAAGTATGACATGGCAAATATGACACTTGAGAGTTTTACCTTCAAACTAATCTTGAATTATATATAATTTTATGCTACAAATCATTGCCATTTTCACATCAGCATAGACTTTTTTGATTACGTACCTGCTGTTGATTGAGTTGTTCTCAGTTTCTCTATTTCGGCTCGGTGTTTGTTTCTCTCTAGTTCTACTCGAGCCTGAAGGTACATGAAGGCAACTTCCTTTGTTCTCTTTTACCATATTCTCCACATCCTTCAATAGAGCAGGAACCTTTGAGGTGTTCTTCAGAACGAAACAATGACCTCCAAATATCTGAATATGCATTTCACCAGATCCAGGATGAGCTAAAGTAAGTTGACTATGGGTCTCATCTAAGATTCTGATAACCATGAGGTATTTGTTGACTTTTGAGCTGAAGATCCTCTGGATCTCCTCCATTTCTGCTTTATCTTCATCAGTCAGTGGAGCATCAGGAATAATGAGGAGGAAAAGATTCAATACGGAGTTCTTCAGTCTTTCATTACTTCCGCACAGCAACAAGTTCAGCTTTCTGGTGAGATTTAAGCTTCCTGAAACAACAACAATATCTGTTACAACAACATATTTAGATATTTCTTATGTATGTTAAATCAAATGTAAATCTGTTTGTAATCAGTTTAAAACGCTTTCTCTTTAGACTGTCATGTCCAATATTCACTATAACAAAAAACACTATATATTTTTGTATATCAAAGTCATGATACAACCTTCATTTAGATCAGGGGTGGGCAAACTATTTGTCTCGTGGGCCACATTGGTTTCTTAAAATTGATAGAGGGGCCGGGATTGTTGACGGGGGGGGGGGGCAAATCCATGTTGTTGGGGCAAATCCATGACTTTAATATACGAGCGCAAAACTGATGTTTGTGTGCGCGGAAATTACATCCGCAAGCGGAAAACAGAGCTACACGGGTACGCAAGCTCAAAAATAAAAAACAATAAAAATAACTCACTGCTCTTGACTTCTGTAACTTTAATAAATTCAGATATTTTTAATATATAGTGAAGATGATTCAATGCTATTTTACATTTGATTATCTTAATCAAATTAGCTGAGAGCAAGTGCTGGTTCTACCTGAAAAAACACTACTGTGTTTTGTTCTTCTGAGCCCTGATGAAGGAACACTAAATACATACTGTTTTATTGAATGAAAGATAAAATATGACAACAGAAGCATGAAAATAACTGGTGTATGAGCTCCAAGTGTCATGTACATTTTATTCTAATGTACATTATATTTCCTCTACCTATATTTCCCTATTTTTCCTCTTGTATTTGCAGGTCATTTTCTTTTATGCAGCAAATAACAACATAACGTTGACAGCATACAACTTCTTTTGAGAAGGTCGCACCTGTGCATTTACTTATAATAAATCCTAGAAAACCTGTATAAAGTATAGTTTGGTCTTAAATCACTCGACTGGGACACATGAAATTACAACAAAACAATATTAATACAATTTAATCGACAAAAAAAAAACATAATATGCAATGTGACTGAATCGTATCTTTGCCTCAGCTCTAGATTGACAACCACAGGCGTCCAATCACAACTGACCTCTGGAAAAAAGGGAACTAACCAATGACGTTTGATGTTACTATTACAAGAGCAAGCCCTGCTCCACGACTGACAGAAATAAAAATGCTCGCGCGAGCAAAAACAGCAGTTGAGAGCGGGCGAATGTTCGCGCGCGCGAGTGATTAAAATGATCTTGCGGGTACCCGTATTTACGCGTGTAGCTCTGTTTTCCACTCGCGGAAGGGGGTGGGGGTCTAGAGGGGTTTGCGACACACGCATACTCTCCACCACACTTTCAGCGCCACTGCCGCTTGCAGCCGCGACAGAGTGACGTAACAGGGAAATGTAAAAAGAAGGAGGTTTAATATAGGTTCGGCAAGTTCGGCGGGCCGGATTAAAAAGCCCAACGGGCCGGATATGGCCCGCGGGCCGTAGTTTGCCCACCCCTGATTTAGATAATAGATCAACTCAAAATTCACTCTACATGCAACTTGGTATCAACGTGGTATTCAAACTCAGTGTTAAAATAAAACTGAAGGAGTGTTAAAGTAACTAAGTGTTAAACAGACTCACATCTCTCGACATGTTCTCTAGTACTGAGTTTAATACCATTACACTCCACCAGAGGCGCTAGAGTGCTTTAGTGAATGGTAAATACTCAGGTATATTAGTCGAGGAAGAGAGGATTGATTGGATAAGAGGAAGCATGATTTTCTACTATATCTCCCATCAGTACTAAGAGTCTAGAGTGAGAAACAGTTATGTTTCAAGTTCAATTGAATGTAAGTCTTCGAAGCTTTTTTTTTTACTTTATTTTTTCCATTAGTTTTGAATGAGCTGAAATGTGATTTATCCTGTGTTGTATGTGTTTGTGAGTGAGCTAATGCCCAATTTGTGTATCTTATTTTAGAAGGACTCTTTTATATTAGTGGTTTAAAAACAACCAATACAGTGATCCCTTGTTTATCGCGGTTATTGGGGACCGGAACCCCCCGCGATAGGTGAAAATCCACAGAGTAGGATTCTCCCCCATAGGAATTTCCGTATATGTGTGTGTAGGTACCAGAATGTTTAAAATATGTATATTTATACTTTATGTTAATTTAATCTATTTAATTATAAAACCTTAACATTATGCTCTCTCTCTCTCTCTCATACGATATGTATTATGGTGCTCTACACTTTTCAATGACAGTCGTATCTTGAGACTTGACTCCAGTAATGACGATGATGAGAGAGCTGGTTTGATTAATGATGATGGTGTAACTGAACTGGTATAATAAGGCCTTTAAATCAGTTGGGGAAGGATTGGTTCTGAGAGAGGCGAAGAGGCTCTCACTCCACTCGTGTTCTCATTGGTCGATCTCGCACCGGGAACCAATCACGTGTCTTGTCTGAGTGCCGTGGGCGTGTACAAAGCCTCTGAGAGAGTTTCTCTGTTTGTCTGTCATCCTGGGAAACCGTTTCTCTCGCATCACGATGAAGCAATGCTGCTTTCCGCAAAACGGCTGCCGATATGGCGGAATTTTAGAATTTTTATTCTTCAATGAAATTTTCAACATTTTTGAAAAATCCGCAAAACTTTAACCACGAAGTGGCGAGGGATTACTGTATTTCATTTTGAAAGAGTATCACATCCTGAAGTAGATTTTGGATTTTCAAGTACAAAGTATTTGTTACAGAGCACATAAAGAAGGGTTATTGTTTGGACTAGCATTTGTTTCTCATGGAACTATATATATCTTAATAAACTATATATATGTACATGTATATGTATATATATATATATATATCTCTTCATGTTGATTGTTGTTGCTTTTTCTAGCTTTCAATGGTGGTATTTTTTCAGAATTTGTCCATTTGTATTGAGTACAAATGTAATGGAATATAAACAGTTACATTTATTTAATTTTATTACTTTTACTTGATATTTGCATCCTGGTTGAATCTGATGTAGATGGATGTTTTTAGAGAGGTTGGTGCCTTAATTTATCATTTTTATTTATTTATTTTTTTTGTAAAATCCGTTACAACTGAAGAATGGAGAAACAACTAAGACTACAAGTGAAGCCTCAGATGAAATCAACTGAATATAAAATACATTAAATCTCTCCAGATCTCAGCAAAGGAGGGTTTCGGAAAAGGCAGTACAATTCTACTTCTACAATCTTTTATCAATACGAGACTACTATCAACAAAACCAGAATGTTCCCAAATTATACAAGACGTATTGCAAATGTTGAAATATATTTTTGCAGTATTGAACTTCCCCTTACCATCAGAATCTTCCTTTTTTGATATAAATGAACCACCAAACCTCCTCCGCTCATTCATTGACCGTTCTCCTATATTCTCATACATGTCACATATTAGAAACGGTTCATGTTCTTCTTTGAGTATATTCTCTACACTTCTGAAGATCTCAGATTGCCTCACAGCTTTTCCTTCTTCGAGCGGAACATGTCCTCCTCCACACTCTGCACTTAACTGTTTAATTAATTCATTAGCTTCAACAGCATGTGTTTCTCCATCAGTCGTGAGCACAATGGTGCGTTTAATCGCCACTTCACTGAACTCCTTCAGCACTTGTTTCACTCTTCTCATGTCATTCTCAGTGAAGTCATTGTGCTGCAGTATGAGGACGATCACATGAGGTCCTGGAGCAGACAGATTCACACACTCTCTCAGTGTGTGTGTGATCTGATGATCTGAGATGTGTGTCTGGAGTAGTTGAGGACTGTTGATTACGCTCACATATCTGTTGTTCAATCTTCCTCCGACTCGCTCTACAGCATCTGGAGGAGCTTCACTGTCAAACGCTGATCGTCCCAACAGGAAATTTCCCACTCGACTGTTTTCTGACACACTCTTCCCCAGGAGAACAATCCTCAGATCACTCACTGAAACACATCATCATCACTGGATTATCTCTGCTTTCTTTTCAAATTTCATAACATTTTATCCCAGTGTTAAATTGACTCTCCTCAGAATTGAGTTGAGTCTACTAAAGCAGTGTTAAAGTTAGTGAGATAAATAAGTGATAAATTGATTGAGCATTACTGATGAACACCTGATGATAACAAGCAGAATCCCTGATGGGTGTGATTAAGACCCTTGTTAAGTCACCATTATGTGATCAATGTTTTTTATTTATTTATAATTACTTGTGCTCTGAGTAATCATCTCGCATCCAGTGAACAATCGTTATTTAATACGTTTAACACTGTCATTACACTGGACATTTAACACTGGGGATCAACCTTTATTTTTTCTGTTTGTGCTGTTATTATTTTACTTTAAGTAAGCATCCAGGGTTAAGTAAAATATGCATTGAGGCAACTTTGTTTATTTGTGAACTTTTTCATCCATGTCAATCAAATTCACCGTTTTGGACTATCGCCTTGAAATTGTGTACGGGTGCAGAATGATCTGCTTGGTTTGCGATTCAATTACATTTTTTGAGAGAAGGTTACTTTTACACCCACTTTTGACCCCATGACATTTGCAGCACAGTATAAAGATGCTTTTTGTGTTATGTATTACGATATGTTGGTTTTGAGAAACATTTACTTTTTAAATAATTTTTATGAAATTGACTGTTGTAAAGCTAAAACACATTAATCAGATTTAATAATATATTTAAATCTAAACTGCAACTATCTAACAAAAATAAATCTACAATTATTTATATTTTTATTTTGACTACACTGTTTTGAGTGTAAGGAACTTGAGTAACTTTTCATTTTATTTTTAGATGAACTTAAATTAAACTGAAACTGGACTGGGATTTCTAGTTCTCATCATGCTCTGCCATGGCACTCAAAAGGAGACCAAATGCTTAACCTAAATGTGTTATTGTTAATTTTTGTGCAATATTAATTTAAGTGAGAGATTTAGTAGAGTTTTTGTTATGCAGAGTTGCGAGAGGAGCTTGAGCTTAGTTTGAGAACAGAGAAATGCTAAATGTTTTATGTTGCTATTTAAATTACATTAAAGTAAATTATTAAGTATATTAAATTATATCTTACTCTTATCAATTAGTAAGATTACATTCATTGAATTAATTTTAAGTTGAAATGATGATAATTTTGAGGTAAATGTTTCAGACGTTTAACTTAAAATTGTCATGCAGTTTAAAAAATATTTTAAATCAAGATTAATCAGTGCACAAAATACATTGCAGTTCTACTTATTTTTTAACTTTTCACATCTTGATAACAAAATATAATTACCATAACTGATTATCTCAATATTTTTTACAGTATTTTTTTATTTTTATGTATTTGTTTACAGTAGAAGTTCTATGGCTGGTAACTTTAGTAGACAAATTGGCTAGTGAGTGAAAAAGTTATTTTTAAACTCTGATTATTGTATTAAAAACTCACTGTTCAGAAGTTGACGGTTGTCTTCAATTGTGTAGAATCCAGATGAACTTCTCTGATCTTGCTGTTTTATGTATATGTCAGTTTCCTACATCGTCAATAGCAGAATATTGCTTAAATATCTTATGTATTTCTGTTGTAATATAAGCAAAGTCAGTCACGTAAGTTATTGTCTCCCTTGAAATAAATCCTTTAGATTTCAAATAAAATTCATACTAGGTCATCAGTTTTCAAACAACAATCAGTGTCTTGTTTGTATCATTGTAACTTTTCTTCCGCCTTAAAGTAAAAACTCAGGAACTGGTTGGGCTTGATATGTGGCACACATTCCTTACAGAGTCCTGCCTTATCGTAGTATCAGTGTGATTTTTTTTTTTTTTTTTTTTTGGTAATCACACAATCATTTGTGTTCATGAATTCAAATGAAAATGGTGGTCTCAACTTCCTGAACTTACCTGTTACATCTTGTCTGAACTGTACATACCTGTCAAACTTTCTGCAATTTCATCATCAAGCTTTTCTAGAATGGAGTTTAATTTACAAACACAAGTTTTCACGTCACCAATACTTCTGGAATCTTTTCATTTAACTCAGATGGTCTTGTTGTTACTTATAAGGAATTCATGGAAAAATATAATATTCCCACACCACCAAGGGAATTTCCAACTGCGTTTGCCCCAATTTATTCTACATCAATTAGGTCTCAGGTGTGTATAAGAAGAAGCCCAGTACACTAGACCTTCACATCAACTGCAACTAGACCTCTGCAAACATGCCTAAGATTCACTCTGAGACTAAAGCTTTGATTATCAAGAGGCTGAAGACCAGATGCACTGCTGATGTGGCAGACACCTTCAATGTGTCTCAGCATCAACTACAGGGGATAAAAAAAAGATTTGAAGAGACTGGAGATGTTTTTGAAAAGCCCAGGTCAGGCAGACCCCGCAAGATAACTGGTTGAGAGGACCGTTTGTTGGCTCGAAAATCCAAGGCCAGCCTATTTTCCACTGCAGCAAAGCTCCACGAGACCTGGTCACCTGAAGTCCCTGTGTCAACCAGAACAGTTTGTCGGATTCTGTCTCGAAATGGCCTCCACAGTCGAATCAGTGCCCAGAAGCCAGCACTAATCAAAAGACAACTGAAAAACCGTGTGGCATTTGCCAAGGCTCACAGCCTGCTATAAGGATGGACGCTGGAAAAGTGTCAGAAGGTGGATTTTTCAGGTTAATCTTCTGTTGAATTACACCACAGTCACCGCAAATATTGCAGGAGATCTACTGGAGCATGCATGGATCCGAGATTCACCCAGAAAACAGAGAAGTTTGGTGGGGGGAAAAATCATGGTCTGGCGTTACATCCAGTTTAGGGTGTGTGAGAGATCTGCAGGGTGGAAGGCAACATCACCAGTCTAAAATACCAAGAAATATTAGCTACCTCTGATATTCCCAACCAGGAATTGGGAATTCAATCTTCAATCATATTTCTCTCAATCTTTTTTCAGTGAAACAAATTGATTTCAGTGCATTAAACATCATTTGGGAGGGTTTTAGCTTTTCTAACACCAATTGATTTATTAAAAGTCAGGTTAATAGCAGCTGTTTCTACAAAATAGATAAGCGACAAGACTTTTGTCAGGGACTGTAGAATATGTATGGTTAAAACGGCAAAAAAAGATTATCAGCAACTCCCAACCCTCTCGCCAAATAACCCCTTTGTTCTTTCAACTCAATCAGAGAATGTGCCCTGCTAAACATTGTTTAACCAAGTTTTGGAAAGATTTAGATGTAGATGAAAAATAAACGTATTTCTTCTTTTTTTTAGCTAAATTTCACATTCAAAAATGTAAGTTTTCAGGAGGAAGATTACAGAGCCTCAAATGACTAGCTAAGGCCAGACTGAGAGAAATAAAAAAAAATTCAATATGTTTGATTTTCTTTCATAAATCTATTATTTTATTTTTATAAATATATATTTATTATATCATGTTTATTATATTTATTAAATAATTGGAGTTGAATGTCTACAGATTTGAACACTTCAAATAAAACATAGTTTTTGACAGGAAAAAGTATATTTATCATTAAACATGATTGTTTGTTAATGGGGTCATTCCACTAAAAATATAATGCTGTCTGTCACTCTATTTGATGTCCTGCTAAAATAACTTAAATAATTCTTTAAGTTCACCAGATTGGGGAAAAACATTTTTAGATATAGAAGGAGGGAAAATGAAGGAACAATTCAAACATAATATTTAATATTTGTATTTAATACTGAAGTAAGCATTAACATAGGAATAGAATTACACTATTGTTGGTGATTAATTTAGTCAGGCTGTAGGACATATTTTAGAACATTTTCTCATTTTCCCAGCAGGACAAGTCAAATAGAAATCAATGAAAATAAATAAAAGCTTAAAATACTCTTATAAAACAAAAATAAGCCATTACTAAGACAATGAAAACAATCACAGAATGACACATCCTGATTTATTTTTCAGCTTTTCAACTTCTTGTTTCAGCTCTTTTATTTCTTCTCCTTTCTGTTCTTGCAGTCGTTTATGGAGTTTTTCCAGTAATTGATGTTGTTTTTCATTGTCTTTCAGCATCTCATCGAGATCCAGAACATGCTTCACTTTTCTTTCTGTCAACTCATTCAGTTTTTCTGCTTGTTTTCTGGCTTCATCTTCATGTTTCTTTTTCATGTCCTTTATTTTCTCCTCATATTCCTTTTTCAGTTCATCCATCTCTTTCTTTTTTCTGTGTTTTTTCTCTTTTTCCTCTTTTTCTTTTCTCTTTATCTTTTCTTGCTCTTGTTTCAGATCTTTAATCATTTTCTTCAACATCTTTCTCTCTTCTTCACGTTTCTCTTCTTCTTCTTGTTTTTTTCTCTCATAGTGTCTTTCCATCTCAATTTTCTTGTCTTTATATTCTCTCTCTTTTTCTTCTTTTTCTCTTCTGTGTTTCTGTATTTCATCCTCTGTCTTCAGTCTTTCTTCTTCTCTCTCTCTTTTAAATCTCTTTATCATTTTCTCCAGTTCTTCTTGTTTTTCAGTCAGTTGTTTCTGGTGTCTCTCTTTTATTTTTCTTTCATCTTCTTCTTGTTCTCTCATCTGTTGTTTCTTTTCTTCCTCCCATTCTCTCTGCTGTCGTTTAAGTTCCTCTTGAATCTCTCTTCTGTCATTTTCAGCCTCTTTTATTCTTATTTTCCATCTCTGTCTCTCTTCTTCTTCTTCAATCTTCCTTTGATACTCATTTTCTTTGATTTTTATTTCTTCTTCTTGTTTCATCTGTAAGTCTGCTATAATACGCTCTTGCTCATTTTTCATCTTTTCTTGATCTTGTCTGTATTTTTCTTCTCTTTTTCTATCTTCTTCTTCTCTTTCTTTTTTCTGTTTTTCATACTGTGATCTGTGATATTCAATCTCTCTCCTCATTTCTTCTATTTTTTTATGATATTCTGCTCTTTGCTGTTTTTCCTCTTCTGATTGTTTCTCTTTTTCTTCAAACTCTTTTCTGAGTTTTTCCTCTTTTTCTCTAAATTGATTCTCCATTTTCATTATTTCATTATCCACTCTTTCTTTTTCTCCTTCGAGTATCTTTTTCATTTTCTCCATTTCCATTTCATAATTGGCTTTTAAAGACTCAGTCTGGATCTCAATTTCTTTTTCTCTCTCTTTCAGTATTTCCTCCATTTTCTTTTTAATGCACATCTCTGCCTCCTCAAACATGCTGTTAATGAAATATCGACCCTGATTCATGTTTTTCACTTCATCTATCATGTTTAACATTTGAATCACTTGAGTTTTGTCTCTTATTTCTCTGTTATTGAAAACCAGGAATCTGTTTCCACAATCTCTGATCAGTTTCTTCAGTTCTGCAGATTTACTTCTCTTCACATAATCTTGTATAGATTCATTCTCAAGATTGTCTCCTCTAGTGAACAGAACGATGCTGAACTGAGCGGCTTTATGACCAAAGATCTTCTTTATCAGATCTACAGTGTCCATCTCAACCTGGATGAATCTTCCCACACTCAACACAATGACAAACACATGAGGTCCAGGTGACGACAGAGAAACACATTTCACTATTTCTTCCACCACTTGATCATATGTCAGTGTTGTATCAAAGAGTCCTGGAGTATCAACAACAGCTACTGATCGACCAGCAACTTCACCAACTCCCTTCTGACAAACTGTCGTCACTGAATCTGTGCTTAACTGGCTCTGGAACTCATTTCTTCCCAGGATAGTGTTTCCTGTTGCACTCTTTCCATTTCCTGTTCTTCCGATCAGAACAATCCTCAAACACTTCTGATCATCAGATTCACCTTCAGCACCTGAAACACAATTGGGTAAAATTGCATGTTGAGAAATTTCATGCTTGAATTAGCTATAGTTGTATTTATACATAATTTTAGAGAAGTAGAAAAATAATCATAGTGCATATAGGGTTTAAGAAATTAAACGCAACAGGTTTCATATTTATAAAAGAGAAAATAAAGATTTTTAGTTCTTAATGAAACCCCAAATGGGGGTTTTCTTCTTCTTCTTCTTCTTCTTCTTATTATTATTATTATTAAAGTAATATTATTATTAAGAGAAAGAGAAAGAAGAACCCTTTAACAGCAGAGTCTATTGACATGTGAATAGATATACAGAAAATACTGGTAAATATCAGAGGGATGAAGCACAAATCGGAAACACTTAGCTTCAGAATAACTTTCTCTTTCTTTGTGAATTTCTTTGTGTTGCAGGATAGATGGACCCACAAGGATGCCAAATGAGAGGGGAAAACATTACACAGAGCGAGGGATCAGAGACAAGGGCAGGTATCCACCGGCAAATGCCAACGAGAGTCTGAACTTATACACTGACGAGACCAGACAATGTGTGTGTTTTCAGGCTTTCTTTAATTAGTGGTTAATGACAGTCGGGTGTGTGCAATGATACCGTGTGGTGATAGTACTGAGAGGAAGGTGAGAGATAGAGGGGTGAAGCCATGACTCTACCCCATTTCTCCATAGTACATTGGCATGTACTAGAAAGCCTTGACCTGATTTGCTTGTTCTGCTGCCAGATATAAATGACAGAAAAATTATCTACATCTAGTGGACGTTACACTAACATGTTGATGTCAAACTAGACTTTAAAAAGAAAAGAAAAACACTGTGAAAATCTAGAAGAAGACGCGTATTCCAGCACATGTTTGCAGGTAAAATAGCGAGATGACAATGGAGAATGAATTTCACCTATTGTAACGGATGGACTCACAAGCAGTCTTTAATAATACAAAGGATAGTCGTACAGGCTATAATCCAGGCAAGGGTCAAAAAGGCAGGCAGACAGAATCAGAATTGTGGTACAGGCGGGGAGTCAAGACAGGCAGATAACAATCACGAGCGATAATCCAGGCAAAGGTCGGGGCAGGCAGATCAGAATCAAAGACGGGTAACAGCAAAACCGGTAACGGGAACACAGACAGGGATATAAACGCTCAGAACTGATCACCACAGCAAATCAAGACCTTGCGTGCATGTATGCGTGCATGTACCTTGTGTGCATGCATGTGAGTCTTTTATAGTTCATATAATGGTGTCCAGCTGGTGCAGTAATCAGTCCACTGAACGGCATTATGGGAAATGTAGTGTGTGTGCTTCAGTATAAATGTGAGAGCTCCCTCCAGTGACCAGAGGGGGGGGGGAGCACGGAGCTCTTAATCATGACAGAGCCCCCCCTCTATGAGCACCTCCTGGCGTGAGGAAGCGATTGACGCCGCGGACCACCATGGTGGCACCCAAGGTGCAAGGTTTCAGGATGGTGCCAGGGGAATGGACCAGGCTGGTTCAGGCAAGGCCGGCAGATCTGGGAGGTCTGGCAGGACAGGTGAGTCTGGGAGGTCTAGCAGGTCTGGACGGTCCCAGGGCATAGCCAACGAGCCGAAGGACCTGATCGGCACCGCTGGCTCAGGAGACCAAGGCGTAGACGTGGTCTCGACCTTCCTAGGTGGAGCCAGTGTGCCCGAGGACTGGGGTGGAGCTGGTATGACCGAGGACCAAGGTGACGACGCAGGGATGGAAGAGCCAACTGCAGCCAAAGGGGTGGAGGTACAGAGCATAGCGGCAGTGCCGTAAGTCTGTGGTGAAGGTGGAGTGATGACTGACAGAGGAGGAGCCGTTGGGACGAGGGAACCCGGCGGAGCTACCAGGTCGAGGGTCACGGGTGGAGCCGAGGAGGGGAGGGATATAAACACTCAGAACTGATCACCACAGCAAATCAAGACTTTGCAATGTGTGTGCATGCATGTGAGTCTTTTATAATTCATATAATGGTGTCCAGCTGGTGCAGTAATCAGTCCACTGAATGGCATTTTGGGAAATGTAGTGTGTGTGCGTCAGTATATATGTGAGTGCTCCCTGCAGTGGCCAGAGGGGGAAGCGTGGAGCTCGTAATCATGACACCTATCAATTAGATAGGATATTGGGCCTGTACTTTTAAATATGAAACAGCCATGGAGTTTATTTATTGATTTATTTATTTTTTTTTGTCCTGGAAAAGGGTGGAAGACAGTTGGGATGTTACAAAACACCTGGTTGAATGAGTCGCAGCAACCTCGGGCAAAATAATAATTTCACATTAAAATAAAAATCTGCTCTGATGAATTTCTACAAGGTACTTTTTGCCAAAACATGCAAATGTGCTATTGATTAGAATACATGTTTTGCATGATATTTCTGTCCAAACACTCCCTATGAGAGAGTGTAATAGTAAGAATCAACTTACCCTTTGACTGAATCTTCTGCTTTAAATTGTGTATTTCACTCTCCATTCTCTGCAGTTGTTCATTATGTTTCTCCTCCAATTTATGTCTGACTTTGTTCTCTTGAAATTTTACATACTTCTGAGGTGAAAGTGGTTCAGTCTTCATATTCGCTATATAATCCAGAAGTTCTGGGATCTGTCTTGAGTTTTCAGGTTCATTTAACCCAATAACACCATATTGACCCCCAAAAAGGCCAATTAATTTCTTAGAATCTGGGCTGGATTTTATTAAATCTGTCACTTCTTCTTTAACAGAGAGACTTGTGATGAAGAGGAGAAAGAGATTCTCTCTGGAGTCAAACATTCTTATAATCTGTTCTATTTCTGCTTTATCTTCATCAGTCAGTGGAGCATAAGGAACAATGAGGAGGAAAACATGAACTCCAGGATCACAGAGCGACACACAGATGAGAGTCTGACGCATCACTTCCTCTTCTGAGAGTCGATTGAGAGCTGGAAGCTCCACCAGACTGATCAGGTGTCCATGAATCATCTCTTCATCCATCACACGCACAGATCTGAACTCTTGTTTTACTGATATGGCTGTGTTTTTCCCCAGTAAAAGCTTTGACATGGAGGCTTTCATTTCTTCATCACATCCACACACAGCCAATACCAGCTTTTGTTTTTGAGGACTGCTATACACATTTGGTACTGAAAAACAAGTCAAAAGACAGATTTCAGACACTTTAGCATTGCAACTCATTACGTGTAAAAATAAAAATGTGGAAAATATAGTATGAATTACAATCAGACAAATGTGCATTTGAACAATTAAAGTGTTCTGCGTGGATTTATCTATTCAGAAGCTTTTGGCTTTAACTGATTTCCTTACAAGTAACATGCGGCTTTGTTGTCTTCATATCATTGTTTTATTATTTAAATTATCTGTGGTTTCCAGGTCATGACAGAGAGGAACTGTTGATCAGTTGTATCACAAAATTATTTGCAAAATATGATATCATTTGAACTGTACAGGCCAAATATACTTTGCAAAAACATTTTAAAGTTCTTTGGACCCTTGATGAAACCTTTCAATATTGCCTTTCACATTATAATTGCATCAAAATTAAATTCTGTTACGTCCTCAGACGTTATGTTCAGAGAAACTGTCATTGTGGCCAGGAGTTCCTGTATTCCTCTCTCTCTTTCCCGCTATCTCTTACTATTACCAGGTGCCAGTGATATTGGCAACGGCCTCGGATTGGTTCGCTGCCAAAGGCCCGCCCTTTAAAGCTGGAGTCTGCACAGAGGAAGGCGGCGGAAGTGGTGGAAAGCACAGAGAAAGCTAGTGGCTCAGAGTGAACTGTGTTTGGTGTAACGACAGGATGTGTTGTTGTCTTTATTTCATTTACTTTGATCAAAGAGCAGGTTGTTGTCTGTGTTCCTGTTCGCTTGGTGTTTGTCAAGGTAACTAAACGGTTACCTGTAAGCTAACGCCACGCTTCCGCCCAACGCTGTTGAGCGTCTGTAAATGCGCTGTTGAGCGTCTGTAAATGCGCTGTTGAGCGTCTGTAAATGCGCTGTTGAGCGTCTGTAAATGCGCTGTTGAGCGTCTGTAAATGCGCTGTTGAGCGCTTTGTTAATGCGCTGTTGAGCGCTTTGTTAATGCGCTGTTGAGCGCTTTGTTAATGCGCTGTTGAGCGCTTTGTTAATGCGCTGTTGAGCGCTTTGTTAATGCGCTGTTGAGCGCTTTGTTAATGCGCTGTTGAGCGCTTTGTTAATGCGCTGTTGAGCGCTTTGTTAATGCGCTGTTGAGCGCTTTGTTAATGCGCTGTTGAGCGCTTTGTTAATGCGCTGTTGAGCGCTTTGTTAATGCGCTGTTGAGCGCTTTGTTAATGCGCTGTTGTGCGCTTTGTTAATATGCTGTTGTGTGCTTTGTCAACCCTCTGTTGTGAGTTTTGTAAATACTTTATTTTTGTTTGCTTTCACTTCCAAGCTTTGAGTGTGCCTTTTCGTTTATGAAAGTTTTCTCTTGTTTTTCGTTAGATAGGAAGTAAGGGAAGTGTGTTGTGTATTTTCTTTTTTTTGTGTTGGGACATTTAGATCTTAAAACTTAGCCAGCTTGTTTTGTTTATTGTTTTGGCACAGTGATGTGAATACTCAAAGTCTGTTCCCGAAATAAAGGAGTTTAAGTTATATCTTTTCAGTTTTCCGTTACTTTGTTACACCCCGTTACCCCTAGAGCAGGGTCGTAACAATTCACTCTCAAGAATGAGCAGTTCGTGACCTCTTCTAACAAGCTTCTTTTAAGTGTCTCCAGACACAAAGAATGTCAGTCATGAACGAAGTCTTAGCTACAAACTATATAGTAATGTTTAGATCACATTAAACAAAACATATAGGCAGTTCAACTGTTACGATCATGAATGTTTGGATCAACCTGAGTCTCACATCTTAACATCAACATTATGATACACTAATTATACAGATCTGCATAAAGAACAGGGATCTAATATACATTAATCAAGGCAGTGTAAGTTCTGTTAGTGTTTTAAGTTCTGAGGTTGTTTTTGTTTTTTTTTGTTTTTTTGCATTTGTTTTATATACTGTGGTGTGAAACAAAGTTTGCCGCCTGCCTGATTTCTTCTTTTTTTTTTTGCATGTTTGTCACTTAAATGTTTTAGATCATCAAAAAAGCTAAAAATAAGTTAAAGATAAAATGCTCCCCACCCCCTGTTTAAACATATCTTAACTGTGGTTTAGAAAGCCTGTTCTCAATCAAGAAATCACTTAAATAGGGCCTGACAGATAAAGTGAAGCAGACCAAAAGATCTTCAAAAGCTAGACATCATGCAAAGAAATCCAAGAACAAATGACAAAGAAAGTAATTGAGATCTATCAGTCTGGAAAAGGTTATAAAGCCATTTCTAAAGCTTTGGGACCCCAGCAAATAATAGTGAAAGGCATTATCCACAAATGCTGAAAACATGGAAAAGTGGTGAACCTTCCCAGGAGTGACTGGCCGAATAAAAATACCCCAAGAGCACAGTGACAACTCATTCAAGAGTCACAAAATACCCACAACAACATCCAAAGAACTGCTGACCTCACTCGCCTCAGTTAAGATCAGTGTTCCTGACTCCAACATTAGGAGGCCGTGATGGACCAAGGCCAGTGGGCAGATTTGGCCAGGATGCTTGGGTTAAACCCCTCCTCTTGCGAAAGATATCCTGGGATTTTTAATGACCACAGAGTCAGGACCTCGGTTTAACGTCTCATCTGAAAGACGGTGCTTGTTGCAGTACAGTGTTCCCGTCACTATACTGGGGCATTAGGAACCACACAAACAGCAGGATCAGGACCCCCTGCTGGCCTCCTAACACCACTTTAATCTGACTAATCTGTAATCAAGGCCAAAAACTTTTTGAAAACCTAATTTTTTTAAGTTAAACTTTTTTTAGCTAAACATTACTAAGTGCACCTTTAAAATCAGACACATCTGGTTGTAAATTAATTTGGAAAACTCACTGTGCTCTTGATGCAGTAATGAGATCTGTTGTGTCTCCTTATGTGTACTACAAATTACTTCATCCACTTTTTGAAGTATTTGAGAGCGTTGTATATTTTGTGTAAGTTGAAGGAATCCTCCACATTCTGTAGCTATTTGTTGAATATATTCATTTACAGGTTTCTGTTTAGCGATGCGTTTCTCATCATCAGTGGTCAGAATCACTGAGCGCTTCATCATCTGATCACCAAAGCAGTTCAGCACTGAAGGTAGTATGAGTCTTTTCTTCTCACTGAAGTCATTGTGTTGCAGAACCAGAATGATCACATCAGGTTCTGAAAGAGAAAACTCTGACACTTTCTGTGCTATTTTTAGAATTGATTTGTTTGATTTGAGCATGTTAATGGTGTTGATGACTTTGATGTCTCTCTCCTCCAATATTTCACTGAATGTTTCTACATCAGGTTGTAATGTTCTCTTTCCAAACACTTGTTTGTTTAAGATAAAGTTTCCCACTTTGTTGTTTTCTGACACGTTCTTCCCCACCAGAACAATCTTCAAACTCACTGAAACACACAAATACACACACACACACACACATTGTGAAATGGTAGATGTATAATATCTATGTTGTAATGTTGAAATATTGAATCAAACTATCAACATCACTTTTCAAACACTATAAATTCTAGAAGGAATATGAATTTTAAATTATAAATTACATTGAAAACAAGTTATATATTAATGTAAATATAACTATATTTTCACCAACGTTTTCTTAACTTACTGTTGGGACGATCGTAAAATGGACTTTGGGCTCTCTGGCACGCTATGAGAAAAAATACAATCAACAGTTATTAAGTATATCTACATTGTGATGCTAATTTACTGCAGGAAGTTAATGGGCCAAAGGAAAAAGCACATATTACAGCCATTTTGCATCTCTAATGTAATGTACAAATTCCAAACTTACCAGTGCCATTTTGAATATATAAACAGATTTGAGAAATTAATGAAAAAACAAAAAACATTTCCAGTTGGAACATGTGGGTAATTTAAAAGTAATACACTGTCACTGCCAAAAGATTATTTGAAGAAAAAAAACAAAAAAACATCGACAGTCTGATGAAGATTGATAAGTTAGAAAGTTATTCATGCATTGTTTTTTAGGTTTCTTACAATACAGTAGAACCCCGACTTACGAAACGCTCTACGTACGAAAAATTCAACATACGATAAAAGATTTCGGGATTTTTTTCGCCCGAGTAACGACAAAATGATCGAGATGCGAAAAACGAAATCTCGGCGAGGCGACGATTTCCGAGTTTTGTTTTGAAATTCGCGCTGATTTTGGTTCGGGTTGAATGAAGGCTACAGTTTGTCTGGTCAGAACAATGATGTCTCACTCAGGGAATAATCCAAAACTGGTATTTATTAAAGGTGCATAGATGAGTGGTTACGCATGATCGATAAAACTTCAACGATTGGCACTAATTCCCTGTATTTCACTCAAACTATATATACAATCTTCAGCCATTCTCTTTTACCTTAATCATCCGTCAGCTCTCTCAGATGGAAAGTTTTGGAATAGTCCATTTCGCACTGAATGACAGGGATGGCTGGAATAGTCCATGTAAGAAGGGGAACACTTTTTACAATCCTGCTCTCCTATTGGTCAGCATCGCTCCCACCAGCCTCTGCATAGCAGTGTTCCTATGCTATGCTAAGTCTAAAGTTCTTCTGTGCTTTTGCATACGCAAAAATTTTGCATGCTTTTTACAAGTTTTGTTTTCATCGTGCTGCATCGCCATTATTTTGTGCCCAGTTAACATAAACTTTTTTTCTAATCACTAACCATGGATGTGAAGATTGTTGCTAAAGTCAAAAGGAAGAAGAGGATGCTCTACATTAAGTCGAAAGGGGAGATAATTGGGAAGCATGAGGTTGGGATGCGTTTCATCCCATGCTATATGTGGTGTTTTTGTAAGGCTTGGAACGGATTAGGCAATTTACATGTAAAAGCCTGACCGACTTACGAAAAGATCGACTTACGAAGCCAACCTCGGAACTGATTAAATTCATAAGTCGGGGTTCTACTGTATAGATGCTTAGGTTTGCAATAAGCACTTCTTGTTTAGGTATTTTTTTAGGTCATAAAGCTTAACTTTAGTGCAGTCAAACAGAGTAATGTAATTGATTCAAATTAGACAAAATATCTTATATTGTAACTGAAAATGTATTTATACAGCTTAGTTTTGAGTCTTTACAGAGACAGTTAACATGGCAAAATAGTTTTATTTGATATAATGTGATACTTACCCTCTCTGCAAGCCATCTCTACCTTCAAGCGTCAAAATCAGAAGAGAATATTTGATAGAGGGGAGGAAGGCGAGGGAATTTCTTTCTTAAAGGCGGAGAGAAATTCAAGCTCTCAGCGAAAGAGAATAAAAGCAGAATAAAAACGTTCTGCTGTATTCAGTTACAGTTACCATTAAGTCACACATTTAGTCTAACAACATCTTTGTGAAGCTATTGTGGTTATTTGAATGCATGATTGGTTACAGATTGTCTATCGCCAAGCGTTCTTTAACAACAGCACCAGCTAGCTAGGCACTGTTTGCACTGTTTGAGTCTGATGCAAAACAGGATGTGGTAAAACTTGCATATTCCACTTTCTAAAAAAAAAAAAAAAAAAAAAAAAAAAGCTCAGACCACACAGTTGAGTGCCTAGTACATGCTATCTTGAAGTCATGATGCACTTTCTACACTGATCTGCAGCAATGGTAAAAATAAATGTTAATACCCCCACATGCTGTCAAAACAGCTCTGACGCTTCGATGCGTTGACTCCACAAGGCTTCTGAATCTTTAAGATTCTGCAAGTTGTGAGACGAAGACTGCTTTGATAGGATTTCTTGGTCCAGCACATCTCATAAAAGCAAAAACTATTTTTTGCAGTGTGCATTATACTGCTGAAAGAGGCCACTGACATCAGCGGAAACTATATTCAGGAAAGGTTGTACATGGTGTGCAACAATCTTTAGGTAGATAACATTTATATGAATTTCAGGACCAAAGGTTTTGTAGCAAAACACTGGCCAGAGAAGAACACTTCTTCCACTTGCCTTCTTTCCATAGTGCATCCCGCTTCTGCTGCCATCTCTTCCCCAGTTAAACGACACATACAGTTTCTTCCATTACTCCATGCACCATTTCTGAAGCTCACATGCCTATTGTAGGTGGTTTTGGTGGTGGACAGGGGCCATCATGGTCACTGGTCACATGGTCATGTCTCTAAAAAGACAGCAAACTACGATGTATTCTGACACCTTTCTATCAAGAACAGCATTTTTTTTTTGTTCGATTGGATCAGACAGGCAGTCCTTTGCTCCTTTGAAACTTGGACTCCCACTACCCTTGTAACATCTGAATCGAACACACACGCACAGTTATTTGGTATATTTAACAAATAATCTGTAAAGCCCCTCACCAACCAGAAAGGAGAAACCCAACTAGGTACCAGTTTGTAACAATCATGCACCCCATGATTCACATTCTTTTATAGTGCGATTGCCTGTATCAGTCTTGTAAAGAAAGTTATATGATTGCTTGACTGATAAAGACCATGTATGTATATCTATATATATGTGTGTATATGTATATAATCCATCTTGGTATTGTTGGAGAAATTAATATGTCATTAAAAACTTAAGTGTAGAACTAGTGTTTGTTGAAGCTATTAATGTCATTAAAAAATCCACTTAAATACAGAGCTGGTATGTACTGAAGTAATTAAAAATGTCCTTCAAAAACCTAAGTATAGAGCTAGTGAGGACATAACTCCAAAAGGGCCAAAACAGATGCACAGATAGTCAGTGGTCTTCAAAATGAAACTTCTGAAGCGCAAGAAGAAAGAAGCACTGCCACAAAGACAGCTTGGATGTATTTAAGTGAAATTTATGGTTGCAGGTGGTCAAGGTGGGAGTTATAAGAAAAGAGGACTGGAATTTACTGTTTGACATTGAAGGAAAAGAGAAAATGAATATATAAGGGGATGTATTTGATTAAAAAAATCAGATGTATAGTGGTCTGCACTTGGATGTAGAGCTATCATCTCACTTTTTTGCTGGAAATAAAGATTTCTGGCCTCAAACTTGTGGCTCCACCAGGTTCCTTTGTCCCAACTGCTCCCCCTTTGTCAGTCGTTGCTCCACCTCCGCCATGGACTTGTGGGTCATCTGCTGCGCTATAGAGACACACACACAATTATAGACTTCTTACCTTCAAGACAGACGATACAGTAGCGGATAATGGCATCATGTGCGGAAGAGGAGAAAGGGATAGCGTAGATTATGTAGCTTACGTAGATAATGCAAACACAATACGGAAGTGTAGTGTTTCTTTCCGTGTTGTGTATTGGATAAACTCAGAAGCTCTTATTTATTATTATTGAATACACATAACTCGTGCTGCTCCCAGCTTAATACTCGTGAATCACTCGTCACCCCCGATATAAAACCAAGCTGCCTCTAGTGGAAATCATATACAATTACCCCATAAATGTATATAACACACACCACAGGAAGACTCGCGGGAGATGCGTATGGAAGTCGACGAGCATGTGAAGTGAATGAGTGAGGCGTGGGCTGCTCTGAGTGTTTGAACACCTAGGATCTGTGTCTGTAATCGTGTTCGGATCTCAAACATTTACTCGTATCTCTGTATTCAACACACAGTTTGTGTGTGTTAGGACAGTTTTGAGAGACTGTGAGAACCGAATATTGTTTGTATCTGATTAACTTTGTTATTATGTTTGACCCTTTTCCATTTGGATAATTTGGATTAACTCTCTAACCATTGGATGGTTCTTTCAAAGTCGTTTGCCTGGTTGTGTATATATTGTAAATGCTGAATATTTGAGAAAGTAGGGAGTTTGACGCAACCTTTTTTAATTTGTTTTTTGGTTAGAGTTTATTTTGTAGATTATATTTAAATTTTTTGGTTCAGGAAAGAGGTTTAAAATTTGTTAAGTTTTATTTGTTATTTTGACCCAGTCAGTTCCTAAATCAAAAGTCCCAAATTAAGTAAAATAAAAATTTGCTTTCTTTCAAGTTGCACCCTTTCCCTTAGATGGGGCGCAAAGATTTGTGTGGTCTGTAAGAAAAGATACAGTGGTATTCAATAGCAGAATTAGGGACATTATTGTATCACTTTACTGTTTATACAGTTTAAAGTTAGCAGAGCGGTTCAACAAACAATACTGCTGTGTGTTGCTTTTCTCTCCTCATAAAGACGTAAAATAGAATTTGTCACCCCCTGCAGGGCAGCTTCAATGTCTGTATGACTGTTGACCTTTTCTTGCAAGAAGTCTGTGTAACGTCTGGTGTGCGGGTTATGATGTCTGGTCCCGATACTTTAGTCTGGTTCAGTTTCGGTTTTGTGTCAGGATTAGGGCATTCATAAGTCGTGTGTTTGTCCTTGTCGTGAGCGCGTGAGCCGAGTGGTTCCTCGTTCTCACGCACTCTACGTTATGTGAGTGCTGGCTTTGAACCGCAAACTCTCGTGTCTGTGTGCAGTGTTGTAAGCACACGGTTCATGTTTACTTTGGCCGCGTGCTTTCATGTTGTGTTTTGGTTTTGCGAACGCAGTTTGGTTGTCACCAGCTGTGTGCCGTCTTTGTTTAATATGAACTCGCAGCGATGCGTGTTCGCATTGGCTGCGTGTTCGTGTCTTGTCATTCTGTTCTCCTTCCTCCTTGTTTCCTTGTCAATAGTTTGATTTGTCTCAGCTGTTTCCTGATCAATTACCCATCCTTTTGTGTCTATTAAATCCCTCCATGTCTTGTGCTGTTTCGTGGTCATTTAATGGTTGTGTCGCTCTTTGTCTCCTGTCTCCAGTCAAGGTTTTCCTAGTCGAGTTTTGTCCAGTCTAGTCTTGTTTTCCCCCTATGGGTGGTTTTTATTGATAATAGTTGTATTGCTATAATATAATTTTGGTAATAATTTATAATATAATATTATTGTTAATAAAATCCCCACTCTTCTGCACCATTGAGTCCTCGCTTCATGCCTTTCTACACACCCTGACAATTGCCTAAAACCCCTAATTACTGCATATTAATAATTGGTAAGTTTGTTGTTAAGTTTAGGTTTTGGGTAGAAACAGGGCCTAATTAATCCTAATTCAGAGTGAATAATAATATCATCTAGAATATGGCATTAATATGTGCTTTAGAAGTGCTGATAAACAGCCAATTTTCTACCAATATTATATAAGCAACTAGTTCATAGTGGGAATTTGGACCCTAAACTAAAGTGTCACCTCTATTTTAGAGGAACAATATTACGTGTGAATTAAATGTAATGTTTTTAACTAAAATAATATGTAATGGATTTCGAGCGACTTGGTATACGAGCAAATCGGTGTACGAGCATGGAGGGTCAAATCGGTGTACGAGCATTGTATCGGTGTACGAGAAAAAATTTCCCTCACCCATGCGCAGTTTTGTGTGGAAAAAGTCCTAAAGCTCAGCATCCTTGTGTGCAATTTTACATGAAATATCCTAATGACAGCCTCTCATAACACAGTCACGAACTTCCAACCCCTTTATACCCCCTTAACACAATCATTGGCATTTTGTGATACTTTTATAAGTGATTTACAGAAGTTTTTACCTCATGTTCTAAACATTAATTATGATAGCTATTGTTCACGTAGTGAAATATACACTGTTTTAGCAAAATAATAAACAAAGTAATAGGGTTAGACAAACCATATTTTTATACAAACAACATATAAGCCTCTCCCTACAAATGAGCACTGTTTTCATGCAGTATCGGCAAAAGCGCAAGGAGTAAAATGTGACTTCTTACCCCGTGAGCGGGGCTCGTTTTAACAGACTGCGGGTTAGTTGTAACACCATGTTATCCAATGCAAGTTCATTCACATATTTTTATTTGTTTAAAAAAGTTGCGTCTTGATGATCATAAGCATAACTTATGAATTAAATATATTTTTTTCCTTTATTTTTTTACATTTGTTGTGTTTTGAATAATGTAATGACATGATAAACGTTTTAATAGGTTAATACAATGCAAAATATATGATTATTGATGCAACTTGTTCAATGCCGCTTAGTGTTACAACTAACCCCGCGCTGTCTTGTTTACTTCAGGACCGGATAGCAGCCACTATGTGTTTTTCACGTCTTTCAAAACGGTACCATCTTTTAGCCAAGAAGATGGTAATCATAACAATATAAGATTAGACTAACAATCTTTTACACATTCTTTGAAAATCGAAAAACAACTACTATAACAAAAAATATTTACATGCTGCCAAAAGAGTTTTTCCTGTGGTTCTCATCCAAACTTCGATAAAATGTCTCGAAAAATGGCCAGAAGACGTGTGCAAACAGTGTGATGAAAAGCCCTTTAGCACGTCACATTTATGCCCCTGCAACTATCTAAAAAAATCGCTATTACTATTTACCCCGCCTTACTTTGTGCCCCGCGCTCCCCTAGTTCTCTCGCGGCTCCCGCGAATTCGTTCTCTCCCGGCTCCCGCAAAGTCGTTGGTTCGCGGCTCCCATGAATGTTCCACGACTTTAACTCTGGAATATCACTTTGTTTGTTTTCTGCACTATTATAATAAATTCACTCATTTGCTTTCATCCTTGCTTTCCCCGCTCCCCCCTCCTCCCTCCTCTCTCTCCTCCAAGCACGCTGCTCAAACCTGAAGTGCATTACAGTAAATTGTCAAGTATTTTTAGAGTTTAATTGTCAATTATTAATTAGTATTTATATGAGATCTTAATGGTTACAATTTTAACTGCAATTAATAGGGTAAAACCAAAAACATATTTAAAATGGGCATTTGTGGTCATGTGGAACGAATTAATTGATTTTTAGTGCATTCTTATGGGGAAATTTGTTTTGGTGTACGAGCATTTTGGTTTACGAGCTTGCTCTTGGAATGAATTAAACTCGTAAACCGAGGTATTACTGTATGTACTTTCATCATTGTTTCTAGTATCTTAAAAATATGCACTGACAAGAAATTAATGTGAATTAAAATATACTTTAATGTCAGACAATAACACTGTCATGGTGTGACATTAAGCACACAAATAAAAGAGAATTCAAGGGTACAGGTTTAATCATAAACTTGGCAAAACAAAGAGTATAAATACATGAGCAAACAAAGGGAACTCATGAGTTCATTAACAAGCTGATTGTCAGGACGCATGTGATGAGGATGAATGGGTGAATTTGGATGAAAACAAACTCAATCTGTGAAAAACATGCTTGAAATTAATATCAATTATTTTACATGTGCATAAATATTTTATCCATGTTTATTTTATTAGTCAATACATTTGTAAATAGTATATTAGTAAACACTATAAATTCATAATTATTTCAAATGTTTTTCAGTAAAACTTAATTAATATACAGAGAGCTTTTTTTTTAAATGTGCACTTAGGTATGTTGATAAATATTGCCATGAAAGTCTACTCTGCAAATACACTTTTTTAAAAACTATACTTTTAAGATTTGAAGTACACAAAGTACCTCTAAAAACATAGAACCAAAAACATTTCTTAAAATGCTAAAAATTCAGATCTTTTTGGCATTTTGTAGCTGCATAGCTCAGACATTGAATAATGATTGAATGATGTTGTTTATGGCTGTGATCTGAGGAGAATCTGAGAAATGTTAGGGTCTCATTCTTCTCCATCCTGTTTTGAGCATTTTCTCCTTTCTTCTGGTATCTTACCATTCCCATTTTTTTTTTGTTACTCTAGTGCTTTTCAAGATCTTTTTGAAATCTGCACAAAAAAACACTTTGAGTATGGCATAATGCCATCCATTAATTACTCTTATTCTCTGGATGGAAACTGTGATCTCCATCATGGTCTTCTATGGTGTTTGTGCAGATGGCTTTACGAAATGGACACTGAACCCAACAGCACTGACAGAAATGATCAATCAGAAGCTCATCTGGTCTGAACTTATGATCCAGCTTTACTGGAAATGTGTTTTGGCTGAAATTGACGCGGATAACAAACTCTATATAACATAGTTCTTTTCTTATTACTTGTTCTAGGGTGTTGAAGTCCTCAACTTCAAGTTTCAGTCCACTGAGGTGTTTTTCAGAGAAGATCACCACATCTGAGAGCTTCTGTGTGAAACTCTTCAACCACAAACCAACATCTCCTCTGTTCACTCGAACATGTTCAGTAGATTCATGCGCTGCTTTCTTGATCTTCTGCTTCAAGAGTTTAATGTTGTCCTTCATCTTGTGAAACACACTGACTCTGAACTTATCAGTGATGTACCGACTGACTTCATCTCTGATGAAACTCTTGATGTGATCTCTGGGATTATGAAAGTATTTGTCAAAATCTTCTTCTGCCAGTGTCTTCAGGATGTGTTTCTCCAGATTTGATCTGTTTCCATTCAGTGATTCACAGTTTGCTCTCATTTCTCCTGTCAGATCTCTGGCAGTTTTCTTGTAGACACTCTGCTCAATGGGGTCTTTAAGTTTCTGGCAGATGATCTTACCAAATATAGCAGCTGATGCAGCCCCATGACAGTATTTATGGAAAATACTGTAGTACTCGTCTCTTTTCTTCTTAACAAATATTTCAGGATCATTGACTTCTCTGTACAGTCTGTGTTGGTCAGTAATCATCTTGTTTGATCTCCTACAAATGAAAATAACCAAATTCACAAAGAATTCATTCTTGAACTCATAGTCCAAAGACCCTTCCTGATGTTCTGTTACTCTTTTATTGATGTAATCTATGAGTTGTTGAACGCGGCTGATGTTGTAGCCCATCTTTGAGATGTTGAATGACTGAATCATTTTGTCTGTTTGTAGAACAACATCTGTGACAAATGATCTTGTTTGGTCTTCATCCTCTGGAAAAAAAATTTGTGCAAATCTACGTGTATCTTTAACTGTTTGACAAGCCTCTCTTATTCCTCTCTTTGTGAACCTTTTGAATAAAACATATTCAGGATAACTCGACAGAGAGTAATTATCATTGCTCTCCATCCAGTGATCTACAGGAGCACGTTCATTGATGTCACTGAGGATCTTTCTCACATCTCTCAGTATGTCAATGTTTCTGATTGTATGAGCATCTCTAATGATCTTCTTCACACTGAGATCCCAAAATAAATAAAACTCCTTCTTCAGTGCTTTTTCATCACATAGATTGGCTTTGAATTGTAAAGCAAGTTCTTTGCTCTTTTCATAGAGAGTGTTTTCATAATGTATCCTCTGAGCATCAATCTTTTTCTTCAGGTCTCGTTGCTGAAGAATCTCATTTAATTTCCTCTTTGTTTCTCTCACAATGTTTTCCTGAATATCTTTAATTTTGACTTCAAATGATGTTTTCCATTGAATAAGTATATCTGCATCTGTGGCTTTCTCAAAGAATTCAGACATTGATTTCTCTATTACTTCACTTGTCGTCTTCAATCCTCTGTGAAGATCAGTTTCCTCAACCTCATGAATCGCATCATTTTCTATTTTGTTGTGTAGTTTGTTCTCAGTTTCCATCATGGCACTGCAAAGCCTCCAGGACCACTTGCTGTATTCGGTCTCCAGTTTCCTGTAGGCTGAAATCTCCAGAGAATTTCTGAAGGTGAAAACGAATCGTTCATTCAGTAAAGCCTCCCAGAGATCTTTAATATGATCTTTTAAATCTACCAACCTCATTACATGTAGCTTTGAGGCATGAGACACAATAGTTTTCTTGAGTTCTTGAATATTCTCACAGTAGTTTGGGTTTGGTGGTGCCATTGGTGGGTTTCCCTCCCAAAGATGAGCAAAATACTTCACATCATTCTGAACATCAAATCTAATGACATCACTGAAACATTTTGCATCACAGAATTCATCTTTGGCAGCAAGTTTTGTCATTTCATCCAGTTTCTCCTGCAAATGCCTCCTTCCCTCCATGTTTTTCTCTCCAGTTGTGACGTCTGAAACGTTCTGATGCACAAACACACATCTGGGATTCAGCTTGACTTTCTTCATTCTCAGGAAGGCCTGAACAACAATCTGAAGAATGTCCTGCATCTCGGATGGGTTTTCTCCAAAGATGTTGATCAAGGTCAGATTTGCAAGACCAACAACAAATGTGGCCAATTCATTGTCATGATGTCTGGTTGATTTTCCAGCCAGTTTTAGAGCACGAAGACCCTCAGTATCAACAACCAGAATATAGTCAAAGTTCATCTGTGATTTCATCTCGTCTGACACTTTGACCAGCTGCATGAAAGCTCCTCTGGTGCATCTGCCAGCACTGACGGCAAACTGGAGTCCAAACATGGCATTCAGCATGGTGGATTTCCCAGAGCTCTGAATCCCTAAAACTGACAGCACAAAGACTCTCTGGTCTCCCAGTTTCTGGATGAGTTCATCTAGAACAGCAGAGATCCAGATCACAGGAACATGAGCAGCATCTCCATCCATCAGCTCCAGTGGAAATCCAGAGATCATCATCTCTGCTGCAAGACTCGGCAGAGAAGAGAAGTGAAACTGCAGATCTTTCTTGTTCTTCTTTACAGATTGACATGATTCATAGATCTGACCGATCTCCCTCATGATGTGCTCCAAACCAAAGGATGCAGCTTGAAGATCCTCAGATATTCTTTTTAGTTCAATTTGATCAGTTTTGAGTTCATAATTACCATGTTTCTCTATCAGTTTTATGTCTCTTGACCTTGTATTATATCCTTTATGTACAGCAGAAAGATTAGCTGAGATATATTCATCCAAGAGTATTGTGAGCCATTTAATGAAAAACACCTCCTCGTGTTTATCATTTGAGTTCATTTCTTTAATAAACAGCTTCATAAACTCACTGCAGTCGGATTCATTCTGATGTACACGAATTCTTTTCATTACAGTTCGTTTTATACTCATAACTATTTCTGACTCATCTCCTCGAGGTCGATGTAGTTCTTTGTTCTTCTGACTCCACTGATGCCACAGTTTCCCCTGATGAGGCAGAAATGATTCTTTGACTTCTGTCAGATCTTTCTTCTCCAGTAAACTCATCATCTGCTGTGCTGCTTCTCTTCCTCTCCTGCAGTCATCATCATCTTCCTCATCTACTCTGATGTCTGAGTGTTTGGACACATCTTCAAGTCTGAAAGTGTGAGGTGATTCTGAGAGACAAACATTTATAGCTCTTCTGAGTTCTTCAGATACTTCTGACTGATTTCTGTTCTTCAGACCAATTTTGAATTTCCCTTTCTTCGTCTCAATGACCATAGAGTCATCCTCTGTAAAAAGACAAATGAGTGGCTTTGAGTCCTTGTAGAGTTGTTGAAGTTTTATCATACTTTTGTCATTCATGTCCAGTTGTGGTAGAAGAACAACATTGATGGAGGCACGTTTATTGAGGATCTGCAGCTGTTTCTTATAGTCACCTGCATCACCATGTAAATTACAGAATGCAACACATTCGCTGAATTTATCTGTGTTTTTCCCAGATGGGCAGAACCAGGCGATCTCCACCACTCCATCCATCAGTTCTCTGGTTCTGCTGCTGCCTGGGCAGTTCCTGTGGAAGAATGTGTTGTGTTTCTCATTGATCAGACTGTTCATCAGCTGAGACTTGGATGAAGACAAAGAGCCAAACCTGAAGAAAGACACCATTGGAGTTTCTGCCTTGTAGATCGGGTGGGTTTGACTGATGATCTTATTCCTGTTGTTTTTCATCTTCCAGCTCTTGTTGATTTGTCTGAATGTCCAGAGAGGAAACTCAATCTGTTGAGTGAATGGATCAGGAACAAGCAGAGGCAGAGCGTACTGACACTGGGACAGTTTAGTGACCATCAGCTGCTTCAGGAAACTATCAGAACAATGAAACACGGCCATCTGAACATCCATCGGGTGGATTCGTTCATATTGGCTTGTTCCTATTTTAGATACAGACATTGCTTTAAATATATCACCCTTATCCTCAGAGGAATCATTGTTTCTTGTTTTTGTATGACCCTGTCCAATGGCCTTTTCAACATCAATATATCTTGCTCTGTAGTCCATCATCAATAGTTTTTGTATGAATGTCTGTATCAGCTCGTCTTCAGCACAAGACTCATGAGACTGTAATGAATGTGCCGTTATCTGAAGAACATCTGCATTTCTCATTTTATTATGACATTTATCTTCAAGATGAAGTCTGTAAAATAGATGCTCTATTCTTTCTCCTTTGACTCCTGTTGTTCCAATGTCCTTGTTTTCTCTCTGTTTAAAAGAAAGAAAAAAAACAATTATACATTTATCTTCAATCAGTACTATCTGTTAACTACTTGGTTCTTTGTTGCTTTGCTAAAATACATAAACTCAGCAAAAAAAGAAACGTCCCTTTTTCAGGACTGTGTATTTCAACAATAATGTTGTAAAATTCAAAATAACTTACAGATCTTCATTGTAAAGTGTTTAAACAATGTTTTCCATGCACGTTCAATTAACCATAATCAATTAATTAACATGCACCTGTGGAATGGTCGTTAGGACCTTAAAAGTTTACAGGGAGTAGGCATTTACGGTTACAGTTCTAAGAACGCAGGACACTAAAGAGACCCAGGGTCCCTGCTCATCTGCGTGAATGTGCATTAGGCGTGCTGCAGGGAGGCACGAGGACTGCTGATGTGGCTAGGGCAATAAATTGCCATGTCCACAATGTGAGATGCCTAAGACAGCGCCACAGGGAGACAGGAAGGACAGCTGATCATGCTCGCAGTGGAAGACCATATGTAACGACACCTGCACAGGATCGGTACATCCGAATATCACACCTGCGTGATAGGTACAGGATGACCACAACAACTGCCCGAGTCACTCCAGGAACACACAATCCCTCCATCAGTGCTCAGACTGTTCGCAATAGGCAGTACAAGGAAGGCATCCTCCTCCCTCATGTGGTACCCTTTACACGTGCTCATCCGGACATGATCCTCCAGCAGGACAATGCCACCAGCCATACAGCTCGTTCTGTGTGTGAGTTTCTGCTTGACAGCAGTGTCAGCGTTCTGCCATGGCCAGCGAAGAGCCTGGATCTCAATCCCATTGAGCACGTCTGGGACCTGTTGGATCGCAGGATGAGGGCTAGGGCCATTCCCCCCAGAAATGTCCAGGAATTTGGACTGCTTCGGGGTTGAGTGTGACCGTTTGAAGGAATTAGATCAGAGGACAGCGGATACGCAGGGAAGAGTGGGCTCCATCGGGGGTCAGATCGGTGAACTTTTACGGACTGTAACCGGTCTGGCCATGAGGCTGGACATAATGTCTAGGGGAACTGCATGGACCGAACGTGAGTGCTGAGGACCAGAACTGATTGATTGATTTTGATCCGGACAAATTACCGAATATTGTATTTGCCTGACCTAATCAACTTCCCCACCCGAACCTCACTTGTCCCTATCTCTCGGTTGGGAGGTCAGCCTGACAGCTTGGTCTGCTATCTTTCCCTGTGCACTGCCTTATCTCCCTTCAAGGACAAACCATAGAACTTAACTCGAAAACATCTGAAGTTATGGCTAACATTCTCACACAACACAATCTCAGACTCACTCGCACCATACACACCCGATCCCGATCCCAGCCCCCCTCCATCCGTCTGCCTGTCCTTATCTATCTCCTCTCCCACTCCATACAAAAATCCCATTTGTACTGTGTTATGTTATGCTTTGTTTGCTATGTAATGCTTGCTAAACTGCATTTGTATTTCTGGAGAGCGTGTCAAGATGGCGCTGCGGATGGCTCCCTCGGTGTTGAGCTTTTCAGTGATTGTTTTGTTTTTGTTTGTTTGTTACTGTTTAGTCTTCATGTTGTGTTGCATATGTGCACTGGAAGCTTCAGCACCAAGACAAATTCCTTGTGTGTGCAAGCACACTTGGCAATAAAGCTCTTTCTGATTCTGATTCTGATAAACAAGTGAGTTATAAGTACTCTGATAAAGCTGCACGTTTCAATTTAGTAGAAAATGTATTTCCGCCAACTGATATGTGATAAATGATCATCATACCTCTGTGATGACTCTGAGCACATCACTCTCTACGGTGTAGTTGAGTTTCCCCACCGCTGCAAATTTGATCTCATACTCTGTTTCTTCTCTCAGATCAGTCAGAGTAACTGTGTGTTGATCCTGCAGCACAGGTTCAGATCTCCAGACTGTGTCTTGCTTTGGTTTATTCAGTAATCTGAGTTCCACGGTAGCAGGACATGATGGAGGAACCTTCATAATTACACTCTGTACTTTGACCTCTACGGTGATTGGACAGTCTGGTTTGGATGGAGGAGTGAAGCAGACAGCTTCTTCACATCCATTTTCATACAGGAGAATGCAGGAACCAGGATGATTCTCCATTTCCTTTGAGGATATTATAAACTTGGCTGGTTTGCGTTCTTTTGAATCAAGTAAGTTCTTAAATATCCTCAAGTTGCTCCTCATGGTATTTTTTATCTCAGGAGTGAGCCAAGACTGTTCTGAATCAAGGTTCTTCTCATTAGTTTCTGCTTGTGTTGAAGGACTTGGATACACAGTTTGTTTCAGAAGCACACCTGAGCTGTTCAATGATGTGAATGTGTAACTCACCACATTCCCAACTTCCAGATCCATCAAGATAAGATCTTCTTCCTCAAATGCAACATCTTTCAACTGTCTGAGGACTGTTTTAATGATCTTAGACTCTCTTTCTCTCTGTTTGATCCATTCTGCAAGGTTATAAACTCTAAATGGAGATTCACCATGTTCTTGTAGAAAGTCTTTCAGTGTGGTTTCCTTCATCACGTCTCCACGGATGTTTGGCAGTAAAGATCCAAGTGTCTTCATGAGTCTCAACTTGTACTTATTGCAGTTTTCCTTCATGAACAGAATTTTCTCATGAAATGCAGGAAACATCAGAGCAGGAGAGTCTTTTAGAAGGTCACTGCACTTCATCTCAGTTGTATTTAAACTCTCCATCACTGATTCAATCTCCATGATTAGATCTATGCTGATGTCTTTATGAAGTTTTGAAGCTTTTGAGTGAAGATTGTTCAGAGGATAAAGCCAAACTCTGAGTGGAACTGCCAGCTCTTGGTCTTCTTTCAGCAGTTTTGGAAGATCAGCAAAAACCTTCAACGCGTCTTCAAAAGAGGTCGGGTTAGATGGTAACTGGAAGTCGCCATAAAATGTACAGGTGAATTTTTTGACTGCAGTTTTTAGACTGTGATCCACATTTAGATTAGCATTGGCACCCACTGAAACAACACCCTGCAGTTTCTCAAGAGCTACTTTTACCTCTCCTTTAACAGTTTGTTGGTCTTCATCAGAGGAAACCTCTCTATCGAATACAAAACAGGCATCTGCTCCATACAGTATTGCTGTCACTACATGTGTGGCTATATCACCGTCATTGTAAGGAATATTTTCAGAAGGCAAATGATTCACGGTCAGTTCTTCAAATCTGCTGGTTGAATAATAATGTAGCGTCAATCTCTGCTGTATGAAAGAAGTCTTGGTGTCTTTGAGATATTTTGCTGCTCCACTAACATGAATGAGATCACCTAAAACACTCAGTTTGAGTCCACCATCAATGTTTAATATTTTAGATTTGTCCTGAATAGAGTCTGAAGCTGTGACATTGAATCCAGTATTAACTTGGGCACAAGAAGAAATATTCTCCTGCAGCTGCTCTTTACTCCAAAGTCTGACCCCTGTAATAGGAAAAATGCGTTTTAATATTGAATTTACTGGAATCCAAACTTCACATCAGTAAATCATATTAATATTTTGAATCTTTGATAATATAGTCTTTCACACTGGAGGAAACTTTCTTAGTTCCTTGAACTATTTGGCAGAAGTACCCACTTTCACACCGCAGGAATTGGGAACGGTTTAGCTCAAGGAACTACTTGAGAGTAGGGTCTAACTCTGCACAGTAAGAACTACCAGTGACTTAAGTGTATGCTTATATACTGTCTACTTTCTTTGTATAACAGTTCTCTCTATTAATGTATTAGAGAAGACTGTTAAACCGATTGTAAAGCCATGAAGATGGAGAATGGGAGCTCTTGGTGAGCTCAAGCTCTGGTGGTACAACAAGGTTACAATGCGTGTCTTCAACAAGTTACGTCACTTCCGATTTCTTACTGGAAATTTGAATTCAACCAGAAAAATGGAAAACATTTTGTTCTCAGGGAAACACCCTGGTGAATAGTTCCTAGATAAGTTACTAGAACTAACCAGTGCGAAAGGGGTTATTGTTATATTTTGGTACCTGCTATTAATGCTTCTTTTCTGCAGTCATACAGCATGCCGAGCTTGAAGGGTCTCCCCAGAGCTGCAGTTTCAATCAGATTCACTCCAACTGAAGACATACTAAAGACAAAACATGTCAGAGGAGGAAGCGTGAGGTTACAGTTACTGCTTTTGAAGTCAAACATTAAAACTGCTGATGCTGAGGGAATAATGAAATGAAGAACTAAACATCTTAGATGCACAGTGTGACAGATACATCTTTTAAATCTAGCACTGAAATTTAATTAGTATTTATGTATTGGCTTCCAATGTGTTTTCCCAGGGTTTCTCCACTCATCTGTCTCATCCTCATTCACCTCATTCATGTCCAGCTGTGTCTCATTGTTTAACCATCCTCTGTGTATATCTTCCCTGTTTTTTTCCACTTAGTCGTGGTCCATTGTCTATTGTAATGTGCATTAAATTTTACAGCACTGGTCATGCATTCTATTTCGTGAGTGGAACTGGTTGTTTTCTCTTGAGTTTATTGTTAAACATTTATTTGAGTATATTCCTGTGCTTTCATCCACACTAATCAACGTAACAGAATGTTTGTTTTGTAATTCCTATTCTTTTGTTTTCTGCCTGTGGTTACACTGAGACATTTAAAATGTCAAACAATACCAAACATGAAAGGGAAAAACAAAGGATTCATAAGATATATGATAGGTATTGTTTACACATTGTTGGTGAACTAGGGTGAAAGGGGGTACATAGCTAAGCAAGTCTTGGCAAGATGGTGTTTGCTGTTTCTTGGAGATCTTCTCTCCAGATTAGTTCATATGACATACATACATAACAAAATATAGATGGAGTAGATACTCTAACATAACATTTCGCCGTTCTGATTTAGATGCAATTTTTTTTGTTGACATTCTAAGTATTTTTCATATGCATCTGCTAACATATGAGAATGCAATTTTTTGTTTCCAATTTACTTGATAGATTTACCTTTGATCTGGTGATACTGTATTATTCGAGTCCCCTACATTATGTGATAACTTGTCAAAGGCAGAGAAGCGTTTTCTCATAAAAGACAATATATTTCATCAATGGTGGGGAAAGAGTTAATAAATAGTAATTAAAACATAAACATATTTAAAAGTATTACAGAAAACGTGAGACATTAGAGCACAACAGCCACACACACACACCTCTATTCTTATAAACTGTTTATAAATGTGTAGCATCAGTGTGATTCCTCACTCACCTTCTGTGTTCTTCTCAGTTCTTCCTCCAGTTTAGTTTATTGAAGAGGAGATTAGCTTGTGTATAAAATAATTTGATATGATTTCCCATCTGTGCTCAGCTGTGAGTGTCTTTCACAAAATGCTCAAATTCAAACTTCACTCTGATAAAGTTCACACAAACTCCTCCCATTAAGGAGGAAACTGCCACACATACAGTACAGTAACAAAGAAATCATGTTTTTGTTAAAAAAATTAATTGGTAACATACATATTAACTTTATTTTACTTTCAGATTATTTAATTTATTTTATAATTTATTAAGATAAATCTGAGTCTTTATTCAGATTTATTTAATTACAATATTTAAAAAAAATGAAAGAGTATTTGTTCATTTGTTTATGAATACTTTATAAATACAGTAATACCTCGGTTTACGAGTTTAATTCGTTCCAAGAGCGAGCTCGTAACCTAAAATTCTCGTACACCAAAACAATTTTCCCCATAAGAATGCAATAAATATCACTTGATTCGTTCCACACAATCATAAATGCCCATTAAAATTTTTGTTTTGTTTTAACCTATTAATTACAGTTAAAATTATAACCATTAAGATCTCATATAAATATTAATTAATAATTGACAATTAAACTCTAAAAATACTTGACAATTTACTGTAACGCGCACTTTACCTGTCACTGCTGGCGTGATGGAGATGAGAAGAGGGGGGAGGGGGATGGTGTTACTGCTTAGAGGGAGAATTTTTTAACTTCTTTCTATATGCTGTAGTGTACTTATATATTTCACTACATTGTAGCGTTGCTACTTTTAATAACCAGACAGGTTCCTTCTCGTTCAGAGATTTCGAGAACTAACGGATTGCTGTTCTGGCCGCAACCCACGCCGTGAATAACAGAAGAATCAAAACTATCTCTCTGCTTCGGGGTCTCTCTCTCATCCCTCACAACTCAACTCTCTCTCTCTAGCCCCCCTGAAACCCCGCCCTCTTAAAGTGACAAGACTGTTAACTTAACACTTATTGAACACATCAGATTAACTAGTTCCTTCAACATTTTTAATGATATTACAACGTGAAGAATAGCGATCACAATTAATGCAACAATACGAGTTAAAACCGCTGTAAATCACTATACTTGCGTATATGATCTGTACAGAGTTATAACTGTTATAGTATGCTGTTCTCTAAAAGTGTATGGCCCTTTAAGAACGTCATTATCCCCTGGTTGCTGGACTGAGAACACATGTGAGCCTCATTAGTATGCAATGTGTCGTGTTGGTAACACATGCTCCGTTAATAAAGCTTCATCATATTCACATGTAACAGTCGTTGTGATGATTAACGGAATGAACAACAACTTATAAAACAATGCACTGTGGTGAATGATGCACCCAAACCGAGTGACGCTGAGAGAATGAACGAGTTATGGGGTGATAAAGGGGTTGGAACCGCATGAGTGTTTTGTGAGAGGCTGTCATTAGGATATTTCCAGTAAAAATGCGCATGATGATGCTGAGCGTTAGATCGTTTCCACACAAAAATGAATATTTTTCTTGCACTCCAATACAATGCTTGTACACCGATTTACTCGTATACTGAGGTATTACTGTAATCTGAATACTTCACTACAGCTAAGAAGTCATTGCAGGCAATGCAGCAATTCCTGCCTAAGTGTTCCAGCTCAGCAGCTGTCTGAAGTCACCAGAGAAGTCTGTTGACTCAGCAGCAGACTCAGTCTGAGCCTCAACGGCATCCCCACATGTCTCCAAGTGCTGTACCTTATCTAAGTACCAGGGTCCCAGTCTCAAGGTAACATTGAGTGGCATCCAGAAACTGTCATGATCTGTCAGGAATGAAGAGGAAAGGGTTAAGTCCTCCCGTGGTCGGACCTCCCTCAAAGGTCGCTTGAGTTTGCCTCCCAATGCCCAGTTCAATACCAGGGAACAGAGACTGTGTTAATGGCATGCACTGTGTCCATTCTATTAAATACTCACACAATTTTATCCTGCTCCTGCTATAGTGGGTAAAACCAAAAATCAAAAAGATTTTTTTCTGATTTTCTGGTTTTCTGTGGCCCCTTTTTTTATAAAACTGCTCTCATGCTGGCTTTAGTGTCGGTAAAATAAAGGTGTGACTTCCAGCCTCGGTGAGCGTATCCTGTCGAATTTTGGCCAAAACGACTGGAATGTCATCCTCAATCCGAGACCTAGCTAAGTGCCCAAAGTGCTCTGTGGTCTGTTTAGGGCACAGAGTATTTTTCTCTCTCCTCTTCTTGTTTCTGGGGATGAGCAAGGGTTGGGCACCAGAACACGAAATAGAGGTTGATTACTGTAGATAGTGGATGCAACTTCATTGGCTCACACTTCTGTGGCCGTGTGGTTGCTGGCTGTCCACACTGTCCTCATTCACCAGATTGTACAACTTACATTTACATTAATTCATTTAGCAGATTTGCAGCTCGTAGGACAGGTAGGAGGGGTGTGGTAATAATAATAATAATAATAAACTTTATTTTATTTAGCATAAAAGTGAAAGTTAACACCAAGAAATCTTAAAAGTTGGACAAGTGTAAAAATATAAATATTAAAAAGTAAAGGTCCCAGAATAGATCCCTGTGGAAAACCAGAGTGCACCCCACTGACCTCAGACGTGCAATCACCCATCACAACAAACTGCCTGCGATCAGAGAGGTAAGACTTAAACCATTTCAATGCAGAATAAGAAACTCCAAAGACAGTCTCTAAACGGGTTATTAAAATGGAGTGATCTATAGTGTAAAAGGCGGCACTAAGATCAGGAAGGATCAGTATAGATAGACTGCCAGAATCAGAAGCAATTAACAAGTCATTAGTGACCTTAACTAACGCTGTTTCAGTGCTGTGAAGCTTACGGAAACCAGACTGATGTGGCTCAAAAAGATCATTAGATGAAAGATGAGAAAGCAGTTGAGAAGCCACTGTTTGTTCTAAAATTTTGGCGAGAAATGGAAGATTAATGATGGGACGAAAATAATTTAAATGATCACATAAGTTCACGTTATTCGTCTTTGGCACAGCTGTTACAGCAGCAGTTTTAAGTGCTACTGGCACAACACCGGTGCGCAGAGAGTTATTAATAATTCTCAAAACAACAGGAGAGAGGGAATCAAAACATAATTTAAAAAGACAAGATGGTATCGGATCAACTCTAGAAGTTGAGGCTTTCAGTTTTAAAGCCATGTTAGATGGAGACTGTGAGTCATGAAAGAGTTAGAAAGAAAAGTGCCAGAAAACGCAGACATTGTTAAGGATGAAGCAGCAGAAGTATGGGTTGAAGCAACATGGTCCAAAACATCCAAAAAACTCCCAAAACATGTTACAATGGTGAGTTGAAGCAGGAACATTAGAAAGGATTTGATTTTTATGCAGCTTGTTGATTGAGTGAAAAAGTTGTTTAGGGTTTCCCTGATTATTGGCAATTAACTGAGAGAAATAAAAAGATCGGGCTGACACCATTTCAGTATTATATTCAGGTAAGCTTTCTTTCCAGGCCTGGTGATGAACAGTTAAACGTGATATACGCCATCTATGCTCCATTTTCCGACACAAAGCCTTCATAACACGCAAATCAGCGTTGAACCAAGAAGCGGAGCGTGCAAAAGAAACAAATAGGGATTTCAAAGGAGCCAGTGTGTCTAGACCAGACAAGAGAACAGAGTTCAGCACAGCAACGTTATCATCCAGATCACTAGAGAACATTACAGGTAACTCCATGTTAAAAAAGACAGCCTCAGACAGACCTAAGTCAGAGGTTAACAACTGAGTTACAAATGAGCCATTGGAGATCACAAGGTCTAAAGTGTGGCCTTTGACATGTGTAGGACAGTCCACAAGTTGGTTAAGTTCAAAGCACTTGGACAAAGTATGGACATAAAGTATTTTGTTGTTGTAGAGTCTTTTTGTATCCACATGGATGTTGAAATCCCCTAAGAGAAGAATTCTTTCATACCTGAGACATAAAAAAGATAAGATATCTGAAAATTCAGATAAGAAGTCTTTGTTTGTCTTAGGAGGCCTCTAGACTGTAGCCATTGCAGTAGAGAGCGGAGCAGAAACACTCAAAGCAAGACATTCAAAAGAGTTTGTTTTGGGGACAGACACGGGACACATGTTTAACTGTTGACTGTGCAATACAATGATTCCCCCACCTTTACCAGAAGAACGCGGGAGATCAAATAATCCATAGCCAGCAGGAGTCAATTTATTAAAAAGTAGACCGTCAGATTATTTGTGCCATGTTTCAGTTAAACAGATAAGGTCCAGATTTTTTTCTAAAATGATGTCAGATAAAATAACTGCTTTGTTATTGACAGAGTGCATGTTAAACAGTGCTGATTTCAGCAGACGCGGGGGAGCAGATGAGTCCAATGTGACCTCCGCATGCTTGAGTGCAGACAAATTGTTAAAATAACCCCTGTAGGTCTTAACTGCAGTCTATGGGTTTGCGCAGAAACCTCAGATTAGCGACATGTTCAGATGTTGAGCATAAAAAACTACGCCTTGAAGAGCGATGTAAATAACGCTTAGGTCGCAGTATTCCAACATGACTGCAGAAAGTACGTATGCCAGGGACCATATCCAGGTGTCTGTTCATGTTCAACAACTGGGTAGCAGTGTACCTGAGAGCCATTCGGGAAGGGTCTACACCAACAGCCTTACAGCGGTGTAACCAATGTGCGTCCTGGGCCAAGTAACAGTAGAGTATATTTCAGTAAACTGCACTTAGAAATAGAAGCAGTAATCCAAAATGTGAAGCATAATTCCACATCACGCACAAATAAAAAGACACTGGCTCATAAAAATAAATAACTAAAAATTAAAATAACCAGAGAGAGGAGCGGCAGTCAAACGCGGCAGCCAAACGCGCCAGCGGTACAACCGGAAGTCAAGCTTTCTAGGTAACTATGAGGATTGGTGGCGTACAGGGAAGCACACCTGGTTCCTATGAAGGCTTATCACGTGGTTTGGAACTCACTCGAGCCATGCGCTTTTTGTCCACTGTCTTGTGTGTGGGGCATGGTGTTCAATCCCGATCAGAATTCCTGATTCTGATTCGGTTTTGTGCTTCAGGGATCGGACACCAATGCTCTGTATGTTTGACTTTAGTTCCCAGCCCACAAGACAAGTGTTTGCTTGTGCTTTCTATGTCTTGTAAGTGCGTGCAGATTCGACGTCACTCGGGCTGTGCACGCTCTTGTTCGCATAAGTTGTTTTGTAGCACGGGGTTAATGCTTACATTGGTTTACATCTTGTGTCCTGTGTTGCGTGCAGTTCGTGTTTCACTGGCTGCACACTGTCTTGTTTTGTGTGGACACACAGCTTATGAGTGTCTCGTTGGTTGCGTGTTTGTGTAATGTTTTGTCCTGTCATTGTGCAACCCCGTCCATCTTATTCCTTCATTATTGTTTGATTTGCCCCACCTGTTCTCCATCTATTACCCACCTTGCGTGTTCACTATTGATTCCCCTTGTGTTTGCTGTCCTGTGCTGCTTTGTTGTCATGTCTGTGAATGCTGCATGGATGTCTACACCGTCTGCTGGTCATCTCCACTCCTGTTCTGTCCTGTTCAGTCAATCCAGTCAGTCTAATCTTACTTTTTTTGTTGTTTTTCCACTTGGGGTAGTTTTTGTTTTTAATTTTCGCTTTATTTTTTTATTAAAAAAAGAACCCTTCTCCTCATGCACGCGAGTTCTCGCTTCATCCCTACCTCAAACCCTGAACAGAAACAAAGGGAACTTTCCCGCTCCCCATTTCCAATTAACATGAGTGTCTCTCCAGCAAAGAATGGATACATCCCTGCATCTTTAAAAATACCTGGCACTGGACGATCACTCTCTCTTAGCTCTTCTTCTCTTATCTCTGCTCTATCTCTTATGCTCTTTGGGCCTCTGCTTCCCTCTCCACGGCGATCTTACCTTCAGAGAAAACCACATTTGAACTTCCAGCAAATCTCAGGAATTACCAGCATAAGTAAAGGAATAAGTAAAAGTTACCAGCATAAGTGAAGGAATTTACCAGCATAAAAGACAAATATCTCTCTGAACACAGACATTGGCAGTTCAGCAACAAGAAAAAAACCTGCAAGTATTGGTTACCGATCTCTTTATGCATTTCTAGCTTACTTGCCCCTACTAAGGTGATTTTCATGCTGGTTCTCAGTCTGTGAAAATGCCATTCTGTTACTCTCTCTCACACACACTCTTTCTCTCTCTCTGTCTGTCAGTTAATCTGTGCATGTATTCTGTGTATTATATTTAGTCATTTGTATTCATAGGTTCGTGTATTAAAATCTATGTATTCATACTGAATTGTCTCTGTAATGCTCATGAATAAGCCATTTCAACGTTTGATTTTTGCTACATGCTTTGGTACTTTTAGTATAATAAAACATAAAGATTCTTCTTTATGGCCATGAGAAAAATCTTTCTAATAATACATAAAATTGCGCGGCCTTGTGTGGTACACAGATCAGCAGTTTCTTTTAACTTAAATCTAAACCAAGAAAAATTCTATAAGCCGAATCGAGTCGTGTAAATATAATGTTTTATAATCCATTATAAAATTGTATGAATTATAAACATTTCCCTGTATGATTGATTTATTGTGCATATTTGATCATAACATGTTGTGATTAAATCCCACCTCATTTGATCTTGATTCGCTATAACATATTTCAATGAATTTAATATTTTTTTCCATTCATTTATTGGAGGAAAACTTTAAATGAAGATCACATCTCAGTAAATGACTTCACAGGCTGCTTTCAAACATCTGAGGTTTATTACTTATCTTTACATACACTTGAGGAGAGATTTCAGTCTCTGTTAAGAGTGTACTTTAGAAAAAGAAAAGAAGGAAAACACTTAAGAGCGAAAAGAATCTACAAACTAAATTGCTTCATTCAAAACTGCAGGTATTTACTATGGTAAGGATTTCACGAGAGTGTGTAACGTTTAAGGCATTTCAGTCATGAACTAGATTATTATGCAGCAGTTTATAATTTAATGTAAATAAATAGTTACCCTGAAATAGATGTAGAAAGTGCCGAGAAGAGCGTTTGTGTGGATATATGGCACGTCGTTATGATTCATAATCATCTGTCTGGATCTGACTGAAGAATCTTGTTACTGGGTGATTTGAGACGCTCTACATGAGCAGCATCTTGAGTTTTAATTCGATTAAACACCTGATTCTCAAACTCTGAAAAGCAACATGATTGTGCACATTTAAATGAATACACCTTTCCTTCAAAAGTGTATCTGCTTCCAATTTTTCCTTTCAGAAATGTGATTAGAATTTGAATGTATCAGTGCGTCTCAATGCAAGCGCGGGATCTGAGCAGTTCATGTTGAGTTGAGAGTGAGTCAGTGTAAAGCTGAAAGGCTTGTGTGCGTCAGAACTCGTCGTCGGAGCTGAGCAGGAGTGTTTTCTCATTGCTGCTGTTGGAGCGGCTCAGCGGCTCGGCCCGGCTCTGCTGCGTGTACTGCTGATACGCCGGAGAGAAGTTATGGATGGCGTCCTGCAGCATGTCTCCGGGATTCATGGTCTCCTTCAGACTGCTGGAGATGCTCATGGGAGCACAGCGGCCTGAGACACGGCGAGAAAGACACACTTCCTGTCAATGGGACGCGCGTTCAAAGCTATCAGGTCTTTAATAGCGTTCTCAAAATGTGAGCACAAAACATTATTTATACGTCGTTTACAGAGCTTTTATTCCTGACCTGTTTTAGTTGACGATACCTTTTTAAGTAAGCGATAATTGATGATAGACCATTATTAATTATTAGAAGAACAATGCAAACCTTAGGTGACGACGAACCAATTATGCAATTATTCTGCTTATATTATGGTTATCACACCTCAAAACCAACAATTTATTTAATTTATTAATTATTTTTAATTAATAATAATAATAATTATTATTATTATTGATTAATTAATAATTAATTATTTGTATTAATTTATTTGTATTACGGTATTTAATTTATTAAACCAACAATACTCATATGTATTGCCTCCTTTATGATGAATCCCTTGTTATAGTTCACAAGCAACGGAAAAATAAATTAATGTAAACATTTAGAATGCCAGAATAGGAATTTTTGTCTAAAAAAAATATCGAAACCCACTTAAAACTTTTTTTTGTATGCTTATTTAAAAAACATCATGTTTAAGATGCTATTTTTAGGGATAGGTCTCACGATTTAGCATTTAATTGGACAAACATCTGTAAACTAACAAATGAGTTCATCAGCATTTAATATTCTACACAGAGATGAACAACATGACACAGCAAAATGAATGAAATTGTTAAACTTAAACTTAAGTTTAAACTTAAAATGCAAGTTTCCCTCTATAGACACCCAGCACATCATTTATTTACATGAAGTGAGTTATACATTAAATTAACTTAGAGAAATCACACAGGGAATTAAGTAAACCTACCGTACTGGCCATAGACAGGAACACAACCTGAGAGAGACAGAGATGGACACAAAACACAGAGGAAGAGGAAGATCAGTTCAGAAACACAGTCAGTGATGTAGACGTCATTTCAGCTTTATAAATGTGCTCAATCTTCATCGCCACGGCAGAAGAAACCATATTTTATCAGAGCGAAAGTAACTCTCAACTGTGAAACTGAAATATTTACTCAAAAGATCAGAATCAAATTAAATTAAGAGTCTGAACTAATCCTGAAAACCCTTGTTTGCTCAGAGATGAGATGTGAGAGCGTGACGTTGTGTTTGTTACCCTGTATGTCGAGTCTCTTGTCCATGTACACTTTGTAGGTGAACGCGTGTCTGAGCGCCAGAGCAGCGAAGAACATCTCGATGCAGATGATGAAGTTCTGGTAACCGGCGGCAACAGTGCCCTCCCCCACCGTGACGTCAGGAGAGTTAATGCGAGGGATGGCGCCGCACTTCTCCAGAATCGCCAGCAGCATCCCTGCGACACACACTTTTATATATCATCACTTACCTAACAAACACACTGTTTTATAATCTCTAATCTAATCTCTTTGTTTACCATCATTTTTCTTCTTCAAAAGTGTAATGAAGAGCTGATTGATTTGCATGTTACAAAAGTTTTTCACATGACATTTAGACTTATATTTTGTTTAAATTTTAGATACTCAGACTTCTATTTAAGAATTATGTTCAACAATATTTAGTTTAATATCTAGGAACAGCATCAGCACACAGAGAGACGAGAGACGAAGAGTGCATTATATTCAGGAGTGATCAGCAGACAATTCATCCTGGACAACTCTTGTTACTTAAAAACCCAAATCCAGTGTCCACCAGATGAAGACTCACCCTGCCAGAAGGAGAGGAAGATGACGGATTTGACCATGAGGAACTTGAGCATGGGGCCGTACGGCTCCAGCAGATCTCGAGTGGCGAAGTAGAAGAGGAAGAGAGCGTAGAGAGAGAGACTGACCGACACGTTATAGATGATCGTCACGTACAAATAACCGCTGGCCGCGCTGAAGAGAGACACAAAGATGTGCTTTAATGACACCGTTACTCGTGTGTGTGTGTGTGTGTGTGTGTGTGTGTGTGTGTGTGATGACAGATGAAGGGACACACTTGAAGTCTCCGTCTCTGTATTTCCCGCAGGCCTGTAGGATCACAGTGATCATGGCCATCAGCGGCTTCACCACACAGAACTGCAGCGTCGCCTGAGACACACACACACACACACACACGTTTATTCAAGAAATCATTCAAAATACAGGGTCAGTTGTCAAAAAAGTTAAATGACGTGTTATAATCACTGAACACCCGTATGACTAAAATAGTTATAAAATAATATAATAAATTGAATTAGTTGAGGTTATCAAATGACTAAAGGCACATTTACACGACAATGATGTGCTAAAGATGGAAACGTTTTTCCTTTGGATCCGTGAAAGCGCTGAAAAACGCAGTTATTAATGCCAGGCCAGCAGAGGGCGATGTCACACACACCTATAGACTGAATAACTGCGTAACATACGACTTCACCTCTGACAAGATTTTGGGTTTTTGTGGTGCCGATAACCGTCTAGCTTTCAGAAACTTGCACTTTGAAACCCTTTTTGAAAAGTTAGTAGAAACATTTAGCTTTTTTTAGTTGAAAACAGTTTCATGCAAACAGCTACAAAGAAAGCTTGTGAAATTAATTTCACAAATTGACAATGTTTGCAAATTTCTAAAAATGATGATGAAAACATTTTTTCATTAGATGCATTTTTCAGTAATTAACTTGAATATATATTTTATTGAGCTTAATAATTGAGAAACAAGTGTGTGAGTAATACCTGTTTGCAGAAGCGCAGGAATCCGATGGAGTAAGTTCTGCCCCACAGACAACAAGTGCCGTAAACACAACTGGACCTAAACACACACACACACACACACACACACTTCAGACCAGCTGATTTCAGATCTGACAGAGAAACGGAGAGAATCACTGAACTCACTGGATGGGTTTCCCTCTGATCTCGGCCATGATGGCGCTCTCGCCGCCCAGATACTCGTAACACAAACTCAAGAAGTTATAGATCACAAACGCTGCAGAAACAAACACATACACACACACACATACATACAGAGGGCGATAGAGAATCAGCACAGAAAATAACAATATAGAGATTGTGCTCAGATTTGCTAAATATCCCTCAAGTCAGTGATCACAAAACTCAGAGATTTGGATGTAAACTCAAAGATTTCTCATCAAAGCTGCTCCACATTCATTATTTCTCCTGAGGAATTTTAGGAGACTAAGCTAAATATTAAGCAGAACATTACGGCTCAGTGAAAGATAAACCTCTGAGAAATACAAGTTGCCTCAGGGTTTATTATATTGAGCAGGTCTGGACATGACTGTCATCTGAACATCACGTTCCTCGCTGTGATTTATCAGATAATGCTTCTGAGCTCAACCTGCAGATAAACTCAAACTCAACAACAACACAAAAAAATGACATGCAGGAAAGACTGTGAAGCGATTATTATCAGATTTGAAGAAAAATATGCTTGAAATGCTTTATATAGGATTGTGTGAAAAACCAAGTAGCCAATAAGAACACAGAACTGCATGGAAATGGATTTCCTGAAAGTTTCCAAAAACACTCATTTGTTAACATTAGTTTATACATTAACTAACATCAACTAACAATGAGCAACACATGTTTGCAGCATTTAATATTCTTTTTTAGTATAAATCATATTGTTCAGTGTTTATTTAGTTGAAGCAGTACTCCCTGAAACAATAGAGACAAGGCATTTAAAGTGCAATATTTGAGGCCAGATTAGAGTCATCTGGTAAAACAGATAAACTGATGTAATGCACTGGTTTAAACACTAGATGCCTGTATAGTTCCATATAAAGTGCTGTAGAAATTATCTAGTGTTATTAAAAACATAAATACCTCATAAAAATATTTTAATTTATACTTCTTTATTTATACTTCTCGACATTCTCAAACATTTTTGTCAAGGGTTTGATTTAGTTTTTTTAAATGTTGATTTGAAGTTTATTTACTATTTACTATTAATTTACATTTTCATACACTTAACATCAACATTCAATAAAAATGTAACAAAAATGAACAGGTACACTTTATTACAGCTTAATAAATCTGGGTCTGATCTGATTTTGAGTCGTTTGTCTCAATTGTACCTCTATTGCATTCAGAAAGGCCTTAAGATCAGCTAGATCTACTTACTTTTCTATCCTCTTAGAAGAAAACAAATACAACCCTAGGTATTTATTTGATACAGTGACTAAATTAACAAGAAATAAAGCCTCAACCCCAGATGCTTTAAAACAGCACAGCAGTAATGACTTCATGGACTTCTTTACTTGCAAAATTCATAATATTAGAGAGAAAATTATAACCATGCAACCGTCTACTACAATATTCCAAAATACAGTAAATGTTAGTGTCCCTGAAGAAAAATTCCACTCCTTCATTGCTATTGGGGAGGAAGAATTGTCTAAACTCGTTAAATCATCAAAATCAACAACATGTATGCTAGACCCAATACCAACTATGCTACTGAAAGAGATGCTTCCAGAGATCATAGATCCTCTCCTTAATATTATTAATTCATCTTTGTCATTAGGATACGTACCAAAAACCTTTAAACTAGCCATGATTAAACCGCTTATTAAAAAAACACAACTTGATCCTACAGAATTAGTTAATTACAGGCCGATATCAAATCTACCTTTCTTGTCAAAGATTCTAGAAAAGGCAATATCTTTACAACTATGTTCCTTTCTAGAAAGAAACAGCATCTACGAGGATTTCCAGTCAGGATTTAGACCATATCATAGTACTGAGACTGCTCTCATTAGAGTTACAAATGATTTGCTTTTATCATCCGATCGTGGTTGTATCTCTCTGTTAGTGTTACTGGACCTTAGTGCTGCATTTGATACAATTGACCACAAAATCCTTCTGAATAGACTTGAAAATTATGTTGGCATTAGTGGAGTTGCATTAGCCTGGTTCAAATCATACTTATCTGAGCGTTATCAGTTTGTAGCAGTAAATGAGGAGATGTCATATCGGTCACGGGTTCAGTATGGAGTTCCTCAAGGTTCAGTACTAGGACCATTGCTTTTCACCCTGTACTTCTTTTTTGAGCATTTATTATATCCAAATCACTTCCATGATTATTCATGTATTATTTTCCATGATTATCCCATTCAGATAAAGCAAAAAAAAATAAAAAATAAATAAATAAATAAACTCAACATTGTTGACTGAAGAGGCCCAAAGGATTAACAGATACAACTTTGTATTTTAAATAAAGTTTTAGTTAATGTTGATATAAACTAAGTATTGTTTATTATTAGTTCGTGTTAACTAATATCGTAAACTAATGTGAACAAACGAAACCTTATTGGTAAAGTGTTGTCAAAAAAAATTGAAGAAAACATTTGATGAAAATATTGAGTGACAATATTGTGTAGTGATGAGACTGACCTTCGTAACAGTCGCGGACGGTGTCGAAGTAAACGTAATACTCCTCATTGGTGAAGAACAGCAGACTGAGCCATGAGTCGAAGGCGTAGATCGGCACGATGAACAGGATGCGGACGATGTGCCGCTGCTCATTAGGACTGTTATAATAACGCAAGTGCATGTAGATCTGAAACACACACACATCATTATGTCAGTTATTGCATATTTTTATCATGTTTATTCATATTTTACTGTTTATTATACTCCATTAAATGTGTGTAACACATACTGATGCTTTACTATATATATACAGCAATCATGCAAATAAACTAGTCCAGCGCCCTGTTAAACAGAGATGAGTTATATATGCAAATCAAACACGTGTGAATGAATGATAAACGCTTGTGTGTTTGTGTGTCAGTTCATAAACAACACTTTGTGTTTGTGTTTTATTACAGGTTCACATAAGCTGAACTACCACAACTCTTTCTCTCTCTCTCTCTCTCTCTCTGACACATACACACACACACACACTCTCTCTCTCTGTTTCTCTCTCTCTCACACACACACACACACACACACACACACACACACACACACACACACACACTCTATCTTTCTTTCTCTCTCCATCTCTCTCTCTCATTCACACACACACACAGAGTTCTGAATGCAGTTGCTATGCAACCACATCTACTCTCTGATGTCATGCCACCTGTTGCCGGAGCAACTCCTCCTCCTCCTCCTCATCATCATCATCAGCTGAACCTCGACAATCTCAAATATATCAGGAATTGCAACATTATGTTGTTACTACAAATCATCAAAGCCACTGAATCATACATAATATATCATAAAATAAGTTTCATTAATTACAAATAAAAAACTACACAATATACAGATAATAAAATGTGCTGTAAAAACATATTTATAATATAGTTTAAATGACATTAAGAATACTAAACATAGAATATATAATATTAATATTCAATATAAAATAATTATATATATATATATATATTTAATCGTATATAATGTATGCATTGTTATATTATTTACTAATATATTAGATATATTATATATGTTTAAAATCCATTTTAATATTAGTCAATATTTAATACATTGAAAAAATAACTTGATATATATATATAGTTTTTTATAATATTATTACATTTATAGTCTATAAAATATATTATAATTAATTGTTATACTAGATAAAATGAAATGTGTATATGTGAGTGAGGGTGAGTGTGTTGTGAGTGTGTGTGTGTGTGTGTGTGTGTGTTTGACCTGTTGGCAGGTGAGCAGCAGTGCCGTCCAGGTGAAGATCCCAGAGATGGTCTGAGCGGCGGCGGTCATGAGGAAGATGGGGGTCTCCGGGGCGACCACTATATTCTCCCACGACCGGTTGCGACCCTCAGGGGCCACTGTGACCACCCCGGGCCCTGTCGCCATGGCAACCAGAGAGCCGTTTGACAGAGACACGCCCCTCCTCCACAGCACAGACATCTGGACACGACAGCCAATCAGAACACGGCATTTATTCCCATTTCAGTCAATATTAAACAACGATCCATCTCAGAGACATCTGTTTAACATCTGCAAAACGTCTCTGACACATTTCCTGTCAGACGTTAAATAGACATTTAGAAAATGTCTTTAAGATGTTTATGATTCAGAATGAATGTAAAACTGACATCTTTAAGACGTTTCTAAGATGTTTGATCACAGCAGATGGTTTCCAGATCTTTAACAGACGCATCTAATTCACTTACTCAAGAGATGTTTATGATTTGATTCATTTTGACTTTATGTATCAAATATAAAATACAATAAAATTAAAGAGAATGCAAAAATAATAAAATAAAAATAAATAAATAAATCGATACATCGCATAATCAAAAGCCCTGAACCCATGCAATGGTTTATTACATGATCATATTCATATAGCATGACATTCACAGGATTCACAACAAGAATATTATGGTATGTTAAATCCAAAAGCGTGCTAATATCAAATAATGAATGCGCAATATCCATAAATAGATGCTCCCAGTACAGACAGTATCTATTTCTCTTAACATCAGGATGACATCATCAGATATAAACATTATAATCATAAAGCGATCAGGCCTTTAATCCGGGATCTATAAACGCAGCATTAATTCATGCGTTTATGAATATCCACTGCATATCTGCGTGTTTTTCCGGCTTTGCCGTTCCAGCGCGTTACTGATGGTTATTAAATGACACTCACGTTTATTCAGTGGATCCCGCTCATCTGCAGCTCTCAGCTCCCGAAAATCCCGCACGGTGTGTTCCTCATCCAGGTGACGTCACGCTCCATCAAGGTGACGTCACTGGCGCCGCTTCCCAGTGGCGTTCATTAAAAATTAAACATTAAACATCACTCGCAGATCTGTGAATGGAGTGTAATGATCACTTGATCAAGTTTATAGACGAAATAAATCCATCTGGACAATTAAACAGCCATATTTAATTGTTTTATGCATATTTTAGGTTAAAACATCACTGTTCAAAGCATCCCATCAACAGATTTCATAAAAACAGGAAAAAACTAACTACTAATATCAGTTCACAACTATTCTACGTTAAATATTTGATATAAGTAATGAAATAGTGCTTAAAAAGAACTACAATAAAAACATGTCTAATTATGGTTTATATTCTCCAAGCTTTTACCAAGTAAGAGCGCCACGTGCTTTTTTTAATGCTGGATTGATTATATTTTTTATAACCAGTTTTACTACAAATACCATAGGTAGTTTAGCAAAGACAATTAAATTGTGTTTATTTTGTTTCAATTTGCAGTAAAATCATGGTTAAATGTAATTGACCCTGCCTGTTGGCTCTTAAATGCTTAATGTAACTATCAAGACATTAAGGTACTCTAAACATTAATATTATGAATTTATGTAAAGCTGCTTTGAAACATTGACTACCCAGATACACATGTGCGTCTGCTAGACATATGTTAAAGATCTGGAAAGCATCTGCTGTGCAGAAACATCTGAGAAAGATGTCAGTTTTAAACTCATTCTGAATCATAAACATCTTCTAAACGTCTATTTAACGTCTGACAGGAAACGTCCTAGAGACATATCAGCAAATTAGTAAATCCAATAAAAAATGTGTTCCAGATGTTAAACAGATTCGATGTCTCACCCCTGACAGCACCTGTCCAGAGTCTCAGAGTCCATTGGATCTGTTGGATATGAATGTAAAACTGGCATCTTAAAGACATTTCTGAGACGTTTAAACACAACAGATGCTTTCTAGATCTTTAACAGACGTCTAGCAGATGTATGTGTGCTATCTTATAGGGTCCATATAAAAACACCTAATAAAACTTCAATACTGCGAGAAACCCTGTTAACATACCTCTTAATACAAGGACAGGTTAACAGCCGAGCTGAGAAACTAATACCAGCTTTCCTGTAGTTCAAACAGTAGAGAATGGCGCTTGCAACATCAAGGTCATGGGTTCGATTCCCAGGGAAAGCAAGAACTGATTAGAATGTGTGTGAGAGTGTAAGAGAGAGTGAGTGAGTGTAAATAAGTAAAAACAACAAAAAATGAATACATGAGTGTGTGAGAGAGTGTAAAAAAGTGAGTGAAATGTTTGTTAAAGACTTTGTTAAAGTTACTGAAGAGTTAATAGCAACACTTTACAAGTTAAACATGTTAACACAAAAAAATAACAAATAACAATACTATTAATCTTTATTAATGATAATCTCAACATTTACTAAAATCAAGGGGGGAAAAAAGCTGTAAAAGTTGTTCAGTATTAGTTCACGTGTTTTAATGTATTAATGTTAAACGAGACCTTATTATAACCAAAATCTGGTTAAGATGAGAAACACGTGCGGCAGAAAGAGTCCAGAAACACAGGAAATCATCTTTATAACAGCTGCATATGTCACTTTTATTTAAATAAACTCTTCACTTTTTTTTTCCTCTGTAAAATCTCCAAAAAAATGAAACACTGAAAGGAGTGTTAAAGTCTTAATTTAAAACAAAAACAACAATACAGACACATAAAAACACATGTCTTTCAGCTGTTTGTAAACTCTGGACAGGCGGATAAGTTTGGCAGAAACGCCGTCACACATCTGTGTCTTAAAAATGCTTGAAGAATCATTATTATTGCAATTCAGCCAATACAAAAGGCTACATGAGTACGCTTAAAAAAACAACGAAAGAAACGCCAAATCGCAGAAACCCGCTAATGCCAACGTTTGTAAATCACAACCAGCAGTGTATAGTGCACAATTAACAATGTACAGCCGCACACAAACCCACAAACACAGACAAACACAGTAAAGTGCACACATACACGGTATAGACGGCCGTCCGCCCAACACGCTCGAGAGACGCTGAAGAGAACTTAGCAAAAACCAGCGTACGAATCGTATAAATGTAACAGCAAACCTGACGAACGGAGAAAGAAGGGAACAGTGGAAGGTCAGTACGAGTACAGATGCGTTTAAGATACACAAAATTCACAGGAACGCCGCAACACGCTGGACGAAAGAAACCGAATCTGCGTGAATCTCACAAAACATTGCAACATTTCACACCGGAATCACTGGGAAATGACGACGAAGTTTAGGACTACGAACATTTTTCATCGCGATTTTGTCAAAACGCTTAGCCGATTTAAAATTTTGCTGATTTAAATGAAAATTACTGTTTGTTTCACTGTAATAAACTATTACCATTAAAGTAGTGAGAATATAACGAGATTCGCCAACAATAGCAAAAATCAAAATAAGTAGTCTTTGCGTTACAGTGAAAATGTGCGAATGAATTTCAATCAAGAAAAATCTGAAGCTTTTTTCCACCAAGGAATAAAACAAAAAAAATTTGGTCGCACAATTCTTACTTTTTTTCTCGCAACTGCGAAAATGTAAACTCGCAATAACGAGAAAAGAGTCAATTGCAAGAGGTAAACTCGCAACAGCTTGAAAAAGGTCAGAATCAAAAGTTTGATCAAAAGTTTTCTTTGCGATTGAACATTTTAAAAATGGCATTAAACTAAAGAGATTTGCCCAAATTTGACGAAAATTGCAAAAATACTTTTTGCGTTCAAATGACACGGTGCGAATAAATGTGATCAATCGAGAAAATTCTAAAGCTTTTTTCCACCTTTCCCCTTTTTGGTTGCACAATTCTGACGACATCTTTTTTTTCGTAACTGCAAAAACGTACAATAATGAGAAAAAATGATTTGTGTAAAACGTCAATGAGTAGTTTTAGCTGATTAAAAATTAAAATATAATTGCATTACTGTTCGTTTAATGGTAATCGAGTAGAAGATAACAGTGTAAAACACTATAATACAGAGAGAGTAGTGAGAATTTAACGAGATTCGCCAACGAGAATAACGATAATTTCAATAACTACTTTTTGGGCTACAATAAAAATGTGCGAATAAATGTGATCAATCAAGAAAATTCAGCAGCTTAATAAATGTAATAAACTTTTTGGTCGCAGAATTCTTACTATTTTTTTACAGTTGCGAAATTTAAACTCGCAATAACAAAAAAAGAGTCAATTACAAGTTGTAAACTCACAACAGAGTGAAAAAGGTCAGAATCACAGGATCTAAACTCGTAATACGAAGAAAAAACTTTTGAATTGCAGAGTATAAACTCGCAATTGCAAGTTTATATTTTATTTTTATTTCAAGATGGAAACTAAATAGTTAGAACTGCGAGATATAAACTTTTGTCCTGCTATTGCAAGTCCACATCTTACAAGTGAATTTTACTTTTCCACAATTGGGAATATGCATCATGCAATTCTGACTTTTCTTTCTTATAATTGTAATATAAACTCAACTACTAGTTATTAAGTCCAAAAAAAGTCAGAGTTGCAAATTTATATATTGCAGTTCTGGGGAAAAAAGGCGTATTTGTGAGATAAAAAGTCGCAATCACTTTTTTATACCTCATGAAAATTTCACAAAAAAAAAAAATAGAATAAATGTACAATTAGGATGTTTATGCAAAATGCAGATTTTGACTTGATTCTGGCGTGAAATCTGGCCTGTTTTTCGTGAGTTGTACACGTCCACCAGCTCCAAAAGCTTTTGCGCTTGAACAAAAACAAAGAAAAAACAAAGAAATTATCCGTCAAACGGTGCAATAGCTTTGCAACCATTAACCAATTCTTTCCAAATACCCATTAGTATCTTCCAGAAAATGGCATTATCTAAATTATTTAAAGTGTTTAAGCATCATGATACTAGTAGAAGTAAAAGCTAATCGCTTTGCAGTGTTTTTCACTGTTAAATATCACAGATTCAAACAACGTTTTGCATTACAATAATGAGAAAGTGGGATTAAATGTGCTCAGTCATCATGAAAAATATCACCACTTGTAAACGGGTCCTAAAAATAGGTTCTTTAGGCAAAATGGACTGGATTCAGGAGTGAAATGTGGGCCGTTTTTAGTGAGTTGCATGCATTTGCCGGCTTTTAAATGCTCAAGAAATGCACCGTCAAAGCATGAAAACAGTGTCTGCGTGTGCAGGCGTTACATCAGATTTACATGGGTTGTTCAAGTTGAGCAGTGTGTGAGAAAGAAGGCCTTTAGGAACAGTCCCTGCATTCAAATACATGATAGCTTAACTCTGGCAATGACGAGAATGTCTGTAAGCAAATCCCACTGCGCTCGCACTGCACCTGTGTGTGTGTGTGTGTGTGTGTGTGTGTTTAACATCTCACTGGATAGAAAGCCTGTCACAATGTCCAGTGTTTGTGTGGAAATGTAGCTCTCCGGATGCGCGAGTGTCTTAAAGCTGCAGTGTGTGAAATCAGCCTCGCCAGAAACAACTGCAAAAACAATGAAACACATACAGAAGCCATGCGTTAAGATGCTTTAGTGGAGACTCGTCGCTCACTCAGTCAATCAAAATAAACCCGGAGAATACGTCTGACGATATGTATTTGACACACACATTTCTTTTGCATTGTGACATTATTCAGCGACTGTTTTACTCAAGGTGGTTTTTCTTTGTGCTGCCTTTTATTTATGCTATAAACGCATTTAAATACTATTGTTTTTATTACACATATCCAGTAATTATGCATTTCTTAAAATTACAAATCAAACCAAAACGTCAAAGCTGCATTTACAAAATATAATACAGCAAACAAAACAAAAAAACAACATTTGGGAATAATTACACTTTAAAACTGTGAAACATCCAAATAGATTATAGTAATGAGACTTTGATTACAAACAATGTCACAAGGCAAAACTGTTAAGGGTCCTTTGGAGATAAAATGCTTTCTTGCAAAAACTAGATGGAAAAATTATAATAAAGCATTGGGCTTCGACATGTCTGGAAACAATCATAATTTTTGCAGTTTGATGCAGTTACGACACACTTTAAACTCCACGTACCAGCATCTCAACAACTGTCAATCACAAACCATCAGTCCCGCCTCCAAGCAGGTTGCCTGGCAACAAACCGGCTGTGCCATCCTCTAACTGAGGATTGCCCCACAGGCTGCCGCCGTGGTAACCGGGAGCCACGCCCCCCCAGACCCCTTTCCCCGCCCCCTCCCCTGCGCTGTTGCTCCATTGGCTGAGGAGGGCGAGTCCGGGCGTCTCCACCCCCGATCCGGCCGACACGTCCAGCCCTTGCCAGTCTCCGTCCGCGGCTCCGCTCACCGTCCGCTCGCCCTCTCGAGAGGCGGAGTCAGAGCCGGACGACCCCTCGGGTGACCCCGCGACCCCGGCGCTCTGGGAATGTGTGAAGTAACGGACGACGTCCTCCTCGCTCATGAACTCGGCGACGATAGTGGTGTTTCCCAGAACACACCTGAACAGCAAAACACACTTCAGTTGCTTCATCTGAAAACATTACGAGCGAGTCCGACAACAAAGTCATACGCCCACCATTTAATACAGTCATATAAAAATACTTTCAATACTTTAAATTGTGATTTTAAAAGTTCTGACTTAAAATGTATCCTACAAATTATATCTATACATCAGTTTTGTTACTTATCAAATTATTAAATTCTATATTAAAAAAAATTATAAAATAAACCTGAAAAAATAAACACATTTGATTCAATTCTGTACATTTTGTAACTGGACTAGAAACTACTAGTTTAAAAATCATTAACAGTGCCAGTTTTACATTAACTTATTTTTACTAAGACATAGAGTGGTGTGAATAAGTGTTTGCCCCCTTCCTGATTTCTTTTTTGGATATTTGTCACAATGATCATCAAACAACTTTAAATATTAGTCAAAGATAACAAGTAAACAAAAAAATGCAGATTTTAAATGAAGATTGTTATTATTAAAGGAGAACAAAATTCAAATCCCCGTGTGAAAAAGTGATTACCCCCTAAAGCTAATAAGTGGTTGGGCCTTTAGCGGCAACAACTGCAATCAAGCGTTTGCGATACGTTTCAATGAGTCTCATCTTTGCAGAATTGTTGTAGTTCAGCAACATTAGAGGGTTTTCAAGCATGAACTGCCTTTTTAAGGTCATGACACAGCATCTCAATAGGATTCAGGTCACTTTTTTTCGTCTGCCATTCAGAGGTGGTCTTGCTGTCTGTGTTTTGGATCATTGTCCTAACGCAGAACACAAGTATTCTTCAGTTTGAGGTCAGAAACAGATGGACTGATTCTCCTTCAGGATTTTTGGTAGACAGCAGATTTAATGGTTCATTTATAACAGCAAGTCTTCCAGGTCCTGAAGCAGTAAAACAGCCACAATACCATCACACTACCACCACCATATTTACTGTTGGTATGATGTTCTTTTGCTGAAATGTGGTGTTACTTTTACAGCAGATTTAAAGGGACACACACTTTCCAAAAAGTTAAACTTTCTCTCATCAGTCCAGAGTATTTTCCCAAAAGTCTTGGGGATCATTACGATGTTTTCTGGCAAAAATGACCAGCTTTAATGTTGTTTTACTGAGAAGTGATATTTGTCTTGGATCTCTGCCATGCAGGACATTTTCACCCATTCTCTATCTTATGATGGAGTCATGGAGACTGACTTTAACTGATGCAAGTGAGACCTGCAGTTCTTTGGATGTTGTTGTGGGTGTTTTGTGACTCTTAGATGAGTCGTTGCTGAACTCTTGGGGTAATTTGGGTTGGTCACTCCTGGGAAGGTTCACCACTGTTCCATGTTTTCTCCATTTGTGGATGATGGCTCTCACTGCGATTCGCTAAAGTCCCAAAGCTTTAGAAACGTCTTCATATCCTTTTCCAGACTGATAGATCTCAATTATTTTCCTTCTTATTTGTTGCTGAATTTCTTTGGATCTCAGCATGATGTTCAGCTTTTGAAGATCTTTTGATCTACTTCACTTTATCAGGCAGGTCCTATTTAAGTGATTTCTTGACTGAGAACAAGTGTGGCAGTGACCAGGCACAGAAAATGAGAAATTTGGCTAGAGAAATTTAACTCAGGTACAACTACAGTAAAGTTTGACACTCACAGTTGTGTTTTTTTACACAGGACCATGTAAGTTTGGATTTATTAGACTAATATTTAAATTAGTTTGATGTGAAACATTTAAGTGTGACAAACATGCAAAAAAATAAGAAATCAGGAAGGGGCAAACAGTTTTTCACACCACTACAAATATCATTGCGTGATACACACACAAGCAGAAATTCCAGCAAACTGTGTGAGGTGTGTGTGTGTGTGTGTGTGTGTGTGTGTGTGTGTGTGTGTGTGTGACTCACATATGCAGGGCACTCTGGGCTTTGGCGGCTTCATGGGGGCTACTGTAGCGAATCAAAGCGCTGCCCTGCGTGAGGCCGAGGTGAAAGGTCAGCAGGGGGCCGTGCTGGAGACAGATGGTCCTCAGGGTCGAGCCGTCGATCTGCACAGACGTGAACACACCTAAACCTGACGCTTTGCTAACGTACACAATCTGACAAACACAAAAGCTGATTTGCATGAAGCGCAAACTGATTCAGTGACACACACTTCCGTTAAAAAGGTTTGGGGTCGGCAAGATGATTTTTTTAAATAATGTTTGTGAAAGAAGCCTCTTGTGCTCACCAAGGCTGCATTTATTTATTGATCAAAAACACAGTAAAACGATCAGATATTACTTTTACAATGTGAAACAGCCGTTTTCTAAGGGAACATGCTGTAAAATGTCATTCATTCCACTGAATATTAGAGTAATGATGCTGAAAATTCAGCGTTAATCACAGGAATAAATGACACTTTACTATATATTCCCATAGAAAACAGCTGTATGACACTGGAATAATATGTGACTGTTTTTACTGTGTTTGTGACCGAATAAACTCCGCTGTACCTGTGGCGTGAGGTTCCGCAGTAACAGCCATGATTTTCCCGCCGACGCTCCTCCGTCGCTCCACTCTGAAGAACACGATACATGAACAGGTTGAGCTTCACACGCGTCTGTCGCTCACGTATGATGACGGTGTGTGTTTGCAGTACCTGATTTAAAGGTTGAGTCCGGTCCGCTGGCTCCGCCTCCCCACGCTCTGGGCATGCGAGGCCCCTCCCCCCCCGACCACGGCTGCTTCTGACTGGTCAGGCCCGGAGGGGGGCGGGACAGGTGAGAGGTGCTCCGATTGGTCCGCCACGATTTGCCGTGTCCAATGGGCTCCGGCGGCCAACTGGACTTCAGCTCAGAGTATTTAGCTGGAAACGTTACAGAAATATTAGCAGCTGTCAATAAAGAGTATTAGTAGATGCTGAACGTGGTTTGGACGCGTTACCTGTGCCGTGTGCAAGGAGGGGGGGGTCTGAGGCACTGTATGGCCAGGCACCGGGTGAAGGCATACAGGTGTTCAGAGAGTTTGACCCTGGAAAACACACACTCACACAGTCATGCACAGCAAACCACATTCACAAAAACTTTAAATGATCAGCCTGATCAAGTAAAAGTCTTCTAGTGTAATTGCACAAACATGTCTTTCTACTGTGCAATCTTTCCTTATTTTATATCAAGATAACTTCTGTATTACAAGTAGCAGCTTTACTCGATTATCAAGACATCATGTTTTGAGTCAAATATGACCATCAGGCCATCTATCAACCATTATACGTTGCATTATGCTTAAAAATGACAGAGCCGTGGTCATAAACCAAGCATTTAAATAACATCATCATACGTGTTTTAAGTAGCACCTGATATAAAGATCTCATTGATTTACATTACAAGTGTCAGAATTTCATGTTACGTTTTATCAGCATCTGCGGTAAATCGACTTTTTCCCCCCTTCTAAAAATGATTTTCCTCCATATTCTCTTAAAGTGACAGCAGCCTAATAAATCTCTGATCTCCGTCATTAAAGTGATCAAACAACCAGAGCTTTTGATTTAAGGACTAATTTATCATTTAATTTACACATATAAATATGTGCTTGACATAATGATGGATATTATATGCAAGTGGTTCAATGTAATTTCAAGATAAAGACGTGTTCTGTGTCTCAGCAGTTAAATCTGAATATTTTCAGATGAGTTTTGATATTTTACAGCAATGATTATTTGATGCATTATAATTTATCTGAACTATTAGATGTCAGTCGACTATAATCAAATTATTATTGTTTTATTAAAACAACTCCGTTGACTGAAATATGACTAAAACTAAACGGTATTTTGATCAAAAGACTATAAAACTAAAACAAACTTTTCAATCAAAATTAAGGGTAAATTACATTTAATATATTATGTTTTTGTTTATTTTAGATAGAATTTTAAGTTGCATAACACAAAAACTTAAAATACTAAATTCTATATTGTAACATCTGAAACTATTCTAACAAAAAAATCTCAAATTCAGAGTTTCCCATTAGTTTTTTTTAATGTGATACTTTGATGAATCAGATTCAATCTCATCTTTGAGAGAAAAGCCAAATATACAGACAGTTGTGATGGTTAATCTCTCGTTCAGTTGATGCATTTTAATCAAAACACTAAATATCCCAAATCCAGAGAAGTGAGCGGGGGAAGGTGAAGCACCTGTGTTGTCTTGCAGCAGATGATGTTCGGCGTCCCCCATCAGTCCCGCAGGGGTCATGTAGGGGTCAGGCTCGGGCTCAGGGCTCTGGACGCCCTTCCACGGGACGCCCGGCTGAAACTCTGAGAGAGAGAGAGGAAACATCACAGAGATAAACACGTGACAGGAGTTTAACATCACATTTAAAGCTGTAAGGACCCGTGACAAACACCTGAGTGTTGAGTGACTGTCATATTTCATCACATATCAAATACTGAACGCCGTGAGATTGATAAAACTCGATCGGTTTGCACCAGTTTATCGACTCCCTCGCTGAGCAGTTCTTGAACTTTGTCACGTACAACTTAAAACTACACTAGAATATTATTCTGAAATGACCGTTCAGAGTGAAACCACTTTATTTTAAGCATCTTATGATTGTGGTTTTGAAAGCTTCAAGCGGTTTGCTATTCATATCATAAAAGCATGTAGTTTCGTTTAAAAGTGTGCAGTCAGTAAGAGGAGGAAACTGATACTTTTATTCATAAAGGGAGCAAAAACATTTAGAATGTTGTAAAATACTTTTATAAAAACTGTTTTTCAAACTTTCTGTTTTCCATAACTTCAAAAAAAAAAATTCAACACTAATATTAATCATTAATCATAAAGGTTGCTTGATCATAAATTCTAATAAATTCAGCTTTAATCACAGGAATAAATGACACTTTACTATATATTCACATAGAAAACAGCTGCTTTACACTGATATAATATTACACTGTTTTACTGTATTTATCATCTAATAAATTCAGCTTTAATCACAGGAATAAATGACACTTTACTATATATTCACATAGAAAACAGCTGTTTTACACTGATATAATATTACACTGTTTTACTGTATTTATCATCTAATAAATTCAGCTTTAATCACAGGAATAAATGACACTTTACTATATATTCACATAGAAAACAGCTGTTTTACACTGATATAATATCACACTGTTTTACTGTATTTATCATCTAATAAATTCAGCTTCAATCACAGGAATAAATGACACTTTACTATATATTCACATAGAAAACAGCTGTTTTACACTGATATAATATTTCACTGTTTTACTGTATTTATCATCTAATAAATTCAGCTTTAATCACAGGAATAAATGACACTTTACTATATATTCACATAGAAAACAGCTGTTTTACACTGATATAATATTACACTGTTTTACTGTATTTATCATCTAATAAATTCAGCTTTAATCACAGGAATAAATGACACTTTACTATATATTCACATAGAAAACAGCTGTTTTACACTGATATAATATTACACTGTTTTACTGTATTTATCATCTAATAAATTCAGCTTTAATCACAGGAATAAATGACACTTTACTATATATTCACATAGAAAACAGCTGTTTTACATTGATATAATATTACACTGTTTTACTGTATTTATCATCTAATAAATTCAGCTTTAATCACAGGAATAAATGACACTTTACTATATATTCACATAGAAAACAGCTGTTTTACACTGATATAATATTACACTGTTTTACTGTATTTATCATCTAATAAATTCAGCTTTAATCACAGGAATAAATGACACTTTACTATATATTCACATAGAAAACAGCTGTTTTACACTGATATAATATTACACTGTTTTACTGTATTTATCATCTAATAAATTCAGCTTTAATCACAGGAATAAATGACACTTTACTATATATTCACATAGAAAACAGCTGTTTTACACTGATATAATATTACACTGTTTTACTGTATTTATCATCTAATAAATTCAGCTTTAATCACAGGAATAAATGACACTTTACTATATATTCACATAGAAAACAGCTGTTTTACACTGATATAATATCACACTGTTTTACTGTATTTATCATCTAATAAATTCAGCTTTAATCACAGGAATAAATGACACTTTACTATATATTCACATAGAAAACAGCTGTTTTACACTGATATAATATTACACTGTTTTACTGTATTTATCATCTAATAAATTCAGCTTTAATCACAGGAATAAATGACACTTTACTATATATTCACATAGAAAACAGCTGTTTTACACTGATATAATATTACACTGTTTTACTGTATTTATCATCTAATAAATTCAGCTTTAATGACAGGAATAAAAGACACTTTACTATATATTCACATAGAAAACAGCTGTTTTACACTGATATAATATTACACTGTTTTACTGTATTTATCATCAAATAAATTCAGCTTTAATCACAGGAATAAATGACACTTTACTATATATTCACATAGAAAACAGCTGTTTTACACTGATATAATATTACACTGTTTTACTGTATTTATCATCTTATACATTCAGCTTTAATCACAGGAATAAATGACACTTTACTATATATTCACATAGAAAACAGCTGTTTTACATTGACAATTTCATTGTTTTAAAATTTTTTATTTTTTAAATATTTCAAACAGACTTCTTCCAAAAAGAAAAGAAAAAAAAGAAATCTGTTTTGAACAGTAGTGTAATTGTAAACTGATTTGGTGAACAAGCTGAAGAGCTGAAGTAATGTGCCTGAAAGGAAGGGAGTCTGTAGTAAAGCGTGTGTTTTGGCTGAATGTTACCTGGAGGCCAGGTGGGGTTCGCAGGAGGCGTGTCCATCTTAGCAGCCGCACTCCTGTGCCAGCCGCCGCCCAACACATCAAACTGAGAGAACGAGCCGCCGCCGGGCAGCTTCACCGGCCCTGAACACACACACACACAGAAACAACTTCAAGACAAGTTTTAAAGAAAATATTTGTATACATCTATTTTTGTGATATTAATAGTGAAATGAAAAAGTGTACATTAATAATTATTGTATTGCTTATCGTAACACCAGGAGTTTATTCACAAACGCAGAATGAACGAGACATCAAATGACTTTTTTAATAATTTTGTTCATATTAATATACTTTTTAAATGGACTAGATCCTCTAGTCTGAATTTGATTTTGTTTAGTTGCCTAATGTTCACTGCTCTGGCGTATCTCACCGTTGTGAAGCGTTTGCTCCGGCGGGGAGGGAGTCAGACTGTTCCCGTCCATCATCCACTTAAATCGAGACTGACTCCCACCTCCATCCTTCAAACCAGCAGAAGAACTCATCAGAGAATCCAGATCAGATCCGCCCGCAAAGCCTGAGACAGACAGAGCGATGAGATCTCATTTACAGCAGGACATTAGGATGCCACGCGTTACAGGAGTCTGGTTCAGGCGTCACCTGTGAAAGCAGCTGGACCGTGCAGCTCAGATCCTCCCATGGCCGAATGCACCGGCACGTCAGGCTTGTGCGCGTTCATGCCCAGGTGATGGAGATGTGCGTCCGGGTGTTTGGGGACGTGTCCGCCCATGGGCGAGGGAGAGAGTTTGGGCCCGCCGACCCCCTGCTGCTGCTGCAGGATCGCCATGATCCGCGCCAACTACCAACAAAACACACGCAGTCAGAAAACAACGGGCAGCTCCAGCTCTGCAACATACATAGTATTAATGACACTTTATGTCTTGTATTAGAGTTAACAATAGCTAAAAATCCTATAAAAAAATGCTTTTTTTTTTTTGGAGCGATGCTAAAATATTAAAAATTCAATATGCAGTTATTGCACTGGGAGAATTTGGTTATACATAAAATAAGCATACAAATCTGAAAGTGTAGGAGGACAAAAAGACACAACTAATGAAAACAGGTGTGAATATCTAATGCTTTCTAATGCTTATCTAAAGAATTTTTAGATTTATAGATTATATAGCTTTTTAGTTTATCAAGGAAACAAACTAATTAAAATGTATTAAGTAGTAATGCTTTTCTAAATTAATCAGGAAGTAATTAAAGTCAGTCGTGAGTTATCTAACCCTGTAAAGTCTGAATCTATTTAGATTTTTTTATTAAATTATTTAGAAAAAATATTTACAAAATCAATTTTGAATGAAATATTTTTGTTAAATAGTTTCTAGTTTTTATTATTTGAGTATCATATTCAATATATCAGGCTTTTAAGGCTTATTTATATGATTTAGTGAAAATATGGAGGGAAAGAAAATATGCAATTTGGTATTTAAATGGGCAAAAAGATGAAATATTTGATGCTGCTTGCAATGTAAATCAATGAGATTTTTAAAACAGCACAGAAAATACTTAATAAAAGGCATATTAATATCAAGCTATATCTGCCATTAATATGTATTAAGATGATACTTCAGTGCTTAGTATTATGGTCACGGCTCTGTACTTTGCAATGAAAAAATCATCAAAAGCCTGATTATCATATTTCATCCACTAAAACAAATTATCAAGTAAACCTGAGTCGCTTCAGTCCAGTTTAAATATTATTACAATTATAAAAGGTATTCTAATGTGTACATTATAAAACTAAAAACCACGCAATCCATGAGCTAAAGTGTATGATTTTACAATTATAAAATGATACACTAGAAATCAGATGACAGAGGGCTAGATTGTGTTTTATCAGGAATGTTTACATCATGTTGGTCATTTAAAAATGTGTGCAACAAATGTATACAGCAGGCGTTATAGGGTTACGCCAGCAGAGGGCGCTGCACTCATATTTGGGAGAGAGGTTATGCTGTACCTGCTGCGGGTCGTGTTGTTGTCTTACAGGAGGAGGAAACTTCCTCTGATTCAGAAACTGCTGCTGTTGCTGTTGCTGCTGCTGCTGTAGAATGAGCTGACAGGCCTGGGACAAGCACATTAAAAATTGAAGTAACACTTTAGAAACATATGTTTTTCTACAGGACCAAATGCGATGCATACTAGTTGGAACTGCTGCATGTGTGGATGAATGCCGCCGAGCATGGCGATCTGCTGGGGGGAGAGCTGTGGAGGGAACATACCCCCACTAGGGGGCGCCACCGGCTTCAGCATCGGCCCAGGAACCTACAGGAACACAGAGGAACCATGAGCCAATAAACCTCCAGTTATTACAGTGCTAAAACCAAAAACACACACTGACCTGAGGTGGCAGGAACTGGGGAGGCACTTGTGCTCGTATCCCGGGGGAAGGGTTTAAGGGGTGCACACCGGCCTGATGCATCCCTCTCAACGGAGGAATTCCACTGCCGCCAAACATATGACCGCCGACCTTCAAAACAACAGCAAAGAAGAGCTAAGTACCTACTCAAAGTATGCAAGACTTAGTCCACATTAAAAAATAGAAGAGAAAAAAAGAGAAGCTACAAAGAACTTCCATATGACGGATTTCAAAGTGAAACTGCTTATAAAATTAGACAGAACAGAACTTAATTGTATCCATTGGTTATTGAGTGATTTGTGAAAAGTGAATGGCATTGCAGGCACATCATAGACATTGATTGAACACATTTAAGAAAATAAATGGGGTCAAATCCGATTCAAAATCAGTTGCTCCAGGACTGCAATAAGTCCAGTTGCTCTTCCTTCCTTCTGCATTCATACGCCATGCAATCTGTGATTAGATGCAACTTTCTTTTTCCTAGGCGTTGAAAGGCTGTCAGTACCTTGTCCATGTAAGGTCCCGTTTCCCCACATGGCATCTCTTTGGAAGTCTGTGAGCGGAAAGCTCCCCCACTCCTGCCACCTCGTCGCATCTCGCCATCATTCATTCCCCTCCTGTCATGTCTATCGTGAGCCATACTGGAGTCTTCATCCTGTCATAAACAATCAGCATATTGATACAGCTCATACAAGAGCAAATCAGCATTGCATTCAGGACAAGCTTACCGTAACGCCCATGTTTGAGAACTGGCGAGTCACAGGAGATGCCCACAAATCCCCACTGTTGCCTTTAAGTGGGCTCTGGGGGACAAACCAAGAGGCAGGAGGGATGGAAATGTTCGGGTTAATGCTTCTTAGGAGTCTAATATTTTAAGTCTTGAGGTCAAAATATCTGGCAATGAAGAGCTTTACCTTAGTGTTGAGTCTCCTGGCCCCCTGGCCTTGCCCCCAGCCCCCAGAGTTGTAAGAGGGCATGTTGCTTTGAGACCCTCGACTTCCCCAAACTCCAACACCACTATCCTCTTCCTCCCAGTTGGCGTGACGGGATGCATTCGAGCTTTCGTCACCCCACCCCTCCTGCATAGACTTGGATCCTGAAGAGAAGACATGAAAAGCGGCTCAAATTGCACTGTGGAAGTGATCCACATTGTTCCATTAATGCAAGAGTTTTCAAGCTCAAACAATTATCTTTACACTACCCAAGTCATAATATACCAACACTGAAACTGTGCTAGATACGATCTTTAACAAACAGGGGTAAAAAAGGCAACAGTTTAGAAGCAATGTGTACTTTGATAGGCCATTACCAGACTTAGCAGAATGGGAATGGGAATGGGAGTTTCCCCATCCTCCACCTTTCCCCGGTTCACTTGATTCCCCCCAGGAACTTGGTGCATCAAACGATTTCCCCCAAGATGTAGTGCCACTGTCCCCTGCTGGTTCAGGGGGAGCGCTTCCACGTGCCCATGTTGCAGGAGCTAGAAAGTGCACATTTGCTAATGAAAGGGATGTTTCTAATTCAAAACGGTACAACTGATTCGGTATGAACTGCTGCCTTCTTACCCGAGTTCTTGGATGCATTTCCAGGCTGTCTTCCAGACGACTGCTGTTGGGCCGGTGAGCTATTCTTATCCCACAGGTTAACGTTCTTGTTGTTGTAGCGTGTCGGATCGCCCCATGCAGATGTGCCGTCATCGATCTCCATCTTCCGGCTGATTGACTGAGGCGAGGGTTCATCCCACCCGCTCGGCTCCACAACAGAAGGCATCTGAGGGATGGGCCCACAGGTCCACCCTGGCCCCTTGCCCTGGTCGTCCGGCTCTCCTGGACGACTCCTGTCCTGCAAGGCCTTTGGATATCCCGGCATTTGCTGCTGGGTCTGCGATTGCTGCTGCGGTTGTTGATTTTGGGTTTTAAGTGCTGTTTGTTTGTTTGGTATCTGTGATGGAAGCTTCTCGCTCCATCCCTGGTGCGGTTTGACACTCCCGCCTCCGTTACCTCCCCAGCCACCACTCCGCGGTCCTGACTCTTCCAGGCTGCTCTCATCCTGATTCTTGCCGTCACTGCCTCTCTCTTCCTTCCAGCTTCCACCCTCAGGCATTGACGTCCACTCACTTCCGCCACTCTGGTTCCACCCCATTCCTTCCCTCCTGCACGTACCTTCAACCTCTTGGTCTTCTCCCCAACCACTTGCTTTGCGACCAATCCCAACACTCATTTCTCCATGTCCGCCGGTCCACCCTTGATCTCTACCCACCTGTCTAACCTCCTGCTTCGGCATTTTGGAGCTGGAAAGATCACCTGCATTCCTCCAGCCCTCCTTACTGCGGTCACTGTGCGCTTCTGCATCCCAACTAGCATTCCCACCTTCACCCTCGAAATCCCAGGCAATGTTCTGCTTGATCTGGGTCTTGCCCCATCCCGTGTTGCACAGCACTTTAGGATCCAGGTTAGTGTGATTGATCATGCTCTGTAAGGCTTCTTCTGGGTGGATGGCCTGACATCTGGAGGGACTTTGGACCAGATTGGAGGCTTGCATCCCATCTTCATTGCTCTCTCTACCAGCTGATCCATTCCAGTCATCGACTGCTTTCTGATTGTCATCTCTGGATGCCCCTCTGTTTACAAGCATTGAAGAGTCCTGTAAACTATCTGCTCTTACCTCAGAGCTCTTGCTCTCATCCTCTTTTGATGCTCCAACTGCTGAGATTAAGGTCCATCCTGTAGCTGCCTGTTTGTTTGAACCAACTGTGTCTCCATCACACTTTCCCTGAGAGATGCCAGTGCCAACACCCGAACTTCCACCAACTGCTTCACCGCTCTTGCCAACAGGACCTTGCCCTGTATCCCACAAATCCACACAAGAATTTCTAACATCTCCACCTTCATTTAGTCCAGCTTGCAGCTCAGCCCAGTCCCCCGTAATGGGCTCTTTCTTGCAGAGTTTCTGGTACAGCACATTGGCTGGACTCAAGGATGTAGGAGGAGATTCCTCAGAGGCAGTGTGAGTTAAGAGATCTCGGACTGAAGCTGCTCTATCAGGGTCATCAGGGTTGTAGTTTGGGTTTAGACCTTGAGTGTCCTCCTGGTCTCCAGAAGGTGGCGACACCTTGGAACTGAAGAGTTGATTGACTCCTTTAATGGATTCTTTATTCTCGGACTGGGAGGACGCACCTCCTACCGCACTGGCTTCTGCATATTCAGAGAGTAGAGAAGAATTGTTCATACCCAGGGCGGCAGACTCATCCATCCCTAACCTGCTAGACTGTGGGGTCTGATCACTATTCCAATGGTCTTTCGGTTTTGGCCATTTCTCTGCATCAGAACTGTCCTTATCCATTCCCTGAGCGGAGGGTTGACCTTCTGAGCCAAGCCCCCATGTGAAATTTGCATAAGAGGGAGTGGCAGAGGCGTCAGACGATGAGTGTAGAGAAACTAAATCTAAAGTATGATCTGAAAGAAGACAAACAAACAGATCAGAAAAACAATCATTAATATAAGAAACTCAACATATATAAACATTCGCATTGTTCAAAAGTTTGGGGTCACTGTGATGTTTTTGATCCATTAAATGGTTTAAAAGTGACTGGAAATAAATTTAAAATATAAAATGCTGATACTAAATTTTGGATAATCAAAAAAGACTACTGTATCTTCAAAACTTTAACAGCACAAGCATTTCAACATTGATAAATGTTTCTTCAGCTGCAAATCAGCATGTTAGAAGGATTTCTGAAGGATCATGAGACACTTAAGCATGGAGACCAGCATAGTTCAATCCGTCCTGCCATGGTTTCATAATAATCTGATATATTTAAACTTCTCAAAATAATATTTAAAAAAATCTTTAATGTCTCGTTTTGCACCATTGCTTTGGCATCTGTCTTTTGGCATCAAACTCGCTTCAAACATCTTTGTGGGAAGAGAATTTCAGCATTTTCTCAGATTTGATGAGACGTTTTCTAAACACATTTTCACAGAAACGACTTTCTGCCAAAAAAAAAACACGGCAAATGTAGAAATTAGGATTAAGACAAACACTTTATTTTAAGGTGACATTTTTTGGAATATACAGACTAATACTAATAACAGTACATTTTGCATAATTACAAAATTGCATAAGTACAGTGTAACTACATCACCTTCAAATAAAGTGTATTGTAATTTCCACACTATAGTGTAAAATATTATACTTAGTAAATACTAACTCAAAGTGCACTTTTTACAGTGCATTTGTTTTACAATACAAGGCTATTGCTTTTAAAAGGATATTACTTTGAGCATTGCTCTTAGTTTTGACCCTCAAAGTGCACCATATTGATTTAATTTAACTTTAAAATGTACAAAATGTTATTCCAGGACAACATGCCCCTGGATTGATGTCCGCCCACCAACCTCACACTGTGGGAAATAAAATATGTAAAAAAAATGTGTTTATAAAAAAAAGCTTGTCATAATAATAAAAATAATTCACAATTTTACAGTTTTTCCTCTACTTTTTGGCTTTAAAATAAATAAATAATAAAAAAAAGCCTTTGTTAACAAAATAATCTTCTTACAAACACATAAAATCTTTATTTTTATAACATATGTTTTAAATCTTATATTCAGCCTTTTATTGTTTTCATGGTATCTCTATTGTAAAAAAAAACGCAAAATAAATAAAGCTGACTTGACTCTGTATTCAAATTTGCGGTATAAAAGAAGTGCTTTGATTTAACACTTTATTTTAGTAATTGAAACAGACTTACACAAGTATAAAAGTAATGGCAAGATGACTGAAAATGATAAAATAAACATTAACACGGCATAAATCTTGAAACTGTGAATCCCGTCAATTACAAAATGGAAAACTCTCTACAAAACTCTCTGATCTCTGGCGAATACTTTTAACCATATTAAACACGGTTCTGTCATCAATGGTTTTAATTCTGCTGCCGAACGACTGGACCCACCTGAGGCGTCAGCTTGCTCCTGCAGGGGAAGTCGGGGCGTAGCGTCCCCTCCGTTTGCGCCCCCCAGCAGCATGCAGGACAGTGGCGGCTGGCCCCTCTTCAGTAGCACTTTTGGTTCCTGCTGGTTGCGGAAGCGCGGGGGCACCTCACGGGGCATGGAGCGCTGGGGCACAGCGGAGGGGGGCTGTCCGTCGGCCACAGCGGTCCGCTTGGCATCGTTCCCTCCCTCAGGGGGGTCCGGCGAACCCCCGACAACAGGACAGGGGGAGGGTGTTTCAGCGGGACCGGGTCGTGATGAAACACAGGTAAGGGCGGTGAGAGATGCGGCAGATGGAGACGAGCCGGAGTCTTACATGAGGAGAGCGGTTAAGAAGAAATTAAGAACATGACGTCTTTAAAATGATTTCTACAAATCCTCAAGGTCTCAAGCGGCAGGAATTTCTTATAAAGTGCAGCATCTGCTTAGAAGCGTTTATTTAAACAATTGTTCATTAATGAGTTTCAAACCAGGAAAGAAACCAGTTAATCCCAACTTAATCAAAACACAGCATACGATTCCAAGAGAAAATGTTTGAGAGTCAGAGAAGAGATTTTTTGAAATATTCAGCCAAATCAGCAAGAAAAGAGAGCGGAAACCACTGACTTTGCAACGCCCGGTTTATTTTTGCACCTGAACACCACAATTACACAAATTGACCAAACATTACTTTTGGTTTCGGTTGTTGGCTAAATAGCAACTTTAATCTGGGTTTTGGTTTAATTACAGTGAATAAAAACACAAGACTGTGTCAACAAAAACATAATATAAAAATGTTGGCTTTAAGAATAAAAATTTATATATTTATTAAAAATGTAGTTAAAATAGAACAGTTATTTTGAATAATATTTCACATTATTACTGGTCTCCTGAATCTCTGATCAGATTAATTCAGCCTTGTAATGTGCGTGTGAAAGCGACTGCTTCAGATCAGCGGCTTCAAGAGTTTCACGCATCAAAGGTTGTGCCGATAGACGACAGTATCTTGTCAGACGATATTTAGTAAGTTTTACCATTAATGCATTACATTATTATTATAATTAGCCTAGTATTATTATCGAATTAACATTAGGACCTAGAATTCAATTCAAAATTCAAAAGTGTTTGTTATAAAGCTGGGAACGACTGCGCAGTAATACAGTGGAGTTCACTTATCTCGAGCTCGGTTAACTCGTCAACCTGTTATGTCGACGTTTTTGAAGTGGAACCGCCAAACTCCATATTTTTCTAAACATTTTCTTATCGGTTACGTCGATTCTTTTATGTCAAAGAACCCTAATATCTCGAGCACAAAAGAGGGACAATGTCTCCATAACTGATGTTTGCATCCATTATCTGGTTCCCCGTGATTAATGATAGTACCGAGTTCACGAGAATCGAGGGTGGTTTTTATCGTATACTGGTAAATCTTGCACCGGCTGTCAGAGTGGTTGATCGAATTACGAGGTTTATAGATGGGTTTCACTCTTCTCAAACATGTAAAGAGTGTAAGTACAAACCAGGAAAAAGAAAACACTCCGACAAACATCACAAATAAAGAAGGAAAATAGAAACTGTAGATTATGCTATATAACAGTCAGCGGTAGAGCGGCGTCTCTCTCCTCACTCACACACACACACACTCTCCTCCGCGCACGCTCACACCAGAACAGCACACACACAACAGCATACGCCGTTTTAAAGGTATATTCCCAACATAATCAAAATAGCCGTTGCAATCTCTGCTGTTAGTTGGTGCACATTTGTCTTTTGTTGTTAGCAAACATATACAGTGCATGTACATTTTTATAGCATGCCGATCGCTAACAAATCGCCATATTGGCTGTTGGTTATCTCCATCATCGGTTATCCCGACGCTTTTTTGCAACCCCCGAGACCATCGACATAACCGGGTTCCACTGTACCTCGGTTTACGAGTTTAATTCATTCCAAGCTCGTAACTCAAAATTCTCGTACATCAAAACAATTTTCCCCATAAGAATGCACTAAAAATCACTCGATTCGTTCCACATGAACAAAAATGCCCATTTTAAATATGTTGTTTTTACCCTATTAATTACAGCTAAAATAATAACCATTAACATCTCATAAAAAAAACTCTAAAAATAATTGACGCGCTGTAAGTTACTGTAACGCGCACTTCATCTTTGAGTAGCGTCGCTGCTGGCGTGAAGGAGACGAGAGGAGGAGGAGGAGGGAGTTACTGCTTGAGAACTTCTGGGAAAATGGAGTTCTCTCTCTTGACTGACGTTCACTATCACTTTGATTTCATCTGTTTTCTTTAATATCGTACAGATTGTGGACGTCGGACAGTTGTAAATCTTTGCCAGATCTGAAACACGCTTATCGATAATTAATTTTTTCAATTCCACAGTTACCATCTCCTTTTTCGTATCTTTCTTACATATCTTGGGGTTCATTGTCTATAAGCTGTATCGTACAAAAAATGCGCGCGAAGACACTGAGCGTTAGGACAAAAAAGCGCGTGGGCGAGGGAATATTTTTCTCGCACACCGATACAATGCTCGTACACCGATTTGCTCGTATACAAAGTCACTCGTAAACCGAGGTATTACTGTATGTATGAAGCTGGGACCGTTAGTGTGGCGAGCAGGGCGGAGCCGGGGGGACGTGAATAAACACGTGATTCCCAAGTGTGCGTTTTTTAAGTTTACATGGATATGATTATGGGATCTTTATGAAAAACCTATTTCACAGTTTGTGTTCTTTGTAAAAAGCACTACATAAAGATAATTTGAAAGAGGCGCATAATTTTACAGTGGTTAAGATAACAACGTATTTGATGTTCGGACGCATTTTGTTTTGTTTCTAGTGTATATAAACACTTTAAAAGACTAATAACACAATTACAAATTATTATTCTAAAATGATACAGGCTTAACAAGTCTTTAGGCCCGAACAGCACAAACATCACAAATTAAAATTAGCTTCGCACACTTAAAACTTAAAACCAATAAATAGATATAGCGCCGTTAGATCCCGCCGCGTCTCAGAGAGTAAATGCTCGCACGTCACATACCAAAGACTCGGCCTGTTTTAACTTTCACTTTCACTTCCAGGGAATAATCGCCTGTGGTTTGAGTCTGTGTAAGTTTCTATTTGACGTGACATTATCACTTCATTGTTGCTTGGTTTCCCACGATAAAACCAAGTACGTGAATAAATAAATGATCAAATAAGTAACGCAACACTGGCATGCATGTGTAAGTGAAGTCTGTTGTATAGATTCTGCAGTGAAACACCAACCGTTTGTGCCGTCTTCAGTGTCCTGAAATAAAAACAAAATGTTCATCAGATGTTTGTGCGTACGCATGTTTAATAGATGAAGCTTTTGTGCTGGTCTCACACCTCCTGATGACTGCTGTCTCCTGTCTTACGGCGACTGTCTTCCATGAACTGCTGCTCCTCCCGTCCCGTCCCTGTGAGCCGAAACGCATCACACGCTTATAACGTCGCCAGGTTATGCCATGCAAGTTGTAAAATGTGATGCAGCAGACAGACTTTATTCTACTCTGTTTTCTCGATATTTTCTTTCTTCACTTCCCTGAGATCACACATCCATCTCAGAGAGTCTATTTGACCTGTTTAGAACGTCTGTTCATCTGCAATACGTCTCTAGGATGTTTCTTGTCACAAGTTTACAAAATGTCTTTAAGATGTTTATGTTTTACTACATGTAAAACTGGCATTACTCAGATGTTTCTAAACAGCAGACGCTTTCCAGATCTTTATCAGACGTCTAGCAGATGTACGTGATCTATATGACATTTAATAATGTTCTCAAAACGTTAGCAAAAAACATTATTTATTAAAACATTCATATATTTCCCCCTCCCCCTTAAACGTATACATTTCACGTTTATTTATTATTTTAGATGTTAATACTTGACATTTACAGAACATTCCAAAGGAAACGTTCCAGAAATATTCGCAGAATGACGAAATGGAACGTTCGGTCAACATTCGAATAACAAAAGAAACGTTTCGAACGTTCGAAAGGAGCGTGTTCATGACTTCATGAAAGCGTTAGCAGGCAGTTCTGTTATCTGACGCTCAGATGTTGATCACGGCACTGAATGAAGAACATACTATTACATCACGCATTTAATGCGCTTAACCGACCGATGCGTTCTTTAAAATGAACAGGCTCTAGCCGTAAAGTTGTTTTATTCATCTTTCCTGCACAAACTTACCAAGCTAACGTGCTAATTATGGCGCATTTACACACGGACATTCAGCCGCTCAGCACGGGTTTAATAGCGTTTAATAGAGTTACTAGTATTATTTTGTTTCTCATAAGTTGATATGCGACTCCTAAACATTTAATTATTCAGTGGATTTCGATGAAAACATCAAAACTAAGATACAGTACCTGCAGAACCGCCAGCAAAATAACAAACACAGCCTTCAAAGTTAAATCTCATAGATCGTGTGACATATATCCTTATGTATGTTGATGCGAACGTGAAGTATGTTGTGTATGTTTGTGTTTGTTTGGGTTTGTTTTGCTCACCTCAGTCAGTCCTGCAGCTGCGCAGTGACGCCGAGTAACATCCGGGTATCACAGCGCATCTGCGCGTGCGCACACTCTCTCTCTCTATCTCTCGTCTCATTAATGTCAACACTGATTCAGTTATTCAACACTTTGATTTAGTGATGGCCAAATTAAGCTTTTCGAAGCATTATTGATTTCTGATAAAACTCTGTCGAAAATGGTTCATTACACGAAGCTTCATTAAGATAGAAATTGCAGCACCATCTCCTGGTGAAGTAATTGTAATGCAACAAAGCTGACAACCATAAAATGCAAGTAGGCTTATATGTTAACGCCCCGTTTATTACGTGTTTACCGAGGCGATCAAAATTGAAACAGTGTTAGTGCTGTGAAACTCATTTATGTAGGTGAATTTTACCTTGATAATAAAACATTAAGCATGATGCATGTGTTTGTGTAATTATTTAGACAAGGACAGAAGATCAGACAAGCTTAACAGCCACTAGGTTAAAAACCTCTCAAACGTAGTTCACACAGGAGTGAGGCAGAGGCAGTGTGTTTGTTTCAGAAGTCATTTTCACGTGATTAGTGACGTAATGATACAAGCTCGAAGCAGTGATTCACTGCAAGGACCAAGCGTCGGTGTCAGATGTAAATTCAGTACTTTAAGTGTGGATGCATACAAACACCAGTTCATTTAACACTGATGATTTTGCTGCATGCTTTTTGTTTCTCACTAAACTAACGGTTCATGCGAATGAAATGACTGTCATCCCGCCCACTAACACACTGATTTACATTTATGCATTTGGCAGACGCTTTTATCCAAAGTTGCATTGCAATCCAGGAACACACTGAATCAGTTCTTGCTTTCCCTGGGATCAAACCCATGACCTTGGCGTTGTAAACACCAATGCTCTACTGATTGAGCTACAGGAAAGCTGATCAACAAATCCAATTAGTGAGTCTAGCTTAATGTCTCAGAGTTTATGGAGATCACATATTTTTTCAAGTTGAGTTATAAATAAATCTACATTGTAATCAACGTTAGCTGAAAAGCGATCTGATGTCCCCTCAAGGTAATGCTGACTTAGAGCCGGCACCACTGGTGGCTGTGTCTAATTGCCCCTAGTGGGCAGACAATCCGTTGTTTTCACGTGACGTCATCGAAACGTACCGGCATATCCGCCATTTTGATTCCCTATGCAAGCAACAACAAAGCTTTTATATTCAAAACTTATGCTCACAAATGCCTATCTGTGGAATTTTTGGATGTTCAAATCGGCCAGGAGTAAGTACAGATGTAAGATTTTTTTAAACTTCCAAAAGTGATAACAGGACAATGTGAAAGAACACGAATTTTGTCAGAAGGCGACATGTATGGAAAGCTGTGATCAACAGGGCTGACATTCAGACTGAAGAAAAATGGAATAGAACGATCATATGCTCTAAACATTTTGTAGGGGGTAAGTTTAAATGTATTGACAATATTTAATTAGTTTAGAAGCTGCAATTTATACCAAAAGTAAAAATGTGTTACAGTCGACAGACAATAACCCACCCCACCCACTTTGTCCTAGTTAGTAACTTTCCCAAAATGCCTTCGTTTTTGGTAACTCAATAAACTTAACCTTTGGCAGTATTTGAAATTCCTTTACCTTTTGTTTATTGTTATAAATTAGAAACATATTCAACAATTAAAATATATACACAAGTTAAATTCAACCAATTTGTCTAACATCCTTTATATTGAAATTCGATTCAGTAGTTAAAATAACACTTAACGTTATATTTTATATCTCCTTTTTAGGCATTAAAGACACAGAGCAGTGATGAAAACACTATTGTTCATGTTAATTCAGTCCATGGAGAGGTTCATGAATGTGAAAGTACAGAGCGTTCTAAAACTGAGGTAGCTCATTCACGCAGAACACTGAGACGGTGTCTTTCTCTATCACTCAGGTTCGCGTGTCTTCCGTTAACGTTTAGGGTTTCTTCAGGTTTGTTTTTTATTTCGGTTTGTTTGTAGTACTTATTAACCAGTAGAGTTTTGGGGTTTGTTCAGACGTGGTTCTTGATAGAATGCAATTAACATTGCCTCTGCCTGTCAGAGATTTTTTTTTTAACCGTCTGCTGCTCTATTCAGTTTTTTTACTTCGTGCACTGAGTGTCTGACACTTTCTTGCTGTATTTCATACAAAAAGGAATGCAGATCTTAAAAACAGCGTCAGATTTGAGCCGTAGAACACAGTCCTCGCTCACTCGCTCGCATGGAAATAAAAATAAAAAAACACACTGATCATAAAAAAAATATCAAAAGTTAAAAAAAGAAAATTATGTTTAAATGAAAACTCTTGTTCATTACATATTTCTTCATAATTGCAACCGCATGTGTTGTATTCATTGTTGCAAAATTTGTTCTGTATATAGTACGTTTGTTATCGTGATCAAAACCATTGATTTCAAGCTCAATGCTGATGCTTTCATGTAAATAGTTTAATCAGCAATAAATAACAATTTCTGATCGACTCATTAATTGCATGATTAAAAATAACATACTGGTTAAAACCCCACCCACTTCCGGATTAGGCCCCGCCTAGTCCGAGTACAGATAATTCATATGGTTAACAGATACAGATAATGCTGTACTCGCTCATCCCTAGTCGTAGGGTGGGGGGGTGAGGAGTCTATGAGGGGAGTGGGATGGTGGGGGGGGGGGGGGGGGTGTCTATGAAAGGAGTGGGGTCAGCAAGGGTTAGAGTTCAGTAAAGAGACAGCTCTAGGGAAGAAACTGTTCTTTAGTCTGCTGGTTCAACTCCGGAGGCACCTGAAACGCCTGCCGGAGGGAAGGAGGGAGAACAGTCTGTGGGTGAGAGGAGTCCTTAAGGACACTACGAGCTCGACACAGACAGCGTTTCCTCTGGATGTGCTCGATGGCAGGAAATGGAGACCCTGTGAAGTGTTGGGCAGTTTTCTCCACCCGCTGCAGTGCCTTGCACTCTGCGACAGCAGCACCCATACCGTACTGTGACAATTCGTCAGGAAGCTTTCTATTGCGCAGCGGTAGAAGTTCACCAGGATAGCTGATTCTTCCTCAGTGTCCTCAGGAAGAAGAGGCGCTGGTGAGCCTTCTTGACCAGGTTGGAGGTGTTGGTTCTCCAGGTCATGTCAGCCGAGATGTGGATCCCCAGGATCTTGAAGCTGGAGACACACTCAACTGCCATTCCATTGATGTGGATGGTGTCGTGTGTGCCTCTTGACTCTTTCCTGAAGTCCACGATGAGCTCCTTTGTTTTGGTGGTGTTGATGAGCAGGTTATTTTCGTTGCACCATGTGGACAGGTGCTGGATCTCTTCCCTGTAGGCAGTCTCATCGTTGTTGCTGATGAGACCGATCACCGTAGTGTCGTCTGCAAACTTGACAATGGCATTAGATCCAAACACAGGCTTGCAGTCGGAGTTGAAGAGGGTGTAGAGAAACGGGCTTAACACACAGCCCTGTGGTACACCAGTGTTAAGTGTGAAGCAGGTGGATCCAGATCAGACATTCTGGGATCTGTTGGTCAGGAAGTCCAGGATCCAGTTACAGAATGAGGTATTGATGCCCAAGTTAACAAACAGCAACCGTGCATAAGAGTTCTTATTGTCCAGATGTGTGAGCACAGAGTGCAGTGCCATGGCAACAGCATCCTCTGTGCTCCCATTGCTGCGGTAAGCAAACTGGTGTTAGTCCAGTGTGGGTGGTATAGAGACTTTTAGGTTTTCCAGGACCAGCCGCTCAAAGCACTTCATGATGATGGGAGTGAGTGCTACAGGGCGGTAGATGTTAGGGCACCTCGGATTAGAGCGTTTTGGCACTGGCACAATGGAAGTGCATTTGAAGGATGTTGGTACAGCTGCTTGGGCAAGAGACAGGTTAAAAATGTCCGTAAAACCACAACGAGCTGCTCTGCACATGCCCTGAGGACACATCCAGGAATGTTGTCTGGTCCAGCAGCCTTGTGTGTGCTGATCCGGCTCAGTGCCTTGCAGACATCATTGGATGAGTGTGATTGGAGAGTGGTCAACTAAGGGTTTGAGCTTGGTTACATTTTCTCTGTTGTCTCTTTCAAAGTGAGCATGAAAGTCATTTATCTCATTCAGGAAGTTGACATCAGTGGCTGCAGCAGGTGAGTTTGTAGTCACTGATGGCTTGGATGCCCAGCCAAATGCGTCGAGGGTTAGAGTTGGAAAAGTGTTCCTCTAGCTTCAGCTTGTAGCCATGCTTGGCCTTTTTGATGCCCCTCTTCAGGTTTGCTCTAGATGTACTGAAGGCTTGTGCATCTCCTGATCTGAAGGTAGTAATGCATGTCTTCAACAGGAGTTGCACTTCCTTGTTCATCCATCCTTTTACATTCTCCCCTCCTAAGTTCATGCAAGTCCCTTTACATAGTACAGTGTAATGACCTCACGAATGTTATGACTGTTTACGCTGTGGGAAAAATGGTGTTTGCAAAGTTGGAGAATATAATTAATGGTTTGTATCAAGAATCTGTGTTTTTATTGTATACAGGTAAAGCTCTGCTGCCTTTGCAAACACAATTTTGCTAGTTGGTGCACATATGCCTCTTGTTGTTGTTGTTGTTAGCAAACATATACAGTCCATCTACATTTTTATATCATGCCAATTCCTTCAAATAAATTGCCATATTGGGTTGTGGTTGTCACTGTTATCTTAACGCTTTTATGCAACCATTGAGGCTGTTGACATAACCAAACGCCACTATTAAAAGCCAGTGAAGAGTTGTTGTGAGGCTGGATCTGAATGTAGAGAGATTAGAACCTGTTCCATAAGGCAGGACCAGTCAGAGAAAATACTATTGCGACAGCTCTTCAGGCAAGTTCTAGGAATTTAGAAGGGGGGGGGGGGGGGTTGTACGGCCAGAGAATATTTGTCCTTACATGGTATCTTCAGTGATTTGATCAAGAGTAAGTTTGAACAATTCTACAACTGACAGCCATTAAAAGGGGAGTACCATGTAAATTGTTCAACCTTTTGGCATTTACACTGCAACATTTTAATTTGCTTGTAAGTGCAGAATTTGAGACAAAGGTATACCATAGATGGTGTTGCAAAAATCCAGCAGAGTTGTAATAAGGGCATGGAATTGCAACTTCATGGTTTTAAAGTTAGAAAGCTCATATTTTGAGTCATTAACAATTATCCTAAAAACACTAGAAAAGCGGTTTACAATTCTTGCACAATAGACTAAAGCCTTTTTGGCAATATATAGCTGGTCTTAAACTAAGACACATTATCATATATTCAACAAGAGGGGCAATTACTGCAGAATATTTTATTTATTTTAAGTCATGTCATACAGCACAATCATGGACAAGAGAATGTGTAAGTTGTCTCAAATGAGTCACCTGAAAAAGGAATACAACGATCTGAATTATGTTCTGTGAATTAATCTAGAGAAAAGCATGAGTGGATGAATGCATACTTGTCTGATAGTAATCATAGACTCTGATGACTGCTGGCTTGAGATTTTTCACTGCAAGAACCTGTTTCAGCTTCAGGGTATAACTCATTGGGACGCCTTGGGGAACCTGCAAAGCAGAATGGATGAACAGCAGCACATACACTGCAAATAAGATGGCAGATAGTAATACACCCAGTACAATCTCACCCCTTTCAAATACACTAGGACATGATCATCTTCAGCATCCACCCGTTCCACCAGCGGGGCAAACGATTGGGGAGGAGAACCAAGCTGAGGGGAAAAGAAAATTTAGTTGTATCTGAAAGAGCTTTAAGCATTTTAGGATTTTCCAAGTCTTACGAACCAGTGACGTATCAGCAGTGAAGCCTGACAGGAGTTTAACATCCACTAGAACCATGTTAGTAGTTGCTTTTGCTCCGTTGTATCTGAAAGAAAGGACCGTACAGTCAACAGGATAGAGAAAGCAAGTCCCATTTGAAAGGGACATAAGCTTGAGCAGTTCTCACTTCATAGTGAATGTCAACGTGAGATTGGCTCCAAGTGGTCGGCAGTCTCCAGTCACCTTTGCGTCAACGCTCAATGTTTTGGTCAATTTAACAGGTGTTGGGATGTTGTAAAAACACGCAACCTGCAAGAGTACAGAGACAAAAAAGTAAGATTTGGACATGCACAACAGAAGCCCTAATAGAGGGGGGTAAAGATACAGACCTGCACAGACACACAAGAGGATCCATTTGCTTTAACACTATATTTGCCAGGAATGTTTGTCAGTGGCTTCTCCTGATACAGCAGCCTGTTGTCCCGATTCACGTTGAATCTGTAAGAGTCTCCACCCGCCACTGAGGACTGTACAGTAACAGTGCTGGAGCCGACCAAGCTGAACACTTGAGCAGCGTACACAGACAGGGCATGAAGAGCCACCACAGTGTCCTTAAAACAAGCACCATATTAAAAACCTCACAAATCACTGCACTCATGTTTAGTAGTCAAGCACACCTGGGTGGAAGAGAAGCCTCCATATGGGTTCTGCTGGGTCACCAGCCAGTTGATGATCCGGTTTGCATAGCCCAGATCAGTTGACTTGAGAGGTTGAACAGAGAGAACTGCTAGCAGCACATACGAGCTGATCTCCACTGCTAGAGTATTACCAGATGTAGTTTGAGACCAGTGGAGCTTCGTGCCTTAGAATTATGAGGGGATAAAGTTGATGTCAAAGAAATTCAAGTGTAACCCATCATGGAGTAAAACGGTGTTAAGATGTTGATTTTCCATTTTTATAAGCTCATTTGCCAATTAAGTGTATTGCCCATTCAGCCACATGATCCTTCAAAAGTCACTTTACCAAACCGATTTTCTGCTTAACCACATCTTAATCATTTGAAAACACAGTGGGAGCTGCCATACCATGGTTAATTGAAGTGAAAAATCTTACCGCAAAGTCATGCATAGAACACTTCCAATATAGGAGTCAAAAGTATTACACAAGACCTCAAATGTTGGAACAATTCAATAGCCAACTTAATGTATCATTTAACAAAACTATTTGCATTTTAGTGAAAGTTCAACATTTATCCAATTAACTGTAAAACATCTAATTTTATTTGCATTAAAGTATAGAATATACTTGGACATTTACAGCCTTTAGACAAATTGAGCGAGTTGAAGGGCTTTAAAAGAAAAGTCTCAAATGAATTACTGCCAGATTTGCCTCCAGCTTCTGCACTAAACCAAATTATACCTGTCACCAAGAAGTTAAACACCCAAGAGAGCCTGATACAAGACTAAGCTTTAAACAGCTCAAGTTTAAGAGAGTAATAAACTTCACCATTTGAGATGGAATTGCCATTCAAGGAGGTTAGAAGCTGTAACCGAGTGGTGGTCTCTCCAGCCAGACTGAAGGTGTAGGCCAGCAATGCTGTGGTGTAAGTATTCCGCAAATTCCCAATGAGAGGCCTCACGCATGACAGAGCGTTGAGAATGACAGGATCCTGAGATAAAAGCAAATGTCAGACAACCAGAATAGGAAAGTAGTCTGCAAGAAATTCATACAGCTACTAGAGGATAATACCTTCTTGGGAACGCCTAGTTCAAGTAGTGATGCAACAACATAGGCAGTCAAGGTCACGTAGTCACCAACTCCACCCTAAAACACTCAACATCAGAATTATATGAAAAAGTGGATTAAATAAAGGGAGCCTATGGGTTATGGTCCTTTTGATGTCATGTACCTTCATGTCGTTGTGGTACAAAGTGCCTCGTTGCATGAAACAGCCTTTTGGACCTTGTTGGCTTATTAACCAGTTCTTTGCACTCTGGAGGACGTTTGGATCAATGAAGACAAATTGTTTTGCTAAACCAAAACTCCTCATGACAAAAGCAGTCAACCTGGCAATGGACAAAAAAAAAGGCACTTAAAACATTGACAGATGCAACAAAGTAAAAAGCATGAAACTCACCATGTATTGGATTCATCATAGCCAAATGTACTGTATGATCCATCACTGTGCTTGTAGTTTAGTTGTCCTTGGTATCCTGTTCAAATTAATAAGCAACATTTCAGGGTGGCTTAAGGTCTTGATTGTTTTCTGCTTTCCCCTATTGAAATGGTCAGTCTCCAACATTCAAAATAAATCCACTCATCTGTACCGCTCTGAAGGTAGCCTGTGGCAGTTGCACGGATGGCTGCGGTGAGTTGCCCCGTGACTTGCAGGTATTGCAAGATATAAATATTGGGAGCAAGGGTGATCATATTCTGCTCTCCACAGCCAGACGGCATCTGTATTAACCCATCTAGATTCTTCAGTGCACGACCCATTATGTCCCCTGCAAGTGGTCAAGCATAAGAAACATGTTGTCCTGTCAAACACCACATGTCTTTCTACTCAATGAAGTGCTTTACCAAGGACTGAAACAGAGCATCTGGCTGATCCCTGAACCACATTTCCTGGAAATGTCAGATTCACATCTTCGGATAGAACACTTCCTGCAGACCAAATAATAGATCAGCATTGAACAAGATCAAGGTTTGGATGTACATGCTTCAGGGTTTCAGAGTGTAAACAAACCCTTTGGACACAATAACCAACTCTGGGTGGTGATCCTTTCAACTCCTTCAGGCTATAATTCAAAATGACACTGTCAGTAAAGCAGCATGAGCACCATGTTAAATTCTGCAGGATTGTTAACACTTGCCAGGACAAGTAGACCTCGAGTGACCAAGTCAACATGTCCTCTTGTTGGTACAGTCACAACCTCAGTACCACATGGAGTCAGGGAAGATTCAGCAGAAGCCCGGACAGTCACATTGGCAGATCCTGCAGTGACAGACAGGAAGTGAGCAACATACAATTCAAACTCAAACAAATAGTCCAAAACTGACCGAGAGCAGAAGCAGAGAGAAGCCATTTGAAAGTCTCTCTCTCATTGGCACAGAGACAGGATGAATACAGATCAGGATATGGTTTCAGAGTGAAGGCCGGGGAAAAAACTGGAGTTACTTGAACCTATAAATGAAACCGCACATGGAGCAAAGACATGGGACCTTCTCTATACCAGTCCAGTATTTAAAAGAAACAATGGCATACCATGATGCACTTGGACAAAAAGTTGAAAACAGTGGCTTTCAGATTAAAAGTCTCTCCACGGACGATGGAATATGGCAGGGAGAGCTCCAGGAAGAAGGGCTGGAAGACAGTCAGTTGAATAGGAGGAGCTAGACCAAAACCTTTTGATGACAGGCAGAATGCCTCAGTCTCCCATGTGGTGATGGTATCAGGAACCCTGAGTTGAACTTTTGTAGATCCAGTGGCTCTGAAGAGAGGATAGTAGAAGTGAGGGAAACAGAAGTTGACTGGGCAAATGGCTTTAAGTGCAACAAGATACTTCACTAACCCCACTTGAGCAAGCTGCCAGATCCAGGTTTCTGGGAAGTAAGTCCTGATGGTCACAGCAAAAGAGGGAGTGCCACCTCCAGCATGTCCTGCTTCTGGAGCAACTGTCGCATCAGAATGAAACCATCACTAAAAGAGCAATTTTACTTCTACTCCAAAACATCCTAGTGAAGGTTTGCAGTATAAAGAGGGTTCATAACTTTATATCATACACGTTCAGACAGTTGCAGCTTTAGACCAGTTAGTACACTGCACTCAAATGCTCACCGCGAGTTAAAAAAAAGACCAATAGACAATGTAAGGATATTAAATCTCTTCCAATAGCATTGAGCTTCAGGATACAGAAGCTACCAACTACAGTGAACAAGAAGATTCTATAGTCACATGAAAACTAGATCAAGAACCAAACTATGGACATACCTTTGTGAAACTTGTCATAATAATTCTTGCCTCTGTACATCACACATAGCGGTTCTCTTATGTGCAAATTTGTGATAATCTTCATCCCTGTGCTCTGGAAAACAATGAAATAAGAGGATGTCTTTAATAAAAGAATTTGAGGAATGGTTTTCCTACCTTGAAGGCATCATAGGCTTGGCCTGCAGGAACAGCTCGACGAGACCGGACATTCAGGCAGTCCAGTTCATCCTCAATTTCATCTGGATAATCTGATAGTGATCGCACTGGGAGCAAGTTGAACACCTGAGAACATTTAAACAGCATCATTAAAGCTAGTGAAAAGTCAAGTGGAACACTAAACTGAACTGGTTTCAGTTTAGTCGCATGGAAGTATCCAGACTATAGAAAGACTAAAATATTTCATCCGTTTTTTTTTGAGAAACATGCAGCTAATACCTCAAATTTAAAAGTTTATCTGAGGTCCTGAAACTGCTCACATTAAAGCATTTTCTGGGCACCACATTTGATAGTTTACATTTAAGAATTTAGCATTAAATTCATGCCATCAACTAAAAAGGACAAAATAAGTTCAATACCCCTTCAGCACTCAGATGTCTTCTCGGCTCAATGATCCGGACACTCTGATCTACAATATTAAGGCCACACCGAGATCCTGCTTGAGCTGATAGAGTCAAAAAACTGCCCTCAGCAGGAACAGCCGTAGGAGAAGAGAACTGGAGAGTCACCTGGAGCAAGAAGCAACACTATATAACCTACCATTACCCATATGAAGCCAAAACATGCCAGTGCACATCTTACGTGGTTTTGGAAACACATTTTGGTCTCAAACGCTGCACTAGTAGCAAGTACATTCTCACTGGGAAGAACACAGTAGACCAGAATCTGCACCACTGGAGCCATAGAGACAGTGACAGAAAGCTGGAACGATACAGAGCCGCTCGTGACCGTATCAGAAACCCTCGCTGTGACTGTCTGAAATTCTTGGAGGATAATCACTCCTCTGGACAACACCTGACAGACAGACAAGTGCACTTTTATTAAAATAAACAAAGGGAGCAATAGTCAGAAAAAAAACAAACCCAGTTCACTCACCATATAGATGATGTCCGCCTTGTAGTCTCCAGTCTCACCAACAAAAGAATATTTTACAGTTACTGGAAACTGAGCACCACATTTGAGCGGTTGCTCAAGCCTCACTATAGTCAGTTTACTAAATGATGGGCTGACAGGAGAAGCAGGTTGAAGAAGAGGAACAATCCTACTATCGGAAGTGAAGTATGGTGATTTGGAACCATTACCAGGCTCTTGAGTCACACTTGCCTGTTGAAAAATGGAATTGGTGATGGAGTGGAAACAAGATTTCACTTAACTTGAGGAGAAAAACAAAACATACCACCAAGTTGAAAGCAGTGTCAAGAATAGTAGTTTTAAGTGAAAATGCAGCCAGTCCCATCTGGTTTGTGGTCAGATTCTGCAGCAGTTTGTTAGGGCGGCTGCTATTATCCAGGAGATAAACCACTTTGCTAGCAATAGGAGTACCATTGAAACGAGACACTGAAATCTGTTAGGAATGAGAGGCTAGTCAAGGAAACTGACCTCCAACTCCAAACACCACCCTCCAACAAGTGATTAATGTACTTGCCTTTCCATTAATCATTGATCCAGAGACAAAATAATCCGGGAGGTCCTTAAACATGACACGACCAACTTCAAATGTAATGGATACATTTGCAGATTTTGACATCACTACATCTGGAAGTGGTTAAGTAAATATTGTAAAAGTAAACCACGCACTATTGGTTAAGATAAACCAATAGCTCACCTGTTCCCTCCTCAGTGACGTTCACATTTACAGAAAAAGCATCCATCATATCACGTTCAAATTTGGTGTTGAAAAATGCAGATGTGTTGACGGTCAGCGAGGCACAGCCCATGGCATTCATCTGGTAGCAGAACAAAGATAGTCACTTTTAAGTGGAAAAGTCTCATTGGTAAATCAGGAGTCACACCTTTGCAGTTTTATTCAGGCATTGACGCTTCAATGCAGGAATCACAGTGTGTGAAAATTGGTCACGGCACACTTCCACCAATGCTTGGCCAGGCACAGGTTGGCCATACGTGTATCTGGGAATCAAGGAACAAGATCAAGAACTGACCAACCACAAGACAAGACCATGGCAGGATCACTCACCTGGCACAAGCCTGAACTTTCAGTCCACCATCTGAAACACTGTACGTCTGTGGTACGTTAACAGTCAAATCAAACTTGGGCAAAACTAAAGCAGAAAAAAAGAGGATTAGATAAACAGATCGTCACTTGAACTGCAGCACATTATATACACCGACTTACCATATTTTTTCACCTTAAAAGCTTGGGAGATTAGTCGGTCACCAATAAAAGCCTTCAGTGTGTACATGCCTATCTGAGCCTCTGGGTTTAACTTGTGAGAAAGCTGCAATAGCCACCCCGTGGAGGAAATGTTTGTCCACTGACCAATCCGGTTATTATGATTATCCTATTAAAACATTTTAACAGCTTAGAAAAACTGCAAACAAATGTAGAAAATAAACTAAAATTCCATTAAAATACTCACCTCCACCACGACCAGATTGTACTACAAGATGAAGAGACAATTGGGCATTTAAACGCACAAACATTTATGCAGCAAAGTGGACAGAAAATAACCTGGATTAATTGAAATTTGTTCGTGTCTTACCAACTGATCAAAAGGAACAAATTTGGTATCCATGGTGACAACTCGGAAATTCACTGCAAGACAACAATAAACACACATTAATACCATATCATTAGATTCGAATAAGAAAATCTTGTCCAACATACTTGCTACATATCCAATTATAATTCCCAGCTCACCTGTTTGTCCTGGATTGTAGATGGGTTTGTCTGTTTGGATGAAGGTTAAAGGTGAGGAAGATCTGAAAATGACTTTGCTCTCTTCGGACGCTCTGAAGACCCTCCCTTGAACTTCCACCTTCAGTTTCTGCACCAAGTCTCCATCTACTCGAGGAGCCTGTAGAGAAACTGTTATTATACAAACCAGACAAGAGTAAAAAAAAAAAGAAAAAAAAAGCCATATCTCATGATGACAGACCCGGAAACTAAAGGTGCGGTGAAACCGAGTTGAAGAAACCTGCTGCAAAATTTGAGTCATCTGATTTTTCTCATCAACAAGATAAAGCGTCACCATAAGACCTTTTCGGGGTCTCAGAAGTGTTACACATAATGTGGCATCAGATCCAGACTCAATCACTGCAGGAAACGTCACGATGAACAGCCTGTGGATATATACACATACACTTCCAGTAACCAGCATCCCACTTAACAGAAACATGTAAATTAATAAACACGGTTCAGCACTTGCTGGATTTGTTAGGTTATAATTATAATTAGAAATCACTTATGTTGAAAGAGCTTGTTTAGATAATTGTAACAGTTTAGCTTTTTTATACATCATTAACAGTTATGTAATTGTACTTAAACCTGAACATAGTGGAAAAGCCGATTCTACATTTTGGGAAACTAAAGAAATTAACAACCATTAGTCCATCACTTACGGTCCTGATGGCTGTCCATCAACAGCAAAAATGAAGAGGCCTAAAACGAGCCATTTCCAAACACAAATCTCCCCCACAGCCATGAAGAACGATCAGCCAAGAATAAACACAAATCAATTGTGTTTTCCAGAAACCCCACAGAAGTTCTCTTAAGATCTGCCACTGTTTATTGCACAACAGCTTCTCTCAATCCTCTCCACTGATGATGGCATTGATATTTAAACACTCTTCATCATCAGGAACAGGTGGATTTAGTGTTTTATCATCAGGGAACGGAAACGTCTGGAGGTTGGATTAAATTAATTCCAGGTGGTGGTTAATCATTTAAATTAATGAGATTTATTCCCAAGTGTATGAAGACCCCTTGTGGTGAAAATCAAGTTCATTGTTTTTTTTTATGTGGAGTTTTAATAGCTTGAGCTTCAAGACAAACCAAGAATAAATCGATCAGTCAATATTATAGTATTTTCTCCTTAAAACTGCCATGTAAAAAATACAATTATCTTTGTTGATTGATGGTCATAAGTGTGTGTTCAAGGTATTTTTGTTTTGTTTTTGTTTTTGTTCTTGTTTTTTTTGTTTTACTAAGCAAAGTTCTGTTTGAACGTTCAAATGACTGAAGTGGAGTAAATTTGATTGTGTTAATAAATGCAATATAAAATAACAAAAAAAAAAGTTTTTCCATTCCAAATTTTGAAGTCATTGAGTGAAATCATGTTTGATCATAAAGCCATAAAATCCTCAGTGGCGCGTGGAGACTCTTACAGCTTCAACGTGAATCAGGACAACCGGCTGCTGTATCAGGAGAAGCCACTGACAAACATTCCTGGCAAATATAGTGTTAAAGCAACTGGATCCTCTTGTGTGTCTGTGCAGGTCTGTATCTTCATCATCTCTATTAGGGCTTCTGTTGTGCATGTCCAAATCTTACTTTTTTGTCTCTGTACTCTTGTAGGTTGCGTGTTTTTACAACATCCCAACACCTGTTAAATTGACCAAAACATTGTCTCAGCTGGGACTCAGCACTTCACTGTGCAACTGGTTGCTGGACTTCCTGACAGGAAGACCTCAGGCAGTACGGGTCGGCAGCAACACTTCCAGCACCATCATCATGAACACTGGAACCCCTCAGGGTTGTGTGTTGAGCCCACTCCTCTTCACTCTGCTTACACATGACTGCACACCCACACACAACAGCAATTTAATAATCAAATTTGCGGACGACACGACTGTAGTTGGTCTCATTAGCAACGGCGATGAGACAAACTTCAGGAGTGAGGTGAGCCGCCTGGCCAGGTGGTGCGGCAACAACAATCTCTCTCTGAACGTGAAGAAGACGAAGGAGATTGTTGTTGACTTCAGAAGAATGCACACCCAGCACCCTCCTCTGACCATCAACGGTGCGACCGTGGAAAGGGTGAGGAGTACCAAATTTCTGGGTGTTCATATCACGGAAGACCTCTCCTGGACCACCAACACCACAGCACTGATTAAGAAATCGCAGCAGCGATTATACTTCCTCCGTAAGCTGAGAAGAGCCGGAGCCTCAGCCCCCATCATGCGCACCTTCTACAGAGGCACCATCGAGAGCATTCTGACCAGCTGCATCACTGTGTGGTACGGCGCCTGCAACGCATCCTGCCGCAAGGCACTGCAGCGCATAGTGAGAGCAGCTGAGAAGATCGTTGGTGTCTCTCTCCCACCCCTCCAGGACATCTATAACACCCGCCTCTCCCGAAAAGCCCTCGCTATTGCTAGGGACCCCACCCACCCATCCCACAGCCTCTTCAGTCTGCTGCCATCAGGGAGGAGACTACGCAGTCTCCAGGCACGGACCAACAGACTGAAGGACAGCTTCATACCCCAAGCTGTCAGGGCATTGAACTCTCTCCCGACTCTGCCACCTCTCCCCTCTTCTGCACTAGGACCTGATCTCTGAATCTTTAAATGTCATTGAACTTCACTGTGAAGTGAGAACTACTCTGCTTTTGTGTCCTGAGAACTGCTCAAGTTTGTCCCTTTTAAATGGGACTTGCTTTCTCTATCCTGTTGACTGAACTGTCTCTGTCCTCATTCAGATATAACGGAGCAAAAGCAACTACTAACATGGTTCTAGTGGATGTTAAACTCCTGTCAGGCTTCACTGCTGATACATCATTGGTTCGTAAGACTTAAATCCTAAGATGCTTAAAGCTCTTTCAGATGCAACTAAACTTTTGTTTTTCCCTTCAGCTTGGTTTTCCTTCCCAATCGTTTGCCCCACTAGTGGAACGGGTTGATGCTGAAGATGATCATGTCCTAGTGTATTTGAAAGGGGTGAGATTGTACTGGGTGTATTACTTTCTGCCATCTTAAGTGAAGTGTGTGTGTGTGTGTGTGTGTGTGTGTGTGTGTGTGTGTGTGTGTGTGTGTGTGTGTGTGTGTGTGTGTGTGTGTGTGTGTGTGAGAGTGTATATATACTGCTGTTCATCCATTCTGCTTTGCAGGTTCCCAAAGGCGTCCCAATGAGTTATACCCTGAAGCTGAAACAGGTTCTTGCTGTGAAAAATCTCAAGCCAGCAGTCATCAGAGTCTATGATTACTATCAGACAAGTATGCTTTCATCCCCTCATGCATTTCTCTGGATTAATGCACGGAACATGATCCAGATCATTCTATTCCTTTTTCTTGTGACTCAATCTGTTCTTCTTTCAGGTGATGTGTTTGAGATGACGTACACGTCCTCCTGTCAGTGATTGTGCTGTAGGACATGTGACTCTATATAAAATAAATCCCGCTTTATGATAAAATAAATATAAAATAAGTCCCTCTTGTTTGCCTCGAGTGTCAGAGCTCTGCCAAAAAAACACGAAATGACTTGACCGAATGTGACTTAACCCTGACAAATCAGGTCAGGAATCTTGGTGTGATTTTGGAGTCAGACCTGAGTTTCAGTAGCCATGTAAAAACAATAACTAAATCAGCATATTATCATCTCAAAAATATTGCAAGAATTAGATGCTTTGTCTCCAATCAAGACTTAGAGAAACTTGTTCATGCTTTCATCACCAGCAGGGTGGATTATTGTAATGGGCTCCTCACTGGCCTTCCCAAAAAGACCATAAGACAGCTGCAGCTCGTACAGAACGCTGCTGCCAGGATTCTGAGCAGAACCAGAAAATATGAACACATCACACCAGTCCTCAGGTCCTTGCACTGGCTTCCAGTTACATTTAGAATTGATTTTAAAGTACTGTTACTTGTTTATAAATCACTCAATGGCCTAGGACCTCAATACATTGCAGATATGCTCATAGAATATAAACCTAACAGATCACTAAGATCATCAGGATCAAGTCACTTAGTAATACCCAGGGTTCACTCAAAGCAAGGAGAGTCTGCTTTTAGCTGTTACGCCAGCCGCAGCTGGAACCAGCTTCCAGAAGAGATCAGGTGTGCTCCAACAGTAGCCACATTCAAATCAAGACTCAAAACACATCTTTTTACCTATGCATTTGCAGATTGAGCACTGTGCTATGTCCGAACTGTTTGCATTTTATTTTATACGTATTATCTTTTTATTCTTTTAATCATTTTTAATGTTTTACTTTTATCATTCTTCTTTATGTAAAGCACTTTGAATTACCATTGTGTATGAAATGTGCTATACAAATAAACTTGCCTTGCCTTGCCTTGCCTTGACAAGATTTAGATTAAAGTTAGCGATGTCTGTTTGATGTCTTGAGTGTTATGAAGCCGTTTCTTTTAATGTAGACTATCTTAAATTAAATTCAAACTGGGCCGGGACTTTTTTCCAGCATGGACACACAAAATGGAGAGAAAATGCAGTGAAAACAGTTTGATGAGCTTTTCCTCTTACCTTTGCTGTTTTGGAGTGACTTTTTGGCTTATTTTGTGATGTTTTATCTGAATAGTTTGTCACCACTGCAATGAATATGAATGGATTCACAGTAAAAAGATGAAAATGAACGTGAACGTCAGAATATGATATAATTTAATGAAGCAGTGCTGGAACTACATGAAAATTACTGGATCTTGTACAAAGAAACTCAGATCCAAACAAGAGCGACATCTACAGTCATTACAAACTACATCCACAATAAAGAAACAAAAACTCTTGAGGGCTTCAGGAACATCTCCGACTGACAGTGAGTAACTTGATTGTCCAAAAATCAGTTATCATAATAAATACATATTAATTCAGAGATACAATTCACTCCGAAACAAAGTAGAAAATACAATACAGCTCATGTATATTTAGTTCATCCTGTATGCTGAAGTTCCAGTACAATTACATGAAATATGACAATGATGTGCTAAAAACAGAAACATTTTTCTTTGCATTTTCTGGATACAAACAACACTGGTCAAAACGATCCTTGTTCACTAAAAGCTTGATATTCTGCTGTGAGGCTTTCATTCTGGCTTTAATCACTCTGACTTTATTCTGGCTTCCAGTAACCCTGACAAAAGTCTCTCTAAAACCAGCCTTAACACTGCCTGTGAAAAAACACAACATAATAAGTGACTTTATCAAAGCGATCAATTCCTTGCAACTTTGCTAAAATCAATAAAACTAACTTGTCACTTTATAACAATATATTTATGTTTAATTACATGAGATTGTCCGGCATTTACAGGCTGACTTTGGTTATCCATCTTTACACTACTATGAGTGAATCACAGAAGCCGCGAGTCCCACCTGAATGACGTCAATTCCTCTCTTCCACTGATTGGCTGGAGGAGAGCTGTCAATCTAGAACCAGTGGACCAATGGTGACGCTTGCGCCCGGCCTAATTTACATTAAACTTGAACTGCAACTTTTTGTATTGTAAGCGCAGAACTTGGAAACGAGAGCGAAGAGGAAAAGAGCGCAAGCGTGACAAAAATAACAAGTGAGCAGAACGCGTAATATTTAAGAACAAGCAAACAAGATTAAGTTTTGCGCACAACATCGTTATTAATGCGTTTAAAATTGTGATTTACGCTTGTTATTTTTTAAAATACACTTAAACTTTTGATTAACGACCACAGTACTTTAGTCCCCCCCCCCCCCCCCCCCCCCAAACCAAATCTAAAACCTAAGATCACCTATGTTGTGCATCAATAAGTGTTAGTGAGTGAGTGTCTGTGTGTGTGTGTGTTAAGTTTTACCTGGTTGATAACCTCTTGAATACTCTGTAGTTTTATTCCCAGTGGTTGATCTGAAGAGTCTAAGAGGAACACACCTTTATCCTGACGGACACAACCGTCCAGCAGCTCTGCACACAATAATAACATAAGTAGTAATTATAATAAGTATTATTATTATTATTATGGGGGAAAAAAATCCTGAAAATATGACATATGACATTTTTTAAACGAAAACACTTGGAAAAAATATTAAAAACAAACCTAATCTTGTGTTTCTTAACAGGTTTTTAACAACAGAAGATTGAGTAAAAATATGATATTTAGGTGAAAGGCACAACAATTAACATGATATTAAACAGCCGACTGAGTTTTGCATTCATTGCATATGACACGGTAAGATTCAGATAGCAAATAATCTTAGAGATAATCATCATATTTATATTGAGACCATTATATATTAATCATATCAAATAATAAAATATCCTTTTTATTGTTATTAATCTAAAGCTTTATTATTTCCTGCAACACTTTCAGAATCTTTGTTTCTTAAAATAAATTTGTTTCTGTATTTTTAATGCATTATTTTAATTTATGTTTAAGTTTTAGATGTTGATTTATCAAAATAAAGTCAAGAATGTGGGTGACAAGAAAGGGCAGGACTCAGTTGTGCTGGAGGAAGGACTTTTATTTAGCAAACAAAATAAAGTTCAAACATACATAACCCGAGGGGGTAAAACAGTAGGGATGGGTAGCTCGACACCCTTTGTCCACACACTTCTCGAGTTTGACACACTAGTGCTTGGAAACAGTGTTCCGGAACATTGCTTTGAAATGGGGCTGTCACGTGACCTATGGGAAAGCTTTGTTACCTCCCTAACACACAATGGACTCTCAGAGCGCAAAGATCATTCTGTCCCATACCCACTATCCATTTATTGCAATATTTTATTTTAACTTGGAGTATTGCTGTTAATGAAAGTACTTCTATATAAAACATCTGAATGAAACTATCTGAATGTAAATTAAATTACTATGCAAGCTCAACCACTGTTCCCAGAAAAAATGAATAAAAGTCCTTCCTCAACCACAAACTTGTTTGCTGCTTGTAAACGCTGTCCTCAGTTGCCAACAGCTCACATTGTGTTTAATGATATGGAAAATCCCACGTTCTCAAGTGTGGAAACACTTCAATCTGACACTCCTAATAAAGTACCGTATTTTCCGCCCCATAAGGCGCACCCAAAAGACATGTTTTGCGCAAAAATCGGACTTGCGCCTTATAGTCCGGTGCTCCTATATATATATATATATATATATATATATATATATATATATATATATATATATATATATATATATATATATATATATATATATAACATTCAGCATAAAATGGCAATAACTCTAAAAGGACTCACTCAAAAAAAAAAAATCTTAATGTATACTTATGGATACATATGTCTTAATGTTTCACAAGCTTCTTTTTCGTTATTTCCGCTAGATATAATGAGCAAGGAGCCATAAAACCAGTCTGAATGTGAGTTTCACCTGTCTCTTTGCCGAGATGTGATTAAGGGACCGTGGGAAAAGTGCAATTTTCTTATGGAGAAAGCTATTGGTAAAAGAAAGGTAAATTTGGACATGCAATTCACTTTTTGAAAAGACAGGTTTAAACGTTGTCCACTGTGTCCCTTTAATGAATGCCACAGGTCTCATGTCTACACACTTAAATTATAGCAGAAATCGAAAAGAACTTACACTTTTCCCATGGTCCCTTACGCACAGCTCATCAAAGAGCATGCTTTCCTGCGAAACTCACATTCAGACGGGCTTTACGGCTCAGTGCTCGTTATATACAGCCAAAAAATGAAATGGAAGCTTGTGAAACATTAAGATATATTTCCTTTTTGTGATAAGGTTGTTAAGATTTTTTTTGTGCCAGTCGTTGTGGAGTTATTGCCATTTATCGTTGAATGTGTGACATATCGAAAACAAAACTAACTTTACCCCGCTGAACGAGCACAGGTTTTGAGTACTTAAATTAATACAAAGAAAACAAAATAATGTGTATAAAGGATGTGAGATGGATTGAAACTGTAAACTTCCTGAGCTTTGTCAGGATGAGAGATAAAGACACCAGCAAAACTGTTGATTTTCTTGAATAGCAGGAACTAAGCATAACTGAACTTAGCTTTCGTTTTCTTTTTATACTTTTCTATTTTATATCATTGTTTTAATTTTTTTCGATTTGTATTCTTTATTTTTGATCACTTTTCATGCTTTTTTCGTTTAGTAAAAACTGTAATTTTCTTCAATTGCAGGAACTAAGCATAACTGAACTTAGCTTTCGTTTTTTTTACTTTTCTATGTTATATCATTGTTTTAATTTTTTTTTCGATTTGTATTCTTTATTTGATCACTTTTCATGCTTTTTTCTTTAGTAAAAACTGTAATTTTCTTGAATAGCAGGAACTAAGCATAACTGAACTTAGCTTTCGTTTTTTTTACTTTTCTATTTTATATCATTGTTTTGATTTTTTTCGATTTGTATTCTTTATTTTTGATCACTTTTCATGCTTTTTTCGTTTAGTAAAAACTGTAATTTTCTTGAATAGCAGGAACTAAGCATAACTGAACTTAGCTTTCGTTTTTTTTTTTTTTACTTTTCTATTTTATATTGTTGTTTTGATTTTTTTTCGATTTGTATTTGTTACTTTTGATCACTTTCCATACCTTTTTTCGCCTGATTACCCTAACTTTCACTTTCACTTGGCGCAGACCTTTTGACGAAATATCTGTGGAGGTAGATATGCTTCTCCTTTATCCACAACAACAGAAGCCTCTCCATCTCATCATTTATATTCGAACACAACTTCAATATAATCCTCACGCCCTTGGAAGGATTTACATTCTTGATAACATCGTTCTGCTTTAGGATGGTACATATCATGGATGTACTGCCTGCTAGATCTCTCACGCGGCACCGCGCTCATATTTATCCACAATTGCATGCTTCATTTCCATTGTCATCATGCGTTTCTTCTTTTCACTACCATCCTTACTACCGTATTTATTCGAGTATAACGCGCAAAATTTTCTACCAAAAAAATAAATCAAAGTTAGGGATGCGCGTTATACACGAGGGCTGGGCTGGGGTGGGGTTTGTTTTGACTGCCGGTCCTTTCAGGGCGCCGGCGAATTGTGAGTTTGCGCTGCGCATTTTACAGGCTGTTTAAGTAGCAATATATGCATAAAATAAAAGGCAGACTCGTGAGTGCAATTCAGCAACTGTATTCAAACATAAACCGCGGCAAAAACCGCAACATAGCCCAAAGCAATCGATTGCTGATTGCATGATACATTACATCCCGTAACTCAGGCTGCAGCCTCTCACTGTACGTGAGGGCGAAGAAAAAAAAACGTCCCCTCGCCGCTTCATTTCCTCACCCACACGTTACGGAGAAGACAGGCATTTTGTGCGTTTTTTGTGAAGACAGGCATCAGCAATAAAATGGACGGACACTGATGAAAAATTAACTCCAGAAGAATGGGAGCAACTCTTTAGTGTCTCTGATGAGGAATCTGACGTCGAAGGATTTTAAATAAATATTTTTACCGGTAATTCTCTTTCGGTATTGTGTTCATTAGTTTTATGTTGTCAATAAATATATGTTATATATGTTATATAAGTTATATATGTTATACAATAAATTAATGTTTTTTTTTTATCATGGCTGCACGTGTTCAACAACGTTTTTTGTCAATTACAATGCTTGGTGTGAAACTAAATTTTATACCGATTTTTAATCGAAAATTAGGGGTGCGCGTTATACACGTGTGCGCAATATACTCGAATAAATACAGTACTTACTTTCTTAGAATTCGTCGCTATTATGAAGAATAATGCACAAAATAGAGAGAAAAATATCTACCGTTTTCGCGGATGACTCGTACAAGTCGGTGAACACATGAAGTGAATGAGTGTCGGCGTCGGCCTCAGTACTCTAATATTTACTCCTATATAGAAGCAAAAATCTGCTCGAAGGCTTGCTCATATCTTGGAATACTCATATGTAGAGTCGCTCTACAGGAAAGCTGCATCTTCCAGGTGCTGCACACTGCCATGTGCTTCTGTCTAATCAAGACACCAGGAAAATTGCCAAGCTGTTCAATTCAGACACAGAAGATGACGACTTTGATTAAAACAATGTGAGTGTATTGTTATACAGTAGAATAAAGTTCAGTAAAACTCACTGTTTTGCTTCCATTAACTTTTTGTAGACCATATGTTTTACCATGCACCTTATAGTGCGGTGCGCCTTGTGTACGGACTAAGTACAAAAATAGAGCGACAGTTGGGACTGCGCCTTATAATCCGGTGCGTCTTATGGTGCGGGAAATACGGTATCATGCATGATATGTGATCAAACTATATCATATTCTAATAATACATCTTCAATGCTTCGCGATCTATGCTCCAAACATCCAAATGCTCTTGTCAGTAAATATTTAGCCATTACAGCAACATCTGTTCCATGTGAATGACTATTTTCTAAAGCTGGGGATGTGATCAGTAAAAAAAAGGAGTAACAAAGAACATTCTTGAATAAAAATATTTAATTTCATTTGTAATTGTGTATTTTTTTTTTTTTTTTTTACCAATGTGCATGCTTGTGTTGTTTTGTACGGAACACACACAAAAGTTGCACAATACAATTAAACTTATTAAATGTACAATAAACCTTCCCAATGAACAAAACATTGGGTAAATTATCTCTAAGATGGCGGCGCGAGTACGTCGCCAGGCTCAGGGTCTCTCCAGTTTCTGCAATTTTGCAGTATTACTCTTGCTTATCTCGGGTCTGTTTGTGCAGAAAAGTTGTGCCTTTACATTGTACACCCGAAGTGAGCTTTTGGATATTGGTTTGCAAATTTCACGTTTTTTTGGACAACCTTCGACTCCTTCCTGAAATCGCCAGGACGCCCGAGGCAGCGCATTCTTCCCGACCAGGCAGAAGTGCTCGCAGACGGTGTCGAGATCGTAAACAAAGGCGAGGGAAGCATGGAGGACTTAGAGCTAGGCTACGGCTAACACCACACCGGCTCTCTTTACCCAGTATCTTCCTCGCCATTGTATGGTCACTAGCGAACAAAATGTAAGAGATTCGACTCAACATGACACACAGCAAAAGACTTCTGAACTGTAACGTCCTTATCTTCATGGAGACGTGGTTAAATAGCGGAATACCACACTCCACTATTGAGCTAATGGGACATCCCACGCTCCGCGCAGACAGAACAATAGATGGATCCAGTAAGACAAGGGGAGGCGGATTGTGCATTTACATTAATAAAACTTGGTGCACAAACTCTGCTGTTGTTGGGAGCCATTTTTCAGCTAACCTAGAGTTTTTCATGGTTAAATGTAGACCGTTCTGTCTGCCGTGGGAGTTTACTTCCACCATTATAACTGCAGCCTATATTCCCCCGGATGCTGATACCAAGCTTGCTATGAAAGAACTTTATGCAGCCATCAGTAAACAACAGACTCTTCACCCGGAAGCGGCGTTTATTGTTGCGGGTGATTTTAATCACTCTAACTTAAAGACTGTGCTACCCAAAGTTCATCAGAATGTTTCCTGTCACACCAGAGGAAACAAAACCTTAGACCATGTCTACACAAACATGGCTGGGGCTTACCTGGCGACACCTCGCCCCCACCTTGGACAATCAGACCACATCTCTCTGTTCCTCACCCCCAAATATTCACCCCTCATCAACCATGTGAAGCCATCAGTGAAGACCATCAAGGTGTGGCCTGTGGGGGTAGATTTCACACTCCAGGAAAGGTTTCTACACATGGACTGGAGTATGTTTGCTTCCCAAGCCACCAGTGATGCTCACACAGACACTGACTGCTACACCTCCTCTGTATTGGATTATATTAATACCACCATTGAAAGAGTTACAACCCAGAAACAGATCACCACATACCCAAATCAGAAGCCATGGATGAACAAGGAAGTGCGACTCCTGTTGAAGACACGCAACACTGCCTTCAGATCAGGAGATGCACAAGCCTACAGCACATCCAGAGCAAATCTGAAGAGGGGCATCAAAAAGGCCAAGCACTACTACAAGCTAAAGATAGAGGGACACTTTTCCAACTCTGACCCCCGATGCATGTAGCAAGGCATCCAGGCCATTAGTGACTGCAAACCCACCCATTCCACCCCTGCAGCCACTGATGTCAACTTCCTGAATGAGCTAAATGACTTTTATGTTCGCTTTGAAAGAGACAACAGAGAAACTGCAACCAAGCTTAAACCCTCAGCTGATCACCCTCCAATCACCCTCTCATCCATTGATGTCTGCAAGGCACTGAGCCGGAATAGCACACAAAAGGCTGCTGGACCAGACAACATCCCTGGACGTGTTTTCACGTGTGCTTCGTGTGTTTTTACAGACATTTTCAACCTGTGTTTTGTCCAAGCAGCTGTACCAACATGCTTCAAATGCACTTCCATTGTGCCAGTACCAAAACACTCTAGTCAGAGGTGCCCTAATGACTAACGCCCTGTAGCACTCACACCCATCATCATGAAGTGCTTTGAGCGGCTGGTCCTGGAACACCTAAAAGACTCTATACCATCCACATTGGACTCACACCAGTTTGCTTACCGCAGCAATAGGAGCACAGAGGATGCTGTTGCCATGACACTGCACTCTGTGCTCGCACACCTGGACAATAAGAACTCTTATGCACGGATGCTGTTTGTTGACTTCAGCTCAGCATTCAACACTATCATCCCGACCAAATTAATAGCCAAACTTGGAGACTTGGGCATAAATACCTCACTCTGCAACTGGATTCTGGACTTCCTGACCAACAGACCCCAGAATGTCCGATCTGGATCCACCTGCTCCACATCCATCACATTTAACACTGGTGTACCACAGGGCTGTGGGTTAAGCCTGTTTCTCTACTCCCTCTTCACCTCCGACTGCAAGCCTGTGTTTGGATCTAATGCCATAGTCAAGTTTGCAGACGACACTACGGTGATTGGCCTCATCAGCAACAACGATGAGACTGCCTACAGGGAAGAGATCCAGCACCTGTCCACTTGGTGCACTGAAAATAACCTGCTCATCAACACCACCAAAACGAAGGAGCTCATCGTGGACTTCAGGAAAGAGTCAAGAGGCACAAACGACACCATCCACATCAATGGAATGGCCATTGAGCGTGTCTCCAGCTTCAAGTTCCTAGGGATCCACATCTCGGCTGACATGACCTGGACAACCATCACCTCCAGCCTGGTCAAGAAGGCTCACCAGCGCCTCTTTTTCCTGAGGTCACTGAAAAAGAATCAGCTCTCCTCGGTTATCCTGGTGAACTTCTACCGCTGCGCAATAGAAAGCATCCTGACGAACTGTGTCACAGTATGGTATGGGTGCTGCTCTGTCGCGGAGCGCAAGGCACTGCAGCGGGTGGAGAAAACTGCCCAACGCATCACAGGGACTCCACTTCCTGTCATTGAGAACATACAGAAGAAACGCAGTCTGCGTCGAGCTCGCAGCATCCTTAAGGACTCCTCTCACCCAGCCCACAGACTGTTCTCCCTGCTTCCTTGTTACAGACATTTCAAGTGCCTCCGGACTAGAACCAGCAGACTAAAGAACAGTTTCTTCCCCAGAGCTGTTTCTTTAATGAACTCTAACCCTTGCTGACCCCACTCCTCTCATAGACTCCTCACCCCCTCCCCTCACAGACTCTCCTCTCACCCACCACCATCCCACTCCCCTCACAGACCCTCCTCTCACCCACCACCATCCCACTCCCTCATAGACTCTCCTCTTACCCCCCACCCCCACCCCACTCCCTCATAGACTCTCCTCTTACCCCCCACCCCCACCCCCACCATCCCACTCCCTCAGACTCTCCTCTTACCCCCCCCCACCATCCCACTCCCTCAGACTCTCCTCTTACACCCCCCCCCCCCCCCCCCCCCCGCCATCCCACTCCCTCATATATTTGTGCGGGATATGTAAGGGTGCGGACTATATCACCATTTTTTTTACACGTAATAATATTTCAATATAAAAAAAATTTGCGGTATTTTCTTTCTGTTTTTCTTTCTTGCACAGGTTGTCTGGCCTCTGTACTGTCAGTCTTACAGCTAGCGCTGATAGGCTGTCTGACCTGTCAATCATGCAAGAAGACGTAATTGGCTGTCTATCAATCTGATAGCTGGCTCTGATAGGCTTTCTGACCTGTCAATCATGCAAGATGACGTGATTGGCTGTGCTGCCATGATAGCATGCTCTTCTCATCCGATCAACACGCTTTCAGGGGGACGAGCAAAGGGACGAGCACAGCGCAGAGAGGGAGAGACTGCTCTTTCTTTTTCTTCTGATTTTGACTTGTTTGTTTTCTTATTGTGTGAATTTCGTGCACAAGCACTGTGTACCGAGCCTGAACAGTTCGAAATTCGAATCGTAAACTTGCACAAAAAAAAAAATCATCATGGGTGCGGGATATCTGAGGATGCGGATTATACCAACAATTTTTTTACACAAACCCCCAAAACCCACGGGATATATGAGGGTGCGGATTATCTGCGTCTGCGGATTATATGCGGGAAAATACGGTAAATGCTGTTTATAGTAAGAGACGCCTGTAATTATATTTATAACACACACTCACCTGTTATTCTAATAACCATCTGTATATTTATATTCATTGTACATATTACCTGTAAATCCTGTACATCTCCATATCCTGAACTTATGCAACCATTGTATATATCCTGCACTTGCTGCTATTGCACTTCTGGTTAGACCTAAACTGTATTTCGTTGCCTTGTACCTGTACTCGTGTAATGACAATAAAGTTGAATCTAATATAATCTGAATGACACAGTTGGTGTAGGAGTTTGTATTGAGCACCAGATGGCAGAGTAGAGCACTGTGTCAAAAGCTTTGAAGCACCAACACAGTTTCATGTAAAAGCTTCACTGCTTCAGAAGCTTAATTTGGCACATCCCTAAAAACAGACTGCCTGATTGATTACAAACTCAACAAGACTGGACTCAACTCTCAACTGACTAGGACCGGACTAGAGCACCAAGACATAACAAGAAAGAGCAGGTAGACAACGATGCATCCCAGGACAGTAAACTCGAAAATATTAAATACACACAGGAGGAAGAGTAATTGATCAGGAAACAGCTGGGACAAATCATAGTTAACCAGGACAACAAGGTGGGCGGGTAAACAATGACGAGACATGAACACACACACATCGCTGCATGTTCACAAAAAAACAAAGACAGCGCGCTGCTGGTGAAAACCCAACTGCGTGCGACACGAAAACACAACATGAAAGCATGTCCAATTTAAACACGAACAAGATCAGTCTTGCAAATTAATTAATTTATTATAATATTGCAGAAAACAAAATGAAGTGATAATCCAGAGTGAAAGTCATGGAACATGGAAGAAGGGAGACTGGGAGCCACAAACGAACACACAGGAGCCAGATCAGTTACGTCCACTCTTAACATCTCACCTTCAGCAGTTCACTGCCAGACCGTTACCCCCGATGATGGTGATTTCATCAGCCAGACTGATGCTTTTGGGCGAATATGAGAGTGCTGGAGCCAAGCTGAGAATCAAACGAGACATGAGTAAACGGAGAAAAGTTATTTGTGCAGGTGGAACTGATCCTTGAATCAGATCAATGAGGAATGGAATGAGGAATCTGTTGTGCTCAGACGAGAAGGGTGTGTGGAGTTATTTCTCCCGTCCTTGTTTTGGAGCTGAAGTCTCCGATAACACATTACTTTGTCTGTCAATGAATATTAATAGAGCAGCACAGTTTCACTTTGTTCTCCATTTCCTCCTCGAGCTCATCTAATGCCCTCCATGTTGTGCTATGCGACTCCCCACTGTCCAGGCACCTGCACACATCCTCACGCTCTTATGTGTGATCTAAATCCCATCCAATCTGCTGAAGCCTTGATTAGTTGGGAAGCAGTGGGTTTTAATGATGCTGGGTACTTTAAACACCTGCCCCTGGCTGGCTAGCCAAAATGTTGCACTTGCAAGGAGGCAGTGTCCATTCTTGGGACAACACATTTAAGACATTAAAAAAACAGGTTAAACGAGTATTCTTTGGTGTGTGTATATATATAATTTAACAATCATGTGGTGTCTATAGTTTGTTCTAGTAATTAGCTACGCGTGGTGTAAAACTTTGGTGGCCTTGCTGTTGAAGCCCATTTTTAATATTACACGATTACACTGTGGTCGTAGAGATTAACAATCTTTGCCAAAATTGATTTGAAGGTGGTGATTATTAATCAGTCTCTTAAATACCAAGGGCTAGATTTGTGTACACACACACACACACAGTTAATTCTGAAAATCGAATCTGTCTAAAACAAAGCACACTAGATCTGAGTAGTAATATAAATAAACTACTCTTCTGCATTTCACATTTTTAGCATGAATTTAATTGAAACAATGAACCTGGTTCTCACATTTAAAAATTTGCTTGACTAAAGTTACGGCAGTGGAAAGCAGTATAATTTGAGCTATTGTTACCCTGTTTACTAGCCTTCAAACACCTGTAGAACAGTTAAAAAGTTTAATTTTCATGTCAGTGATTTAAAACTCTCACAAATTTGTCTGAGATGTAGCCCATTTACCCAATTGTCTGGTATTTCAACATCTTGCACAATAATTGACTAAAACAAGCCATTTTGGAAGGGTAGTTCCAGGTCTTAAACTAGAACAAGAGGCAAACAAATGATTGCATACATTTTATTTGGAGATACACTTCCTATAGCACAATTATGGACAAGAGGATGCAAGTTTTCAACCACATTACCTGAAAGCAGAACAATTTGTTTAATCAACTTTTGAGTTCATTCAGATTGAAACATGATTAAGATAAAGCATACTATTCTGATAGTAGTCAAAGGGATAATCACTGGCATGAGACTTTTCACTGCAAGAACCTGTCTCAATTCAGGTTGTAATTCGTTGGGACGCCTTTGAGAACCTGCAAAAGAGAATGGATGAGCAGCAGCATATACACTGCACTTAAGAGCACAGCTAGTAATACAGAGTACAATCCTACCTCTCAAATATATTAGGACATGATCAGCTTCATCAACAACCTGTTCCACCAATGGGGCAAACAATTGGGGTGGAGAACCAAGCTGAGAAAGAGATAACTTAGTTACATCTGCTTATAGGATCATCAAGCATCTTGGGATTTAAGCCTTACAAGCCGTTGATGTATTAGCGGTGAAGCCTGACAAGTTTAAAAATCCACTAGAGCCATGCTTGTAGCTGCTCTCGTGCCACGGGAACTGGATGAAAAGAGGAATAGACAACAGGATCAAAAGAGCAAGTTCTATTTATAAGGTAATCAAAAAGAAATTCCATTTCACAGTGAACTTCAAGAGATTGGCTCCAAGCGGTTGGCAGTCTCCAGTCACCTTTGCTTCAATGCTCAGCGTTTTGGATACTTCAGTGGGTGTTGGGATGTTGTAAAAACATGTAACCTACATATCAAAATACAAGAACACAGTAAAAGTTGCAGATGCAAAAAAAGAGACTGTGGGGGGGGGGGGGGGGGGGGGGGGGGGGGGGGGGGGGGGGGGGAGATACAGACAAGCAGATTCAATCACTCCAACACCATGGTTGGCTTAAAAGGGGCTATGTATTGATAGCAGAAACCTTGAGCATCGACATTGATTGGTCAGCGAGCACCGCATTTCTTGCAGTGGAGCTGCAATCTTTTAATTGACCACTTCAAAATCTAAAAAAAAATATATATATATCTACAAAGTGAGCCTTTTTAGCAATGTAGAGCTGTTGGTCTTAAACCATGATATTGTCAAATGTTCAACAAAAGAGGCAAAGTGACTGATCGTGTTTTTTTATTTATTTATTTGAAGTCATGTTATACAGCACAATCATGGACAGGAGGACGTGTAACTCATCTCAAATGCATCACCTGAAAAAGGAATAAAATGAGCTGGATCATGTTCCGTGCATTAATCTAGAGAAATGCATGAAGGGATGAAAGCATACTTGTCTGATAGTAATCATAGACTCTGATGACTGCTGGCTTGAGATTTTTCACTGCAAGAACCTGTTTCAGCTTCAGGGTATAACTCATTGGGACGCCTTTGGGAACCTGCAAAGCAGAATGGATGAACAGCAGCACATACACTGCACTTAAGATGGCAGAAAGTAATACACTCAGTACAATCTCACCCCTTTCAAATACACTAGGACATGATCATCTTCAGCATCCACCCGTTCCACCAGCGGGGCAAACGATTGGGAAGGAGAACCAAGCTGAAGGGAAAAACAACAGTTTAGTTGCATCTGAAAGAGCTTTAAGCATCTTAGGATTTAAGTCTTACGAACCAATGATGTATCAGCAGTGAAGCCTGACAGGAGTTTAACATCCACTAGAACCATGTTAGTAGTTGCTTTTGCTCCGTTGTATCTGAATGAGGACAGAGACAGTTCAGTCAACAGGATAGAGAAAGCAAGTCTCATTTGAAAGGGACATAAGTTTGAGTAGTTCTCACTTCACAGTGAAGTTCAACATGAGATTGGCTCCAAGTGGTCGGCAGTCTCCAGTCAACTTTGCCTCGACGCTCAGTGTTTTGATTAATTTAACCGGTGTTGGGATGTTGTAAAAACACGCAACCTGCAAGAGTACAGAGACAAAAAAGAAAGATTGATGTGCACTACAGAAGCCCTAATAGAGGGGATGAAGATACAGACCTGCACAGACACACAAGAGGATCCAGTTGCTTTAACACTATATTTGCCAGGAATGTTTGTCAGTGGCTTCTCCTGATACAGCAGCCTGTTGTCCTGATTCACATTGAAGCTGTAAGAGTCTCCACGAGCCACTGAGGACTTTATGGCAACGGTGCTGGAGCCGACCAAGCTGAACACTTGACCAGCGTACACAGACAGTGCATGAAGAGCCACCACAGTGTCCTTAAAACAAGCACCAGATTAAAAACCTCATCTCACAAATGACTGCACTCATGTTTGGTAGTCAGGGGCACCTGGGTGGATGAGAAGCCTCCATAGGGATTCTGCTGGGTAACCAGCCAGTTGACAATGCGGTTTGCATAGCCCAGATCAGTGGACTTGAGAGGCTGAACAGAGAGAACTGCTAGCAGCACGTAAGAGCTGATCTCCACTGCCAGAGTATCACCAGGTGTGGTTTGAGACCAGTGGACTTTTGTGCCTTAGAATGAGGGGACAAAGAATGTCAAAGAAATTCAAGTATAACCCATCATGGAGTAAAACAGTGTTAAGATGTTGATCGTTCAGCAGTTTGGGGCAAGTCCTCCATTTCTATATGCTGCATTTGCCAATTAAGTTTCCAGATGGAACAGTTTTCATTGGCCATTCAGGTCATGAGCCTTCAGAAGTCACAATTGACATCAAATGTTGGAACAATTCTATAGCCAATTTATAATGTCAACTAAGTGTATCATTTAGCAAAACTATAGGCAAAGTAAAAATTTAACATTTATCCAACTCATTCTAAAACATCTAATATAATATGCATTAAAATGTCATTTGTATTTTATTAGTTACAGGCTTTATAGACAACCATTGAGCAAGTTGAAGAGCTTTAAAAGAGAACCCTTTCTCAAATTAATTATTGCCAGATTTTCCTCCAGCTACTGCAGTAAAACAAGTTATACCCTTCACCAAGTAGTAGACACTCAAGAGAGCCTGATTCAAGACTAAGTTTTATACACAACTCAAGTTTAAGAGAGTAGTAAACTTCACCATTTGAGATGGAATTGCCATTCAAGGTAGTTAGAAGCTGTGACCGAGTGGTGGTCTCTCCAGCCAGACTGAAGGTGTAGGCCAGCAATGCTGTGGTGTAAGTATTCCGCAAATTCCTAATGAGAGGCCTCACGCATGACAGAGCGTTGAGAATGACAGGATCCTGAGATAAAAGCAAATGTCAGACAACCAGAACAGGAAGGTAGTCTGCAAGAAACTCATACAGCTACTAGAGGATGTTACCTTGTTGGGAATGCCTAGTTCAAGTAGAGATGCAACAACATAGGCAGTCAAGGTCACATTATCATTAACTCCACCCTAAAAAAAACCCAACATGAGATTAAGAAAATTAACTAAAAGGAGCTCATGGGTGGTGGTCCATGTGATGTACCTTCATGTCGTTGTGGTACAGAGTGCCCTGTTGCATGAAACAGCCATTTGAACCTTGCTGGCTCATTAACCAGTCCTTTGCACTCTGGAGGACACTTGCGTCAATGAAGACAAATTGTGTTGCTAAACCAAAACACCTCATGACAAAAGCAGTCAACCTGGGAATGGACAATCAAAAGAGGGACTTAATTGACAGATGTTACACAAAACAAGAAATGCATGAAACTCACCATGTATTGGATTCATCATAACCAAATGTACTATAGGATCCATCACTGTGCTTGTAGTTTAGTTGTCCTTGGTATCCTGTTCAAATCAATAAGCAACATTTCAGGGTGGCTTAAGGTCTTGAGTGACCATTTCAATGGGAAAAGCAGAAAACAGTCTCCAACATTCAAAATAAATGCACTCATCTGTACCGTTCTGAAGGTAGCCTGTGGCAGTTGCACGGATGGTTGCGGTGAGTTGTCCTGTGATTTGCAGGTATTGCAAGATGTAAATATTGGGAGCAAGGGTGATCATATTCTGCTCTCCACAGCCAGAAGGCATCTGTATTAACCCATCTAGATTCTTTAGTGCACGACCCATTATGTCCCCTACAAGAGGTCAAGCATAAGATACATTAGAAACAAGTACTCTTGTTTTTTTACTCAATGAAGTGCTTTACCAAGGACTGAAACAGAGCATCTGGCTGATCCCTGAACCACATTTCCTGGAAAGGCCAGATTAACATCTTCAGATAGAACACTTCCTGCAAACCAAACAATAGATCAGCATTGAGCACAAGGCTAATGTTTGGCTGAATGTGGCTTAAGGTATCAGGGTGCAAACAAACCCTTTGGACACAGTAACCAACTCTGGGTGTTTGTCCTTTCAACTCCTTCAGGCTATAATTCAATATGACACTGTCAGTAAAGCAGCATGAGCTTCATGAAAAAATCCTGCGGGATTGTTAACACTTGCCAAGACAAGTAGACTTCGAGTGATTATGTCAATGCGTCCCATCATTGGTGTGATAACAGCCTTAGGCCCACATGAAGTCAGAGAAAATTCAGCTGAAGCACGGACAGTCACATTGGCAGCTCCTGCAGTGACAGACAGGAAGTGAGTAACACCACATACAATTCAAACTCTGAAACCAATGATCCAAAACTAACCAAGTACTGAAGCAGAGAACAACCATTTGAAAGTCTTTCTCCCATTGGCACAGACACAGAATGAATACGGATCAGGATATGGTTTAAGAGTGAAGGCCGTGGATAAAACTGGAGTTACTTGAACCTACCAATGAAACAACACATGGAGTAAAGACATTCTATTTTCAGGTTCAGTATACACAAGAAACCATGGCATACCATGATGCACTTGGACAGATAGTTGAAGACAGTGGCTTTCAGATCAAAAGACTCTCCACGGACGATGGAATATGGCAGGGAGAGCTCCAGGAAGAAGGGCTGGAAGACAGTCAGTTGAATAGGAGGAGCTAGACCAAAACCTTTTGATGACAGGCAGAACGCCTCAGTCTCCCATGTGGTGATGGTATCAGGAACCCTGAGTTGAACTTGTGTTGATCCAGTGGCTCTGAAGAGAGGATAGTAGAAGTGAAGGAAACAGAAGTTGACTGGGCAAATAGCTTTAAATGCAACAAGATACTTCACTAACCCCACTTGAGTAAGCTGCCAGATCCAGGTTTCTGGGAAGTAAGTCCTGATGGTCATATCAAAAGTGGAAGTGTGACCTCCAGCACTTCCTGCTTCTGGAGTAACCGTTGTATCAGGACGAAACTGCATCACTGAAAGAGCAATTTTATTTTTACACTGAAACATCCTTAGTACACCACACATTGAAATGGTCACCTTGTGCAACAATATGCCAATAGACAGTGCAAAGATATTAAAGCTCTTCCAATGGCTTGGAGTCAGGGTTGCGAAACTGCCAACTACAATGAACAAGAGGATGCTATAGTCACATGGAAACATCAAAAACCAATCTAATTGACATACCGTTGAAGAACTGCTGATAATAATTCTGGCCTCTGTACATCACACACTGAGGTAATCTTATGTGGAAATTTGTGATGATCTTCATCCCTGTGCTCTGGAAAAATAACGAAATAAGAGGAGGTCTTTAATAAAAGAATTTAAGGAATAGTTTCCTACCTTGAAGGCATCATAGGCTTGGCCTGCAGGAACAGCTCGACGAGACCGGACATTCAGGCAGGCCAGTTCATCCTCAACTTCATATGGATAATCTGATAGTGATCGCACCGGGAGCAAGTTGAACACCTGAGAATATTTAAACCGCATCATTAAAGCTAGTGAAAAGTCAAGTGGAACACTAAACTGAACTGATGTCAAATCAGTTGCATAAAGTCAAACAGAATAGTAAAATAAAAATAGGAAAAGTAAAATACCTCTTCAGCACTTAGATGTTTTCCAGGCTCCATGATCCGGACACTCTGATCTACAATACTGAGGCCACACAGAGATCCTGCTTGAGCCGAGAAAGTCAAAATATCCCTCTCAGCAGGAACAGCCGTAGGAGAAGAGAACTGGAGAGTCACCTGGAGCAGGAACCAACACTATATAACCTAGTGTTATCCATATGAAGCAAATATTTGCCAGTGCGCATCTTACCTGGTTTTGGAAACACATTTGGGTTTTAAATGCCGCACTAGCAGCAAGTACATTCTCACTGGGCAGAACACAGTAGACCAGAATCTGCACCACTGGAGCCATAGAGACCGTGACAGAAAGCTGGAATGACACAGAGCCGCTCGTGACTGTATCAGAAGCCCTCGCTGTGACTGTCTGAAACCCATGGAGGACAATCACTCCTCTGGACAAAACCTGACAGGAGACAGAAAAGACACTTAAACAAAAGTATCAGAAGTCAGAAAAAAAAAAAAATGTAATTTAAAAAAAACTACTCACCATATAGATGACGTCAGCCTTGTAGTCTCCAGTCTCACCAACAAAAGAATATTTTACAGTTACTGGAAACTGAGCACCACATTTGAGCGGTTGCTCGAGCGTCACTACAGTCAGTTTACTAAATGATGGGCTGGCAGGAGAAGCAGGTTGGAGAAGTGGAACAATCTTTCTATCTGTAGTGTAGTATGGTGATTTGTAACCATAAAAAGGCTCTGTAGTCACACTTGCCTGTTAAACAATGAAATTGAGTTGGTGAGGGAGTGAGAGAAAGATTTAATTTAACTCAAGGAGAAACACCATACCACCAAGTTGAAAGCAGCATCAAGAAGAGTAGTTTTCAGTGAAAACACGGCCAGTCCCATCTGGTTTGTGGTCAGACTCTGCAGCAGTTTGTTAGGGTGGCTGCCATCATCCAGGAGATAGACCTCTTTGCTTGCAATAGGAGTACCATCAAAACGAGACACTGAAATCTGTTAGGAATGAGAGGCTAGTCAAGGAAACTGACCTAAAGGCTGTTCCAACAAGTGCTTAACATACTTGCCTTTCCATTAATCATTGATCCAGAGACAAAATAATCTGGGAGGTCCACAAACATGACCCGACCAACTTCAAATGTAATGGACACGTCTGCAGATTTTGACATCACTACATCTGGAAGTGGATACAATTAAATAGTGTAAAAATGAACCATGCACTATTGGTTAAGATAAACCAATAGCTCACCTGTTCCCTCCTCAGTGACGTTCACATTTACAGAAAAAGCATCCATCATATCACTTTCAAATTTGGTGTTGAAAAATGCAGATGTGTTGATGGTCAGCGAGGCACAGCCCTTGGCATTCATCTGGTAACAGAACAAAGATAGTTATATTTAAGTCAAGTGGAAAACTCTCATTGGTAAAGCAGGAGTCACACCTTTGCAGTTTTATTCAGGCATTGACGCTTCAATGCAGGAATCACAGTGTGTGAAAATGGGTCACGGCACACTTCCACCAATGCTTGGCCAGGCACAGGTTGGCCAAACGTGTATCTGGGAATCAAGGAACAAGATCAAGAACTGACCAACCACAAGACACAACCATGGCAGGATCACTCACCTGGCACAAGCCTCAACTTTTAGCCCACCAGCTGCAACACTGTACGTCTGTGGTATGTTTATGGTCAAATCAAACTTGGGCAAAACTAAATCAGAAAGACGACGATTAGATAAACAGGTCTGCACTTGATCTGCTGCACATACACAGTGACTTACCATATTTTTTCACCTCAAAAATTTGGGAGATCGGTCGGTCACCAATAAAAGCCTTGATTGTGTACATTCCTATCTGAGCCTCTGGGTTTAACTTGTGAGAAAGCTGCAATATCCACCCCGTGGAGGAAGTGTTTGCCCACTGACCAATACGGTTATTATGATTGTCCTATTAAGACATTTAACAGCTCAGAAAAACTGCAAAAAATATGCAGAAGTTCAGTTTAAATACTGGCACCATAAAAGACTCACCTCCACCACGACCAGATTGTACTACAAGATGCAAAGACAAGACAATTAGGCATTTAAGAGCACAACAGTTATCCTGCAAAGTGGACAGAGGTAACCAGCATTAATTCAGAAATGTATTCGTGTCTTACCAGCTGATCAAAAGGAACAAATTTGGCATCCATCGTGACAACTCTGAAATTCACTGTAAAACAGCAATAAATACACATTAAATCCATAACACTTGAATGAGAACAAAACTTGCCTTACACACTTTCAAATCCTGATATTCATCTAATGATCATTCCCAGCTCACCTGTTTGTCCTGGATTGTAGATGGGTTTGTCTGTTTGGATGAAGGTCAAAGGGCGGTAAGATCTGAACATGACTTTGCTCTCTTTGGTCACTCTGAAGACCCTCCCTTGAACTTCCACCTTCAGTTTCTGCACCGAATCTCCATCTACTCGAGGAGCCTGTAGAAAAATGGTTACCATACAAACCAGACGAGAGAAAAGAGAAAAGCCATGCCTCATTATGACAGACCTGGAAACTAAAGCTGCGGTGAAACGGAGTTGAAGAAACCTGCCGCACAAGTTGATTAATCTGATTTCTGTCATCAACAAGAGAAACCGTCATCGTGAGACTCTCTTGGGGTTTCAGAAGAGTTACACATAATGTGGCATTAGATCCAGACTCAATCACTGCAGGAAACGTCACGATGAATAACCTGCGGAAAAAATACACTTAGTTCTGGAAACCACCATCCCACTTAACGGACACATGTAAATAAACAAACATGCTCAAGCACTTGCAACATTTATGAAGTTATAATAACCCCAGACGAAAGCCATTAACAACCATTAGTCCATCACTTACGGTCCTGATGGCTGTCCATCAACAGCAAAAATGAAGAGGCCTAAAATAAGCCATTTCCAAACACAAATCTCCCCCACAGCCATGAAGAACGATCATCCAAGAATAAACACAACTCAATTGTGTTTTCCAGAAACCCCACAGAAGTTCTCTTAAGATCTGCCACTGTTTATTGCACAACAGCTTCTCTCAATCCTCTCCACTGATGATGGCATTGATATTTAAACACTCTTCATCATCAGGAACAGGTGAATTTAACACTTTATCCTCAGGGAATGGAAACGTCTTGAGGTTGGATTAAATTAATTCCAGGTGGTGGTTAATCATTTAAATTAATGAGATTTATTCCCAAGTGTATGAAGACCCCTTGTGGTGAAAATCAAGTTTATGTTGTTGTTTATGGGGAATTTTGATAGTCTGCGTTTCAAGACAAACAATGCTCAAATTCATTAGTCAATGTTAGAGCTTTTTCTCATTAAAACTGCAGTGTCAAAATACAAATTAATTAACATTATGAAAATTGTATATCTACATCGAAACAACCTGGGTGGAAGAGGTTCCATAGAGATTTCGCTGGATTACCAGCCAGTTGACAATGCGGTTGGCATAGCCCAGATCAGCAGTCTTGAGAGGCTGAACATCTGGCAGCATGTAAGTCAAAGTCAAAGTCAGCTTTATTGTCAATTCTGCAATATATACAGTGCATACATATAGAGAATTGAAATTCCGTTACTCTCAGACCCAAGGCGAATACAGTTAACAACAACAATAATTTAACAGTAACAGTAACAACAACAACAACAACAACAACAGAAGATGAAGATAAAATACAATAAAATTAAACTAGATGGATAAAGTGAGTTATGGAGGTAAAGTGGCGATGGCAAATAGTGCAAACAATAGTAAATAGTAATAGTGCAATTACAAATTAAGGCAGTGCAAATGTAATAGGAGAGAAATGCAAGGACAACATGATGAGGTGGATGAATAAGAGAATAACTGATGGTGGGTAGGGGGTGGGGGGGGATTCAGAGATCAGGTCCTTGGTGCAGAAGAGGGGAGAGGTGGCAGAGTCGGGAGAGAGTTCAATGCCCTGACAGCTTGGGGTATGAAGCTGTCCTTCAGTCTGCTGGTCCGTGCCTGGAGACTGCGTAGTCTCCTCCCTGATGGCAGCAGACTGAAGAGACTGTGCGATGGGTGGGTGGGGTCCCTAGCAATAGCGAGGGCTTTTCGGGAGATGCGGGTGTTATAGATGTGAGGCTCCGGCTCTTCTCAGCTTACGGAGGAAGTATAGTCGCTGCTGCGATTTCTTAATCAGTGCTGTGGTGTTGGTGGTCCAGGAGAGGTCTTCCGTGATATGAACACCCAGAAATTTGGTACTCCTCACCCTTTCCACGGTCGCACCGTTGATAGTCAGAGGAGCATGCTGGGTGTGCATTCTTCTGAAGTCAACAACAATCTCCTTTGTCTTCTCCACGTTCAGAGAGAGATTGTTGTCGCCGCACCACCTGGCCAGGCGGCTCACCTCACTCCTGAAGTTTGTCTCATCGCCGTTGCTAATGAGACCAACTACAGTCGTGTCGTCCGCAAATTTGATTATTAAATTGCTGCTGTGTGTGGGTGTGCAGTCATGTGTAAGCAGAGTGAAGAGGAGTGGGCTCAACACACAACCCTGAGGGGTTCCAGTGTTCATGATGATGGTGCTGGAAGTGTTGCTGCCGACCCGTACTGCCTGAGGTCTTCCTGTCAGGAAGTCCAGCAACAGTTGCACAGTGAAGTGCTGAGTCCCAGCTGAGACAGTTTTTGGGTGAGCTGTTGGGGGATGATTGTATTGAATGCTGAACTAAAGTCTATGAACAGCATTCTGACATGTGTCTTTATTGTCCAGGTGAGTGAGTGCTGAGTGGACGGCAGTGGTGATGGCATCATCGGTCGAGCGTTTTGACCGGTATGCAAATTGGTAGGGGTCCAGGGAGGGGGGGAGGACAGATTTAATGTAAGAGCTGATCTCCACCGCTAGACTATCACCAGATGTAATTTGAGACCAAATGAGCTTTGTGCCTTAGGATGAGATGGAGGGGAGAAAGTCATTGCCAGAAGAACCTCAAGAATAAACCCACTCTAGTGTTACAGCTTCCCCCTAGGGTTGGGAATGCCGGAGACAAGAATGAAAAAAGTTTAATTTAACGATTATATCTCCTCTCCTGTCCCAGCTTAAACACTACATCATCAAACAGGAGTTCATTTACAATAAAAATGCTTTATTCACAAATATAGGGGGAAAAGGTTTTTCAGGTGGGTTTCAGGCCAAAATAATGAACAAAAGAAACTAGAGTATTTAAAGTAAACTTACCTAACAAAAGATAAACCCTAATAAAATACAAAAGCCTCTCCTACCTCCCCAAGTATGTGCTAAACAGGAGAAAACGGTAACCTACTCCCTGCAGTTTCCAACATGAACATGAAAACTAAAAATTCATAATGGTGGTTGGAGTGGGGGGAAATCAAATAAACGTAAGGTGTTACATCCAGGGATCCATTCTGCTTTAACGGGGTCTGTCCATTCTTCATACCTTGCGTACTATATCCAAGGTCAGATGACATCCGAGATGAGCTACTCATGCTAACTATGATAATAAATAATTCGATTCTTCGAACGCACCTGTTTTCTATGATTAGTATAGCTGGACTGAGTTCTGAGAGCATTGCGCGTTCAGTGTTTGGCTCCTGTTACCCTCAAATCTGATAACATGATTTCCCCTCTGGGGTCAATTTAAACCTTTTAAGTTAAGTGCTTACAACACCAAGGTCGTGGGTTCAGTCCCAGGCAAGAACCGATTCAACGCGTTTCTTGAATGCAAAGTAAGTTGCTATGGATAAAAGCATCTGATAAATGCATAAAAATGTAAACCATCACTAGAGGTTCTCAAAATACTACAGATCTAGTTCTGCTAGGTTATAATACATATTACTACATTTTTTGAACATTATGTAAAATTATGAACATTAATAAAAATTTAACATGCTGTAATGACCTCAATAAAACCATCATAACAAGTGAGACATTTTTATATTTCTTATGTTTAATACAGGTTAAAGATCGTGGGGTCAAACTGACACTGACAAAATATCAGCAGCTTAATTTGTTTACAGAGTTGTCCTCATTAAATTAGGAAAAGTCATTTACAGATGTTAAACACTGAATGGGGTCAAGTTGACCCCAAAGATAATAGGCAGGTTAAAAGAGGTTGTGTATTAGAGGAACCTGCACAGCATTTCTTGGCAGTGGAGCACAAACACTTGCGCTATTGTCTCACTGAATTTCATTGTTTAATTAAAACACAAGGGAACACTTCCAAAGCTAGGAGAGTTTAAGGAAGGGATTTTTAGAACTAAAAATACTTGATTTTTTCCCAGCTCAAAAATGAAAGGGATGTTCAAGTATTCCTTTACAAAAGTGAAATTGCCAACATCCCAATAAATTAAAACACTAATATTTTAACTGAAATTGTAATGAAACTGAAATTTGGTTTTCCTTTGGCTTGTTGCAAAATTAATGTATGAGCTATTACGGAACTGAATTCACAGCTGTTGAACGTAGTATTCATAAACAATTTATAGAAAGAGTCACTAAATTATTTCTGCATATTAAAATGCTTGTGAAAGCCAGAAGGCTCACATCTTTTTTCAAGCAATCTTTACTACTCCCTTAAACACCAGAAAAGCAATTTATGCAGTTTACAAATTCTTGCACAGACTAAAGTCAGCCTTCTTGGCAATCTACAGCAGCGGGTTTCAAACCATGACACTGTCAAATGTTCAACAAAAGAGGAAAAGTGACTGCATCGTGTTTTTTTATTAATTTGAAGTCATGTTATACAGCACAATCATGGACAGGAGGACGTGTAACTCATCTCAAATGCATCACCTGAAAAAGGAATAAAATGAGCTGGATCATGTTCTGTGCATTAATCCAGAGAAAAGCATGAGGGGATGAAAGCATACTTGTCTGATAGTAATCATAGACTCTGATGACTGCTGGCTTGAGATTTTTCACTGCAAGAACCTGTTTCAGCTTCAGGGTATAACTCATTGGGACGCCTTTGGGAACCTGCAAAGCAGAATGGATGAACAGCAGCACATACACTGCACTTAAGATGGCAGAAAGTAATACACTCCGTACAATCTCACCCCTTTCAAATACACTAGGACATGATCATCTTCAGCATCAACCCGTTCCACTAGTGGGGCAAATGATTGGGGAGCAAAACCAAGCTGAGGGGAAGAGAACTAATTGTTACATCTGAAGGATCAAGCATCTTGGGATTTTCCAAGATGTACGAACCAGTGATGTATCAGCAGTGAAACCTGACAGGAGTTTAACATCCACTAGAACCATGTTAGTAGTTGCTTTTGCTCCGTTGTATCTGAATTAAGACAAAGACAGTTCAGTCAACAGGATAGAGAAAGCAAGTCCCATTTAAAAGGGACAAACTTGAGCAGTTCTCAGGACACAAAAGCAGAGCAGTTCTTACTTCACAGTGAAGTTCAACATGAGATTGGCTCCAAGTGGTCGGCAGTCTCCAATCACCTTTGCGTCGACGCTCAATGTATTGGTCAATGTAACCGGTGTCAGGATGTTATAAAAACACGCAACCTGCAGGAGTACAGAGATAAAACCGTAAGATTGACGTGCACAAAAGAAGCCCTAATAGAGATGATGAAGATACAGACCTGCACAGACACACAAGAGGATCCAGTTGCTTTAACACTATATTTGCCAGGAATGTTTGATAGTGGCTTCTCCTGATACAGCAGCCGGTTGTCCCGATTCACGTTGAAGCTGTAAGAGTCTCCACCCGCCACTGAGGACTGTACAGTAACAGTGCTGGAGCCGACCAAGCTGAACACTTGAGCAGCGTACACAGACAGGGCATGAAGAGCAACCACAGTGTCCTTAAAACAAGCACCAGATTAAAAATGTTATCTCACAAATGACTGCGCTCATGTTTGGTAGTCAGAAGCACCTGGGCGGATGAGAAGCCTCCATAGGGATTCTGCTGGGTCACCAGCCAGTTGACAATGCGGTTTGCATAGCCCAGATCAGTGGACTTGAGAGGCTGAACAGCGAGAACCGCTAGCAGCACATATGAGCTGATCTCAACCGCCAGAGTATCACCAGGTGTGGTTTGAGACCAGTGGAGGGTAGTGCCTTCAAATTAGGGGACACAGTTGATGTCAAAGAACCTTTAGCATAAGCCATCTTACCAGTAAGACTGGTGATCATTCATTTTCATATGCTGCACTTACCAATTAGGTTTTTCCAAGTGGAACCATTTAAACAAAGCAATTTTCATTGGCCAATCAGGTCACATGATCCTTCAGAAGTCACTTTACTAAACAGATTGTCTGCTTGGAGTCTTAGTCGAAAAAGCATGTGGAAGCTGGTCATTTGAAGTTTAAAACTAGTGTATAGAAAGCTTCCAGTCATAAAGAACTCACAAATTCTATACGCAACTGACCTCAAATGTTGGAAAAATTCAACAGCCAGTTTAACAAAAATATATTACTTAACACCATTTGCATATTAAAGTGAAAATTCAACATGTATCAAATTGATTCAAGTATAATGAGATGCTTTACAATGAAAGTATAGAATACACTTGACTATTTACAGGCTCTATAGACCACCATTGAGCAAGTTGATGGGCTTTAAAAGAAAGCCGTTTCTCAAATTAGTTACTGCCAGATTTTTCTCCATCTTCTGCACTATTCCAAGTTCTATCCAAGAACTCACACTGAATACAAAACTAAGCTTTATATACTGCTCAAGTTTAAAAAGACCAGTAAACTTCACCATTAGAAATGGAACTGCTGTTCAAGGTGGTTAGAAGCCGTAACCGAGTGGTGGTCTCTCCAGCCAAACTGAAGGTGTAGGCCAGCAATGCTGTGGTGTAGGTATTCCTCAAGTTCCCAATGAGAGGCTTCACGCATGACAGAGCATTGAGAATGACAGGATCCTGAGATAAAAGATGTCAGACAACCAGAACAAGATCATCTGAAAGAAACCCCATTCAGCTAATAGAGGATTTTACCTTGTTGGGAACGCCTAGTTCAAGTAGAGATGCAACAACGAAGGCAGTCATGGTCACGTTATCATCTACTCCACCCTAAAAACACCAACATAAATATAAAAAAAAAGAAAATAAAGGGAGCCTATGGTCTATTTAATGTTATGTACCTTCATATCATTGTGGTACAGAGTGCCCTGTTGCATGAAACAGCCATTTGAAGCTTGTTGGCTTATTAACCATTCCTTTGCACTCTGAAGGACATTTGAGTCAATGAAGACAAATTGTTTTGCCAAACCAAAACACTTCATGACAAAAGTGGTCAACCTGGCAACAGACAAACAAAAAGCCACTTAAAACAGATATTACACAAAAAGTAAAAGTCCAAAAGCATTAGACAAGCATGAAACTCACCATGTATTGGATTCATCATAGCCAAATGTACTGTAGGATCCATCACTGTGCTTGTAGTTTAGTTGTCCTTGGTATCCTGTTCAAATCAAAAAGCAACATTTCAGGGTGGCTTGAGTTCTTGATTGACCATTTCAGTGAGAAGCAGAAAACAGTCTCCAACATTCAAAATAAATGCACTCATCTGTACCGTTCTGAAGGTAGCCTGTGGCAGTTGCACGGATGGCTGCGGTGAGTTGTCCCGTGACTTGCAGGTATTGCAAGATGTAAATATTGGGAGCAAGGGTGATCATATTCTGCTCTCCACAGCCAGACGGCATCTGTAATAAGCCATCTAGATTCTTCAGTGCACGACCCATTATGTCCCCTGCAAGTGGTCAAGCATAAGATACATTAGAAACAAGTTCTCTTGTCAAACTTCACATGTTTTTCTACTCAATGAAGTGCTTTACCAAGGACTGAAACAGAGCATCTGGCTGATCCCTGCACCACGTGTCCTGGAAATGTCAGATTAACATCTTCAGATAGAACACTTCCTGCAGACCAAACAATAGATCAGCATTGAACAAGATAAAGGTTTGGCTGTACATGCGTTAGGGTATTAGCGCAAACAAACCCTTTGGACAAAGTAACCAACTCTGGGTGCTGGTCCTTTCCATTCCTTCAGGCTATAATTCAACATGACACCATGTCAGTAAAGCAGAATGAGCACCATGATAATCCTGCAGGATTGTTAACACTTGCCAGGACAAGTAGACTTCGAGTGACTACGTCAATGCGTCCTCTTGTCAGTACAGTCACAACCTCAGTACCACACAGAGTCAGGGAAGATTCAGCTGAAGCACGGACAGTCACATTGGCAGTTCCTGCAATGATGGATAAGTAGTGAGCAACACCACATACAGTTCCAACTTAGAAAATGGTCCAAAACCAACCAAGAACTGAAGTGGAGAACAACCATTTGAAAGTCTTTCTTCCATTGGCACAGAGACAGGATGAATATGGATTAGGGTATGGTTTAAAAGTGAAGGCCGGGGATAAAACTGGAGTTACTTGAACCTACAAATGAAACACATGGTGTAGAGGCACAGGACCTTCTCTAGACCAGTCAAGTATATACACAATAGAAACTATGGCATACCACGATGCACTTGGACAGATAATTGAAGACTGTGGCCTCCAGATCAAAAGACTCTCCACGTATTATGGAATATGGCAGGGAGAGCTCCAGTAAGAAGGGCTGAAAGACAGTCAGTTGAATAGGAGGAGCCAGACCAAAACCTTTTGATGACAGGCAGAACACCTCAGTCTCCCATGTGGTGATGTTATCAGGAACCCTGAGTTGAACTTGTGTAGATCCAGTGGATCTGAAGGATACAGAAGTGAAGGGAACAGAAGTTACTTGTGGGCAAATAGCTTTAAATGCAACAAGATACTTCACTAACCCCACTTGAGCAAGCTGCCAGATCCAGGTTTCTGGGAAGTAAGTCCTGATGGTCACATCAGAAGCAGGAAGTGCTGGAGGTGACACTTCCACTTTTGGAGCAACCGTTGTATCAGGATTAAATGGAATCACTGAAAGAGCAATTTAGATTTTACTCCATAACACTGTAGTCAAGGTTTACAGTATAAAGAGGGTTCATAACTATATTCATACACGTTTGGATAGTTGCAGCCTTAAACCAGTTAATATGTTGAACATTCAAATGTTCACCTTTAGTTAAATACCAATAGACAATGCAAGTATATTAAAGCTCTTTAAAGGGCTTTGAGATTCAGGATACAGAAGCTACCAACTACAATGAACAAGAGGATTCTATGAAGTCACATACAAACTTCTAGATCAAGAACCAAACTAATGGACATACCGTTGAGAAATTGGCGATAATAATTCTGGCCTCTGAACATCACACACTGAGGTAATGTAATGATCAAATTTGTGATGATCTTCATCCCTGTGCTCTGGAAAACAAATAAATAAGAGGATGTCTTTAATAGGAAATATTACGGAACAGCTTTCCTACCTTGAAGGTTTCATAGGCTTGGCCTGTAGGAACAGCTCGACGAGACCGGAGTTTCAGGCACCCCAGTTCATCCTGAACTTCATATGGATAATTTGATAGCGATCGCACCGGAAGCAAGTTGAACACCTGAGAACATTGAGAGATTTAAACATCCTCATTAAAGCTATTGAAGAGTCAAGCGAAACACCGTAAACTGAGCTGATGTCAATTCAGTTGCATAACTGTCACACGGACTGAAATATCCAGTCTAGACTTGAATATTGCATTCCAGATTTTTTTTTTAAAGAAACATGCAACTAATCTCAAATTTAGTTCATCTGAGCTCCTAAAATTGCTCACATTATAGCATTTTCTGGTTATCACATTTGATATAGTTAACATTTAAGAATGTAGCATTAAATTCATGCCAGCAACAAAGGACAAAAAGTGCAATACCCCTTCAGAACTCAGACGTCTTCCTGGCTCTATGATCCGGACACTCTGATCTACAATATTAAGGCCACACCAAGATCCTGCTTGAGCTGAGAGAGTCAAAATACTGCCCTCAGCAGGAACAGCCGAAGGAGAAGAGAACTGGAGAGTCACCTGGAGCAAGAACCAACACTATGAACTGTCTCAGGTTACGTATGCAACCATAGTTCCCTGAGAGGGAATGAGATGCTGCGTCATCGCTATGGGAACGATATACCAACGCCACCTTAGCGATGAAGTATGCTGCCCAAAAATGCTCCAAAGGAGAAGCTCTGGCTCCCTCAGGAAGCCAACCCTTCTCGGCAAGAGGTAGCCTCAACTAAGACTTGCCCGGCAAAAAGATCTGCATGAGCCACTGGGACACAGCCGCTGGCGGCCCAAGTGCCCAGTGCTCACACTGGGGCTGACCCCCCTGACCCATGACGGGAGTGGAACCCCCGCAGCAAGCGGAACCGCAAGCAGCCTAGCCCTCCTCTAGCCCCAAATGTAGAAGGGAAGGAGGCCTAGTGAAGGCCAGGGTGAGTAAAGACCTCCAGATACTGCAGGAGACCCTCCTCAGCGTGGAGACCGGACTCACGACCTCAGTTGCGAGCTGAAACTCTGGCTGCGGTAGCCGCCCTGGCCCAGCAAAGTGAACCTGGGAGGTACGCTTACCAAATACCCCCAGGACGCCCAAGGTGGTGGCCCTCCGGAGAGAGCATATCATGCACGTCGCCAGCGAAAGCAGTGGAGCAGCCACTACAGCCGCAAGACCCGAAGGTAACAAGGAGTAGACGAGGTGCCAACCAGACCCCAAGAAAGGAAAAAAAAAAAAAAAAGCCAGGGCTAAGAGCCACCGAGGGGCGGATCGAAATACACACGGGGACTTATGTATTGCCGTGCTACCAGGTCCCAGATCCGTAAACCATCAGAATCCCACACGGCTGAGGCACTGTTGAGATGGTCTGGTTTGAGGGACCCACCTAAGGGGTCCACCACGTACCGAACTACAACCGCAAAGTCTCCATTACTATGCCCCGGGAAATGGCTCCAGAGGAGATAGACCACAACCCAGTGATGCATAGAACCTTCCTCGCAAGGCGGGTACCCCCAGCAACAGGGGAATATTGGAGCACCCGGGAGCTCCCGGGCTGACATGATAAAACCCCCTGGAGATGCCTAGGGCAATGGCCCCAGGGCGATCCAGAGTGCCCTAGAACATGCATCACACCATGCTGACTATCAGGTACATTCAGGGAGGAGAGCTCAAAGAGGGGCGGCTGACCGTCCAAATTCAGCTGCTGCCACGGAGTCACTGGTTAATGGCGCGGCTGAAGAACAGCTTTTTTTTGGAGGAGCGGTTGAGGCGCACGTAACGATCCGTGCTAACCAATTATTGCTACGCATAGGGAGGTGGCCCCCAGGGGAGTCCGAACACACCCCCATCTGAATGTAGAGCTTTTCACAGAAAGGTGGATATAACCAGCAACAGGCGAATAGCGAAGCGCACGGGACCCCCGTGCCGACAGCGACACCAACAAGCCCTGGAGATGCCAGCTCCTCAAAGCTGGATATCTGAATCCCAACGGGACTTGATCCCGGGACTTTTGCATGAAAGGCAAAGACCACAGCAGATTGACAAAAATCATCCTGTGGTGTGAAATGGTAACAACGTCCAGCTCTTCAGAACCGGATCATTCAAATTCATATAAACAAGTTGGAAGAAACAGTCAAGGACGTGCTTCCGGAACTTGGGTGAGGGTAGTGAGACTGTGCAAGCTCTCCCAAATAAAGAGAGTTTTCATCCACCACATCTTCCAAGCCCGCCTTTGAGCGAGCTCCGGAAGCCTGGGGGAGGGGGATGGACTAGGGAGAGGCGGTGGCGCGAAACTCACGTTAGACGCCATCCCCACCGCGAGATCCATTTGTGCGACCGAGACAACGCCTCAGCGGCACCAGCGCCTTCACAGCCTCCTCGAAGACTGCGACATGAGAGCAGAGAGTTTGCGGTGGAAGCCGCTTACAATCTGCACAGGCAACTCCCTCAGGGCTGCCCGTGCATTATCTTCCCCATGACATGCACAAAGCATGCGTATCCCCCGTCAGTTAAAACCAGAGGCAGGGAAACACACAGCGTTTGAACAGTCTGCCATAATTCAACAAAACGCCGAGACATTCACACAGAACTTCCAGTGCTTGAAGACACAAAAGCTGCCGGTTCCTGTGTGGGCATGCCTTTTGTACTCTTGACTCATGACGTCATCCGCATCATTCTCATAGGTGTTTTTCTATTGTGCTTGAAGAGTTGATTACGCGGGGCGTTGCCATAGCAATGACGCAGCTTGAGTTCCCTTGAAAGGGAACTACAGTTACCCACATGAAGCAAATATTTGCCAGTGCGCATTTTACCTGGTTTTGGAAACACATTTGGGTTTCAAACACTGCACTAGCAGCAAGTACAGTCTCACTGGGAAGAACACAGTAGACCAGAATCTGCACCACTGGAGCCATAGAGACAGTGACAGAAAGCTGGAATGATATAGCGCCGCTCGTGACTATATCAGAAGCCCTTGCTGTGACCGTCTGAAATCCATGGAGGACAATCACTCCTCTGGATAATACCTGAAAGACAAGTGCACTTATTTAAAAAGAACACAAAAAGAGACCAGCAGTCAGAAGAAAAGAGGCAATTTAATAAACCTGATGTGTACTCACCATATAGATGACGTCAGCCTTGTAGTCTCCAGTCTCACCAACAAAAGAATATTTTACAGTTACTGGAAACTGAGCACCACATTTGAGCGGTTGCTCGAGCTTCACTACAGTCAGTTTACTAAATGATGGGCTGACAGGAGAAGCAGGTTGGAGAAGTGGAATAATCTTTCTATCTGTACTGAAGTGTGGTGATTTGAAACCAAAAAAAGGCTCTGGAGTCACACTTGCCTGTTGAACAATGAAAAGGGTGAGGGAGTGAAAGCAAGACTTCATTTAACTTGAGGAGAAATACCATACCACCAAGTTGAAAGAAGTGTCAAGAGGAGTAGCTTTAAGTGAAAATGCAGCCAGTCCCATCTGGTTTGTAGTCAGACTCTGCAGCAGTTTGTTAGGCCAGCTGTTACCATCCAGGAGATAGACCTCTTTGCTTGCAATAGGAGTACCATCAAAACGAGACACTGAAATCTGTTAGGAATGAGAGGCTAGTCAAGGAAACTGACCTAAAGGCTGTTCCAACAAGTGCTTAACATACTTGCCTTTCCATTAATCATTGATCCAGAGACAAAATAATCTGGGAGGTCCACAAACATGACCCGACCAACTTCAAATGTAATGGACACGTCTGCAGATTTTGACATCACTACATCTGGAAGTGGATACAATTAAATAGTGTAAAAATGAACCATGCACTATTGGTTAAGATAAACCAATAGCTCACCTGTTCCCTCCTCAGTGACGTTCACATTTACAAGAAAAGCATCCATCAGATTACTTTCAAGATTGGTGTTGAAAAATGCAGATGTGTTGATGGTCAGAGTGGCACAGCCCGTAGCATTCATCTGGTAACAGAACAAAGATAGTCACATTTAAGTCAAATGGAAAACTCTCATTGGTAAAGCAGGAGTCACACCTTTGCAGTTTTATTCAGGCATTGACGCGGCAATGGAGGAAACACAGAATTTGGAAATAGATCACGGCACACTTCCACCAATGCTTGGCCAGGCACAGGTTGGCCAAACGTGTATCTGTGAAGCAAGGAACAAGATCAAGAATTGACCAGCCACAAGACAAGACCATGGCAGGATCACTCACCTGGCACAAGCCTCAACTTTCAGCTCATCATCTGCAACACTGTACGTCTGTGGTATGTTAACAGTAAAGACAAACTTGGGCAAAACTAAATCAGAAAGACGACAATTAGATAAACGTGCAAATCTGTTTTTGAACTGCAGCACATTATATACACACACTTACCATATTTTTTCACCTCAAAAACTTGGGAGTTAATTCGTTCACCAATAAAAGCCTTCAGTGTGTACATGCCGATCTGAGCCTCTGGGTTTAACTTGTGAGAAAGCTGCAATATCCACCCCGTGGAGGAAACATTTTTCCACTGACCAATCCGGTTATTATGATTATCCTATGAAAACATTTAATAGGTCAGAAAAACTGCAAATGACTCCAGAAAATAAAATGAAGTTCCATTGAAATACTCACCTCCACCACAACCAGATTGTACTACAGGATGAAAAAGACAAATCAGGCATTTAAAAGAATTTATGTAGCAAAGAGGATAGAAAAAGGACCTGCATTCATTGAAATTTGTCTATGTCTTACCATCTGATCAAAAGGAAAAAATTTGGCATCCATGGTGACAACTCGGAAATTCACTGTAAAACAGCAATAAATGCACATTAATTCCATAACACTTGAATAAGGTCAACACTTGCCCAACAGACTTTCAAATCCTGATACTCATCCAAGAATCATTCCTAGTTCACCTGTTTGTCCTGGATTGTAGATGGGTTTGTCGGTTTGGATGAAGGTTAAAGGTAAGGAAGATCTGATCATGACTTTGCTCTCTTCGGTCGCTCTGAAGACCCTCCCTCGAACTTCCACCTTCAGTTTCTGCACAGAGTCTCCATCTACTCGAGGAGCCTGTAGAGAAACTGTTGTTATACAAACCAGATGAAAGTAAAAAAAAAAAAAAAAAAAAAAGCACCATATTGCGATGACAGACCCGGAAACTAAAGTTGTGGTGAAACGGAGTTGAAGAAACCTGCCGCACAAGTCGAGTCGTCCGATTTTTGTTATCGACCAGAGAAACAGTCATCATGAGACGTTCTTGGGGTTTCAGAAGAGTTACACATAATGTGGCATCAGATCCAGACTCAATCACTGCAGGAAACGTCACGATGAATAGCCTACAGAAAAATACACTTAGTTCTGGAAACCAGCATTCTACTGAAACACGTGGAAGTAAACATGCACAGACACTTGCTGCATTTGTGAGGTTATAAGAATACCAGCTAGCACACAAAGCATCGTTAAAGATCTCTTAATCTGGAAAGCATTTAAGAACATTTTGTGAAGTCAAAGACATTTAGAAGGACCATTTAACGACTGACAGGAAACACCCAAAAGATGCAGAAGAAAATAACTTGAGTTGGAGCTTGTTTCGACCATTATAACAGTTTAGCTTTTCTTATACATCATTAACATGTATAAGAAACACAACAAAGTCATTTTGGGGAAAAAAAATGCTATTAACAACTCTATTAATCCAGAACAATCAGCAGGACACTTCAGTTCACTACTAAACCCATTTAATGCCACTCACGGTCCAGACAACTGTCCATCAACAGCAAAAATGAAGAGACCTAAAATAAGCCATTTCCAAACACAAATCTCCCTCCAAGCCATGAAGAACAATCATTCAAGACTAAACACAACTCAATTGTGTTTTACAAAACCCCCACAGCCGCTCTCTTAAACACTACTGCTGTTCATTGATTATTTGCAATCATTTGATATTTAAACACTCTTCATCATCAGGAACAGGTGGATTTAGTACTTTATCTGCAGGGAATGGAACCGTCTTAAGGGCGGATGAATGAATTAATTCCAGGTGGTGGTTAATCATTTAAATTAATTAGATTTATTCCCAAGTGCTTAAAGACCCCTTGTGGTGAAAATCAAGTTCATTATGTTGTTTATGTGGAGTTTTGATAGTTTGTGTTTCAAGACAAATCAAGTATAAATCGATCATTCAATGTTATAGTATTTTCTCCTTAAAACTGCAGTGTAAAAAAGACAATTATCTTTGATGATTTATGGTCTTTTTTTATTTATTTTTTACTGAGCAAAGTTCAGTTTGAAAAGTTCGAATTACGGAAGTGGAGTAAATATGATTGTGTTCATAAATAAAAATAGTTTAAAAAAATAGTTTTTCCATTGGAAATTTTGAAGTTGTTGACTGAAATCATATATGATTACTATATGCAAAGATATTTTAATATTGCTTGAAATCATGTTTGATCATTATATGTAGAGATATAGTAATGGCATTGCTGTAGAAGCTTGAAGAGCAAGCACACCATTTCCAAAAATAGTACATATAGAAAAATTACACAAACTGTACAAGTCCTACATTAAATGATTTTTACATTAATATTAGTTATTTTCTACTCATATCATATGCCATTTCTCAGGTGTAATTATGCAATTCATGATGTTTTTCCCTCAGTTTGGTTCTCGACCCCGATTGTTTGCCCCGTTGGTGGAACGTTGTTGAAGATGTTGCTGAAGATGATCATGTTCTAGTGTTTTTGAAAGAGGTGGGATAGTACTGTGTATTACTAGCTGTGCTCTTAAGTGCAGTGTATGTGCTGCTGCTCATCCGTTCTGTAGGACATGTGACTCCATATAAAATAACAGATTCTTTTTTTTAATTAAATGTATTGTTTGCCTCAAATGTCAGAGCTCCGCCACAAAACCAATACCAGATTTAGATTAAAGTTAGCAATGTCAGACTGATGTCTTGAGTTTTATGAAGCCGTTTCTTTGTAGACAAAGTTAGACAAAGTAGACATGTAGACAAAGTTAATTTAATTGAAACTTTGCATGGACACCAAAATGGAGAGAAAATGCAGTGAAAACAGTTTGATGAGCTGTTTGCTTTTACCTTTGCTGTTTTGGAGTGACTTTTTGGCTTGTTTTGTGATGTTTTATCTGACTAGTTTGTCAGTTGTCATCACTGCCATGAATAAGAATGGATTCAAAGTAAAAAGATGTGAGTAAAAAATGTGCGAATATGATATAATTTAATGAAGCAGTGCTGGAACTACATGAAGATTACTGGATCTTGTACAAAGAAACGCAGATCCAAACAAGAGCGAAACTACAGTCATTACAAACTACATCCACAATAAAGAAACAAAAACTCTTGAGGACTTCAGGAACATCTCAGATTGACAGTGAGTAACAAAAAAATAAAAATAATCAGTTGATCATAATAAAAATAATTCAGTGAGATACAATTCACCCTGAAAGAGAGTAGAAAATACAATACAGCTCATGTATATTTAGTTCATCCTGTGTGCTGAAGTTCCAGTGTACGATTACATGAAACATGACAATGAAACATTTTTCTTTGCATTTTCTGGATACAAACAACACTGGTCAAAACGATCCTCGTTCACTAAAAGCTTGATATTCTGCTGTAAGGCCAGTAGATGGCAGTGTCACTTTGTAATAAATCATAATCTTTATAATCATAATAAATAAAGATCAAGTCACAGATACAATTAATTTCTGCTGCCAGGTCAGTAGATGGCGATGTCAGTTTATAAAGAAACACTACGAGCCAATCCACTGAACACAGAAGACGTGTCACCATTGTCACAAATCATGCTTTCAAAAACTCGTACTACAGAAAAGCTCATAGTGAAATGATGATATGAAACAAAAACAAGACAATTATATATTTTCTTTTCCTTCTTATTTATGAATATATTTTGTTTCTTGACATTATTGATAATCGTGTGACATTACTTGTGTTTTCTCTTCTGTAGAACTAGTAGGTAAGATATAATAAGTTGGAAGAGATATGTTTGAGGTATAGAGAAGGTAATGTGTTCCTATTAATGAATGTAAAATTACAACTGAGCCTTTAGCCTTGAATAGAGATAAAAATGCTGAATCAGCTTCGGATGTCTGTATGACTATTGACCTTTTCTTGTAAGAAAATCAACCTTTATAAATTACAAGTGGTATATTTTTTTCTCTTATTCAGAATTGATACATTATTTTGCCACTGCACAATCCAGAAATATCCAGCAAAGTTTTGTTAAAAATAATGAGCAGTCATTTCACCCTGTAGCCTAAGACTGGTTGCCCACTGAAGCTAAGCAGGGTTGAGCCTGGTTAGTATCTGGATGGGAGACCTCCTGGGAATGACTAGGTTGCTGCTGGAAGTGGTGTTAGGGGGCCAGCAGGGGCCGCTCACCCTGCAGTCTGTGTGGGTCCTAACACCCCAGTATAGTGACGGGGACACTGTACTGCAACAAGCACCGTCTTTCGGATGAAACGTTAAACCGAGGTCCTGACTCTCTGTGGTCATTAAAAATCCCAGGGTATCTTTCGAAAGAGTAGGGGTGTAACCCCGGCATCCTGGCCAAATTTGTCCATCATGGCTTCCTAACCATCCCCATTCTCTGATTGGCTTCATCACTCTATCTCCTCTCCACCAATAGCTAGTGTGTGGTGAGCATTCTGGTGCAATATGGCTGCCGTCGCATCATCCATGTGGATGCTGCACTCTAGTGGCGGTTGAGGAGATTCCCCCTTCCATGTAAGCGCTTTGAGAGACTTTGATAAAGCGCTATATAAATGTAATGAATTATTATTATTATTACTGCAACGAGCACTGTCCTTTGAATGACATGTTAAACCGAAGTCCTGGCTCTCTGTGATCACAAAAAATCCCAAGATGTTCTTCGCAAGAGTAAGGGTTTAATCCAGGCCAAATTTGCCCATTGACCTTGGTCCATCATGCCATCATGTCTATCATTTAATTTGAAGCATCACGCGTCGCACTGGATGCGCTCCTGCTCCAGCCACACCACGGCCCTCTGCTGGCTCAGGACGGTGCTGCGAATGACGGCGAGAAGCTCCTCCGTGCAGCTCCATGAGTTGGGCTCCAGCGTGCTGAACATCAGAGGAAGAGTCTCCAGCTGCAGCTCCTCCATCTGACACGCCTCCATCAGATCCTCCTCTCTGTGGCCCGATAACAGCTTCCTGACACACACACACACAAGGATTTTAAGGGCCTTTCAATGTTTGCAGGATATCAAGAGCTCAAAGTTGAGCTGACACTGTAAATACATCATCTGCTGCGAAACATTTCTTTATCCACTGACCATTAATCATCTCACAGGCTTTCAATCTTTTGAACTTTCAAAGCTTTTGTCAAACCAACATTAATATATTGTCTTGACAATCTTTGCAGTTCTAGTTAACATTACGGTTCCAGCTGATTGCAATTATACTTTCTTATATTCCAGATTCAATTGGAAAACTACAGTAATACCTCGAGATATGAGCATAATCCATTCCAGGGCAGAGCTCGTAACTTGAATTGCTCGTATCTAGAATCAAGTTTTCCCATTAGAAAGAATAAAAATCTAATTCATTCATTCCAGATCCGTAACAATGAAAAAAAAACCGTTTTTTATTGGTATAGACATAAAAACACACACAATTATAGTACATGTATACAGTATAAGGATTTGTGAGATATCAAATAAAATGTGGTTTAATTATGAGGTTATAATACCCGTATCTCGAAGCAAAAATCTACCCCACGGCTTGCTTGTGTGTTACTCGTATGTAGAGACGCTCTTATCTCAAGGTATTACTGTACATTCATTTAATTTCAGGATTTGAAATGTAAAAGGGATTTTCAGTTTAATTCCCAATGGCGAGAGACAGACAGACAGCAATACGCACCTGAACTTGCGGCCCTTCTTGTCTCTGGGTTTGATGTAGATGATGATGGGATAGATGCTCTGCTTCAGGAGATTCTCCACATGATTCAAGCCCAGCTGAAGCAGACAGTGTTTGTCCTGAACACACACAGGCACAGAGTTAAACACAGTGGCGAGTCGTGTGTGAGTGTGTGTACAGGTTTACATTATATTGTGGGGACCAAATCTAAAACCTAAAGGATCGTGAAACCTAAGATCAACTATGTTGTGCATTAATAGACATACTAAATTATGTTGTGCATTTGTGTGTCTGAATGTGTGTCTGTCCATGTGTGTTTGTGTGTGTGTGTTAAGGTTTACCTGGTTAATAACCTCTTGAATACTCTGTAGTTTTATTCCCAGTGGTTGATCTGAAGAGTCTAAGAGGAACACACCTTTATCCTGATTGACACAACCGTCCAGCAGCTCTGCACACAATAATAACAGTAGTAATAATAGTTATCATTAGTATTATGAAAAAAATCCTTAAAATATGACATTGACTGGGTTATGAACATGAGCTCCGCACCTCCCCTCTCTAGCCATCGGAGGGAGCTCTCACATGTATACTGACACAGACCACATTTCCCATGATTCCGTTCATTGGATTGATTATTGCACCAGCTGCGAACCATTACATTAACTATAAAAGACTCACACACACACGCACTGTCATGGCGAAGTCCCTTTCTGTTTTTCTTTTATCGATTCTGCTGTTATCCGTTCCTGATTCTATCTTCCGGCCCCGACCCTTGTTTGGACTATTGTTTATGTATGCTCTCTGCCTGTCCTGACTATCCGCCTGTTTGACCATTCTTAGTAAAGACACGTTCTTGGATCTCTGTCTGTGAGTGCAGTTCGTTACAATTATATTTTTTTATTAAATATTAATATTTTGAGTTAGTTCTTTATATTTTCTGTTTTCAGTATTAGTCTAGTTAATATCTTTGTAATATTAAAGCATTTTTAATAGTATTTATTGGTTAATAGTTTTTGGAAATTTCACCTGGAAATCACCTAAAAATTTGTTGATAATGATTTTCATTTTTTTTTTTTAAAGCAAAAGTTTTTTTTTACCAACAGAAGACTATGATGTTTTTTTTTAAAACTATGATATTTGGGCGAAAGGCACAACGATTAACATGATGAACATCCGGCTAACTTTTGCATTCGTTGCATATGATTGTTATGATTGGTGCTGGTGTGGGATGAGGATCAAACTCAAAATGACAATAATAAACTAAAAAAAAAAAAAAAACAGCACACTTGTTCAAAACTGAACATAACAAAACACTAGAAACTTGGGAGACCGGAAGGACATCAACACACGATAGCATCCTCATAAGACAACGTCAACAACAGACAAACACGAATGAACACAGGAGGGAATATAAAGAGAGACACGAGATGAGGAATAGCTGGTGAGACAGATGGACACAATAGACAGGAAGTGAAACAACAACAAGACTGACAGGAAGTGACAAAGAAGACCCAGACAAATAGGAACAAGTGTTACAATGATATAAGATTTAGATGGCAAATAATCTTAAAGATAATCATAATATTTATATTGACACCAATATATATTAATCACATCAAATAATAAAATATTTGTTTTACTGTTATTAATCTAAAGTTTTATTTAACTATCCCCTGCAACACTTTCAGAATCTTTGCTTCTTAAAATATTTTTTTCTGCATTTTTATTATTTCAAAATTTTAAATTATTTAAATTGTAACTGTATTATTTTAATTTAAATTATATTATCATATTTTTTAGACGTTGATTAAACAAAATTAATTACTTTTTAAAATAATAAAAGAAAAGAAGACAGTGTCAACTTTGCTGAAGTGAATGTTTTTCAAGTCCCCAATGCGCTTCGCTGATGCCAAATGCGAGAAGCAATGTCGATTTTAGCAAAAGCTCCTTAATCGCAACCGATTCCAAGGGCTCGAACGGCGGCAGAGAGAGAGCTCTCAGAACCAGCACCAAATCCCAAGACAGAACCGAAGGACGGCGTGGGGAGTGTAACCTCCTCGCACCCCTGAGAAATCTGACCATCAAAGGATGCCTCCCGATCAATCGCCCGTCATATGGGGAACAAATGAGGCAATAGCGGCCACATAGACCTTCAGAGTGTACGGCAGGCTCCCCTCATCCAACCGGAGCTGTAAAAACCGTAACACATCTGACACAGAACAGATCACCAAGCTGATATTGTGTTCGGTGCACCATTTCGCAAACAATCCCCATTTCAGAGCATAAAGGTGCCTCGTGGAGGGTGTGCAAGACTCCGGGAGAGTGTCCAGCAGACGAGAAGGCAGCTCAGGGCTGGGGTGCCATATCTCGCCGCTCGCTTGAGACAGCAGATTCTTCCTGACAAAGATCTGCCAATCGGGGGACTGCCAGCAACTCTCTTATGCCCGGGAACCAATGCTGATTCGGCCAGTTTGGGGTGACGAGGATCACAGACGCTACCTTATTTTTTCACCCTCACATGTTGCACCCCAACCTGAGCTTGATGCGTCACAACGGTGGGTGTCGTCATCAGCCAAAGCGGAACCCCCTGGCTGAACATGTCTTGATTAGAGCGCTGACTCAGCTGTGGAAGACTGTGATGCGCCCTGATATCCATGCTCTCCACGGGACACGGGTTTTCAGCCACAACTGCAGTGGTCGCATTCGCAGCAAACCCAGATGGTACACTGAAGATGCTGACCCCATAAGGCTGAGAAGTCTCTGGAAATCCCTCAGTGAACAGACCGGCCCTGCCTGAAGCAATACAGAGCTGAAGACATGGTCTCTATGCGTTCACCAAATCGAAACACACACCTATATCCTCCTCTGCATGTTTACTCGCAGACCCAGTGACTCTAGATGGTGAAGCAACATGTCCGTATGTCTGACCAGCACATCCCTTGAATAAGCTTGAATTAGCCAATCATGATGTTTGTTTTTGTTCTTTTGGAAAGCGCCTTGTGCACCTTTTGGCTGTTTTAAGGCGCTATACAAATAAAATTTGATTGATTGATTGATTGAATCATCTAGGTAGTTCAGAATGCACATCCCGCTCGCTCTAAGGGGGGAAAGTGCTGCATCCACACATTTTGAGAACCTGCACGGCGCCAATGCCATCCCGAACGAGAGCACTGCATGCTGGTATGCCAATCCCTCGAACGCGAATCTCAGGAAACACCTGTGGTGTGTCGCGATCTGAATATGAAAGTACGCATCCTTCAGATCTACAGACGGTAACCAGTTTTTAGTGCTGATTTCACACTGAAATGATTTTCCTGCTGCATGAAGATCAGAATTTTTGTATTACTCATCTCATTGTACTTGTGCATAAATTATATTAAATATAATAATATTTAGTTATTTTTTCAAGTGTTTGCACGTTCTGGGTGTTTGTTGTGTAAAAAAATATCGATCGATAAGCGAATATGCTCCAGAAAGCGTGTATTAATAGATGCACACGACAGGGAGTCCAGAACAACACCGGGTTCCCTCGCAGTAGCAGTAGCAAACCTACCAGAGGCGTGGCGGAGGTAAGCGGATGTACTCTACATAGTACGTAATGTTCTCTGATTAGTTTTCTTACATATTATGTCCCTGTGTCAGCGGGAAATTTATCAAAGTTTATCAAAGTCGCACAACAAATGTTTTTTTTTAACTGATTTTGGAACTCAGTCCACACATAAGGCGCACCTGATTATTGAGAAAGTGTAAGGCACTTGGGTGCGCCTTATAGAGCGGAAAATATGAAATGTGGTTTTTAATTCAGATTTAGTATCTCAGATCAAGTTCAACTTATTTTATGTCAGGTAGTTTAAAAAAGCAACATTTTCATTTAAAGTTTTGTATATTATATATTTTTTACATTATATATTTTTTATTGTTATTTTAGATAACTTTTTTTTTCTTTGTCACAAGTAACATGGTTTTAGTTTGAGTTAAGTATAAGTATAAGATTGTAGCTGGACCTGGATGGCAGGTGTTGAAGTCCAGACCAGATTCTGCCGGTTTCAGCAGCCGTTCAATGATCCCGCGGGACAGCAGAGATGGACAGAAAACCACCGGCCGTTTGCTGGAGACCTGAACCATCTGAACCAGACTGAACGGGATCAGCTGTTCCTCATGACCTAAACACACACAAATATATATATATATATATATATATATATATATATACATACACATGTACAAACACACAGTCACTGCTAAATTTATTGTGTCTGATCTGTTGCAAGTAAAAGTGGCCGGGCTTACGATTACTGAGGGTGTAGAGCACCTGATTGGACGAGCCAATGGCACGATAGTTTGAAGCGACTGCTTTAATGAGCCGAATGCGCTCAGGGCTTTTCTTACAGAACTGAAAACAGACACACAGCAGACAGCTCAGTTTCTGTGACAGAGAGAAAGACCGACAGGGAAACACAGTCAGACAGACAGACAGACAGACAGAAATATGTCCAGAAAGACAGACAGACACAGACAAAGAGACAGACAGAAAGACAGAGAGACAGACAGACACACGGACAGACAAACAGGCAGACCGACACAGAAATACAGACAAACACAGACAGACAGACAGACGAACAGACACACAGTCAGACAGAAAGACAATCAGGTATGTACCACCTTCTTCCTGCATTGATTCTGTTCAAGCGCCATCGTACGAAGTCTCACCAACAGCAGCTGCTGAGCTCTGAAGAAGAAACGCACGACTTCAGACTCTTGACAGGTTTCATTTGATGTCAAATGGACCTTTATTAAAGAAATATGACATTGCACTGCCAAAACCTTTTCTAACAGTACAAATATCTAAACCTTCTTAAATCAAGATTGAATGAGATCAGCTTTTAAATTTACAACAAAATATCGGAATTGTGTGTAGAGTCATTGTGTGAAAACATGACGATTTTTTGTAATTTTAGAAAAAATTTGAACATATTAATCTCACCTGCACAAAAACATATTCAGTGTTTCTCAAATGGAATAAAGTGAACTAAAAAAAAATTCTGAATATTACGCAATTTATGCATTTAATCTCAGTTTACTGACCGATGCACAGTTCAGATGTTCTGTTTTTATTGGTGAAGTGAGTGTTAAACTTTCTTCTCCTGATCCAGAAGAAAAGTAACACAAATGTAACGTAACATTACTTTTCTTAGTAAGTAACTAAGTAAAACAATTAGTTGCTTTTTAAGTGAGTAACGCAATATTGCAATGCATTATTTTTCAAAGAAACTTTCCCCAACGCTGATCCTGAACCACCAGTTATTCGCGTTTTACAGCAGATGACGAAACGGCAATGCAATCTTATAATAAACAGAATAATATCGTCTGTTGATGTGGACACTAATATAGTTATAGCTATCGTTATAATTATCATTCTTGGTGTGAATGGGCCTTTATTGTCTGAAGAGTATTTTAATTCTTTATAATAGTTCAGTGTTTATTGTGTTTTGTGTACCTGTTGTAGTTGGGCACAGCTCCGGCCTGCAGCGGCGCCCCCGTGTGTTTGTCCACGCGAACGCAGCGCCACTGATATTTGCCATTATAACGTGTGTCGGTGATGTGCAGCACATCATCACACTGAACCCTGAGACACGGCGGGTCACCGTGAGAACTGAGGTCAAGGTTCACACGCACATAGAACGAGTCGGCACCGGTGAAGGTGGGAGACGAGAGTTCAGCCGTTAAGCGAGAGTAACCTGAAAGAAAATCATTGAATTAGATAATTATCTAAAATCAGCTATTTCCAATATATCAATTCTGATTTCTCAAATATTTTCTTATAATTCATTACTTTTTCATTACACACACATGTAAAAAAATGCATTACTCTGTTATATAAACATTAAATTAAAAAATGTGACAGAGAAAAAATAAAAAGGACGATTCCTAATGAGAAACATTTTTTACAATAACATTAATATCTCATGCAGTTTTGCTTGCATCTTCTTTTAAGAATATTTAGGAGTTTTTACTGGAGCTCAAACAACAACATCCTTTGTTTTCCAGTACAAAGGAAAACTCATCATAATGATGTGAGTTTATACTTAAAGCAATTATCAAATATCTGCCAAAATTGGTGAGAAGAATAATTTTACTTGCCTAACGCAGAAAGTCAATCAGTTTCAGCACTTAAAATATTACTGTACTTCATTTTGCATCTCAAGTAAATGTATCTCGATTTAAGACATTATATCAAGATACATATGATAAATTCATGCATTTATCAGACGCTTTTATCCAAATCGACTTGCATTGCATTCAAGAAATACATTGACATTCTAATCAGTTCTTGCTTTCCCTGGGAGTCGAAGCCATGACATTGTTGTTGCAAGCGCCACACTCTATTGATTGAGACCCAAAAAAACATGACATTTATGTACTGGAAAACAAGAAACAAATACAGGGTGAACCATGACCACAGATGTTAGTGGACGTGTCTCTCTCACCCTCCTGGTTATGTGTGTGTTTGAGTGCGTTCGGTTCGGTCCACCACTGCAGTGAGAAATGAGCCACTTCAGCCGTACACTGACTGAGACAAGTCCGACCCTCGCCCAACAACACCTGATCCAACTGACACACACAACAAACAAGCATCACATGATTACTGACATGAAACAAAGGGTCCTGGGAATGGGCGGGTCTTAGACATAATCTCTGATTGGTCAGGGATAAATCTCCTATTTGACATATTCATTGTGAAATTTACTTTAATGACTATTAGAGTTAATGTCATTACTTGGGTCTAAATTGTTCTCCAAACTAGAACTACAGTCACACGATCCCTGTTTCTTTTCACAGCACTGGACAGAATGGACCAATCACAGTTGTGTACTGGATATGGATTATTTTCACTGTGATATCAGCACTGCTTTACAGGGGTTTGCTTCTGACCTCAAGAATGGGACTTTTTCTGTAAATTTAGGGATTTTTTCCTCATCATCAGCACCTGTCTTGTGTGGTGTACCCCAGGGGTCTATTTTGGGACCTTTATAGTTTTCCCTTTATATACTTTCCTTGGCTCACATTTTTTCAGAAATACATTTCATTTCACTGTTATGTGGACAATTCTCAGCATTACTTTCCAGTAAGTCTTGACATTGGCCTTGTGTCTCACACAGGACAAAGAGGATTAAGTAAGTAAGTTAGGGCTTGACACCACGGTTTCACTCAGTGTGTTAATGAAATGGATGTCAAATAATTATCTGCATGCCGATAAAACAGAGGATGTCCTGCTAATACCTGCCCTGATGTGGGAGATCAGTTACGTCCACTCTCAACATCTCTCACCTCCAGCAGTTCACTGCCCTCCTTCAGACCACATCGTTCCGCGGGCGACCCCGTCCTCACCGTCTGCACGAACACACCTGTCCGGTTGCCTCCGACAATGGTGATGTCATCAGCCAGACTGATGCTTTTTGGCGAAGATGAGAGTGCTGGAGCCAAGCTGAGAAACAAACGAGACATGAGTAAAGAGAGGAAAGTTGTTTGTGCTGGTGGAACTGATCCTTGATTCGGATCAGCTGAATTCAGTGTGAAAGAAGTTTCCAGTGGTGAAGAGGAGCTTGTACCACGGTGAGGATGAGGATGATAAGGGTTTGATCGGGAGGGTCTGCGTCACGTTGATCACATCAGGAGGAAAGTGTTGAGATGGCAGGGAACTCCATGAACTCAGCAGAGACGAGTCTAAATCCTCTACAACACACACACACACACACATTACTAACAGCTTAAATACAAATTTCATGTCCACATACTGAAGACAATTTTTCCCCAAAAAAATTCACTTTTTCCCAATTATTTTACAGATTGATGCACAACAAAATGCAAATATTTCAACACCCAAAATGTCTATCGAACGTTTATTTTTGACTGTTTTAATATTTAATTCATTTATGCAATTTAATTATAGAATTATTTTTAAAATAATAACAAAATGAACAATTAAAATGTCCTCAAACATTTACACAAACCAAAATACAGCATGAAAGACACATTATGAAAAAACAAACAAAATACACATTAGAACACAACGCAAACTAAACGTTACAACAGACAAGCAGTTAATACGCCAAAGTGAAAGTGAAAGATAACTGTGGAAAGATTTAAAACATGCAATAGTCAGTATTGAAGACTAAAAATAATTTTTATTATAATATTGAGCGATACTAAATTGTGAGATTAATAAATTGAAACTGTAATTAAAGTGAAAATAAAGACTTTAAATCACAATTTAAACTTTTTGTGTCATAATTTTGTCTGTAAATCTTTGTCATAATTTAGACTTTCTGTCAATTTCGACTGTTTATGTCATTTCTTTCTTCCTTTATGTCATCTTTTGTTCATTCAGAATTTTGATTTATTATGTTTTCATAGAAACACGTTTCAAGCAGTTAATAGTTTAACTTATAAGGGTTTACATGCTAATTCAAGAGGTTTTTGTGTGAAATGAGCAGTGAGAAGATTCACAGTCACACACCTGTATATGTCTCATTCTCATCACTCCCCCAAGAGCTCAGATCAAACCTGCAAACACACGCACACACACACGTGTGTGAGACGCCAGTGAATCACGTGAATCACATGTGTTCATATTGTTTTCTCTTACTCCACGTTTGCTCTGCGGTTGATGGAGTTCATGCAGGGAGGAAACGGGAAGGTGGAGAGTCTGTTGATGTCCCTCTCCGTGTTACACATCTATATGAATCACGAAACATTCAGTGAGATGTTAAACTCAGCACATGATCATCATAGAGTAAAAGGATCTTTATATTCACCGGCGTCAGCAGATTCTCCTCTGAATTCGAGCAGAAAGAGTCTGTGATACAAACACACAATAACATCAATTCAAGTCACGGTATTTCTATTGCGCTTTATCCAAGACAGATTGAGCCAAAGCAGCTTCACAGGAATAAACAGGAAATCTTCTTTACAAAAAATATGTGCCAACGTTTTGATAACATTCCCATTAAATTACGGAAACAAATGTTCCCAAAATGTTTAGAATGTCCAGATTTAGAAAAATAAAAAAAATTAAGGGAACTTTACTTTTGAATGTTGAACATTTTGAAACAAGTAGTAAGTTATAACATTTAAAAAAAAACTGTCCAAATAAAACCTTGTGTAAATGATTTTGTGCTAATGTTTTAAAAACATTATTAAAGACCAAAATGAGTTTTCTGTAAATGTTATTGGAAGAAAGTTTTTTCGTAACTCTGAGAGAACGTTGAGAGAACATTAGGGAAAGAAATGATAAGGTTGCAAAATTCATCAGTTATGAAACAAATGAAATTTCAAAAGTAAATCAGTTCTTTATAGTGTCATTATTCAGGTCAATGTTGATTCAGTCTGATAACAGTCTCATCGTTGCAAAGTTCTTCAGTTACCAGTTTAATAATGTTCTCGAGTCACATACCCAAAACATTATTTACACTTCGCTCATGGAATTTTTCCTGAAACACTGTCAGGATTATATTTTGTATATTATATTTTGCCATGTGTGTGTATTTCAGTTCAGTTCTCATTAATGTGGTTTGCTAATTCTCCTACGTCTCAGAAATTGTTTCAGAAAAGTGTTGGAAAATTTTTAAAAAGGAATGTTCCCTTAATGTGTTTCTTTAATGTAACGATTTTAGAACATCATCAAAACGTATTTAGAACAGATTTTTGTTGGCAGGTAAATTGATTAAATTCTAAAGCAAAGTTTTTCTTCAGCTCAAATTTACTTATCGTAAAGTATTCTCACCTGATAGCATTAGTGCAGTAAAACTGATAATATTACTGAAACTACACACTCACTCACACACACACACTCACCTTCAGACGGCTCACAAGTCCGAGCTTCAGAGATTGACTGTAAAAATATCATAACAACATGAGGGATCAAGTGCAGACACAATGTGTGTGTGTGTGTGTGTGTGTGTGTGTGTGTGTGTGTGTGTGTGTGTGTGTGTGTGTGTGTGTGTGTGTGTGTGTGTGTGTGTGTGTGAACTCTGACCTTATGAGCTCTGAGTGAACTGGGACTCAGATCAACAGAACAGCACGGCCCAAAACACTGTTCCTCACTGAACAACGACAGATGAGACTACAAACACACACATGTTACAGTGATATATTTAATGTACACTTAACACAACTAAAGTAAACTAAAACATCTCAAATGTAAGCAGACATATCTCTTAAGAATTTTGTAGTTTTTATTAAAGAACCAGGATCTCACAGTCTGGGAGAACCTGGATATATAAAAATGTAAACAATAGAGATGTTATATATAAGTGAAGAAGATTGTAACATATCACCAGCGATGTAAACTGGCACATAAGTTTTGAGATTCCAGAAGAAGAGGAAAAGGCATGGAGTGGTGGACAGTGGGTGATGCAGACGTACGCAGTGCAGGCAGGTGGCGCTCTGCTCCCTCCACTCTTGGCTTCTCTCCGTCTCTCTCTGCATCTGCTCCAGGCTGCTCTGCAGCTCTGCGATGCGTTTGCGCAGACAGTTCTTCTCCCGCAGGCAGTCAGTGATCTCCCGCTGCAGAGTGTCTCGAATGTGCTGTGCCTTCAACACACACACACACACACACACACACACACATAGAGGGAAAGAGAGAGAGAGAGGCCGGATCACGGTTATATCTGTGGATTATCCACAGGTCGGATGGGTCAACTAATAAAAATGAACGTTCAACAAATTGTGGGTGGGTCATGGATGGAGAGATAAATCATTGATTTATTGATTTTAATAACTCAACAATACGTGATTAATAACACTCTCTTAAAACTTTTTAACAACACTCATTTCATTGTAAAACGCAATGAATGTGCATATCTCTTTTGTGCAGTGTGTGTGTGTGTGTGTGTGTGTGTACCTGGTCCCGCTCTCTCTCCAGCTCCATGATCTGGTTGAAGTAAGACACACTCTTGTTCTGCTCCGTCTCCCAGTCCAGTTGAAGAGTCCGGAGCCGCAACTGCAGCTGCTCACACTGAGACGACAGCTACACACACATATGGAGATGTGTGTGTGTGTGTGTGTACACACATGCACTTGCAATTACTACAATTACATTTAAAATTATTGTGCAATTATAAGCGAACAGATTCTAATGCAGTTTTTCTTTTTCATTACTGTACAGCTGTTTTGAAGTCAAATGTCAAGTCATATTTATGCTTTTTATAATACACATCATTTAAAGGTTATCTGAAGCATCTGTGTTATACAGGGAGTGCAGAATTATTAGGCAAATGAGTATTTTGACCACATCATCCTCGTTATGCATGTTGTCTTACTCCAAGCTGTATAGGCTGGAAAGCCTACTACCAATTAAGCATATTAGGTGATGTGCATCTCTGTAATGAGAAGGGGTGTGGTCTAATGACATCAACACCCTATATCAGGTGTGCATAATTATTAGGCAGCTTCCTTTCCTTTGGCAAAATGGGTCAAAAGAAGGACTTGACAGGCTCAGAAAAGTCAAAAATAGTGAGATATATTGCAGAGGGATGCAGCAGTCTTAAAATAGCCAAGCTTCTGAAGCGTGATCATCGAACAATCAAGCGTTTCATTCAAAATAGTCAACAGGGTCGCAAGAAGCGTGCGGAAAAACCAAGGCGCAAAATAACTGCCCGTGAACTGAGAAAAGTCAAGCGTGCAGCTGCCAAGATGCCACTTGCCACCAGTTTGGCCATATTTCAGAGCTGCAACATCACTGGAGTGCCCAAAAGCACAAGGTGTGCAATACTCAGAGACATGGCCAAGGTAAGAAAGGCAGAAAGTCGACCACCACTGAACAAGACACACAAGCTGAAACGTCAAGACTGGGCCAAGAAATATCTCAAGACTGATTTTTCTAAGGTTTTATGGACTGATGAAATGAGAGTGAGTCTTGATGGGCCCGTGGCTGGATTGGTAAAGGGCAGAGAGCTCCAGTCCGACTCAGACGCCAGCAAGGTGGAGGTGGAGTACTGGTTTGGGCTGGTATCATCAAAGATGAGCTTGTGGGGCCTTTTCGGGTTGAGGATGGAGTCAAGCTCAACTCCCAGTCCTACTGCCAGTTTCTGGAAGACACCTTCTTCAAGCAGTGGTACAGGAAGAAGTCTGCATCCTTCAAGAAAAACATGATTTTCATGCAGGACAATGCTCCATCACACCCAAGTACTCCACAGCGTGGCTGGCAAGAAAGGGTATAAAAGAAGAAAATCTAATGATATGGCCTCCTTGTTTACCTGATCTGAACCCATTGAGAACCTGTGGTCCATCATCAAATGTGCGATTTACAAGGAGGGAAAACAGTACACCTCTCTGAACAGTGTCTGGGAGGCTGTGGTTGCTGCTGCACGCAATGTTGATGGTGAACAGATCAAAACACTGACAGAATCCATGGATGGCAGGCTTTTGAGTGTCCTTGCAAAGAAAGGTGGCTATATTGGTCACTGATTTGTTTTTGTTTGGTTTTTGAATGTCAGAAAAGTATATTTGTGAATGTTGAGATGTTATATTGGTTTCACTGGTAAAAATAAATAATTGAAATGGGTATAAATTTGTTTTTTGTTAAGTTGCCTAATAATTATGTACAATAATAGTCACCTGCACACACAGATATCCCCCTAAAATAGCTAAAACTAAAAACTACTTAAAATATTGATACAAAAATATTCTGCTTTGATATTAATGAGTTTTTTGTGTTCAGTGAGAACATGGTTGTTGTTCAATAATAAAATGAATCCTCAAAAATACAACTTGCCTAATAATTCTGCACTCCCTGTATAAAGCACCATATAAAACAACAACAACTTTATTTATACTGAACACACACAAAACTAGCATACAGAAGTGTGTTTGTCTGAATTCAGGAAAATACTATAATCAGAAGGTTTCCTCTCACTTTCTCTCTTTGTGTCTCTGAACTCTCCAGCTCCCCCTGCAGTCGAGCGATGGTGCCGCACAACTCCTGCCGCTGCTCCACCGCCTCCTGCCGGTCCTGCTGGAGGATGTCCAACAGAGCCTGCACACACACACACACACACACACACACACACACATTACACACACTCCTGTAAAAGTCATGCGGAGCAGAGAGTCTTGTGACTGACCTGATTTCCAGAGTCACGCTCTGTCTTTCTCACGGTGAGCGGCGGCGGCGTCTCCTTAGCTGCAGGTGTGCAGTCGCAGGCCTCACTGCTCGTATGATGTGCCATCGAGGGAACAGATCCAGCGTCTGCTCTTTTCTCAAGCTCCAGTAAACTCTTCCTGAGTTGTTCCACCTGTTGGCCACATCACACGGACCAAAAACCAATGAGCCTCTAATTTACATTGAACACCTTGAAACATAGTCAACATCAATGTTTGATCAACGAGTGATTTTCAGTCTGTATATTGCACCTCACAGAGTAGTTCTCTCTCACGGGCCGCAGCTTTGTGCTGTTCCTCTAGCACTCGTGAGTATTTCACAGCTTGTTCCAGGAGTCTCTCCTTCAGCAAACACAACTCACGACTCTCAGACTCCCTGTCCTCCCTCAACCTGACACAGAAACAGATTTAAATGCGTTTATCCTTAGTGACTTACAGTGTATTTAAGGACCTAGGATCGAACCTAACCTCCATGTTGCAAACACCATGACCATATATTCTATATACACTACTACTGTATGATTTGTTTGGAAGAAATTAATATTTATATGCAGCAAGGAAGCACAAACATGAAGGAGTGATGCAGCCTGATAGAATGAGCCTGAAATTCAAGATATCAGGGCAAAAATTCTTCAGTAAGGGTTTTTGTTTCATATGTACACTCACCTAAAGGATTATTAGGAACACCATACTAATACTGTGTTTGACCCCCTTTCATCTTCAGAACTGCCTTAATTCTACGTATTGATTGATGCATTGATTCAACAAAGTGCTGAAAGCATTCTTTAGAATGTGGGATGCACATCCAGGACACAAACATCCCAAAGATGCTCTATTGGGTTGAGATCTGGTGACTGTGGGGCCATTTTAGTGCAGTGAACTCATTGTCATGTTCAAGAAACCAATTAGACATGATTCAAGATTTGTGACAGGGTGCATTATCCTGCTGGAAGCAGCATCAGAGGATGGGGACATGGTGGTCATGAAGGGATGGACATGGTCAGAAACAATGCTCAGGTAGGTCGTGGCATTTAAACGATGCCCAATTGGCACTAAGGGGCCTAAAGTGTGGCAAGAAAACATCCCACACCATTACACCACAACCACCAGCCTGCACAGTGGTAACAAGGCATGATGGATCCATGTTCTCATTCTGTTTACGCCAAATTCTGACTCTACCATCTGAATGTCTCAACAGAAATCGAGACTCATCAGACCAGCAACATTTTTCCAGTCTTCAACTGGCAGTTCTGGCATTCTTTCTAAAGCTACTTTTTTATGTCGATTTGAAGCTTTTCTCGTTTAACAAAATAATGACTTTACTTTACTACAAATTTTATACTATATATGTTATTTTACTATATGTATATGTATGAATGTGAATGCACCTCTCCAGCTTTATCCGGTCCTGTCGCAGCTCTTGCGCTTTGCGTTCGGCTCGACTGCGATCCTCCTCGGCCACACGGCAGCGCTGGGACAGATGTCGCTCGCACAGACGACTACAACGCAACTGCTCTCGCAGCTTACGCACCTCCAGCAGCAAAAACTGAGTCAGACCCTCAGGACCCTCCTCATCTACACATGATATTACAAAAACAACATGAAGAAGACAAAAACTGCTCCATGAATGACGATTAAAGTCATTTTTCTTTCCTATTGTGACATATATCATGAAACGGCTTCGGGAACAAGAACAAATGTAGGCGGGGCTTGATTGTGTCTGTGGGGATTTGATTGGATGGTGGTGGTTTGCAATTGGTTGATCTCATGTGATTGACAGGTTATTGCCCCGCCCCTCATCAGAGAAGAAATGCTGCAAGAGTTCGTGCAACCATTCAGTCAATTCCTCACAGACTAAATCCAGTCCCGTCCTACATTTGTTCTTGTTCCAAGAGCCATTTCACTCGGATATACGTCATAATAGGGGAGATCAATCTGTTTCATGCTGACATTAAGTGGCAGAAATGAGACGCGTTCACACACCCAGCATGATGGAGCAGCGCTGTGTTGGTTGTTGTCCGGTCAGGTGCGTGAACTGCTCCGGATGATAAAACTCCAAAGACTCCATGAAGGCCTGGAGGCCGCGCTCACCTCGACCCCTCAGGATGTCCAGTAAACGCCCTGCACACAGCAACCAATCAAATCACTGCACACTGATACTGACTCATGTGCCAGCCAATCACAGACCACCGGACCTTCACTCTCTTTTTATGTGAAGGTTTGCACATGTATATTTCACGTTTTGCATGTAGGCTTTCCTGTATCTCTGACAGCAGAGAGTGGTGCTTGCAACACAAGGTCATGGGTTCGATTCCCAGAGAAAGAAGGACTGATTAGAATGTCAAAGCGTTTCTTGAATGCAATGCAAGTCACTTTGGATAAAAGTGTCGGCCAAATTCATAAATGTAAAATGTGAATCTAAAACAGTATGTGAGGTGAGGATGAGTGCATCCCCAATGATACCAGTGAAAACAGTAAAGCATTCTCAGAGGATAGTGAGCTGTTTTGCATTGGTGAAGGAGTGTTGGGATAATCTTAAGTCAACTTACATTTACATCTAGAGAGCTTTAAACAATACAGGTTGTTTGAAAGCAGATTCAAAGAACAAACAGCAAAATATTAGTTTTAAAATTCACCAATTATGAAACAACTTCAACTTCAGCTCTATAAGACAACGGTGTCATTATTCAGCTCAAATCTTTCAGTTCAGCTCTTATCAGATAGTATCAGTGCAGTCGGTTACATTGTTTTCCCTGTTGACTTTTCCAGATGTGTACGTGAGGAATGTAAGGTCAAATCTTTTAAATGAATGAACCTGAGCGCAGACAGAAAGAACAAGCGCGTCTGTGGGATCATGACTCAGTGTAATGACTCTGCAGAATTCAAGAAGTCTTACTTCTGAAGTCTCTACTTTTCACTAGTGGTAAACCAAAGGTCACTGGTTTGATTCACAGTACCTGCAGGAAATGACTGAGGTTCCTTAGAGCGAGACACCGAACCCAATCACTTCCTCGGTGCCGCAATGACATTTCCAAAGCTCAGATCATTTTACGTCGCTTTTATCATTGCATTCAGGAAACACATTTACATTCTAATCAGTCCTTGCTTTCCCTGGGAATCGAACCCATGACTGTCACGGAATACTAGGGAAAAGGACTCAAGTGCTAGTGAAGTAGAATATTTATTAACAAAAGAAACAAACTCTGAACATAACAAAAGAAACACCCACGAGGGGGAAAACATAAACAAGATCCAAACTAAAACATAAAACAAACCAGGTCCACAGCAGGAAACACATGACCAACACCCAGGAGTGACAACGACACCAGACAGGACAGCAAACACACCGGGATTAAATAGAGCATATGAGGGAAGGTAGTGATGAGAGACAGCTGAGAATGATTATGGGAAACAAGGAGGCGGGGCAGACGCAAACAAGACAAACACACGGGAGAGAGAGCAGTGCCACGGTTCTGTCCACTAGAACACTAATAACATTGGAAACAGAGACAGAACCGTGACAATGACCTTGATGTTGCAAGCGCCTCTCTCTACTGTCTGAGATGAATCAGTATGTGTGTCCTCACCGGCTCGGCTGATTCTCAGCGGATACTGAGTGGAGTTCAGCACCTCGTCCTCGTCGTGCTCGTCGATCACCTTACACTGCCGCAGGTACGGCGTCAGCTTGGCCGGGTTCAAGATGCGGGTCAGTTTGTGTCGGACGCCCTCCACTCGCTCCCAGAGCTCCTCGCACTTCTCCTCCTCTGACGGGGTCATGTCTCCCGAGCTCTCGTCTCCCGACAGCCATTCAACTGTGGAAACACAAGATCTTCATGATCTTCACCCCTGGCTCTTTTCGAGTGTGGGCGGTGAGGGAAAAGTGGTTGAATTGAGCTCATTTCCTGTTTTTGTGGTTGTTTTGCTCCACAAAATAGGTTAAAGAACTCACAACTCACACTTACACAACAAGCCATCAACACTTCAGACGCGAGTTATTCATTACATTCAGTTCTAGAAAATTTTGTTTTTCTCAGTTATGCAGACATTACGGGAACATCCCATTTTATCATTCTGCAAAGCGGTTGAATGCTCTCTGAATGCGCAGTGAACATTCATGAATAAGAACTTGATTAAAGACCAGATAACATTGCACAAAGGTTATATTAACGTTGCTGGAAGAACGTTTATTCATAAGTCGGAGAAAACCTTGTCAGAATGGATGAGAAAGTTCCCTGTTTGCTGGGTTCATGCTTTTTAAATGCATGAATCATTCAAATTCATACAAAACTACATTAAAAGTTTTTCATGAGATCAAGGTGAATGCACTTGTCGAAGATGAAATATCACAGATCTTCATGATCATAAAACACAGGTGATATTCAGTGCATGACTCACTGCTGGAGAATGCAGACAGTACCATCCTCTCACTGCACACGAGACACACTCACACACAGAGCGATAACCCTGCTGGAGGAACACACACAGGCCTGCCCATACCTGCACACCCACACACACACACTCACACACACACACACATACCCGCACACACACACACACACACACACACACACACACACACACACACACACACACACACACTCACACACACACCCACACACATACCTGCACACCCACACACACACACACACACACACATACCTGCACACACTCACACACACACACCCACACACATACCTGCACACCCACACACACACACTCACACACACACACTCACACACACCCACAGGAGTACGGAGGGGGTTCCGTCACAATTAACTATCAGCTTTGACTCAAAGATATTTGAGACATAAAAGCCTTGTTGTCTACAAGCACACAAACACACATTCTATCAGCATGACCCTCCAAAAAACAACGGTCTTCCTCCTGAGAGATGATGAAGAATAGAGGTGTGTGTGTGTGTGTGTGTGTTCAGATGAGGCAGGTCCAAACGCATGCTGGAATCTCAATGAATGTCTCATGGAGAAAGAATCCAGTCATGGGAACCTCTTGACAACACAATACTGTACTCTAACATCAATACACACTTCACCAGCACTAACACACACATCGTATGACATTACAAACAACACACACAACAACACTATAATAATACTAAATACTAAAACTACTAATTACACTTAACTGACACTAAACTAACACAAACAACCCAGCAAACAGCAAACGTTGTGTGATCTTCTGACAAGCTTCCCTCAAAATAACGTTCTTCCAGTAACGTTAATATAACAATATTGGTTATATGTTAATATAATATTTTATACTTTGTTCAACAACACATGGACTTCAATAATGTAGCACAACACATTAATATGTTTATACATTATACATTTTTTTCAATAAACCTTTTACATCGCTGTTCGTCAAAAGTTTTGAAGTGTTCGATTTGTTTATTTTATTTTTCAGAAGGTTAAAAAAACAATGTGTTCCAAAAGCAATGTTCCACCGCATAACCAAGGGAAAATAAACACATTTTAAAAACATTTATAATGTTCAGAGAACATTCAGAAATAATGCTTTCATACCTACACTGATAAGAATGGTATAAAAACATTTTTGAACATATTTTTGCTAGTAGTAAAACAACGATAAAAGAAACTTGAAGAACTTGAATTTGAAGCTTGTTTTGGTCGGTTTAATTGAATTCATTAGTTGATTCACTCTGATCTGATTCTGTATGAATCGATTCATCAAGCAGCGGATGAGGCTGAACAGGAATGAAAGTTAAACGTCTTACCGCTCATGATCCACAGCAGCTGAACGAATGAGAGAGAGAAAAGAAGACAGCAGCGACACTTCAAACAGAGAACAAGCAAAAAACTCTCTCTAAAAACTCTCTTTTAAAACTCTCTCTCCCTCTCTCTCTCTCTCTAACTCTCTCTCTCCCTCTCTTTCTCTCTCTCTCTCCCTCTCTTTCTCTCTCTCTCTCTCTCTCTCTCCGTCTCTCTCTCTCTCTCTCCCTCTCTCTCTCTCTCTCTCTCTCCTCCTCTCTCTCTCTCTCTCCGTCTCTCTCCGTCTCTCTCTCTCTCTCTGTTAAAATCAGAGCTTCATTGACACAAGTATTTATCTCTTGGAAACCAATATAAATATAACTGTAAATATAAGAGTAAATAAATCAATATGAAAACAGGCTAATCTTTTAACAGCGATTTCACTCCGTCTGAATCCGAGGTAGAAAACCTGTCTATGTCACGCAACTCCATGTAAAGGTCACAGTGTAAACTTTGCGTCACCATGCTTGTGTTAATGTTTGACCAGTATCCGGTGTGATTATTCCCATTGTGGGCGGTTAGAGAGCGCAGAGGATCCACTGGAGGGAGACATGATCCTGGACATCAACACTGACCGCTTACATACAGCACGACTGACCGCTGCCTTAAAGTGTTGCAGTGTTCCTGACAGAAAACAAAAGGCGATTAGACTGTGACACTGAATGACTGAATAACAATATATGGATGGGTTGTTTGTTTGTTTGATTTTTGACAAAAATAAAGCTGAATATCAAGAGCTTTCCTGTGTGTCTAACAGTAGAGAGCGGCGCTTGCAACATCAAGGTCATGGGTTCGATTCCCAGGGAAAGCAAGAATTGATTAGAATGTCTATGTGTTTCTTGAATGCGATGATAAAAGCATCTGATGAACACGTGAAAAATAAAACTACGATTAAAGATCTAGATCTGATGGTCTGCTGTGATCAAACATCTTTAAGATGTGAGTTTTACATCCATGCTGAATCATAAACTTCTGAAAGAGATCTTGCAGATGAACAAATGCTCTAAAAAATACGTCTTCCAGATGTTAAACACTCATCTCTGAGATGGATGTGTGATATCAAGCTAATCTGATTTTAAGGTGTTTAGCATTCATGGGGATAAAACTTTAGTAATTAAATCTAATTATTATAATTGATCACTATTATATTCAAAACGGTTTGGAAAATAATGCCTTTTAATTACTTAACACTGACATTAAAATGTATTTTGAAACAATATCTTAAAACAGAAAACAATACAAACTATGGAACTGTTTAAAATGTAAAAATAAATCTGTACTTTTATCTTTTCCCCTAAAATGTTTAATTACATTTGCTTTTGCTTGTTTTGCTTTTACTTTTTTGTGAGATTTTGCATTTGAATTACATTCCCAGATTTACAGTTTTTCTCGATTGCTAAGACACATTTCTTGACAGCTGCTCTCCTTTTCTCTAAACTGTGAACACAAAACGTCTCGGGTTACGAATGTAACCCTGGTTCCCTGAGGGGAACGAGATGCTGCGTCAAGCGCTAGGGGAAATAGCCTTGCGTCAGTCACGTGAAGATCTGTGCAACCAATGAGAGACGAACACGTTTGAATGCGTCACCGCCGGCGCGAGCCGGTGACGTCATGAGGAAGAGCATAAAAGCGCACCCGGGACCCGGAAGCGCCAGCAACAGAGTGTCTGAAGCGGGCCCGGAGGCGCAAGGAGCTGAGGCAAAGACGCAGCATCTCGTTCCCCTCAGGGAACCAGGGTTACATTCGTAACCCGAGACGTTCCCTTCCAGGGAACTCGAGCTGCGTTAAGCGCTAGGGGAACGCTATACCAACGCCACCTCAGCGACGCCGGCATCCGGGTGTGTCCCAGCTCACTGAGAGAGAACCCTGGTCCCCGGGGCGGCATCGAGGTCTAGCTGGTAGAACCTCATGAATGTGTGCGGTGAGGACCAGCCAGCCGCAGCACAAACCTCAGACAAGGAAGCTCCAGAGAGGAGAGCCTTGGATGCCACCACGCTCCGAGTGGAGTGGGCCCGGACCCTCAAAGGAGAGGCATGTCCGGCCGACTCATAAGCTAGACAGATAGCCTCGACTATCCACCTGCTTAGTGTTTGCTTAGAAGCTGGAGCCCCCTTGGGGGTCCCAAAGCAAACAAACAGTTGGTCCGACATACGCCAAGTGGCAGTCTTGAAAACGTAAGCGTCCAGTGCTCGCACTGGACAGACCCTGTTCTTGTGCTCCTGCTCATGATCGCCAAATGGGGGAGGGCAGAAGGCCTGCAGCGTAATAGACCGAGCCACATTAGTGGGAACCTTAGGGACATAGCCTGGCCTCGGGTGGAGAAAAGCTTTCGCCATCCCGGGCACGAACTCGAGGCATGAGGGAGCCACCGAGAGGGCCTGAAGATCCCCGACCCTCTTAAGCGAGGTGATAGCCAGCAAAAGCAGGGTCTTAAGGGAAAGGAGTTTGATAGGAAGCTCCTCCAAAGGTTCAAAGGGTGCCTGGGACAGGCCTTGGAGTACCACAGACAAGTCCCAGGCAGGCACCCTAGTCTGTGCCGCAGGTCTCAGCCTCAATGTGCCACGGAGGAAACGAGTGACTAGGGGGTCCCTGCCCAAGGACACCCCACCCAGAGGTACATGGTAAGCTGAAATCGCAGCCACATAAACCTTCAGGGTGGAGGGGGACAACCCTGCCGCTCCAGCACTTTGCCGATTTGACAGGTTACTGGGTTCACCTGCCTTTCACTACACCAGGACGTGAAGATTTTCCACTTAAAGGCGTAGAGTTTCCTCGTGGAGGGAGATCTGGACTGAAGGATGGTCTCCACAACCTCGGCTGAGAGACCGGCTTCTATGAGCTGGACCCCTTCAGGGGACTCCGTCGAGGAGGGCCACCAGGTCCGCGAACCATATTCTGGACGGCCAGTGGGGGGCCACTAGCATGAGACGGACCTTGTCCCGGCGAACCTTGGCCAGAACTCCCGGGAGCAGAGCGATCGGGGGAAAGGCGTACAGGCGTAACCTCGGCCACGCCAGTACCATAGCATCCCGCCCCAAAGTCGCTGGATGTGCTAGTGAAAAGGGCAGTGGGTGTTGTCTACTGAGGCAAACAGGTCTACCTGTGCCTTGCCGTATCTTTCCCAAATCTGCTCCACCACTTTGGGGTGGAGCCACCATTCCCCTGGTCTTGCCCCCTGTCTCGATAGGGCGTCTGCTCCCACATTCTGGACCCCCGGGATGTAGGCTGCCCTGAGAGAGAGCAACCTCCCCTGGGCCCAGAGGAGGATCTGCCGCGCCATCTTGTACAGTGGTAACCCCCCTGATGGTTGATATATGCGACTGCCATCATACTGTCGGTGAAGACAGTGACATGATGATCGCAAAGGTCCGGGAGGAACGCACAAAGTGCTCAGCGAACCGCTAGTAACTCTAGCATGTTTATGTGCCAGGTCTGGTGCCGACTGCTCCAAAGACCTTGTGAGGAGCGATCCCTCAGGACCGCCCCCCAGCCCGAGAGGGACTCTCCGAACCAGAGCCCCCAGGACCGGGCCTTGAGACAGAAACCAAGAATTCTTCCACATACTCAGGGTGCGTAGACATCATCTCGTGACCTTGATAGTGCGAAACGGGTTCCCCCTGGGGGAGAACCCCTTGGTTTTTAGCCACCACTGCAGTGGTCTCATGTACAGCAGGCCCAGTGGGATAATACTGGATGCCGCTGCCATGAGCCCTAACACTCTCTGGAAGTGTTTCACCGTGAGTGGCTGGCCCAGCTTGATGCTCTTGATGGCTGAACGAACGGCCTGGATGCGCCCTGGGTAAAGCCGAGCAGACATGGCCACTGAGTCCCAAATGACTCCCAAGAAAGTGGTTCTCTGTGCAGGAGAAAGTACACTACTCTTCTAAAGTACACGGTTCAGCCTCAACCCCAGCTCCCTCATGTGTGCGAGCACAGCATCTCGATGTTGTGCTGCCAACTGCGGCGACTGCGCCAGAATAAGCCAGTTGTCTATATAATTTAAGACACGAATGCCTTGTAACCGCAGCGGAGCTAGAGCAGCATCCACCACTTTTGTAAACGTGCGGGGCGAGAGCGCCAGACCGAACGGAAGCACCCGATACTGGTACGCCTTTTCCCCAAAGGCGAACCTAGGGAACTTCCTGTGTTGCGGAAGGATGGAGACATGGAAATATGCGTCCTTGAGGTCGATTGTGACAAACCAATCCTCGGACCTGACCTGCACTATGACCTGCTTGAGCGTCAGCATCTTGAATTTCAGACGCCTAACTGCTCGATTTAAAAGACGCAAATCCAGAATAGGCCGCAACCCTCCATCCTTCTTTGGAACTATGAAGTACCGGCTGTAAAACCCGGACTTGCTTTCCACGAGGGGCACATGCTCGATGGCCCCTTTCGCCAGCAGAGTGTCTACTTCTTGTTCCATAACCAGAGCCTGCTGGGGGCCTACCACAGAGTGTAGGACCCCCGAGAACCGGGGTGGTGAAACCCCGAACTGAATAGCGTACCCGAAGGTTACCGTACGCAGGACCCACTGAGAGATACCGGGTAGCTGTGACCACGCAGCCCGGAATTCTACTAAGGGAACCAGCCTCGCCGGGCTGGCCTCTGGTACTGAGAGCATATTAACCACTAAGCCGGGGATTCCGGAAACCTGGGTGGAATGCTCTACGACCCTCCTTAGGGGGGGTGGCTCTACCATGGCGGGCTGACGCTGCACATGGGAGACACCACCTAGTTGCGGCTTGATGTCAGGACCGCTTTGTTTTAGCCTTCTGATTCTTAAGGAAGACCTTGAGATCACCTTTCTTACCAGAGGACTGAACTTGGACTTGTCGGCCCGACTTTCCAGGTTTTACCGGAGGGAGTCGAGTCGCGACACTTTCCTTCTGAGCGGCCCTGTGAGCGGAGCTCTGAGACCGTATACATCGCACTTCGTGGTGTATGAATCTTTCCGGAGGCTGGCTTATTCCAAGACCTAGATACCTCGGCATGCAAATCTGAAATAAACAGCATAGCTCGGCGCGGGGGAGTGACGCGAGCAGGCAGGTAACGCTCGTCTAAGAAATTCTTTCTAGGACGAGGAGTCCTGGTCTCCGCCGGCCAATCAACACCCAGACGTGAGACCGCTCGCTCCACTACCTCAACAAGCTCCTCAAAAGCCGGCGAGGAGGATGGTGAATTCTCCCCAGCTGGGTCGACACTAGCTGAATCCATCTCATCAGAACTAGATAAAGCTAGCGTCGGAGTCTCAGCATGATCGTCTCGCGAGGAGCGATCATGACTGGGACCCGCATTATCTCGTGAGAGCTGAGATAAGGGAGGACCCATCCCAGCAACCTCAGTGAGATCCATCTGTGAACCCCATGAGTGCAAGCGCCGCAATGCCTCGGCAGCAGCAGGTCCTGACCCATGGGGAACACTAGCCTGAGCGGCCTCTGTACAGACCGCCAGGCGGGAGCGGAGTGTATGCAGTGAGAACTTCTCACAGTCCTTACAGCCGGCATTCTCAAGTGCCGACCGCTCTTCGTTTTCAATCACTCTCACACAGACATACAGCACGCTGAAGACACTCAGAGCTGGCGCTTCCGGGTCCCAGGATCAGATCTTCACGTGAATGACGCAAGGCTATTTCCCCTAGCGCTTGACGCAGCTCGAGTTCCCTGAAAGGGAACCCAATTTTCAAGCTGCATTCACAAAACCTCAGACTCTGTTCAATCTGTGTTCAGAACTGAACTCTGTTGTCAAATCGTGCCTCGAGTCAATCAAAATGAAAAACACTACGGAACAGTCACTAAACACAATGTAGAAAAAAAGAAAACACAATGCTCAGGACATGAAGCTGGAGAAATAAATGTTTATTGTTCACGGTAGGATAAATGCATGTTGCAAAACAAAAAAAACCTGTGCATTTAGCACTTGTACAAAAAGACAAAACAGAAATGTTGTGCATTTACACGTAGCACTTGTAAAAACAAACAAATCTTTTGCGTTTGCCACATGTGTGCAGTAAGCCCATGTAAAAAATAAAGTACAAAAATATACATGAATACAACGCCTACAAACAGTTAGACCAGCCCTCCATTACAATAATACAGTACACTGGTACAGTGATGTACTGCTGTAAAACATATATTTACTTACAGTATACTGTGGTACATATATATATATATATATATATATATATATATATATATATATATATATATATATATATAGTATGTCATACAGTAATTGCTGTATACATTTACATACTGTACTATAATGTCTAAAATCTTGGGATTATGGTGGACACAGTGAATCTACTGATGTTTGGTTGTACCCTTTGCCCAGCCTCCCTCACGCTCATAGCATGGACAAGAACATGGTCAATCACAGCAGCTCTGATTTCATCAGATATTACTGTTCTTTGTCTTCGCTGACCACACTGACCACCTCCACCTCCTCTCACACAAACTCTTCCTCTCAGATTTCTATCCATTGTCTCTGAACTGGCTAACTGCATATGTTCCCTCACATCATTAGACACAAGTGTGATCAGTTTTGAGTTGTTGTGTTCAACTGGTGAGAACAGTGCTTTAATTGTGTTTGACTTGTGTCACCTGTGCTCAGCATTATGCAGCACAGGTGCATCACAATGAAAATGTGTTGGGAAGTTGTGTCTAAACAGGTGAAAAGTGCTTATGGTTTTGCCAAAAGAGTGATTGATTCAATCAGTGTGTTCAGGCAACTGAGAATTTGGTTCAGACAATAGGGTTTAGTGTTTTAGCAATTGAGAAAAACTGTAAGTTGAGACAACTTAAAATTTCAAGTTGACACGTAATGCAACATCCCATGTTAAGTTGACACAACTTAAAATGTTAATGCAGCGCAAATACTTCCAAGAACTTTTTAAAGTATAAATAGCCTATTTTTACATAAAGTTTAATGTAGACGCCATGCTGAATTTAAATGAAAAATGGTTCTGAGAAACAGACATTCAGTGTTATTTTCATAACTCACAGCTTTCAAAACAGTTTTACATGTAGGTTTTGTGTTCTGAAGGTTAGAAGACAGGAATTCTTGAAGACATTTCTTCAGCTGAACAATCGGAATGTTGTAAAACAATATACAACCCATTAAATGGATCACAGCCTCATTTTCATTTGCAACAAACAAACAAAATAAAAAAGAAATATGGTCCCCCCCACCCCGACTAAGCTCTATTGAGATGATGATGTGTTGCAGATGTTCAGATCAGATGTTCATGCTCTCAATCGTCTCGAGCAGAAGCTGAAGATCAAGAGACGTCCAGCGGTTCTGCGAGGGAGGAATGCGGCAGAGGGCAAGTCAGATCCAAACACATAATCAGAGCTTTGTCCCGCAGAAGAATGACTCTCTATGGCTCCTTTCAGACAGATTTAGCTGCTGTTGTCCCGTTAATAGACCGTGTAGAAGAGGATCTGACATCATCCGAGCGACTGCGGACAGAAGAAAGTTAGCATGATTGAAAGCAAAGAGCGTTTTCAAGTGTGTTTGCTCGAATGCCAAGAGCAAAAACATGAATAGTTGCCATAGAGCAAGAGTTTAAAGCTAACAAATGAATGCAGTGAGAAGTGTTTGAGTTCAAATATTGAGACTTTAAAACACTGCCATTCAAATGTTACGAATAATTAAGATTCTTTACAGTTATCCTTTTATTTTAAGAAAAATAAATACAGCTGTGGTGACAAATAAAAATAAATACCGTACATACAGCTTTCCTGTGTCTCCAACAGTAGAGAATGGCGCTTGCAACATCAAGGTTATGGGTTCAATTCCCAGGGAAAGCAAGAACTGATTAGAATATCAATGTGTTTCTTGAATGCAATGCAAGTTACTTTGATTAAAAGCGTCTGATACATGCAGAAATGTGAATTTTGCTAATTTTGGCCTATTTAGTGTCATGTATAATGAAGCCAGACTGGGAAGTTTGTATTTGTGAGTCGTGAAGTCATGATTAATTCAATTCACTTCAATCGGGACAACACACCTTCCCTTGACTAAAATAGAAATAATGTACATCAGGGTTATTGTGCTTTGTAATGCTTTTAATTAATTTATGAAGACACTGTAGACTTTATCATTGCATATTAGTTTGTTATATTACAATGCTATCATATTTTGTGCAGAAAATTAGCTTATTTTGATGTAAATAAAAAATCAGAGTCTGTGTAACTGCTAAATAGCATAAATATTTTGGATGTCTGACATGTTTTTCACTCAACTCGTAAAGATCGGTTCATATTCACCCAGTAGAGGAGTCATTTCAATGAAGTGATTCAGTTAAGTGATTCACTTGAGTCATCGGTGTTCACGCAGACCTTTTGAAGCTTTTTTAAAACTAATTAATTCACTATGTTTTAAGATACTATTATTAAACATTTTACTCTAAAATGTAGCACTCTGAGGTTGTTCAGGTTGAAATAGCGACACAAACACTGATCGTGTGATGAGTCCCACATGCTCAACCAATCAGAAAGTGTTCCTCAACGTCAGGTGATCCTGTCTGAACATGAGCAGTGAACATCAGACGTCATCCTCATACTCTCACTGTATGATTCAGACATTATTGTGATAATCCAGTGGTTTCATGACATAATCGATGTGCGTTCAGTGATTCAGACACACAAACCATGGGAAACTACATGCAGGAATGTGCTGTACTGTACTGTAATTTGTCCCAAACAGTGTAAATGTAACACGTGTCCCTTCAAGTCCTGCCTTGCCTGCATCCTCGTTCCCGCACCAGCACAACACCCGTTTCGTGACAGAACAACCGACCAGGCTGGTCACCTACAACCAACCAGGTTTGTCGCCTAAAAGACAATCAGGGACGATGGAACATCTTGTAGAGGTTCTCCGGATTGCCCGGGAGAATCCCAACTTTGAAGAGTTCGCCTGGAGGTTCAACCGGTTCGCTACTTTCTCATCCCTGGATGATAGAACACTGAAGATGCTGCTCTGGTTCGGAGCAAACCATTTTCAGATCAAGGACCTCCCTGACCTGACAGAGTTAAGCTGGCAAGAAGCAGTGTATGTGTGTCAGGTGAGCGCCGCGCTCCGAACCAGACAGCCAACACCATCAGCGTCTCTGTCGATAGCCCGTCTGAAAGAGCCAGAGCAAGATCCAGAGATCCGCCAGCCAGAGCCAGATCCAGAGATCCGCCAGCCAGAGCCAGGTCCAGAGATCCGCCAGCCAGAGCCCGATCCAGAGATCCGCCAGCCAGAGCCCGATCCAGAGATCCGCCAGCCAGAGCCCGATCCAGAGATCCGCCAGCCAGAGCCCGATCCAGAGATCCGCCAGCCAGAGCCCGATCCAGAGATCCGCCAGCCAGAGCCCGATCCAGAGATCCGCCAGCCAGAGCCCGATCCAGAGATCCGCCAGCCAGAGCCCGATCCAGAGATCCGCCAGCCAGAGCCCGATCCAGAGATCCGCCAGCCAGAGCCCGAGCTGCCTGAACTGTGGCCCGACCCGCCAGAGCTGCCTGAACTGTGGCCCGACCCGCCAGAGCTGCCTGAACTGTGGCCCGACCCGCCAGAGCTGCCTGAACTGTGGCCCGACCCGCCAGAGCTGCCTGAACTGTGGCCCGACCCGCCAGAGCTGCCTGAACTGTGGCCCGACCCGCCAGAGCTGCCTGAACTGTGGCCCGACCCGCCGCTGGACTTCCGGGACACCCCAGAGCCGCCGCCGGCCTTCGCCGACGTCCCAGAGCCCGTTACCGGAGACTCTGTCCAAGAGACTCTCGCCCTGCCGGCGCCCCCCGTGCGCTTCGCCCTGCCGGCGCCCCCAGTGACTCTCGCCCTGCCGGCGCCCCCAGTGACTCTCGCCCTGCCGGCGCCCCCAGTGACTCTCGCCCTGCCGGCGCCCCCAGTGACTCTCGCCTTGCCCGAGCCTGCCTGGCTCACCCCGCCGGCGCCGCCTGACCCGCCGGCTTTGCCCGAGCCTGCCTGGCTCACCCCGCCGGCGCCGCCTGACCCGCCGGCCTTGCCCGAGCCTGCCTGGCTCACCCCGCCGGCGCCGCCTGACCCGCCGGCCTTGCCCGAGCCTGCCTGGCTCACCCCGCCGGCGCCACCTGATCCACCGGCCTTGTCTGAGCCACCCTGGCTCATCCCACCTTTTCCTCCCCCTGGACTCTGTATTTTATTTTTATTTTTTCCCCATGTGTCAGGACTGTGTTTTTACTTATTTTTTCAGTAAGGACTGTTTTGAGTTATTTTCCATTATGTTTTGAGGTCTGTTTATTTTTTGTTTATCTTTTTCACATAGTTTTTCCTTGGTTCTTGTTCTCCTTTGGGTTCCCTCGGGTTTCATGTCTTGTTCTGTCCCCCTCCTGGTCCCCCGCCCACCCTCCGCAGTTGTTACTTTGACGGCGCGAGGACGCGCCTACCGGAAGGGGGGCGTTATGTAACACGTGTCCCTGTTTCTGTCTGGGTCTTCCTTGTCACTTTCTGTCAGTCTTGTCATTGTTTCACTTCTTGTCTATTGGGTCATTGTTTCACTCCCTACACCTGTCTTGCAATCACTTCCTCGTTAGTCTCCCAGGTGTTGCTGTTTCCCCTTGTGTATATATCACTTGTGCATTTCCCTTGTGTTTGTCGGTTGTTGAATTGTTAACAAAGTATGGTAGTTGTGTGTGGATGTTGCCTGTTCTTGCCGTGGTTCTTGTTTCAGTTTAGTTTTTGCACAAATGTGCTTCTTTTGTTTATATTTAAAGTGTTTTGTTTGTTTATCATTAAATGAGTTTAAGTTTCAAGTCCTGCCTTGCCTGCATCCTCGTTCCCGCACCAGCACAACACCCGTTTCGTGACAGTAAACTTGCTTCTTTACATTTTTATTTTATTTTAAGTTCAAACAACAATCAACAATGTTTAAGTCATTTCAACTTCAATTGTCTTAAACTGACTTAAATTTCTATCTATCTATCTATCTATCTATCTATCTATCTATCTATCTATCTATCTATCTATCTATCTATCTATCTATCTATCTATCTATCTATCTATCTATCTATCTATCACAAGCTAAATTCAGAGCTTGTTTATGAACTTTACTCATCTAGTTTTACTTATTATTGTGAGTTAAAGCAAATTAACTCAAGGGAATCATTAATAATTTCTCATCATAATTAATTATAAAATATTTGTATCGGTTAATTAAACTAACTCAATATGAGAATCAATAAACACTCAGTATTGATTGTAATTTTAGAAAGGATATTTTTTGTGGTCACATAAAAATACCTTTCTTAGCATGTCTATTGATGTGCAAGCAGGCCAGAATCAAATTTCCAGGAGCTTGAATGTATTGTGTTCATACTAGATATCAGCATATAAAATACACGATCATGCAAGCCATCACAATACAAATTCGTAGAACCAAGATTGACATATACATGTGGTCTTGATTAATCGAATAATCATACAAATTAATTAAATCTATCTAATGTTTGACCCTTTATGTAAATGAGTTGCATGATTGTGCATGTGATGTGCATTATTGATTATTGTATGACATTAATGGTATTTTCTATTCTGTAGGAGAATGTAGAACTGTTGCAGGATCCTTTAGCCTTGACAATTAGCAATATAATGCTGGGGCAGCCCTCCCTTCTTCATCACACTCTGCAGGGAAACTCTGGATGACTGTACGACTGTTGACGTTTTCATGAGAAAATTAATTTTTATAAATTACAATTGTCTCTGGGATATTAGTCTCTTATTCAGAATTGATAAAGGTTTTTTCCACCACAGTGCATGCCTCAAGTGATTATGTAATAAAGAGTGAGAGAAAAGAGTACGAAACAGGTTATATTCTCTAATAATATGCAGGCATAAAACAGAATACCTAAATATACATGCGATGAACAAAACAGTAGTAATAATACACACAATGTCTTGGAAAGATGTTCATTCACAGCTAGAATTATCTATGGATTAATGTGAAAAAAGCTTTGTTCCTATAGATAATTGTGTTAAACTGTCTTGATGTTTGGTTTTCACATTTCTCTTGATGGTAAAGCCATGGAAACCGCT